>JAOEGL010000006.1:89194920-89794920 GCA_034509955.1 Urosaurus nigricauda
CTTATAGCCCTTCATATTTGGACTATAACTCACATTACCCACCATCACAGACTATGCTGGGTGGGGTTGATGGCGATGTAGTTGAGAGCACTTGGCAGTCCACAGATCCAGCACACTTGCATTATACCTTCCCCTGTTTGCCCCATATTTATCTGTTTCTGCTGTTTACAACAACATAGCCAGTTTTACAACATGCAAGTGCACAGCATGGGAATGTTGTAACTGTGTCACTGTGTCATAAGTTTACCATAATGCATTAATGGAGATTTAGTAGGAATCCCAGTCAGCAAAATTTGAGGATAGGCTTTCACTATAAAATACATATGCACGCAACAAAGATAAATTTAGCTGACTTGAATGAAATTGCCCAGAATTTAGCCAGACCGTCGTAAGATACTAAACAAGCCTCGCTAAGTCCTTTATTGCTTATCTAACTAGTCAATGCTGAAAGCTGTTTTCCTTGCTTTTGCACATAGATTTGCCAGCAGCTGTTTCAACATTTATAAACACTATTCCCCTGATTGCCAAATAACCATAAATTCATTTATGCATATTTTTGCATTACAGGCATAAAAATAATTACATGTCTGATTAAATCCACTTATGCCTTCATGTCTTACTAAATGTCTAATAAGATATAAATTGTTGCAATGAACTACATCGAAGTACATAAATATTACAAGCATAGCCAGTTTACCTTTACTATGGTCTAAAGCACAAACTGTGAATAGAGATTAATGTAATCATACCCTTTCTTTCAGTGTGTATATACAGTGTCTGCCAGGAAATAGTGTGATGGTCAAGCTCAATAACTAAAATAGATTTACATGTAAGTGATTCCTTACCCAGAAGAATGATTTACCATTATCAAGTAAAGCAGCACATAGAACTGCTCTAAGCACACTTCTGTCTTGCTCCTGGTTTTACTTTGTTTTTATGTGATTCAGTGGTTTCAATTTTTGTTACTGGTTTTATCTTAATTGTATTATGTTCTCTCTTTCTGATTATTTCTTTCTTTTTATTTTACATTTTTGAATGTATTCTAAACAACTCCAAAAGCTCTGGTTATTAGGTGATATCAATCAATCAATCAATCAATCAACCAATCAATATTTTGAAGGAGAGGACACATTAAACTTTACCCAATAAAACAGATCAGGGTAGAGTCGAAGGCTTTCATGGCCGGCATCCATAGTTTTTTGTGGAGCTTTTGGGCTATGTGGCCATGTTCTGGAAGAGTTCCTTTCTGACGTTTCGCCAGCATCTGTGGCTGGCATCTTCAGAGAATGGTAGTCTGGAAAAAGGATTGGAGATATATATCCTGTGTGATCCTGGAAAGGAAGGAGTAATTTGCAAATGTATGGTTCTGTTGCTAATGGCAGTCCTCAGGGTGGAAGGATATGCAAACAAGGATTAATGTCTACTAACTGGTGCTCAATTGTCTGCTCAGATCAGGGTAGTTTTGTTGTTTGAAGGTATATACTGTGTATTTTGCCTTGTTTCTACAGCAATATCAATGTCAGCACAATGACTAAATCCCAGTTCAATGGTAGTGAAACTATTCCTTTCAGCAAAAAGGCAAAATTTGACCCATAATATTTAATCATGTGTTCAGATCTATTCCTAATATTGAATCAAGTCAGAATCACTGCATTGCTTGGAAATGGCTCTTTTAAATGTTCTACTACTATTAATTCATTTAGTATTCATTGTAATACCACTTATCATAATGAATTCATTTGGAATTCATTTGAATGTTGTAAGTATTTAGTTATACTGCAATTTAGTATTAATTGATGTACTACCTAATTTTTCCTACAAAGGAAGAATATGGGCTCTTCTCAGGAAATACACTCCCTTAACATTTTATACCAGTAATAATGTTGAAAGATCTAATTCATATATTGGACTTGGTTTTATAGTCACACCATAGAAATTGTGGGATATATGTTAGTCTGCAAAATGATTATAAACACAATGTATGCATATATAAAACAGGAAAAATGGTTTGCTTTGACCTTTAAGACTGCAAGCTCATTGTTGCATGAGAAATCACTTATATGGTACCTGGCCTAGAATGTTTTGAATCCTCTCTAGAAGGGCTCATTTTGTGGAGGGAGAATCTCAGCTTTGGTTCCAGTTATCTAATTTTCCTATGAATTGCAGATTTGCTCACAAGGGACATAAGGGATATTAAGAATAAGAGGAGGAAAATTAAGACTTCCTTAGTTCCCAGTTTTAGAGAGCTGGACCCCTGGGTTTGGATCATAGGTACCATGTACCAGTACTATGGCTTGGAATCTCAGAACAAACATAACCCTCTTTCCATCCTTCCTTGTGGACATTATGGCAGATAATACCTAACTATCAAGCACACTGTTTCTATGAACACGCTATTCTTTCCACATTTTTGAATATATTACATAGGTCATATCAGTTTTAACAGCAACAGGCATCTAAAGAGTCTATTAAGTTGGTTAACTTCAAGGGTAACAATACACTGTGAATTTTCTGTCACAATGGTGGAACATTTTGACAGCATTTGAAATTTTGTCATGGGCTTGGATTCAAAGAGCTGCATAGGCTTGTTCAGGAAAAGAGGCATGTTCAAGGGGGAGTTTGTAACATTTTTTTTCTTGAAAAAGAAATTTCCGTGTCATATTGGTAAAATTAGTTTGAGTTGAGGCATGGTGAACTGATGCTTCAACATCTCCAGCCCACCATCTTTTGGATTGTGGCTATGATCCTCTCAATATTTCTGTGAGTCAGTTATCCTTTGAGAAAGGCAGCCTTGGATGGTGCCATGCCTGACCGAGGAATAACCTTGATCCAAGTGTGACGTATTGGGCCACTGCCATGCTCAGGTTTGAATATATATTAATAAACAATTTCACCTGGTCTTCCACATGTTGTTGGACTGAAGCTTTCAGGAAACATAGCCAGCACAGTTAATAAAGAGGGGTGATGGAAGCTGTATTACAACAACATATGTAGGTCTAAGTAGCCTAGAAATCCATGGGGATTCCATTCTGGACACTCCCACAGATGTGACAAACCATGGGACCTCAAGTCCCATGGTTTTTCATAGTGTCACAGCCACATGCATGTACTGCTATTAGAGCCAATGGGGCTTGCCATCCATGGATGCTGAGATATATGGATGGCAAGCCCATGATTGGGACAGGCAGGTTGTGTTGGAGATGCTGATGACAGCCCCTATTGTCCCCAGTTGTGGTGTGTGCACGTGGCTGCACTGATATTGGGGACAACGGGAGTTCAGATAAGCGCCCTCCCATTGTTCCTAATGGCAGCACGGCCGCATGCACATGCTGCAATTGGGGACACTGGGGGCAGTCCCTAATGGTGGCGTGACCATTTGGACATCACCGTTGGGGAAAACACAGGCTTGCCTGTATGGATGCTCAAATCTGTGGATGGCAAGTCCGTGGATACCAGGCTCTCACTGCAGCAACAAAAATGGATTTTAAAACAGTTACTATGTACTAGTTTAAAGATCAGAGGGTTACGCCAGGGATCTGTCAAATTAAAAATTGATAAGCCTCTCTGAGAGCCTTTGGGGCTGAAGAGTGGGATATAAATGCTCTGAATAAAAGAATAAATAAATAAGCTGTGTTGTACAAAGATTCTGAAATGCCTTTAAAACTATTTGAATTGTAGATTTAAATTGTAGATTTATGTATGTTGTTTTAATCTTTATGAATAAATTAAAAAAGCTGTTTGATTTTTGTAGTTTTACACACTGTTATTCATTCCAACACACCCATCCATACACACAAACATTCTATTCCAATGCAGTTTTATTAATTCTGCAATACTGGACTTATTAACCTGGAACTAGACATTAGTGAGCACAATGCAATTTACTCATGAGTAGACACGTGTGGGACTGCTATGTCAGTATGTGAAGATAAGCGATCTTCCTGACAACCATCTTGGTGACACTGCACTATATACTTCTTCTTTTGATCTACACTAATGTATATATTCAGTAGAGTTGCATCACACTTGCATAGAAGTTATTATATCTACAGCTCACAGTACAATAGCATGATTAGGAAGTTGTAAATATAATACTAAAATGATAATTTGTCTTCAGACAACAACATTTTCTGCTATTGTTCTTTCATATTTAATGTTATGCACAGTTTAAGATGGCCTTTCGTATCCTTTTTACTCTGGAGAAGTCTTTGAAATAATTTTCATGATCACTTACATAAAAGTTATATCGACAGCTCAAGGTACATTAGTGTGATTAGGAAGTTGTAGATATAATAATACAATAACAATTTTTAGTGCTCCTTTGAGCAAATGAACATATTCCGGGGAACAGTTTATTCTGGTCACCCCATTAGCTTACTCTTTATGTTTGGTCCTCTCTCCACACAAAGGTTATGAACTCTAATGCAAGTCAGTAGTGTAACTAGAGGAAACTTCAGCTTTTTCTTTTTACAATTTCTCAGTTGATTTTTTTTGCCTTATGCAAATAGGGCTAAAGGTCTTACCACATGTTTTTACCCTACAAGATGCTAATGAGGTATGGCATGGTATGTGTGAGAGTAGGGGCTCTACAGATGGGCAGCATGCAGCTGCCCCTTTACTGGCTGCAGCCCTGATCCAGCCTCCAGAGAGCGCAAAGGGGTGCCATAGCCATGGTGGTGCAGCTTTACGATGCCCCTTTGGTGCTGCATTGTGTAGATGCAGCGCTGGAGTCGCACCATAATGGTGCGCACTGTGTAGACTGGCACATGCCAACATGGCAACCTGGGGGTGGGGCTAGGGCATCCAGCATGCTGATGCTGCACCCTGGTTCCTCCCACAGGCTGGCCCAATGTGCCGGTCTGTATAGACTCTATAGTCAATCTTTTCCTGAACAAACAGGAAATTGAGCTTGGCTTACCTTTGCTGAAATTAATCTGTTTCTTTCCCTATCATAAATTTTACAAACTTAGAAGGCTAACATAATAATTTTAATAAATACAGCTCCTACTTTAGAATGAAAAATCCCCTCCAGTTTTCTACTACAGCAGCAGAGCTTGTTTATTCCCATAAGTCAGTTGGTGGTGCATAAGGGGAGGTTGTGGGAAGGAAAGGTTGATGTCAACAGCCTACTGTACTCTCCTTTGTGTAATACAGCACTTACAGTGCTCAAGGTTCTCTCCTATCTGGTATCCTACTGCACAATGCTATATGGGCTAAAAGACTTCTAACAAAATTACTAACAGGGCTGCTCAGTCACTTTCCACTATAAACAAATAAACAAGCTTCATTTATATACCGCTTCATACTGCCTAAGGAGTGTCTAAGCGGTTTACAACTGTAAGCTAATTTGCCCCCAACAATCTGAACACTCATTTTAGCGACCTCGGAAGGATGCAAGCCTGAATCAAGCTTGATCCCTTTTGCTGGTCTTGAACTCACAACCGTATGGTTTTGAGTGGGTGGCTGCAGCACAGGCATTTAACCACTGCGCCACCAGAGTGCTAACATTGCACACCACACAAAGTTCAGAAAGATTATTCCACCACCCCTATCACAGTCTCTTGAAGAATCCCTAGTGACCCCTGGTGCAACCCTGTGGTTCCTTGGAGCCCCAGTTGAGAAAGCTTGGTTTACAATTTATATTACCCACTAAACAGTGGTTCATCACAATTGTTAGGAAAAGCTTCCAGATATATTGCCATCACACTAAACTAAGGTTTAACATAACGGTGGGAACTGTGTGGCCTATTGGCCATATGCAGTGCCTTGAGGGGTTGAGCTAAACCTTGAGACTCACTATCATTAAAGGTTTTGGCATCTGAACCCCTCCCACAGCACCAAATGCTTTAACTGGCCCTAAAACATCCTATAAGGTGACCAAAGTGATATGTTATCACTTCTGGCCATCTGCAATTACATTGCGTCAATGGTTTGCAGCCCTTCAGAAGAGACCAAAATAGATCAGCTCAATCCATGCTTCAGCGTGTGCCCATCAGGACTGAGCATGATTTCCAAATATAGCCACTAAAGACAGGGGTGGATCCATCCCACTCCCAAAGTTCTAAAGGGCCATCTGAAGACAAGCCCATCACCAAATTTACTTGGGTGGTAAAAATGCGACATCATTCTTCCATTTTTACTGAAATTTAGGTTTTAAGCATTCTGCACAATTTCAACAACTATTAGGTCAGAATGCATAGCGATGCCATTGAAATCCATAAACACATGGACAATTTCAACAGGAAAGAAGAAACCCTGAAAGTAAACAGAGTTTGGCTACCAGTCTTGAAAAACACCAAAATCAATACCCAACAAATGCAAACGAAAACCACCCAGGGTGAGGAGGATTCCCAGCAGACATTGGATCATTAAGTAAATGGACACCCTGTAGATCTTGCCATTCAGCAACAGAATAATACACAGATTAACATTCAAATCACCTCCTCTCAACCAACAATGTATATATACCCCACTGTCTTCCATGACAGCATTCTCTGAAGATGCCAGCCACAGCTGCTGGCAAAATGTTAGGAATAAATTATTCTAGAACATGGCCTCATAGCACGAAAAACCCACAAAAAACTATAGAAATGCAGTAGTTTCACAAGACTGTGGGATTATTCAGAGGCATGGAAATTGTGGTTTTGTTCAAATCCCATATATTTTAAGGATATATTCTCCATATCAAATGGAGAATCTTTTCGTGGATTGTGCAAAAGATCCCTTTCCATGTAGTCTTCTTGATAAGTTATCAATTTAAAGTCCAAAAGTGGGTCTAAATGTTGATGCCAAAATACTTTTGTGCATCATTATTTCAGATAATTGTATGAAGACAGTTTAATCTGTTAGTACACATGGTAAGTTTTCTTGAAACTCCTTCTCTTTTATTAGTCCTTATTTCTCTAAGTAAGTAAATTTCAGTAAATATTTCTAGTGAGTGATCTTTCATTTCCTTGAAATTGGGAAAGGAATGGACAATGCATGATAAAATAAAGGAAAGCTTTGTAGCTGTCTTTAAATACCTTCACTCTAAGATTTACTGTGGTAATCGTGACAAAGCACATGGCTGTTCCTTTGGCAGCAAAAGAGTTTTAAGAAGACAGTAGGCATTGTTGTTGTTTGCCTTGCAAATTATAAAATACCTCAAAAATTACATGGTGTCAAACTGTGTGACACAGATTATAAAAATAATATATAGCCCTGAATTTTATTAAGAAAATTACACCAGATAACTCTTAGTATCCTTGAGACACGATATTATATCTTAAACTTTATTATTACACAGGAATGCCATTTGGTTGGAAGTTTTAAACTTTTGGAAAGCAGAATATATATAAAAATGAACCCATACTAGATTTTAGGAGTTAATGATTTTGACAGGAATCAGGTATTTATTTACCCCATTAAAAGAAGCAGCAGATGTGAGGTCAGCTGACTTAAGTAAAACATAACAAACAATAACATTATTTATTGTTATGTAGGAACCTACCAACGTCAGGGCAGAATTTTTGGTTCATCTGTGGCCCAAGACCAGTTCTGCTAGACTAACAATCATTCTCTAAGGTCTCATTTCTGTGAGCTGATCTGAACTGTTTATGATGGAAACCACCCCTTGCCCCACACAGTGTCCATCTCTTTAAGAGTTCATGTGCTCAAAGACCTCACTTTTGATAACAGGAAAATCAACTAATCCTTTCCCAGTAATACAAAGCGGCTGTTTCTTTGCTGGTTAATCTAGATTTATAGATTGATACAGGGAGATTGCTTCCCTTTGCCCTCAGGTAAGTGATTTTATTGCTAAAATAAACAATCTGTGAGATCAATAGTAGTGGTTTGTGGCTTCCAGACTTGGTGGATCTGCTCCCAGTTTTAGTTTGAAATATAGAGAGGTATCCAAGGTTCTGAACGTATTTGATGAACAACAATGAAATAATGAAACCAGGGACAACTGAATGGGTTGAATAAGGGCTACTTTATTGACCCATATCCTATTTAACTGAATTTGGATCTAGGGATAAGCAAAGCTGGAAGGAGCAACCAGATGCTGAGGCCCAAGCATCAAACTCTGACCAGCCTCTCCAGCCTTTCCTTAGACAAAACACCAGACCCTGGGGGCAACCCAAAATCCACTGGTTGCTGCCCAGCCAGTCATTTACTAGAAGGTACACACAACCCCCTCCCTCCAAGTCTCAAGACTTTATAAGACAGAGAAAACACACAGTAGTCCCCCAAGGGCAGACTACTTCTCCATCCTATGAGCTGTAGAAGCAGTTCCAGAGCCCAGCCCTTCACCAAAAGGGTGGCAAGGTATAAACAGATTTAATAAATTATCTCAATGTAGCCTGCCAAGTGATAACTTATTTTATACATCACCCACAGCCAATTCTCCATGTCTCATCAGATACAGTGTGGGATAGACAAAAAATCCCCAGGCAAAGGGGAAAAAAAATTCCTATTTGGCCGTGAAGTGACCAGCTTAGCTCACAATGCACATAGGGTGCATGGGTGGGTCATAGCAAAAGGAAAAGAAGACATGCAAAGGTGGAGGGGGGCATTTAATAGCCTCTGCTTCCGCCTATTTCATTTGACCAGTGCTTGGTGCCAAATGCTGAGTGCAAAGATTCTGGCCTCTATTCATGGAGGTCATCAATCTGCTTCTTCTGCAATGTTGTTTGCTGTGCAATCAAGGAAGGTGTTATTATAGGTTTTTAATACTTTGGATAGCTACTTTAAATTTCAGACTAGAACCCAAGAGTAGATTGCCTACGTCATTGTCTCGGAAGAGCCCAACCACCAATGAATAAGGTGCTCCAGGTGTTGCTTAAGGAAAGTTTACTTCCAGTTGACTAGAACACCCTTCTTTTCCATCAACTTTGCTGAAATTCCAGAAGTTTCCAAGTTGACAGAGATAGCCCATGATGTTTTGCATGCCAATTGAAAATGCTTTGTATGTTACTAAATCTGACTTATATCTTACATAGTTCTGCTAGTGAATATGTTCTGCCCCTCTTATTATCTGCCCATTCTCCAGTATGATTTTAAATAAATCTTTTATTTTTAAACTCAACTTACCTAGACTCAGAATCTAAGTTAATCTACTGTGCCCTGCTTTTTGCTCACACTCTAAATTAGGAGGATGCAAATACCCTGAAGACACCAGATCCTGTTTGATCTGAGAAACTAATCAGGGTCAGCTCTGGTTAGTGCCTGGATGGGAGATCACCAATGACTACCTGTTTCTGTAGGTTGTTGTTGTTGTTATTATTGTTATTTACGTTATTTATAACCTGCTCTTTAGCCCTTAAGGCTCTCAGAGCAGCTCTC
The DNA here is from genome assembly GCA_034509955.1 of Urosaurus nigricauda. Classification (NCBI taxonomy): domain Eukaryota; kingdom Metazoa; phylum Chordata; class Lepidosauria; order Squamata; family Phrynosomatidae; genus Urosaurus; species Urosaurus nigricauda. The sequence continues at coordinate 89,204,245 of JAOEGL010000006.1, forward strand.
TGTTGTCGGGCTTACAATCTAAAAAGACATGACCCAAAAGGATATATTTCAAAGGAAGGGACTGGCAAACCTTGTCTAAGAAAACCTTATTAAATTGATGGGGTTGCTGTTAGTCAATTGGCAACCTGGAGAAACTTTCACACTCAAAAAATAGGAATGGCAGGATTGCCTGACACTGGTCAGCAAAATGGGCATGTATTATTTGTCCACCCTCAGAAAATCCCATAACTGTGTAGGCAATAGAGGCACTACCTCAGAGTAAGTAACATTTCAAAGGAAGGTGTATGCTTTTGTCTTTGTATTTGTCACATTGGCAATACTACGAATTGAGCAATTGCCTTTCTGCACACAAAGCATATGCTGTTCAAATGAGTTATGATCAGAGTCTCTAAATTTATTGAAATGACATTTGCTTCCTGTTCTTTAAATAAAGAGTAATAATAATAATAATAATAATAATAATAATAATGTTTTATTTATAGCCCGCTCCTCTGTATCCAATCGGAGCGGGTTACATCAATTAAAAAATGCAAGATAAAATATACATGACCCATACCCAACCACCCGCCCCTTAAAATTAAATTAAACTAACATCAATTAAAATGACATAATAAAAATTTCAATTTAAAACGGCAACCCATTGCATAGAGATCAGGGTCAAGATGTTAAAATGCTAATGGGAGAGCTTAACCCAAACAGAGCCGGGAGGTTAAGAACTTTCTGGGAAGGCCTGCCAGAAGAGATGCGTCTTCAAGGCTTTTTTAAAGCAATCAGAAGATGTAATAAGACGCATCTCGTCTGGCAGGCCATTCCATAGCCTGGGAGCGACAGCCGAGAAGGCCCTCTGGGAGGTCTGCGTCAGTCTAGTCTTCATAGGCTGCAATAAGTTCCTCCCAGAAGACCGGAGTGTGCGGAGGGGTTCGTATGGGAGGAGGCGGTCCCTCAGATAAGATGGACCCAAGCCATGTAGGGCTTTAAAGGTTAAAACCAACACCTTGTACTGCGCTCGGAAACTAATCGGCAGCCAGTGGAGAGATTTGAGCACTGGTGTTATGTGCTCTCTCCTTGATGTTCCCGTGACAAACCTGGCTGCCATATTCTGAACTAATTGAAGTTTCCGAGTTAGGCACAAGGGTAGCCCCATGTAGAGCACATTACAGAAGTCCAATCGTGAGGTTACCAAAGCATGTACCACTGACTCCAGGTCCTTTGGCTCCAGGAAAGGGCGCAGCTGGCGGATCAGCCGAAGCTGATAACAGGCACTCCTGACCACCGCATTCACCTGACTAGTCATGTGAAGCGACGAATCAAGGAGTACCCCCAGACTGCGAACAGGGTCCTTCGAGGAGAGTGTGACCCCATCTAGGACCGGGAGGTGTATTCCCAATCCTGGCTTCGGTCCTGTGACAGTTAGTACCTCCGTTTTGTCCGGATTGAGCTTCAACCTGTTTTCCCTCATCCAATCCATTACTGCCGTAAGACAGTCATTGAGAGGAGAGACGCCATCTGAAGTCTGAGCCGACGATCTTGTCATGGAGAGGTAAATCTGAGTGTCGTCAGCGTACTGAAGACACTGAGCTCCATGCCTCCGAATGATCTCACCCAGCGGCTTCATGTAGATGTAATGTCCATAGGTGCTCTAGTCCCATAAAACAGGATAAGCTGAAAGTCAGTGATCATTCCACAGTCACTCAATGAGTTTCATAGCAGAGGACATTCATTTTCTGTCTACCATGATGCCCTGGTTTCTAGTTTTGACCAGCTATCGGGCATCTAAATGGGGGGGGGGGGGGGTGGTGGATCCATATGTACTCTAGAGAAAGGTAGTTATTTTGCAGTGGGAGAAAAATGTGTATAAATCCACTGTGTATCTTTCCTATCAGACTGTCACTTTGCTGAGAGGGAAAGTCATCACCAACAGAACAAGGCACTATTGTATCTCCCCATATCAGTTACACAACCACAGTTAATTTCCATTTAGGAACAACTCAAATTTCTGTAAGCTGGAAAAGAAATTTAATTTCTCTTGCCATTAATTATATAATTCAGAATACTAAAAGAATATTCCTCCCCCTACTGAAAAATGAAGCCCTTCCTTGATGGAAAGTATTTGTAGCAGTAGCTGCATAGGCATAAAACTCAGCCAGGGCTAGATTCAAATTTAGCTACACTTAGTGCAGACCAATTAAAATGAATAGGATTCAGATTAGTCATGAATAGGTTCGATTGATTTGAATGGGTCTTGTTATACTTAGATTATATGTGGATCAACAAGTGAGGAAATGTGTTTAGAAGTGTGAATGTGTTTGGAATCATGATTTTTTTTGGTGGTGTAGTGATTTTAGCATTGATCTACAACCCTGGAGACCAGGGTTCAATTCCCTGCTTAGCCTTGGAAACCCACTAGTTAACCTTGGCTAGGCATACACTCTCAGACCCAGAAGAACCTGTGATAGGTTTGCTTAGGGTCACCATAAATTGGAAATGACTCGAAGGTACACAACAAAAACAATAACATCTGGTTATATGAACCAGTGTGGTATGGTGGTTTGAGTGTTGGATAAGGACTCCACAAAACCAGGGTTTGAATCCCTGCTTAGCCATAGAAATCCACTGAGAGACCTTGGACAATTCACTCTCTCTGAGCTTCAGAGGAATACAATGGCAAACAACCACTGAACACATCTTGCCAAGAAAACCCTGTCATAGATTTGCCTTAGAGTCATCATACGTCTGTGTCAACTTGAAGGCACACAACAAGAAATACATTGTTAGATATTGTTATAATACATTGTCAACTCTCTTGAGGGCATTAACCCTTTAAGACCTCCTATGTATAAATAAAAATATTGCATGAAAAGTGTACAGTTCCCTCAACATAGTAATCATTTGGGTGAATTAAAAATGGAATAAGGCCTAGAATAAAGCCTTTTAAAATATATACACATACACACACAGTTTCTCTTTGTCTCTACAGCCAGCAACTATCCAGTTAATCCATTTTGGCCTTCACAATAGCAAAGTATTTCAATTTAGAAACTTGGAAGGTATAGCACTGGTGCATTGGTGTATTGTTGCCTATATAACCCACAGCACATTAACTGACGATTCAATAAAATTGGTCCTTTACTGAGTGTCCTCTCAAATTTCTGTGTCAGGGAGCTGGAAGATTTTCAAGCATGTTTCCACTTGTGAGTAATATCTGGCATCAAGCATATCCATAAGTATCTCTTTGTGGCAATACTTGTAGATTTAAGTGGCATTAATTAGAAGCTAGTGTTCATAGTGGAGGCGTATATGAGGCAATAAATACCTTTTGTGGGTGACTAAAGGCCACAGAGCTGTGAATTCAAGGTGTTTGATAATCAGAAATATTGTTTATTACAAGTTGGATACAATATGGTGAGCCAAAGCTTTAGTGCTTGATGTCACCTTGGAGAGCAAGAGATCAGACTGGGGCAGGACTCTAAAGAAGATTTTAAAACCCACTTCATGGTTTACTAATTCAGGCAGCTGGATAGACACAGGGTGTATCAAAGAGCAGCTGCTTAACGCTGTTGCACTTCATTTATATCTATGCCAAGTCAAGTTAAAAAAACAACAACAGAAAATATAAAATAGAGTACTGGCAGTCAAGTGTATTTTTATAAGCATGTTGATCCAAAATACCATAATCAGCAGGTAGATGGGGCTTCAAACTTTTTAGCCTCTGATAAAATGAGGTTTTAGTGAGCCAGCATGGCACAGTGGTTTGAATGTTCAACTACAACTCTGGAGACCAGGGTTCAATTCCCAGCTCAGCGGTGAAACCCACTGGGTGACCTTGCACGAGTCACATGCTCTCAGCCTCAGGGGAAGGCAATGGCAAACTTCCTCTGAAGAAATCTTGCCATGGAAACCCCATGATAGGTTCACCTTAGGGTTTCCATAAGCTGGAAACAACTGGAAGGCACACAACAGCAACAACAAAATGAGGTTAGAGTCTTCTTTAGCAGCCTCCTTCTCTTGTTTAGTTGAAACCAAACACAGTTTAAAATATGCACATGTTAAGCCAATGTTTTAGCTTCATACAGATATCCCAAAGACTATCAAAGCTAGCTATCTTTATTGGTGAATTCAGGTTTTTCTGTTTGCCATTGTAAGAATATCAAAACAACTCTAACAGAGGTTAAATGGAGCTAAAGAACATATACTGCATGAAATTCACAAATTTATTCTAGAATTTAGAATTCTAAAGCCTCTTAGTGGGTTTGTGAGCCATGCTTATTTATACCTAAAACTTATTGCCCAAGATGGTCAGCAGCAGCAAGATATTAAAAATTGCCAATTGCTCATTTGGCTTTGCAAACAATAATGAGAATCTTTTCTCACAGGTTAAATCTTCAGGATGACCAAGAGTAAAATCTGTTTTCCTGTTTCAGATGTGTACAGCCTGGGGCACTGTGTTGCAATCCATTGTCACTTATTGCAACAGATGTTTTACAGACAACCTTGCTATTCCCTGGCCTTGAAAATCCTACAGGAAATTGGAAGTACAAACACACAGTTTTGCATAAAAGCTGCAGCACCTAAGATAGACACTGATACATATTTTTAACTAGAGTGATGATACCACGGAGCAGGAAATGAATTTATATTTTTCCAAAAAGGTGAAAGTAGATATGGTGTGCTTGGTAAAAAAAAAATTAAACCATCATCTATTTGAAGAGTGAAATCAAACAAATGATTTATTTTTATTTTGCTTTTTAAATATAATGCAAAACATGCATTTTCCTAGAAAGTGGGAAGTATGATCTATATAAAATGTATACCAACAAATAGGAAAGAAAAGTCCCACTGACATTTTTTTCTGTGGTTAACACATAATGTGCAGAGAAATGGGATAATGTAGTCCTTGCATACTGGACGTGTGTACAGCCTTAGGATAAAGGTAAGTACATTTTACATCCAGTCCATCTTCGCTTCTTTAAATAATATTTAAAATTTTGAAAGAGTAACTGCAAATAATCATGAAACAGTACAATTATAAATGATTAAATATACTTTCTGGCAATGGTCAGAAAAGTTTCCATATTAAATATAAATAATAATAATAATAATAATAATAATAATTTTGTTGTTTGCTTTCTTAGTACTATATTTTGAAAAGTATATTACAATGATAAAGTCCTGCAACTCTGAGGCCAATTGACTATATTAATTGAGCTAAGGATGGAAGATGTGTTAGGTATTATTTTTGTGATGTCTTTTTCTTTCAGGCTTCCTATGAAAGGGAATTGAATATTTTCAAAATCTATCATTCTATACACATGTACCTGGGATTAAGTCCCATCAAATTTAGTGGCACATGCCTGAGTAGACAAGACATGCATAGGGTTTTTCTTTATCATTCCTGCAATGACAACTGAACCATTTAAAACTTAATTGCTGGACAAGTTGTTCCACTGTGAATAGGAACAAGAGCAGAACTTCAAACTTTCAAAAGAGTTGCTAAATGTTAATGTTTCATTTGATTGACACTATAATTTTAACAAACCACAAGGAATTAAGATGAATTAGAAGCTGTGGGGTCCACTACTGTGTTAAGTATTTTGATTTGGGATCTTAAATATCACTCCTAAACATCACTACTTAAGACTGCATGGACTGGTTCTGGTGCTTCTGAGTACTTACAATTGTATTCTAATGTGATTTAATTTTAAGGCCATTTATTCATCTGATTCATGAACCAGGCTTAGCAATACTGCTGCTACCACTATGGATGAAACTATAATTTATTCATCTTTTTTACTTATTTATACATTGTGAAAGTTAAAATAATAATGCCAGCACGGTTTGCCAGTACAAGAATGAGACAGGAAAGCAACTCAGGGTTTCATACTTCACCTTCTAGCTCTGTATGTTCAGAATTTATTAGATACTGACTGGTTTTGAGAAAAGTGACCATTGCATTGCACCAGGAAGTAATAATTACTATAAGTTCTGCGGGAAGAATATATGAAGACCCACTACTACAAAAGGCTCTTCAAGTTCAGCAATCTGTTCTCACAGTGGTCAAACAGAGGTGCCTGGGAAGATGATTGCTCACTGGAAAGTTCCTTTATCATTAAGGGCCTGTTCACATTACAGAATAACAGAGCTATTATTCTACTTTAACTGCCACAGTTCTGTCCTATGGAATCCTGGTATTCACATTTCCAGAGGGCATTTAGGATTCTCATCCAGAGCACTCCAGTGCCTTCCAGAACTACAAATCCTAGGATTTCATAGGATACCACAGCAGTTAAACTGGCATAATGGCACTACAATTATGTAGTATGAATGGGCTACTTGTCTCCTACATTCTTTAATATGGTAATAAATAAGACATACTGATTTTACAGAAGTATTAGTTATATAGATGTAACACTTTAAACCTTTTATCAAAGTGTTACACAAATACTTAACTGGAATTAGAAGAACCATGCAACTTGGAATATGGACTCTTCTTTTTCTAAAGAAGCAGTGCCATGTGCCAAACTGAGAAAAACATTAAAAACAGTGACAGAGAAAACCACACTATTTCAGACAAAGTGCTCACAATTCCCAACTGGCATGAGTGTTGTGGGGAGATTAAAGGTGAATGATAAACTGATTAAAGAGGAAAGAATGAAATATAGATGTGACTAGAATGAGGAAGTTTATAAAAATCGTTGTGATCAGGATAACCTATTCCTCAGTCTGGGCACAACACAATGAACCACCTACAAAACACATATCAACCAAGGTTGTCTTAACAAACAAGTTTAGAAAACAGTAATAAAATGGTATAACATCTTGACTGTGTCAGAGGCAAAGAGAGAAGAAGAACCTGAAAATCAAAGTAGCTTTCATCATATATTTTTTCCAATGAACATCATGGCGACTTTGATATAAGTCAGAGTGGTGGTTCCTGAGCCATTGGCTGCCAGTCTGTGGCAAGTTTCCAGGAAAGAAAGATGATTTGTAGACTAATATAGTACTGGCCTCTGCTACAATGGAAAAAAACCACTGGTCTCCTCACATCCTGAGACGCACTGATATTAGTAATACATTTCCCCTGACCCAGAATTTATCTACACATAGAAGTTCTTGTCAGTTATATCCAGACTATTCTACTACTGGAATGTGCTCTCTGTGAGGCTGCTTCTGAAGAAACTTCAACTAGTACAGGATGAAGCTGCTTAGCTGCTATTGGGAGCCAGGTGGTCAGAGCATGACTCCAACACTGTACCCATTACTTTGATGCCCAGTGCTGTTCTGGCCATTTAAACATTTGAGCATCACATTGCTTGAAAGGCCACCTGCACCTCCACCTGCAAGTTCAGTTTGCCTGGTGCATACAAGAGTCTTTTTAGCTCTGGAACTTTTTGTCGGCTGAGGTATAAGGCCTCAGCTCTGAAGAGAATTTTACAAACTCATTTCCTTCCCCTGGCTTTCTCTTTCATTAAAATTACTGCAATTTGGCTTCTTTGTCCTATATTTTAATTTTTAATTAACTGGACAATAATTGTTGTGTAATTGATTCATCCAGATTATAAAGTGGCATAATTTTTTTAAAAAAAATGTTTTATTGTGTGACTACCTTTTGAGTACTTGATCCTAAAAAGTGGTAAAGGAATAACTACACACACATACACACATACACACAAGCCCTTGCTCCACTGTTCAGTTTCACATTAATTACAGTGAAAGGAGTTCAGCGAATGGTGTTAACACCGTTGAAATTAATAGGGAGGTTGGAGGAGGACAGAAAGATTCATTAGCAACTACCAGACAGGGCAATTTACCTGCATATTTTTATATTAAATAGGAAATGGCTTTTTTCTACATTCAGAAATATATCAAGTATTCGATGATATTATTAACTGTCAACAAATAGATCTCTCTCTCTCTCTCTCTCTCTCTCTCTCTCTTTTGTAGGAACGCAACCATATAATTTAATATTTTCCTTAAAAGCAGCCATCTGGCTCTTGTTTCTGCCTGCTGTAAAAGACAGGGATATTCTATAGTGACTATTAATTTACAGATAATTCTGTAGAGTGTACTACTTATTTCAATATGCTTTTGACTTCCAAAGAAACTATCAAATTCAGCTCTGAGACTTGTGCCATCCCCTTGGGGAAGTCCCAAATGAATGTTAATTTTCAGAGGGTTTCATGCACCATTTGTTGTTTATTCCTTTGTAACAGTATTATTTCCATTATGATAATAGGATTATGTTCATCATAACATGTGTTGTCTTCCATAGCATAACCTCACCTTGTCTCTCAGGAAGACGGAGGATCTGAAAGGCTTTACTAATCTGATGGGTTTGAAATGAAGTGTAGTCCTCTAACCATGTATGTTTAATGCCATTGGTATGTGGTATTTAAACAGTCAGTAATGGTGAACATAAATGTTATTAGGCAAAATTTTAATCTATGCACAACCCAAGCATAGATATGATTAAGAAAATGTCATTTACTTTGAAAAAATGGTGCCAAAACTAAGCACAATAAACTGTATGACACAGAAGCTTTTGTACCATTTGTTGTAATATAACGCCAGTTTGATCATAATATTGGTGCTGAGGTGGATAAATAAAATGCTGGCACCATACAGCTGTAGTTCCAGGTGTAACACCGTTTTTGATATTGAACTGATGCAGCATTTGGTACACCCCATCATGTTTTGTTAGTGTAGCAGATCTTAAGATTGACCGATGAATAGAACTATTGATTTCAGTGGCATGAAACTGGCTAAACTGGGCTCTGGGCTATGCTGGAAGTCCATTAGGCAAGCAATCAGAAATCTCCTAGGGGTTGCCCCCTGCCTTAAATAGAAAAAACAGAATTTACAATGTGTGTTTATGTGGGGATTATTGAACCACTGTGAAATCACAATCCTCTGCATGACTGTAGTCTAGTGCCACAAGCTGATATCAGGCTTTACACTGGTGCATCAAGCTCTGAGTCACAGGGGGGAAACAACTGTTGTTCTAACTGTATGTTTGCACAGTTTCTATATAGTTCAAAAGTGGGAGGACTTTATGCAAGGTTAATAAGAGATGAAGGATACTGCCAGGGATAATCCATTACAGAGCAATCTACAATGGAACAAACACACTAGAAGCTGTAGTGGTATACTGCATAATTCCCAGAATTGTATTTCACTTTGGGCACACATTGGGATCAAAAAGCCACTGGCCTTTCAGGCATTTTGGACTACAGTTCCCACAGTCCTCTACCCTTGGTCATTTTGGAAGGAACTTCTAGAAGCTGAAGTTCAAAATATCTGGAAGGGTGAAGGTTTCACAGTCCTGCCACAAACTTTCAATATTTGGAGGAGAAAAAACTTAACCTTGACTTTAACCTCTTAAGTATGCTTCATATTGTCCCAGTTCATCTATGAACAAGTTATAATTAAAGAGAAGAAAGTGGGATTTGGTGCTCTATGTGTATGTGTGTTCTGATTAACATGTATATCTTTAACTGTTCACTGTGTTGCATGGAACCAAACTATTCTACAAGTTAGGCTGATTATGTACCTGAGAACATTTATATTGCTAGAGCTGTTTTGATGGAGGAAACCACAAGCATTACAAATACTAGCTTGGTACACTGGTACAGGTGTATAATAAGCACGTATAATTAGATGAAAGATACATAATGGTTTGTTGTTGGTTACGCATTTACCACAGCTGATGATATGCCTAATGTGTAGTTCACAAATTAAGAAAATTACTTATGGCTCCACTGTTAACCAGGAGGATTCCTTATGGATTTCAGTACAAAAACACTCTGTACCTTTTACAAAGCAGATTCCCAGTGCTGTTTGCAATTTAACCTCTTGACTATTAGTTTTACTCCAAGATGGATTTTTTAAAAAAAACTTACGCATTCACAGGTAAGGTGTTGTTGTTGGGGTTTTTTTTAGTGGAAAACATTTTCATGCTCAATGTTGCAAAAAGAAAAGGTTCACTGCATCTGAAATTTAAGTGTTTAATGGTATATTTGCTGGAAAAAGATGTAATGTGCATGTGTGTGCACACACACATACACTTTGTCTTTGCTCCTATCTTACAGGATAATTTAAAAAATATCAAGCAAGATACAGGCTAAACCACAAGACGTATTTGATTTAGGTTGTATATGGCTCATTTGTGGCCATTCACACTTGGAGAATATCTAATTCCATCATAAATAGTAAGAAAGTTAAGCAAGAATTATTTCCAGAGTACTACTGCTTTTTTAAAAGGTAAAATCTTATCTGGAGTTGTACACTGCCTATAGTCTGTACATAAAGAAAAATCTGATGAAATTTTGGAACAGGTTGGATGCTACCTGCCCAGGTACATACATTAAATAGTATTGTTTCTGGTTTTTTTTTTAAAACAGTTACCAGTTCCCATCCAGTCCACTACTGCTCTCAAAGCAGTGTTTAGGAGTGTCATAGACTTCCTTGATTCAGATGTAAAGGAGAAATAAAGCTAGAAATCATGAGTACCAATGTCACTTCAATCCAAATATCTAGGCTATTTTATCTGACAGTTTTTTGTAGATGTTACAGACCTTAACAGTCAAGAGGAAACCTCGGGGTTTCTCACAGCTCACAAGTCCAGTTCCAGCAACAGCTTCCAACATCAGCCCTCTGTATAGACACAGAAAAGTTCCAACACAGTGCCTTCAGGTGCCATCCCAGAGACCCTATCTTCAATGATACTGGTGATTATAAGTAAGTTATGATGGTCATTTGATCAGATAAACTGCATTTCTACCAACATGTTTGGTATAAAATGAGTGCCTGTAGGATGATCTATTAACTTGTCATAACAGGCATTTTAGTCTTAAATATTTCTCTTGGCAATGAGGATAATAAACTATAAACCTCTCCAAAAATATATTCTGATAAAAATGTATTGCTCAAGAGTGCATACTACTCTAGTAGCAGATGTGAAGTTATAAGGGTTCAATAAGCATTTTCACATAAATTATTGCATAGGCAAAGTTAATCATTATGTACAGGTGGTATGCCACCTGTTTAATTCAATCTGGAATAAATCAGATTGTGGTGAAGCAAACTGAAGAACACTTTACAATTAAAGTTGCATATGTGTATCAGCCAAGTGAGTACCAATAACAACTCCATTTCACTTATGTCCAGAGAAACTTTGTGAAGAGACACTAAACTTCAGCTACATCTTCATACCCAGCACTGGCCTCAGTTACACTGAGAGTGACAGATGGTGTCCACTCTTGTACCGTATATTAAAAATAATGTAGGCACCATAAATAAAAGTGATTTAATAACATATGATATTTTAGCCTTAATTCCAGAGAGAAATGTGCAGATAGCTTTATCTATAGTTCCTAATAATGAAAGGCCTGCATAAAAGTCAACCTGTATTTGGTATAGGTCTATTATATAATAAACAGAGATACTGTATGTTCTTTACTAAATCAGATTTGTGTTATCTTAATTATTGGGGTATTTAGAGCCCCCAGGTTTGTTCATTCCCTAATCTGCAGTTTATTAGCATAATGGCAAATTTGGTTTTGTTAATGTGCAAAATAAATGTAAATGGCAAATCAGTATATGTGGAAAAAGAAAAGGAGAAAACACCTCCACCGTCAAAACTGAGACATAATAATGGTACAGAATAATGCCTTGGAAAGAAATTGTTCTGTATGTAGAACCTGGAGGTATACTATCTAAATAATTACGGTTGAGCACAGAAAAAAAAAAATCACAACCAGCCTCTTTGGTTCATATGGGAGCTCAGGCTATTATTGCAATTCACGTCAGATTTGAGGCAAAGTCTCACCTTCCCTCATTCCCCAAGAGTTATAGGTCTTAGCACTGAATATGATGGGGCAGGGGGAGGAATTAATTAATACTTTTTAACCTGGGGAGTGGGATTGGAAGAAGTGAGTCGAATCTGGAAGCATCTCACATGTTACTTATGTGAAGGTGGAGCATGGCAGATTTCAAACAAATACATGCAAAGGTTTTCGTTATGTCTTCTCCTGCCCCTGCTACCTTTCCATCCCTGACTCTTGCTAAGACTTTACCATAAAGCAGCCAAAACTTCAGTTAACTAAAAATATTACTCTTCTACCCTGTCTTCCCTTTCAGTCTTGCTGTTCTACTATTCATTCTTGCCTGTATGCAACCTCTCATAGTCCTTGGTATCAACCTGCTGGTTCTCTTACTGATACCTCTCTCTCTCTCTCTTTCTCCTCTTCATCCTTCCCTCCCTGAAGGAAATGTAGCATAATTGTATGGTCATGGAGTTATGCCCCAGTTGTACTACACCATCTTATCACAAAATTGCAACATTCAATGAACAATGACACAATGGCTCCACAAAGTAACTTTTGCTTTTGTAACCTTCCACTGAATATGGCTATTATGCCTTAGCCAAAATGCCCACCAACTTGCATAATGCAACTTACACATATGTAACACAGCAACAGGATACCAGCCAGGCATACATAACTGGTACACAATTATAGCACTCTGATTCCACTTTAACTGCCATGGAAACATCCTATGGAATCATGGGCTCTGATGTTTAGTGAGGCATTAAAACTCTCTAGAACTTCCAATCCCAGGATTCCATAGGATATTGCAGTGGCAGTTAAAGCAGAATCATAGCAGTAGAACTGTGCAGGGTGAAAGGGTCATGGGTTGTTAATAGACACTCTAAGGCCCCACAGTAAACACGAAGTGCAGGGAAAAGTTGTCTTAAGTTTTTAGACAGCTTTTTTTAAATCCAAGGCTGGTTATTTACAGCACACAAAAAATTATTCTTTGTACACATACCTTTGCATAAAATTATTAAACATTATCTTTACATTACATGTTTCACATTTATTTTGTACCCAGTCCAACACACTTGGTTCTATCTTTTTTGCAAGAAGCAAGTGCTGTTGTGTTTCTTTCCAAGGTTCTGGTTTTCCATTTTAATCTGAAATTTGTCCCTTTCCAGGAAAACATATAAATATAAAATAAATATAAAATCTGGTTTGAGATGGCACTGCCCCTATGATTATTGTGGCAATGCCAACCTGGAACACCTGTAATCCAGCAGAACAAAATACATAGACCTGCCTAAAACTTCACAAGTTGATAAAAAGATTAAATCTCCATGCTCCCAGAGAAATGAACCAATTAAAATTGTACAAATAATAAATGACATCATGCCTTAAATTGGAGTGACCTCTCTTATTAACATTTGGACTGAATAACAGAAAAGAGAGGTGCAATACAAAGAATAAACAAACGTTTGTTAGAAAAGCTTTAGTTAAGAAGAGAGGGGAAAGTATGGAATATCACTGTATACAATAGGCAAGACTAAACAAACAGGCCAAAGTAGCAAGGTACTAATATAAACTTTGGTATGTGCCTTCCTAAATAATTTTTTGTTATTTTGAAAATTACACTGGCCACACTTGATTCACCATGGCCAGGTTTTTAATACCATGGCAAATCAAGGACATATTTAGTGCTAATGATATGGGAGAGTCTACAGATCAAAGAAACTGATGTTAGTCACAATCTCTGCTGCACTGTGTGAATGGAACAATATGTCACAACCATGTTTTAACTCTTGCCCCACGTAGCATGTGCACATATGTCCTGTCAAAGATTAAAATGATTACAAAGGAATTCATTTAAACTTTATACTAGAATGATTGAAAATGCACAAAAGAGTGATTGAATACTGAATCTGAGCCTAGAAGAAACTCTACACTAGAGTAGGGTTTGATGCAGATGTAGGAACTGTGTGGGTCTCCAAATGTTATTCAACTGCAGCTCCCAGCATTCCTCACCATTGGCTCTGCTTGCTGGAGCTGCTATAAACTGTATTTCCTTAACAACTTGAAAGCCACATAGTCTCAACCTCAGGTTTAATGAGACCAATCCATCCTCAACACAGAAAAAAACTTATTATGTGCCAAGATGGGTATTTTCAATACTTCACCTACTGTCAAAAAGTTTTCTAGAAGGAAAGCTTTGTGCTCCCTTCCAAGTATTTCCCCAGTGTTTCCTTGGGAGATGGGGTTGTATTTTCCTTAGATTGATTCCTGATTGCTGTTCTCTTCTTTTGTTTTGCTGTTTTGGGGAACTCTGTAGTTGAATGTCTTTGAAAGCCTAACTCAGATAAACTTGAATTGGTGTCAAAGGCAAGAGGCAGATAAAACAAATCTCAGCAGGGATATAATTGTGTTTTTTCAAATTTGGATAGTTGTATCTCTTTGCTTAAAACCAAAGCTCAGAGTTCTGTTTAAAATCACATGAAAGTAAAACCATATGCAGACTTATTTGGAAATAAGCTCTTACTGTTGTTGTTGTTGGTCTTACTGCTGAGTAAAAATGCACAGGCATGCCCTATAAGTCTCATAGTGGATGCTATAGTATTGCTAGATATATGGAAGAGGAATGTGGTCCAGTATTTGGAATGTGTCTACATGATTGCCATCCTGGTGCAACCTATTTCTCCATCACTGTTTCATGTCTAAATATTAGCAGGTGAGTTTACTTGCTTATTCACAGATAACCAGAGCATGCGTCCCCCGAAATGGTCATTTATCATGGAGACCTGTTTAATTGAAACCACAAATGTGACTAAGTTCCCACTATGATGTGATCTGACATAAATGATCATAGGAAAAAATTGCCTCTTGCTGATCCCCACTATCTTACATCTCAACTTGCTGCAAGATTGAAGCAAACTGCACCAATTTACTGCTCCCAACTGCATGATAATGGACACTTTGCTGTGCACTCTCCCTTCATTACTGTACAGGTCAGGGCTGTTAACAAGGGGCTCTTGCCACTTTTGACAGATAGTCACTACCAAGATGAATGGCACTAGCCACATGACCACTTAAGACTCTGCTTTCACTTTCCAGCACCTTTAGAGCACTTACTTAAAAAAAGAAAAACAACCAACCTCAGCTTATTTTTAACCCTTTATTAACTAGGAGGATCGATAGAATGTGGCTGAAAGTGACTAATTCTTTTTTAAAAAATATTTAATTGAACAGAAAGCTTCAGGCACAAGCCTGTAGGGATAGATTTGTTTCAATGACGAGACTAAAACATATTTTGTATTACCCTAGAATTACCTAATATTTTACTGCGTTTCCATAAAGGCAGGGTGTCATGTTAACATACAGCTCCACAATTTCTTTTAAGGGAAAGTTTTGGTTTACATGGGATGCAGCCACTGAAAATGCAGTTTGGGAGGTGTGTGTGCGTGTGTGTGTGTGTACATGTGTGTATAGGGGGGAATTTTTAATCCTTTCTCCTTGAGCTTTTTTCTGCCCCAAATCCAGCGTAATACTTTTACCTTGAATCAAAGAGAAACATGGGGAAGGTATAATTTTAGAAGCCATTCTGCCCCAAACCAGACTCTCAATTTCATCTCATCAGCTGCATTCTTTACAAAGCAAAAATGATCATAAGAAGCATCAGGAATGACACGTAACATGGAGGTCCACTTTAAATGTCATTATTTTACAATACTTTTAATACAGGTAAACATATAAGTGAATAAACATTTGGGAAGGAAAGCTCCATTTTCAGTGGACACCTAATTCATAATCTATGTGATATTGTAGCAACTAGTGGCCCATAGACAGAATGTGTCTCGTAAATGCTATTGGGGCAGTATTCAAGGAGGAAGACCCAGGCTGTATCTGCACTGCAGAAATGATCTGGTTTGACACCACTTGAGCTGCCATGGCCCAATGCTATGGAATTCTGGGAATGGTAGTTTTTTGTGGTACCAGAATTCCACAGCATTGAGCCATGGCGGTTCAAGCGGTATCAAACCGGATTATTTCTGCAGTGCACATGCAGCCCTAGTCATGTTTCTTTTTCTTCCTGATTCCAGCTTTGAATTAAGCTTCAGTCACATCCTGTGTTTAGGAAAGGTTAAGCTTGAAAGGAAAAAGAGGGAGAAAATGGCTGGAAGGCCTTGTGTGTAAGTTGCCAGGCAACCATTCAAGCATTCCTTATTGCTTCCTGATTAAAAGGAGACATTAAATGGAGTTGCCAAGCAACCACAAGTGACTTCCCCTGTGTTTGTCTTCTCTCTCTCTCTTTTTGAGTTTAATCTTTATTACCCCAGGTAGATGCGACTGGGAGATGATGTGACTCCTGTGACAACTGTGGAAAAGCCATGGTCCAAGCAGGTGTTTCAGTAACTTCTTATGTATAATCCATAGCCGGCTCCCTTGAAAGATTAGGGGGAGCTACATTCACAGAGGAGTCATAAGGAGTGCTTCTTTTTTGAATCCTCAAACTACATATCAATAACATATAGCACATGGACAGCAGCCTAAGTAAATGCTGTGAGATACAGTGGGCCCTTGTTATCCTTTGAGGTTTGGTTCCAGGTCCCTCCGTGGATAATAAAATCTGTGGATGCTCAAGTCCCATTAAATATAATGGCAGAGGAAAATGGTGTCCCATATATAAAATGGAAAATCAAGGTTTGCTAATTGGAATTTATACTTTTGGGGAATATTTTTCAAGCCACGTATGCTCAAATCCGTGGATAAAAAAAATCCATGTATAAGGAGTGCTGACTGTATATCCAAAGCCCAGTATTTAAGTTTGGTTTTTTTAAATGACATTTTAAAGATATCAGGAGTGTGTGACAGTATTGCAAAACCTGGTTTTAAAAAGAGTCTTTCTTTACCTGGGTGGAGAAACAGCATCATTTGTTATTGTTGTTTGTTGTTGTTGTTGTGTGCCTTCAAATTGCTTCTGACTTGTGGGGACTCTAAAGCAAACCTATCATGGGATTTTCTTGGCAGGTTTCTTCAAATGGGGTTTGCTTTTTGCCTCCCCCTGAAGCTGAGAAAGTGTGGTTTGCCCAAGATCACCCAGTGAGTTTACATGCCCAAGCCGGGATTTGAACCCTGCTTTCTAGAGCCATAGTCAAATGCTGGAACCACTACTCCATGCTGGCTCTCCTTAACTTTCTCCTTCACCATTTTAATAAGTTCAAATAGGCATAAAGCCACTTTGCTGGGTTTGTTGCCTTTGACAGTGCCCCTGCTCTGAAAAACTAACAGAAAAAAGAGAGAGATGGAGATGAGAGAAGGAGTGATATGTATGCAGTTTGGTTACACATACACTTTGGTCTAGTTTCAATAGCGTTGGGGATTAAAGCATCATCCTGAAGACTTCACAAGGAAAGTGGAGTTTGAAGAAATATTTGAAGGAACTGCGATAACTCACACAAATATTGGGAAAGATCTTTCAGGTATAAGGGTCTGCAGGAGACAAAGATCAAGGAATCTGAAGTGTCACAGATACATTTATTAGATGATGATGATGATGATGATGATGATGATGATGATGGTGATTATTCATTTCCTAGGGATCGGGGCTGGCCAAACAAAAAATCACTGGGAAAGATGTGATTGGGATAAAAGAGTTGTGGAAGACGCATCAAGGCCTTGTTATTAGAACAGAGACAAAAACTGGAATCAGCTATCTAATCCATGGATGTCAGTTATCATCTCCAAAATGATGCAATTAATGTATTGTCACTGTACAGGTTAACTGCCATCAAACTGACTTTGACTATGGTGACCCCATGAATGAGAGACCTCCAAATCACCCTATTATCAATAGCCCTGCTCAGGGCTTGCAGAATCAGGGCCACGGCTTCCTTGACTGAGCCTATGTATCTGGAATGTGGTCTCTCTTTTTTCCTGCTGTCTTCTACCTCATCAAACATTATTGTCTTTTGTAGTGGGTCATGTCTTCTAATGGTATTGCCAAAGTACAACAGTCTCAGTTTAGTCATCTTGGCATTTAGGGAGCGTTCGACATAACTTGCTTGTTGCAGCTGCTTCTGCTGTTGTTGTATGCTTTTAAGTCATTCGGCGATTCTATTATGGGTTTTCTGAGGCAGAGAGTGTGTGACTTGCTCTAGGTCACCCAGTGGATTTCCAAATGGGATTAGAACCCTGGTCTCCAGAGTCCTAATCCAATGCTCAAACAACTATCCCACGCTGGCTCCTTGATTTGCTCTGGGACCTATTTGTTTGTCTTTTTAGCAGTCCTTGGTAGCTGTAGAACTCTTCTCCAGCACCACATTTCAAATTAGTTGATTTTCTATTTCTTCACTGTCCGATTTTCACACACTTAATTGCATACTAGGACTTTTTCTCTTGTTAGTTGAAGATGTAGGGAATTGCTTATATGTGTGTGGGGGTATTTATGAATTCACTTATTTAATGAGAACACTTCTTTTTTCCCTTTTAAAAATAAACAAAACTTTCATAGAGTTTAAAATATATGGATGCTGGAACTTGTGGGCTTTGGAGTTTCTAAAAGATCGTCACTTAATTTACACACAATTATTTTTATATGTGGCTATGCACTTAATTTTTGATGAGTTACTAAGCTTTGCTCTTGAGAAACAGTCAAATTATGTAGTTAGAACTGTTATTAGATTTACACTGCATTGTCTAATTTACTTTCCCTCATGAAATTAGATGAATTATTAAACACATAATCTGTTATTCCCTATTAAAATTAATTGATTTTCATGTCAGCTTAAAACTAATGAATTGTCTAGGGATATTTTCATAAACTGCATCATGGAAAAGAAGACTATTTTATTTCCCATCCTTTCTGCTAATGATCTTGTACAGAACAATGCTTTGTGAGCTTTCACAGGAGAGCAAAAACATAATTACTTTTACACAAGGTTCCCCCTAGCCCCACCGCCTGATTACCACAATACCAACTATCACCATGGCCGTATTTAATACAGTAAATTGATGAGTAAAATATTTGCTTAATTACACAAAACAGAAAAATCATTTAAGTTCCCTGTATAACTAGAATGAGAATTTGGTACTTTGCATTCAAGGTGACTTGAAGAAAGATCTTGTAGCACTTTTGGGGCTGAACAGACTGCTGCCCCGATTTGGCCTTTCTGTGGCACACAAAGGAGCTGCAAAAAGTGGCTCCATTTTTGTGTTGTGGAAAGGGCACCATAGCCACCGGCACCATGGCTTTTTGGCACTCTTTGGCACTGCGTCATCTGGATGCAGTGCCAGAGGTGCACCATGACACTGCCCGCTGTGTGGTGGGGTACATGGTGTCATGTCAGCATAAGAGTGTAGTTGGGGTGTGCGTCGTGTGGATGCCATGCCCCCACTCCACATTGATGCCAACCTTTGATGCCGGTCTGTCGAGACTCTTTGAGACTAACTGAAAGAAAGAAGTTGGCAGCATGAGCTTTCGTAGACTTCAGTCTACTTCCTCAGATGCTTTTGGTCAGGTGACTTGAAGATGTGCATGCACACACATGCATGTGCACACTCTCACACAAGGTACCTATATCCACACACCCCATTTCAGAGCCTAACCTACCCCACAATGAATACAAAGAAAATACACATATTGGACTGCACCTCTTCCTTTCAACAGAATATCCTTATTTTCAAGGAAGGTGGATATTGGTTCACTGCCTTCATTGAAATGAATGGGTAAATCCTTACACACAGAGAGACTTGTCTGTGAATTGGGGGGAAAAGATTTCAGATCTATTCATATGCATATGCACATGGAATTAAGTTAATTGAACAATGTAGGGACTTGATCACATGAGGCTTGAAAAAAGGAAATTCTAAGTGGAAAAGTGGAATTAGAGCAGGATAATAGTGTCTGTGGCTGTACCTTATCACATGATGCTATGTCTGTCCAGAAGCCAAACTGCAGTCCATCTGTTGCTGGAGTGCACCTTTTCATTGATGGAGAAAATGCATCGATGCTTCCCAACTGGGCTGCTTTTCCACTGTTGATGCACATGTGATAAGTTCCTCCCAAAGCAGTTCTGATATGCAGGCAGCCACATGGTGTGAATGGGCATGATTATGGTCCTCTCCTGCTCTCCATCTCCTTTTCATTACTCCCAAGAAGGGGGTATTTCTTTCTTTCTTGTCTTTTCTACTTAATGGCACAAATAAACACATATAAAAAGGCATGCTGGGAAGGCAAAGGGTAGGGAGGCAGGTTTAAAGAGTCTGGTATGAAGAAGGCAGAGGGAGGCTGGGACAAAGCAGCACCATGACAATTTGGAAGATCTGTGTGATAATTATTGTCTCCAACCTGGCATGTTTCCATTTCCTAGACTAAAGAGCATGGTGTGATAAAGTCCTAGGGCTTATTTGGAAAAAAGTGCTCCTCATTTTCTATCCAAGAGCTCCTATTACGTGGCTTGGGTCTTGGGTCTTGTATCTCCCTTTATGAGTCCCTAAGAGTTCTACAGTAATATGGAGAGGCTCCTCTCTCTGTACATCCACTTTATCAGGTTCATTTGGTGGGAACAAGGGAGAGAATTTTCTTGGTGGCTGCTTTCAGATTTTGGAACTACCTCTATTGGGAGGCCAGGATGGCCTCATCCTTGCTTTACTTCTGTCAGCAAGTTAAACATTTTTATGCCACCCGACTTTTAAAAACGACTGGGGTTTTAATGCTGTGTGGTGCTGTTTTTATTATTTGCTTGTGGTCTTTTAATGACTTTTAATATTTTAATGCTTAATATTTTAACTTTATTAATTGTTTCATTCCTTTCGTTGTTGTGTACATTCAAGTTATTTACAATGTATGGCAACCCTGAGATGAACCTATCATGGGTTTTCTGATGCTGGGAGTGTGTGACTTGCTCAAGGTCACCCAGTGGGTTTCCATGGCTAAGCGGGAATTTGAATTCTGGTCTCCATAATCATAGTCTAGTCATCAAACCATTATGCCATACTGGCTCTCATTGTTTTTTACATGATTCTTATAGTTATACTTTAATACTATATTGTTTTTATATAGTTTTTAATTGTATTGTTTTTAAATATGTTGTTATCTCCCTTGAATCCTCTTATGGAGAGAAAGGCAGTGCGTTTAACCCCTAAGTTTCTGGGCCCCAGTATATGATTATTTAATTAAATATGGTGGGCCCAGACCCCCCCCCCCCCCCGCATAAGGCAAATTCTGCATATGATCGAGCCCCATTCAAAATAATGTGGCTCATGCATGCGGAAACAAAGAAACATCTTTCTCTTGTCCCACCCTCTTCTTTTCCTTTCTCCAAATGCCTTTTTCAGTCCATGTGGGACATGTGGGTGGGGTACTTGGATGCATGCATTCTTCTTTTCATCATACCCAAGAGGAACTTCTCCAGGTAAATAAAAGAAAACAGGAAAAAATCAGGAAAGAATAGGGCTTTATTAGAGGTAAAAAGAGGAATCTGAAAGTACTGCAGACCTCTTCACACACCATCAGAAACCTCAGGGTGTAGAAGATTTTTTAAAAAGTCAAAGTTGTAGAAAACATGGAAGAGGGAATGGGAAAAGGCAACATCTCAGAATTCAAGGAGGAATATTCAAAATGTCTTTGACAGAATGCAATCCTGGGTTGAAATGAACAAAACAAAATTCAAGTGATAAATGCAAAATGCTGCATTTAGATAGAGAACCCAGTCATATGAAATGCACAGGTACAGAGTGGTGAAGCATTGGGGTTGTGTGTATGAAAAGGACAAAAGGATTGCAGGCAGTGACAAACTGAACATATGTAAGTAGTGTGAGGTAGCTATAAAAATGGCAAAGGCAATTCTAGACTACATGTAAAAAGCCACTTTGTTCTTCAGGAGTACTATGTACGTTTCCATCAGCGTGCTTAAGAAAGGATGTCAACAGAGTAGAACAAAGTCAAAGTACTGCAATGAAAAGGGCCAGGGATTTGCAAAACAAGTCCCATGAGGAAAAGCTGAAGGTACTGGAAATGCTTAGCTTGAAAAAAAAGGACACTTGGTAAGATATACACTAGCATTCAACACTTGAAAGCCTGTTGTACAGAAGAAGACAAAGGCAAGATTTGGTCTCTGCTGTTCCAGAGGGTAGTACCAGTCATGTTGACTCAAATCAGCTGATTTGGACTCAAGTCACTTCAATGATTTGACTTGGAATTGATTCGGGAATAAATAATACACTGACTCGACTCAAGACTTGTAGTTTTAGCTATAGACTTGCTTTTCTAACTTCATTCAGGAACAGTAAATGCATCACACAATGAGCTTGAGGCTTGAGGAAGGGGTTGGGGTCTATTTGGACATTCCTTCAGGATGTAATAAATGTGTCCCTTAGGGAAGGCACTGTACCGTCTTGTCTGAAGGAGGCGGCTGTTAAACCCCTCCTGAAGAAGCCTTCCCTTGACCCCCTGGATAGGAACAACTATCGACCAGTTTCCTTGCTGCCCTTTTTAAGCAAGATGATCGAGAGAGCTGTTGCCTCCCAACTTCAAGCTGTCTTGGATGAAACTAATTATCTCTATCCATTTCAAATTGGCTTCAGGACAGATTATGGAGTTGAGACTGCCATGGTTGCTCTGACAGACAACCTCCACTTGAGCATCGACAGGGGTAGTGTGACCCTGCTGGTGCTCTTGGATCTATCAGTGGCTTTTGACACAATAGACCACTCCATCCTTTTGGATCGGCTGAGAGAGATGGGAATTGGAGGAACCGCGCTGTGGTGGTTCCACTCTTTCCTCTCTGATAAATCCCAAAGGGTGAGGCTCAGGGACAGTTGCTCCTCCAAAACCGGGCTTAATTGTGGTGTCCCTCAGGGCTCCATCCTGTCCCCGATGCTATTCAACATCTACATGAAGCCGCTGGGTGAGATCATTCGGAGGCATGGAGCACAGTGTCATCAGTACGCTGATGACACTCAGATATATTTCTCCATGACCAGATCATCTGCTCAGACTTCAGATGGCGTCTCTCCTCTTAATAGCTGTCTTGCAGCAATAATGGATTGGATGAGGGAAAACAGATTGAAACTAAATCCAGACAAAACGGAGCTACTGACAGTCACAGGCCCGAAACCAGGTTTGGGAATACAACTCCCAGTCCTAGATACAGTCACACTCTCCTTGAAGGATGCTGTTCCCAGTCTGGGGTACTTCTAGACTTGTCGCTTCACATGACTAGTCAGGTGAATGCGACTGTCAGGAGTGCCTGTTATTAGCTTTGGCTGATAGGCCAGCTGCGCCCTTTCCTGGACATGAGGGACCTGGAAACTGTGGTACAAGCTCTGGTAACCTCACGCTTGGATTACTGTAACACACTCTACATGGGGCTACCCTTGTGCCTAACCCAGAAATTTCAACTGGTCCAAAATATGGCAGCCAGGCTTGTTGCCGGAACATCCAGGAGAGAGCACATAACACCTGTGCTTAAATCTCTCCACTGGCTGCCGATTAGTTTCCGGGCACAGTACAAGGTGTTGGTTTTAACCTTTAAAGCCCTACATGGCTTGGGTCCATCTTATCTCAGGGACCACCTCTCCCCATATGAGCCCCTTTGCATGCTCCAGTCTTCTGGGAGGAACCTGTTACAGACTATGAAGACCAGGCTGTCGCAGACCTCTCAGAGGGCCTTCTCTAGTACCGCTCCCAGGCTATGGAATGGCCTGCCGGATGAGATATGTCTTATTACGACCCTTGTTGGCTTTAAAAAGGCTATAAAGATGTATCTCTTCCGGCAGGCCTTCCCGGACAGTGGTTAAATCTCCCCGGCTCCAAAGCTACACTCATGCTACACCATGCTGCCAAAGAACAACTGACTGGACATATTGGGTTGATTGTATTGTTTTATTGTTAGTTGTATTACTACTTTGTTTTTAACTCATACTAATTTTATCCTATTTTCAGGGGTGGGAAGTTGGGATTGGGGTGTAAGAACTTTTTAACTGTACTTGTTTTAATCTTGCTGTACCCCGCCCCGATTGCTTGTTCAGAGGGGTGGGTTATAAATAAAATTATTTATAGCATCCTGTCCCTGATGCACATTGCAGGAGCTTTCCAAAGCTTTTCAAAAGCTTTAGTAGGATCCTTCCACCTCATGGCCATTGCCTGAAATGTTTGTTTTTTTCTTCCGAGAAACTTTTTTTAGATGACTTTAGATAACTTTGTGCATGTCTACTTACTGAAACTCCACACTGTCATACCCACCAACCCAACCCACCACCTCCTCCTTTTTTTCTGTTAAAATTGGCTCCCAGACTTGAGACTTGTCATGAAATTATCTTGCAAGGACTTGAGTCTTAAAAGTAGAGAATTGAGACTCAAGACTTGGAGTAAAAGATTTGAATATATCACTGGGTACTGCTAGATCTAAAGGTGCTTACGGAAGGCTGATTTCTGTTGAACACTGAGAAAAACCTTTTCAGAGTAAGAACAGTCCAACAATCACATGGTGAGTGGGAAAGCAGGCTGTTCACAGCTGGAGGTCTTCAAAATGAGGGTGGATAACCATCCCTTGAGGATCTCTTAATTTTGGATTTTCTGCATCCAAAATGGGAGTTGTCCAGGTGAAGTAAATACCTCTTCCAGTACAATCATGCATAAGATTATTTTACACACAGAGCATTCTGCAGGCCACTTTTTTATTTGTCAAATGAATGAACTGCTTCTGAATATCAGACATTAACAGGTTTTTTAAACTAAAGATGCAGAATTTAAAAGTAACAGAACCAGTGTGTGTGTAGAAGTAGTAGTACTAGTTTGAGTTCTTGACTAGGACTCTGGGAGACAAGGGTTCACCTTTGCACTCATCAGTAGAAAGTCATTGGGTGACCTTGGGCAAGTCACACTCTTTCAGGATCAAAGGAAGGCAAATGGCAAATCTTACCAAGAGAACTCCATGAGAGTGTTGACGTAAGGTCACTATTAGTTGAGAATGATTTGAAGACACACCACATCTGGGTCATGTTTGACCCTGTTATATTTGGTGTCCATATAAACAAATATGATGAGATGTCAGCTGACCTCAAATTAAGAAATATTAGTTCATTCCATCACTGCCACTGGCAATATCATTTTGGTACACAGGAAGTTTAATATCTTCAAAACAGATCCTTTTGAGAGCCACTGTCCCCTTTCATAGAATACTATGTAAAATCACCACTTATTAAATATCTATTATTGAAGCCCTTGAGACCTATGGCACTATAAGCAAATCATTTACACCATATCTTCTCTAAGCTCTATAGTAGTTTCTAACCACACAATTTACTTCTATTTATCTACATAGTAGTTAGCCAGAGTGGTATAGTGGTCTTAGAGTTGAACTGAGGACTTTATCACATGAGGCTGTCAAAGCAGAATTACAGCAGGACAGTAGCTCTGTGGACATACCATGTCTGCCCTGTAGCTGCTTTGTCTTCCTTCTGTTCCTTCTGGAACACTGGTGTTCATGGACAGGCAAAATTCATCAATGCCTCTCAATTGTGCTTCTTGTCTACTATTGATTCACATGTGATAAGTTTCTCATTTCTGCAGTTCTGATATCAGGCAGTCACATGGTGTGAGTTGGCATGATTATGCTCCTCGCCCCTTCCCCTTGCTATTCCCAAGCAGCCTGTTTTTCTCCCCCTCTCCATTTCTTTTTCTTTCTTTCTTTTTTGAACTTTATCTGTTGTTGGGACTGCACAATTGAAAAGGATGTTGGGAAGGGCATAGGGCAGGAAGATAGGATTATGGGGGCTGGCATGCAAAAGACAGAGCCCAGGACTATAGCAGCACCATGACACTTTTGAAGAGCTCTGTGAAAAAGAATGTCCCTGAAGTGGTATGTTTGCATTTCCTACACTAACACAAATGTGGCATCTTAGCAGCCTGGTGTGGTAAAGTCCTAGAACTCCAGAAAACCAGGTTCAAATTCTTTTTCAGCAAGAAAATCCACTGGAGGGCTTTAGCCAAACCACACCCTCTCAGCCAAAAAGGATGGAAATGGCAAATATCCTCTGAATAAATCTTGCCAAGAAAGCCCTATTATAGGGTCACCATAAGTGAGAGCTGACTTGAAAGCATAGAACAACAACCAAACTTATGCCTCATTCACACTACGTTTTGAACTGGTTTGGAAACCAGTTTAAAAGAGGGTGGTTCACACTTTCGCCATTTTTTTCCTGATCAGAATTTCAGGAGGTCTGGCGCAAATCATCCTTAACCCAGTTCTTTTGAAACCAAGGCATTTGCCACATCTTTTCAAAAGAACCACTTTATTTAAGGGAGCTGCCAATAGGAATGCTGCTGCTGATCCCATTCAGCGCACCCAGGAGGGAGAGGCAATGGGCAGAGGGTGGCCAGAGGGGTGGAACATACCCATCCCACAGGTCTTGGCAAACTGCCATTGTTTTGTCCCTCTCAGTTCTGTGGGCAAAGATACTGGCTCTTTAAATCCATTGAACTTAAATTTCCTGTGGTTTTTAAATTTCAAGTGTTTTTTTAAAATAACTGTTTTCTGTTTCAGCTGTTTTCTGTTTCTGCTGGGGAATTGGTTCCCTTTTCCCTGTTGCCAGAGTTTGGGGAAGTTGCAGAGGGAATTCCTTGGGGGGGGGGCATGGAGCAGCGTGATTTAAAAAAAACCTGACGGTTTCTGTGCACTGTTGTTTCTGTGCATTTTTGTGACTTCGAAGGTGGGAGGTTTGTGGCTTCTGTGGGGGATTCTTCCCTGCCATGGATAGATTTGTGGCTGCCATGTGGGATTCTTCCCTGGTATGCATGGATTTCACAATACAATTATTAAAAAAAAATTGTGCAATTGCTGTGTATTGTTGAACAAGATCTGTGATACATCAGTGACGAGGATGTGCATCACTTGATTGACAGTTTTTAAAAATGCCAGCTCCTATCACCATTTTGAATTTCTTCCAAATTAAATGTGAACATAAAGTGGATTAAACTACCACAGAGAGCTTCGATTGGTGCAAGCATAGTCTGAACATCTATTCAGTGTCGAATCGATGGCGTGATTAAAACTGATCCAGCACAAAAATGTGAGTGCAAATGACACCTTAAAAGTAAGTTTCATTGTCTGAAATTGGGCTTCCTCCCTAGTAACTGAATATAGGAATTGCAAACTAAATTCACTTTTCAGCTGAGAAAAACTGTAGAAATCTGAAATAATGCTGGCATTCACGTTAGCTAAATAATAACTCTGTTCTCTTTATTTTTTCTTATTGATTCTTCCTTTTATATTATATGATGGCCACTGTCATAAACAAAGAAATATATGGCATTCACAATTCATCCATTGTATATTCTCTAACTTTAACATTCGACTCCTAATAGATTATTTTATCGCTCAGTAAAAGAAAGTCAAACTCGATCTGTGATGTGTCATAGTGACATGTTCTTGCTTTGTCTCCAAACTTCTATGCATGAAAAGTTGAAATGAAAATGTGCATTTTATTACAATTGTTATATGTGAGCAAAGGAAAGTCTACACACACACACACATATATAACAGTTATCATGAAATATTAAAGTACTTCAAGCTTTCATGACCCATAATCTCAATTGACAGTACCTCTTTTGCTGTTCTCTGAACTATGAAAATAGCGGAGGCACAATCAAAGCAAAGTTAAGTATGTATTTTAAGTCCCATTTATTTAAAGAAACTGCATTAAAGAATGTGCTGTGGCTGAATTATGTGTCTAATGATTAATATTTATGCTGAAGAAACTAGCACCTATCTGTTAAATTCAAAATGTTGACATCTTTATATGCCAAGAGGAGAGTCTGTCAACACGATAGTAACCTACTTGGTAGACAAAGGGATGACTGAGATGGGTTGCCTCCTATACTCCATGCATTTACATCTATTATATCCTTTTGGTATCTGATGGAGAAAACTCTTAAAGAATGAGGGCAGATACTACATTAATGCCATGCAATTTGAGACCCTTTAAAAAAGTAATTGCATATCCCCAATTCAGTTGAGGACCAGTGTACATTCATGAGACTGTCTACCCCAGAACATTATGTCAATTCCCCCCCCCCACCCCCCAGCAAGCTTGTAGCTACAGGGAAGAAACAAATGAGGGTATTCCCCCCCACCCCCATACAAATCCTGTCCCTCCAAAATGAAATTTTCCTTTAATTTCAAAATTTATGGGATGGCAGTGAGGCATGAAATATGAATTATGCTCTTATTCTCTACTGCTCCTACCTCTACATTCCCATTCACCCATCTCAATACAAGATTTTCTGGTTTGTTTAACCACAGTATGCCATGACATGATATTTCAAACTGTAGTTTCAATGTTCCCTTCCAATCTGTTTTGAACCCCTGGAGTTAGACCACATTTTTTCTGGCATATGTGCATGGTCTCTTATGAGAAACATCCATAAAAGTCCTGACCGAGATGTGTTCCAGATAGACAACCTCTAGTATAGAGACAATTACAAGCGAGTAATGTGGACATACCCACTTTGAATAAATTCAAATAATCTCACTTTCCAGATAGTATTATAAATTATCAGCCAATCTATGCAAAAGTGCCCATTTATTGTATTAAACTGATTTCTGTGGGTTTTATTCAAAAGGTACAGTCTATACACAGGAAATTTAATCTATTTATTTGGAACAAAGGGATTTCTAGTAGATGAATGCTACTCCACCTGTGTGTACTATACAACCAGTTTATCAGGAAGAAGCACTATAGCACATAAAGTTTTATTCCTAGCAACGTGGAATGAAAATTGGCCAACAACATATATTTGCAGCATTAAACATAAAGTAGGGAAAGAAATGCTCATTTCAGTGGCATTGATAAACAATATGTAGCAGAAAACAAGGATAAAACTTTAAAGCCTTACAGATGTAAACACACACACACACCAGGCAAACCGAATTGCACCCTCCCTACAAAATGGTCATACACACCCAGCTGCATAAGCTTGCAAAGAGAACAAAGGCTGCTATAAATATTCCAAAAAGCCAATAAAAAAAACCTAGGAGTGGTTAGTTCTCCAGTGTAATGGGCCACAATAAAAGCTTTTATTGTTAAGAGAGTTACTTTACTAAGAGCTGTATGAAGAAAGCTGAATGAATGTGAAAAATTGCATGCAATAACCTGAGCTGAAAGATGATTATCAACCCTTGAGTTCTGAGCTTTTGAGTGAGTGGGTATGCTGTTAGAAGATTGCTGTTGTGGTTAAAGAAAAGCTTGTTTTGTACTTGTCTCCCACCTCCAGGAGTCTTGAAAGTCAATGTATGCTTTTTCTCTGCCTTTGTACATTTACACTGAATATCCCTTGTAAAGTTTAAGGGCCTGATATTGTAGTTCTGCCTTTAAACCTTTACACATTTATTCTCAGTGCTGTTTTTTAGAAGCCCAGAAAGCTCAACTCTTTCTGTAGGAGAACAGGAAGTTCATACTGCTCTCTTTGTAAGTTATCCACTAATTGATTTACAAAACATTTACATACAAACATGTCTACAAAAATATAGTTGGGGACATTTATTAAGAAAAGTAACCTTGTACACAGTAAAGAAAGTCCAGAGAGAAGGAGATTTTAACCCTTGCTCCATCAGTTTTTCTCTTGTCCCCCACCCAAAAGGTTTCCAGATAGACTTGCCCCTCCCAAACATGTATCTGAAACTCTGCCAACAGCTTGGAGAAAGCATATTGGTGGAAATTGTTGTTGAAATGTACCATGCACAAAACCAATAGGCTATATTAGTAATGAGATAAGAATAAACTGACCACTGACCTAAGTAGTTTATGCACAGGTAGCTTTCCGATTAGATTACTACAATGCTTGTTAAGTGGAGCTGCTCTTGAAGAAACTACAAAATGCAGCAGATAAATTGCTAATATTATAGAAATCCTATGATACCAGTTTTAAAGGCAATTGCATAGGCTGCTAATACATTTCCTGGCTGGATTTAGGCTGATTGTGATGATATTTAAAGCCCTATGGCGCTGGACCTTGATACTTGAAGGACTGCTTCTTCCTTATATGCTTGAAGAATGGGATCTCCTGGTGGGGCCCATCTCTGAGCCCCACTACTGGGAGCAACATACTATGTGAGGATGTACAAGACAATATGCTTTCCAGTGACAGCTACATAGGAAATGCCTGCAGCTTGGAAGTCTGAGTGAAGCTGACTTCATTCTGGCACCAAGATAAAACGTGGCTTTTCATTAAAGCTTCTGGACTCAAGTGATATTAACACTTATACAGGAATACTGCTTTACACTGTTAAATTGTCCTGGACTGCGGCCAGCATACACCAACACAAGCTGATAAGAAGGCTCAGCAGGGAATTAGCTCTGCAGCTGAGAGAAAGTCTACAGACTTTAGTATTGTCCGCAAGAATAATCCAGAAGCCAAAGCCGAGGTCAGGGGAAGGAGAAGACAGCAGTAGTCCAGTTCGTTCCAAAGTCGTGAGGTCAAGGCAAACAGGAGTCCAAGAGACATGGAGCCAGCACGCAATCACACCGAAGGAACTTGCAATAAGTTCTGGCAAAGGCATGGCATCCCACAGGTAGTTAAATAGGAGACTTCCTCCCTGTTGCCAGCTGTGCCTTATCAACAGCTTGCTTTTATGCAAGCCTGCGGGACCGACACACGCAAGCACTCTCAGCTCTCCTTTCCTTAAAGGAAGGGACCTTCAAGCTTGGTTCTTCCTTAGGAGCCACACTCAGCTGCTAAGCCTCTGAAGGGAGCTCCACAGTGCTAGAGCCTGGCTGAGCCTCCACTCCTGGGGCTGAAATGGCAGGGCTGGGGTCTGGCAGGGCAGAACTGGGACCTGGTCTAGCCTCCAACTGCTCTTGCACCTGAGGAGCCATCTCCTCCTCCTCAGATTCCACCTCTTGGCTGGCCATGACATAAATTATATTGTATGTGTTTAGGCTCTTAAATTATTTCTTACTAGTTTAAAACTTTACATTGTACTGAATTGTTTATATTGATTTTATGTGTTCACCATCCTGAGATTTTGTGTTAAAGAGTGGGAAAGAATTATTTTAATTAATCAATATTTTTTTTCCTGCTTTGAATCAATTTTCCAAACATAGTTCTGAAATAAGAAAAAAATGTTGGGACATGAATCTTATGTGAATGCGTTACATTACATTCTGCCCTCAACGTGCTTTAAACTATTGTGTTATTGTCTCTCATCTAATTTCAATGAAAAGCCTATACTAGTTCAATTAAAAGTATGATTAGCATTTAAACAATAATCACAGCAATACCCAGGAATGGGTCACTTTGATTCAGACAATTACAAAGTATTCTACTTAGGACATGAAAAGACATGAAGAAAAGGGGTGGCTTTCATACTAAGTTGGGATGTGGCAAAAGCAGTCAAAAATACATTGCAAAATCAGACCAAATCTCAATAATGCTTCATGGAAACCCTATGAATATCACTGTAACTCAAGTATATGCACCAACCACAAAGGCAGAACAGGAAGAAATTGAAAGATTCTATGAGGGAGTACAGAAAGAAATTGACAACACACCAGCACTGAAGACTGGAATGCAAAATTTGGAAGCAAAGAAGAATACAAAACAGTAGACAGATTTGTTTTGGCAAAAGAAACTATGCAGGTGACCATGAATGCAACAGTACAATGGCTAATATGAAAAGATTTTTTTTTAAAAAAAAACAAACTATTACAACATTCAATGAAAAGAAATTGAAGACAACATCAAAAAAGGAGGAATGAGAAACCTATTACACAAGATCCGAGCAATCAAAGGAAATTTCAAACCAAGGACCAGTGTGCTCTAGGACAATAAAAATAACATAATTCAAGATCAAGAAGGAATAAAAAGATGTTGGATGCTATTCACAGAAGAGTTATATAAAAGAGATGATAAAATGAGTGACATGTGGAACGAAGAATCATATGAAGATGAACCCCCAAATCTGAAAAGTGAGGTGGAAGCTGCAATAAGGAAAATGGCAAAAAACAAATCACCAGGAACCGATGATATCCCAAATGAACTGCTGCAATCTATGCTGACAGAGTCAACAACAGTGCTAACTAACATATGTCAACTGATATGGAAAACAAAACGATGGCCAACAGATTGGAAATGATCAATGTACATCCCCATTCACAAAAAAGTAGACACAAAAGACTGCAGCAACCACAGGACCCTAATCTCCCACACAAGCAAAATTATGCTCAAATTCTGCAACATAGTCTCTAACCATACATGGAGAGAGAAATCCCAGACGTCTAAGCAGGGATCAGGAAAGGAAGAGGTACTAGGGACCACATTGCAAACATACGATGGCTAATGGAACCGCATAAGGGAATCAGCAGGTGCTTTATAGACTATAGCAAAGCTTTTGACTGCATAGGTCAGGAAAGGCTATTAAACACCCTTAAAGACATGGGAGTGCCAACACATCTGATAGTCCTGATGATGAATCTGTACTCAAGACAAAACACTAGTGTCAGAACAGAACACAGAGAAATAGAATGTTTCCCAATTGACAAAGGAGTCAGTCTAGGCTGCATCTTATCATGCAGAAAATATTATTAAAAAGCACACCTGCACACAGAAGAAGGAGGAGTGAAAATAGGAGGAAGGAATATCAACAATCCAAGATATGCAGATGACACCATAATACTAGCAGAAAACCTCCCAGACCTGGTACAACAAGTAAGGAAGAAGGAAGAAAGTACAAAGCAGATTTATTGCTGAACATAAAGAAAAGAAAAATAATGAGCATGGAGAATCTACACAAATTCAACCTAGACAATGAAGAAATAGAAATAGTAAAAGAGTTTTCATACCTGGGATCAAACATTGATAGAAACAGGAACTGCAGCCAGGAAATCAGAAGAAGTTTAAGAATGGGGAAGGTAGCTATGAAAGATCTAGAAAAGATCCTAAAATGGAAAGACGTACAACTGAGCACACAAGTTAGAACCTTACAAGTCACTCTATTCCCTATTACCGTGTATGGATGTAAGAACTGGACAGTTAAGAAACAAGACAGGAAGAAAAAAAATCAATTAATTTGGGGCTGGAGAAGAATGCTGAGGATCCCACAGACAGCCCAAAAGACCAATAAATGGGCAGATCAAGCCAGAAATCTCTCTAGAAACCCAGGTGACAAAATGTAGGTTGTTGTACTTCAGACACATCATGAGAAGGCCCGACTCACTGGAGAAAAAAAATAATAATTTATTTTTATTTATTTATTAGAGTATTTATACCCTGCCCTTCAGCCTTAAAGGCTATCAGA
The DNA here is from genome assembly GCA_034509955.1 of Urosaurus nigricauda. NCBI lineage: Eukaryota > Metazoa > Chordata > Lepidosauria > Squamata > Phrynosomatidae > Urosaurus > Urosaurus nigricauda. The sequence goes on from JAOEGL010000006.1 coordinate 89,237,345, forward strand.
GCAGCTAGGATAATGCTAGAAAAGGTGGAGGGAAGTAGAAAGAGAAGAAGACTGCATGCTAGATAAAGGTTATGGATATTAATGCACAGGAACTAAGCAGAGTAGTGGAGTGTCTCATCCACAGGGTAGCCATAGGTCAAGATTGACTTGAGGGTAGTTAACAACAAACAACAGAGCAACATATTGCCATTTGTTTCAATTTACTGAACAAAAGTTCCAGAACAGTTGTTGACCTATCTGTTGAATTTTGTTGAATTCATAGTGAATCAAGAATTAAAACACATGTTGCTTACATCCAGGGCCATACTGATGTGCAGCCCATGCTTATTCCTGTATCTTACTGTGTTCATTTGTGCTTACTTCTTCCTAGTAAGCACAAAAGGAATTTTGGCATTATCCATCTTAGATCTGGAATATTTTTCTGTCAAATTGTCACCTCTGTTCACAACAAAAGGTGCTACTTTGGGGATAGCTGAATCTAGCATTTCTATACCAAGATGTGCTAAAACAACATCTTTCATCAGAACCATGAAACTGTGGATCAGTAAACAGGTTCTTATGTACAGATGTTAAAGCAACAGAGATGGTTAACTATTGACATCTAGAAAACTAACTGAGTGTAATGCTCAGTAGTTTCACACTGTTGGTTCAATAATGTATTTCAATAATGTGTCACCGCTTATATTATCCATTAACATATAAGATCAAAACACCTATTAGCATGTGAAATCAACAGTCCATCACCAACTGAACAAGATGTTCTCCTTAAGACTGGGGAGGAAGATAATAATACTGAAGGCGTTTCTAACATATGTACCAGAAGAGCTCTGATGTTATTCTAATTGCTAGATAGAAATTAGATAACTAGCAGTTGCACACGTACGTTATGTCTGAAGACTAAGATAGTTAAGTGTCTGATTTGGTTACAACATCAAGGTCTTAAACACTGCTCAGGGAACTGTTATAAGAACAGGACACATACCAGCATGGCTGTCTGTAATCAGATAGTGCCCAATTAAATGCTAAAATTGGCAAAATATGGCCACTTGATAACTTACATTATTGGATGGCTTAAAAATATAATGAATACATACATAAATTTCAGGAATCACTCTATCATCAATATTGTTCATTAAGAGCTCTCACTGTTTCACCTGTTTATTTATGGCAATGTAGGACAGATAGACCTCCTCCTACCCATACAATTCACTGGTTGTTATTTACCTCCGTTGTATTCAGATTATTTCCTTTCCATCTATTAGCACGACTAATACAGGGGATCAGTGTGCAACCCTGTGACTGGTGGGTGACAGTTGCATTGCCAAGGAATTGGGGAAGTGGCTATTCATGTTGCAACATTTTGTCATTTAAAAGATTATCATTTTGTTTAATATCTGTTTGAAATTGATGGGGTGCTAGTAACAGGACACTGTTGTCAGTGACCACTGATGGATGATTTGCTTGTTCTGCTAGGAAACAGGAGACAAACCAAAAAAGAATATGTTAATTAGGAAGTGACAATGTAATTGCACATACAAACATGATGATGAGAATTTCTGAATAGTCAAGATTTCATCTTTCTGTCATCATGATTTTGATGCATTTTTTAAAAAGTGTTTAGAAACATGTTGCATCCCTAGTTCTCATTCCTTTAAGATATAAGCTACCTACATCACTCTACTCCTGGCTGTAAGAAGTGTCAGTTCTCTGGCATGATAAGCTGTGTTTCCATAGGGAAACATTTCTATCAGGACTGCGGAAACTGGGGACCTATAATTGTTGTTGGGATTTATTTCCCACCAGTCGCTGCCAATATGGGCATGGGTAAGGGGTGATGGGAACAGTAGTTTGTCAACAACTGGAGGAATGTAGGTTCTCTGACATCTAAGTGAAATGGCCATATTCAACTTCTAAGTGAAAATGTTAGTATCTGGGAAGGGCCATCTTGAGCTTTTAGTGAAGTTCTGGTCATCATTGCCCTCCCTGCTATGTTGGTGGCCTTTGCTGGTTTACAGTACAAGGTGTTGGTTTTAATTGTGGCGTCCCTCAGGGTGCCATCCTGTCCCCGATGCTATTTAACATTTATATGAAGCCGCTGGGTGAGATCATTTGGAGGCATGGAGTGCAGTGTCATCAGTATGCTGACGACACTCAGATATACCTCTCCATGAACAGATCATCGGCCCAGACTTCAGATGGCGCCTCCCCTCTTAATGACTGTCTTGCAGCAGTAATGGGTTGCATGAGGGAAAACAGATTGAACTAAATCCAGACAAAATGGAGGTACTAACAGTTACAGGACTGAAGTCAGGTTTGGGAATACAACTCCCAGTCGTAGATGGAGTCACTCTCTCCTCAAAGGACTCTGTTCGCAGTCTGGGGGTACTCCTAGACTCGTCGCTTCACATGACTAGTCAGGTGAATGCGACGGTCAGGAGTGCCTGCTATCAGCTTCGGCTGATACGTCAGCTGCACCTTTTCCTGGACTCGAAGGACCTGGAATCTGTGGTACATGCCTTGGTAACCTCATGATTGGATTTCTGCAATGCGCTCTACATGTGGCTACCCTTGTGCTTAACCCAGAAACTACAATTAGTTCAAAACATGGCAGCCAGACTCATCACCGGTACATCGAGGAGACAGCACAGAGTTTCCTCCAAAGGAGGGCACACAGCAGGTGCAGTACTTCAAAAAAGTTACTTTATTGAACTAAAGCTTTGAAAGGTCATGTTGAAGGATTCTGGGAGCTATAGTCCAAAACAGTTACTTTCCCAAGGTCCAACAAGGTCCTATTATGACCCAATTAGTTGCCCATGGATTATTTCTGCAGATCTTGGATTTGGGACATGTGGAAGCAGGGGGGAGTACAGTAGTTGTGTTGTTGTTGTTATTGCTGTCAATTTCTTGCCCATGAAAATTGGAGGAAGGAAGATCAACAATTTAAGATATGCAGATGACATCATAATGCTAGCGTTATGGAAACATTATTGAAAAAGATCAAGATAGAAAGTGTAATGGCATATTTACAGCTAAATATCAAGAAAACAAAAATTATGATCACAGATGATCTAAATAATGTTAAAGTAGACAATGAAGAGATCAAAACAGTTTAGGATTTTCCATACTTAGGCTCAACCATGAATCAGAACAGATACTGTAGTCTGAAGAAGACTAGGACTTAGAAGGGCAGCTAGGAAGGAACTAGGCAAGATCCTGAAGTGCACCTGTGCCAACCGCAGGTTTGCCATCCATGGTTTGAGCTTCTGTGGACAGCAAGCCTAGCTTTTTCAATGGGACTGTGCGGATGCGGCAGTGCACGCAAGTGCCCACTGAAAAGGATGGGACTTAAGGTCCCATGTTTTTTGCTATCCGTGGTGGTGGGGGTCCGGAATAGATTCTTTGTGGATAGCAAGGGGCAACTGTAATTAAATACCAAGGTTAGGATTATCTGTGCCATTGTTTTTCCCATTTCTATGTATGGTTATGAAAACTGGACAGTAAGAGAGCTGACAGGAAGAAAATAAACTCATTTGAAATGTGGTGCTAAAGGAGAGTTCTGAGAATACTGTGGACTGGTAAAAAGACCAATGGATGGATCTTAGAACAGATCAGGTCTACACTTTTCCTGGAAACAAAGATGATCAAACTGAGGTTGTTGTATTTTGGGCATATCATAAGAAGAAAGGACTTGCTAGAAAATATTATAATGCTTGGTAAAACGGAGGGCAATGGAAAAGAAGGAAAGCCACATTCCAGATAGATAGACTCAATCAGAGAAGCCATGGCCATGAGCTATAGGAGCCGAACAGGGTGGTTGAGGACAGAATGACCTGGAGGTCTGTCATACATATGGTGAACCTGAAGGCAGTTAACAACAACAAAAAGGAATATCATGAAAGGCCCTTTCTCTCTGAGCAATCAGGCCTCAAAAATTTCTGTGTATGTATTAACTGCCTCCAAGTCAATTTCCTTTTAAAGCAGTCCTATGAATGAGACTTCTTCAAGACACTCTATCCTTGATAGTTCTGTTGAAGTCTTACAGACTCAGGGTTGTGCCTTCCTTGTTTGAGTCCATCCATCTGTAACACAGTCTTCCTTTTTTTCATGCTGCCTTCTATCTTATCTAGCATTATTGTCTTTTCAAGTGAGTCATGCTTTCTCATGATATGACCAAAATATATCAGCCTTGGTTCAGTCATTTTAGTTTCTAAGGAGAGTTCAGATTTGATTGATTCTAGGACCCACTTATTTGTCTTTTTAGCAGTCCATAGTATCTGTAGAACCCCTCTCTAGCACATTTCAAATGAGCTTATTTTCTTCCTATCAGCTTTCTTTATTATCTAGCTCTCACATTCATACATAGAGATGGGAAATATAATAATAATAATAATAATAATAATAATAATAATTTGTTATTATTATTATTAATTTATATTTTCCCACCTCTCCCTGTGGATCGAGGCGGGATTACAGCATAAAAACAATACATACATTATATAACAAGTTAAAATTATATATAGTTAACTGTTTGGACAAATTTAAAATTACCTCTGAGTTAACCACTATGACTACAGTTACGTGCATATTATTAAGGAGTGACTGCAATTTGGGTTGTAATGCGTCAGATGAGGTTTGGTGGATACGCTCGCCAGAAGAGATCCATTTTTAGCACCTTCTTAAACGCCTCCAGTGTGGTTGTTAAACGGTTCTCCTCCGGCAAGTCGTTCTACAGTTTTGGAGCCACAGCTGAGAATGTGGCATGAGAAGTTGATGTTAATCTCATGTGAGTGTAATCCAATAATTTTTTGTCTGATGTTCTGAGGGTGCGGGGTGGATTATATAGGGAGAGGCATTCCCTCAAGTAACATTCTCTTGCCTACAGAAGAATAGCCAATTTGGAACTCCTCTGTGGAAAGAGAGTTCCAAAGCCTGGGAGCAATCACTAAGAAGGCCCTCTCCTGTTTTCTCACCAGATGTGAACATCCCACCAAATGTTAATTATGGTCAACAAAACTGATTATGCGTTCTTACAGATATTTATTGGAGTATATTGCACTATTTTAAAAAAAAAAAAAGCTGGCAGAGAAAAGTTAGTAGACGTATCCCTGAGAAGGAAAAGGTTTATCATGTTAGGCCAAATCGATCACTTGATGCAGAACACTAAAATATTTTGTTCGTATTTTGAGCCTTCATTGCATTTGCTTTGCCTTTAGATCTTCAGTTTCTAATTATGGTATTTAAGAAAATGAGGAAGGTTTAAAATAATAAGAAAGCTGTGAAGGCTACAGCAAGCTTTCAAAAACAAATGCTGGTTCTCTGTGTATACTATACATTTAACCTGTCAGCAAACAACAGAATATTTTTGTTTCAGGTAACATACAAAAGGATGAATTTAATAGCTATCAAATGAACCATTTTCTTTCTCTGTATTTGAAAGTAACTACTTAAGTTAAAATGCTACTTTATTAAACTATAAATTAAAATATGCTACCCTGAGAATGGTTGCAGTTGACTTCTGTTGTAGACCAAGTCATTATGATGCTAAGTTAAAGGTTTCTGGAACGTAATGAAATTCACACTTACATTCTTCATGCAGTTGCCATGGCCAATTCTCTTGAAAATGAGAATTATAGAGAAAGCATTTCCTTGTCTTTGACCCTTTCTGAAGGAGTTTAAAATGCAGGTTTTATGCAGAGTGCTAACCCTTCTGTTCAGGAAAGTCAGTTATCTGAGTAATATTGGTGGTCTTAATGCAGTGCAACCACTGAAATGTATTTAAACACATTTTAACACTAAGTTTTTAAAATTGGACATTTACCATTATGCTAAAACATAAGGCATTAGCACCAATAGTGATCTATCATCTGAAACAAAAAGGTCTTGAAGGTCTTTCTACATCCTGCTTACAGGAACGTAGGACCTGGGTTAATTAGTAGTGCAAATCTATGAGTTCAATGAGGCTTACTCAAAGGTAAGTGTGTATAGGATTTCAGCTGTAGCAGTTTATTTCATAAATACTAGTTAAAAAAGAATGAACCATTGCTTAGCCCAATGCCTAGGCATTTAAGGGATTGGTATACATGTTTTAACAATGCTTTTAGTAGCTAGGTAGTTGACCTATTTTGACAAGTAAGGTGTCTGTATTTAATAAAGCTTTAAGGCTTCAATCTGACACCCCCTTACCTACCATAAAGGGTCCCTGAATTAACTTACTTACTTTACTTTTCAGTAAACAAATAACAAATTGCACTGTAACAGGGATAAGCAACAAGCAGCTGTGGACTGCATGAAGATGAGAATAATTTTCTGCTACACTGATTTCCCCACTTTCACTGCACTGGCAAATCAGTGGCACACCAACACAAACACACACACACATAAAAAACCATTCAGTTTTGCTTTGAAACATGGCTATAGAATTTACTGGAACAAACTAGTGATCATTCTAGATAAATTGTCATGGGAGTTTGGTTACATTGCTCATCACATAAAACTGAAGTATGAACCTATTATATGATGGTTCTAAAGATTCTAAATAGTTAAATAATCATAACTATTTTTATAATTATGTCACTGGATAGTAGTTGAAGAGTCATTGTAGTATAGTGATTTGAGTGTTGGACAAAGGACATGTTGGAAAAGGGAGACGAAGGAGTGTTGGAAAAGGGGGAAGAGGGGACACTGACATCACATGACGGAGATTCATGCAACTACTCCAGGAATTACTTGCACCCGGGGCACTGAACACTTGCCAGGTCATTCACTGGTTTCACCTGTGAATGAAAACAGATGGGTGGAGGACAAAGCAGCTATGGGTTGGAGGTGGTCTCATGTGATCAGTGTCACAAAAACTGCTTCAGACATTAGAACCTGGATATGCCACCTTGGGTCCTATGAAGAGAATGTATGTATTAAACAAACAAACTAACAAAGCCCACTGGGGACCTTTGAAAAGTTACAACCTCAAACCTCTGGTGAATAAATCATACCAAGGAAACCCTTTGATAGATTACTATAAATCAGAGTTGATAGGGCTAACGTAACTTGTAGATAATATGAAGGCATGTAACAAAAACTAGTAGTGATATCTGGATAAACTAGATAAAAGAGCAAAACAAACAAATTTCTGCCCTTTTGTAGGGACTGATCTATCCTCTTGCCAAAGACGTGTCCTTGCTGCAGAAAAATTGAAATGCATCCTAAGGTGTAAAATTCATATTTAGTATCATACCAACAAAGGTGTCATGGTATGCATTTCTTTTGCTTAATCATGCTGAAAGCAGAATTGCATGGGCATAAGTGATGGAACAATAGCACTCTTCAGAATTTAGATGACATGAGATTTCCAAAGTGAAATGAAATAAAGTGCCGCTCCATTTGACATTCCCTATAAACATTGCAGAGTGATGGTATCCATATAGAGATGGATATGCACTCTTTCCTATAACCATAACAAAAGATTAGTAAGTGGAAGCACTCCAGGGATTAACAGTTCTTACTTGGCCACAGTACAGCACCTTGTTGAGCACATTTAAATTTATAGAGCTAAGTGACTAGAATGCACAGAGTTTTCCATGCACACATGCTTTGTATTCCTTTAATTTTCACTGGGCAAGCCAAGCCCTTTCTACACCAGCCTGTAAAAGCTGAGGAGCATTGTGAAGTATATGATGTGGAAACTAGCATATGTATGCATACAGATCTTCATGCAAAATGTTTTCTGCACACAGTGACAGCTCTTTTGCTCCCACCTAGTCAGTTTAAGCATGCCTAAGTCTGTGTTGGATTGTGGTGTCTGCATGACAATAATTTCAAAAAATTAATGCAGTCAGTTTGGTGATAAAAGTTATCTTAGAATAAAACAGTCTTTGCAACAAAATATTCTTTTCCAAGCTGTAAGATAAGAGCAGGGTTATACTTGGCTTGCCCAATAAAAAACAATGCCACATTTTAAAAATAATTGTGCTCCAGAAAAAAGTTGTGGTCCAGATGTTGAACTGCAACTCCCATCAGCCCTAGTCAGTACAGTCAACAGAAGAAAATTACAGTATGAGTACTGGAGTCTAACTGTACCTGGAGGGCTGAAAGTTATGCACCTCTGTTTGAAACGGTGCAAGTCCAATTTAAAAATAAAGAATCATAAAAGGGATAGTGGATCTGCTATCAACAGCTACCGTCTGAGCAGCAGGCCACAGAATCACAGTGACTTGTTCTTTTCCACAATAAGATACATGATAATATTCTTTAAGGCATAGTAATTACTTCTAAACTTGTACACATTTGATACCTCAGAGTTCTCTTCCAGGATTAACATACTACAAGGAGACAAAGTATATATAATAATACTTTACTTAATAGAGCTAGTTTAAGACTTTTATTTTTGTTTCAGAAAAAGGACAAGATGGCATTCTCTTCAATTCACATATGTGAAGCTGGCTAAACTGGCAATTCAGTTGAATACACTGGAAATATGAAAAATTATTTTTCTTTCTATACTGACTGCTGCAACATTTCAATGTGTATGTGGCAGGTTTGAAGGCAAGACGAACAAGTTTAATCAGTTTAGGTAAAACCAATTTTTTAATTTTATAGTTATAGAGACACTGACTATAGAGTCAAAGGATATAACACAAAGTCCAACCAAATTATTTCAGTAAGGCTTCAGAGAGAACCAATATACATCACCATAATCCAAGTAAATGCACCAACCAGAGGAGCAGAGAAGAGGAAAATGAGAATTTCTATGATGGAGTCCAAAAAGAAATTGATAACACACTAAAACAGGATTGCATGATAATGATAGGTGACTGGAATGCAATAGTAAGAAGCAGAACAGAATCAAAGACAGTAGGAAGATTTGGGCTCAGTTCAAGAAACAAAACAGGAGAATGACTGAAAGACTTTAAGACCAACGCTCTGTTCCTCACAGAAAGGAGACTGTACATGATCAGAAAAGTAACATAATACACAACCATGATGAAATTAAAAAAAAAGTTGGAGACAATACATAGAAGAGCTATACAAAAATGTGAAAGATCAAATGATACATTTTCCAAATTTTGGAAAGCAAAGTGAATGCCACACTAAAAGCAATTGCAAGGAATAAATCACCAGGAACAGACAACATACCAATAGAACTACTACAATCCACTAAGACAAACTCAGGTATAGTTCTAACTAAAATCTGCCAACAGATATCGAAAACAAAGCATAGCCTAAAGATTGAAAGCAGTCAATATACATTCCCATCCACAAAATTGGAGACACGAATGACTGTAGTAATTACAGAATTGCACTAATTTCTCATGCAAGCAAAGTCATATTCAAAATTCTGCAGCAAATACTCCACCATATATGGAGGAAGAAATCTCATAGGTGCAATCTGGATTAAGGAAAGGAAGAGGCACTAGGGATCACATTGCAAACATATGTTGGATAATGGAGCACACCAGGAAATTCCAAATGAAAATCTGCTTTATTGACTACAGCAAAGCCTTTGACTGCATAGAAGCATCTATGGCTTGCTCTTAGAGGAAAGGGAATGCCACAGCATTTGATCATCTTGATGTGTAACCTTAGTTCAGGACAAGAGGCTGTTAGAACAGAATACAGAGAATCAGAATGGTTCCCAGTCAGCAAAGGGGTAAGGCAAGATAGCCTTACTATCACCCAAAGATTTATGTAGTGATTTGAAATCATTATGTAAAATACACATCCCTGCCATATCACTTTCCATGCCATGTATTACTCATAGCTCATAGCACTTCCTTTCCATAGCACCTGTTCCTCCAGATGTCATTAGACTGTAACCGCAACCAGCCCGGGTGAACCTTGTCAGTGGTGACGAATGCTGAGATATGCATTTCAACAAAACCTTTTAGCTGCACCTTGACCACACTGCCCTAGAAATCGTATGAGGAGTTTTCCTTCCTCCTGTTAAATCTATTCTTCCAACTTCTTGGCCCTCAGATGCCCTGCCTCCAAAGACACATCTTGAAACACTTCTCCAGTAAGCAACCACCCCATCTGTAGAAGCCATGTGAAGAAGTGCCCCAATCAAACTATCCCTAAATCTGCCTCAGTTTTCACCATGTGATTAATCTCCATTCATCAGAATTTAGAATGTTCATGAACATTATGTGATATCACAAAAACATATCTGGGAAATAAGGCAAAGATGATAATTTTAGATAGAGCGGTTTGAACAACACACACAGGGGAAGGGTCTGTGCAAGTTAGCCCTATCCCACATTTATACAACCCCTGCCATCCATATGTTTCCATTAAGAAAGAAGAAGAGCTTCGTCCCACACTCTTGTGGAGAAGGACTACATGATCATGCCAATTTGCACATGGAGTCCATTTTCATGAACACCAAATGTGCAGATGATGTAGCTCTGCTTGCCAGGCATGATAGTGGCAAGGCTAGTCCACACCTTCCAAATGTTTTCTTAATGTACAGGAGAAATGTGTAGACCTCCCTAGCATCTTCACCACTAAATGACAGTTCTAGGATATCAATGCTCAAAGTACTGAACTTTGCAAAAGTGATAACTGCTATCTGTTTTAATGCTGACATCTGTATGATTCTTGGTCTATAAAATTCTGAAATGTTTCTTTCCTAAGTAAGTATATTCAATAATAATGATGTAGAGTCAATTAATTTAGATGATGTTAATACCCAACGTCTGTACGGTGGTCCCATTATCCTTTCTCCAAATGCAATAAATAGAAATAGTGGTAAAGAAAATGGAATGGCTGCTCTAAAATGGCTACTGAGAGTAAGAATTAGTCTCTAATTAAAATGTTTCAGTGAGAAGTACAGATTGTAAATTCTATTTTCATACAGCGTTGCCAACTGCTATCATATGAATATTATGAATGAATTAGCAATTTCCTAATACAAACATTTGTAAAGTTGGAGTATGCATTTATGAGAAGTTTTTACAATTTAAAAGCATCTACAGCAGGTGAATGCTGGGTGGCAAAAATATATATGAAAATCACTTTGCCTCCCTATGGTCTAGAATCCAAATAACAGTACAGACTAGTTCCACCTGCCAAAGTGGGCCACCTTTTCATGGTATATGACAAACCATATTTGAAAATAAAAAAAACTTTCAAAAATAGCTGTTGATATGGTGGTCGGCTATTTGAAAAACTGAAAAAGTCTCATTGGGTGGATACTCACAACTCTTTGAATGTGTATAAAGCAGCTCTTTAAATCCTAGTCATGGACAGCTCATATTTCCACCAAATTGCCCATAAAGCTAATTCCTACATTATTTAAAGTCACCTGGTTCCAAAATTAATGAATCTTTTTGGAAATAGCAGTTTGGAAAAAGTAATTTTTAAAATGTGAAAAACAAGAATCTACTTATTGGAATTCATAGAAAACTGACACATATTGAACAGCATGAAATGTTTGTTCATCCAGTGCTGGATATTCTCCAGGATTCCTTTGCCAGAATATGCAAAGTCAGTGTAACTTACTGCAGCTTTGTTTATTCAAATAAAGATTCCAAAGAGCAAAATCTCAATCCTGTACATACCTTCCTTGGAGGAATAATTTAAAGTTTTCCCATGTCCATTAGGCTCTTACAACCTAATCTCCCTCTGCCAATTGCTTCCATGGTGAGATCATTAAGTAAATTATTTTAAGATCAAACAGCCCGCAGTGACAATGGAGTTCCATGTAAGGTAAATGCTTCAAAGTGCCCCCTCCCCGGTGCTTGCCCCCTTTTCTCTCCTCTCTCAAATTATAGCACTATGGGCTATTCATCACCTCTCCATAGAGCTTGCCCTACCATTACTTGGCTTTTTGCTGCAGGCTAAGGTAGCACTGCTAATTGGCCTTTGTAACAAAACTGACCTGTGGACAGGATAAAACTTGTTTGGAACTTTAGAGACAAAAATTATTCAAGGTTAAAAACACATGAATGCCCGGATGACGTCACCATAAAAAGGAGTGAATGAATTTCTTCCTCTGCTGGTCTTTAATGTGAAAGAATGCGGTCATGTTGTGTCCATGCCAAACAAAAGCTCCTTCAGGTAGTGGAACAAGTCCACTCTTCAGCTCCCTCCCCCTTTGCTTAAGGATAAGAAGGTCTATCATTTTCTTTATTTCTCTAGAGTCCCTCACAGTAAGGGTCCTTTGATCTCCAAGAAGAATGGTAGATGGAACAATTTAACTGCTCATACAGGTGCAGGGAGTTTATTTGACAGGTTGTGGCTTTTATTTCTACCACATTAGCTGTGTGCATACAAATGGGCTCTTGACAGATTTGAGCAGGTAGGAGCCAAACAACCACCACCACAACAGAAGCACACACAAAAAAGAGCCTGCACAAAAGGGCTACACCTGCAAGGATGGTACAGTTTGGAACGGCTGAATAGAGACAGGTAAAGCCATTCAGTTTCCTGCTGTGAATGATTCCACCCTCTCCCCTGCTCCCACAAAAGACAGCACAGGGCAGCGAAGACAGAAAGGGATGCTCAAGCCAGTAAATAACACATAAGGCAGACAATCTCTTCACACTTTAAAGCATTTCTTCTGGGTCTGAGTTATTTTAAAATAAATAACTCTTGAATGTGAGCGCTGTACGGTAGCACCTAAATTATATTGTCTATAACAGAGGACTGAATAGAAGGGAAGAAGGAATGTGAAAGAAAGCATTTTCAAATCATGTTTACTCAAACCAGCAGTTTCCCCCCACCAAAGGATGATTATCTGTGTGAATTATCTTACATTTACAGTTACTCATGATTACGACTGGTGAAGTGAAAATGTGCCCTTTTAGCTTTGTAAGCCTCCTCTCTTTTCCTCCCTCCCATCCACCCCTTCCCTCTGGTGTTTCACTTAGCTTAAGTGCTGTTAAAATGGCCTGAATAAGGAAGACACTGTTCGGTTGGCTGCTATCCACCACGTATTCTAGTGTCTTTACACCTTTCCTTATTTTGCTTGCATGTCTTTATCTCCTTGTCTGACCCTATACCCTGCCCCTGCTTCCCAAACAAGTGAATAGATATAAATAAAAGGCAATCAGATATCCCCTAGACATGAACTTCACACATCTTTAAAATATCCATCATTGATTTATTGCCTTATATATATTGTCTTGCTATAACAGAGATAAGTACACTTGGCCTTCCATATCCACGTATTCTTTATCCATGGATTAAAACATCAATGGTTTGAAAACATTTTTTGAAACATAATTTCTAAAGAGCAAGCCTTGATTTTGCCATTTCGTATAAGGGACAGCATTTTACAACATGTTCATTGACTTGAACAGCCAATGAATTTGGTATCCACAGGGGGTCCTGGAACCAAAGCCTCAGGCCCACTGTATAATTAATCCATTTTACACAAACAGAATTTATACATTAATAAAAATCCATATCATGCAGCAGAAAGTGAACTATCCAAAGCTGCCCCCATTCCTGATGCTGCCATACTGTCCACTATTGCCTGCATATTAATTAGGATGTGTGAAAGGATTCATGTCCATGTATACAACTCTACAAACATAGGTGCTCCTTTCACGCAGCCTGATCAATGTGCAGACATCAAGGTTACATGGACCATCTTTGGGGTGAAGCATGGGCCAGCAGGCTCTACATTCAATTATTTTTATATTGTTGACTCTCTGTATACATGGTTTCTTAATACATAGAGTCAATCTAATGGCTTGAAAATATACAAAAATAAAGCTGTGTTGGTTTGTAGAATCAGTATGCAGAGAGATCTTGTTGCACTTTTGAGACTAATTGAAAGAAAGAAGTTGGCAGCATGAGCTTTTGTAGACCGGTCTAATAATAACAATAATAAATAAAATATTTATTTATGTCCGCCTCTTCTCTTTTGGGGATCGAGGTGGGTAACAGCACAATTTGTACAATACAAATAATAAATTTGACAAAAAAAACCCCATCCCCCAACAAAAAAAACCCATTCCCATCTGCTTCCTCAAATGCTTTAAAATAGTTTTTTTTAAAATCTAAAAACAAAAACAAAAAAACAAAAACAAAACAAAAAACAAAACAAAAAACAAAACTGATTTTGCTTTTATATATAAGGAATGCCATTTTACCACAGCATTGCATTTAATGGGACTTGAGCTTCTATCAACTTTAGTATCCACGAGGGGTTCTGGAACCAAACCCTAGCAGATACCAAGGACACACTGTACATCAGACTGCACAAAACTGGGTTTAATGAACTGCTATTGAGCTAACAATCCAATTTGGTGACACTCAAATTCAGTTAATCTAGCCTATTCTGATAACAGTTTACACCTTGAACACTCTTAAATCTACCACTTGAAATTTCTAGTTGTGGTGACAACCAGGAGTGTTTTTCAGTCTTCCTACTGATAAGGAAAATATATTAATATATGCTACCACTTTTTTACACTAAACTATGCCCAAGAGAGCTCTTAAAAATGTAACTGTGGCCCAATACAGACAGCCCAAAAGGGCCGTCCATGAGGAGTGATTAAGGTTAGGGAGTGTGCAGCATCCGCATGCTCCCTAATCCTAGTGCATTTTAAAATGGTGTTGTCCATCTGCCCATGCCATGATGTCACAGCACGTGCCTTATGTCATGGTGCCACAGGAGGGTGCCTAGGGCACCCTTTCTGCGGCACCAAAAGGAGCTAAAAAATGGAGCTTCTTTTTGCTGCTTGTCCTTGACGCGTCCTTTACACGGCCGTGCCAAGGACCCCGAGGGGAAAGGGACCGTGGTGGCAGCCCCTTTCTCCCCTCAGGAGCACTGGGGATGGCGGGGTGCAGCGGGCACCCAGGGTACCTGCTGCACCCCGCTTTCAGGCCACAGAAAAACGGCAGTTTGCCGCTTCTCCGTGGCCTGGAGAAGTGGCAGAATAGGGCCTCTGGGGTGCCAGTGATCAGTAATACAGTTTTTTAAAAATAAGATAAAAAGTTAACCAAGGTCAAATTAATAACATGTTTACTGGGAAAAAGTGATTTCCATCTCTCCCCTCAGCACACATTATACCTACCTCCTTGGGTGAGCTGGTATATAGTTGCAACTGAGAAAGCCTTCTCACTCATGTTCACCTATCACATTTCAGCACTGAGTGGTAGCAATGCACAGTTCATACTGGATAAAGGAATTCATAAATTGCCCTGGTCCCAGGTTATTCAGGGGTCTCAAATTTAGATTGAGTAATAGAGACAGAGAAGTAACTGGTTGATAGAAGATGTAATATGTCCCAGTCTCTTTTCCTCTGTTATAGCTTGAACATCTGCATCTGAACCAGTTATGCTAAAGTTTTTAGAGAGTTAGTCCTGTGTAGGGTAAATTTACATATAAAGTGTTACAATAAAGAAAAACTGGAATTGACTAAAATGGGAATAACATAAAGCTTGCTAAAGCTTACTTTTTGAGCAACAAGGCCACTGTTCCCCCCCCCCCCCCGGAGTTGTAATTCATTAAAAAAAAAACTTTTCCAAGCTCTGGTAATGTGATCATTTATTTCAGATGTTATATGCATTGTCATTTGCAATTTGTTACTGTTGGAGTAACCCTATAGGAAATGTATCTGATTTGTCTGAATTTAGTCAAGGCAACGCAGGATGATTTAGTTAGGTTTCTAAGGGCATATTTCAAAAGTATTGTATCCTGTATGAAATAATTCCTATGACTTCTGTAGCTAGAATCCAAACAATAATTCAAACATTAGAAAATTGTGGTTAAAAGTGACAGCAAATGTATTAATGAAATGTATTTAATGAACAAATATTTCAGCTAGAATGAAGGAAGAAAACTCTAAAATCTTACCATATTCTGCTTGTTTGATCTTTTCCATTTTAGCATTGGGGAATAAAACATGCTGCTGCAAATCATATTTAAAGTTAAAGCCAGTGCAGGTTTATGAGGGTTCTAAAGCTGTGTAACAAATCTGGAAATTAGTGTCACATATTATTTTTTATTTTTTAGGATTCTTTATGGGCTCTTATTTAGTGAAATATATGATAGTCATTTGGCACTTCCCAGTATGCAGATTTGTTTTTCAAAAATATGAATTCATGTTTGCCACCTGCTCGATCAATCTCCATTTCCACAACTGTTTCCCCAGAGAAGCCCTTTTTAAAGCATTCTGGAAGATCAGATTTACATTACATAATAAACATTAACAACAAGTAGAGCACTAGACTGCATGTGGCGTAGAACATGGACTCATTTCCAGCTTCCCAGATGAGCATCCGTTTCTACCAGTCTACAGATTTGAAGCGTATGGCTTTCTATAAAAATTTCAGCATGCTCTGCACACATTACTAAATTGTGAAATGTAGATAAGCCAGGTTTTTGTTTTGTTTTTTAATGAGAAGTTCTGGGTTTGGAAATGAATTATCCAAAAATTGTCCTGGTCATTCAGCAGGTGGCACTCTTCCCTATGAGCAGATAACGATTTGATACCACTCTGTGCTAGGCACAGATAGACATCTTTTAATCTATGACATTCTTACTGTAATCACCATGATCACTGGGATAGTTTTAAGCATAAAGAGATAAAGCCTGTCCCTAATTCTGGCTCTGATCATGAAACAGGAGATGGAAATTCTAGTTTGTTCAATTACAGTGGCTAAAGATGCCCCTAATAGTTATTGTTCATAAAAATACAACTGTCATAGAGATAATGCAATTTGACACCATTTTAGCTGCCATGGCTTAATGTTATGGATTTCTGGGATGTGTACTTTAGTAAATTATTGAGCCTTCTCTGTCAGAGAGCTTACAAATCCCAGGATTCCATAGCATCATGTCACTGCGGTTAAAGCAGTGTCAAACTGCATTATTTCTGCTGTGCAGATGCACCCTTTATGGACTCTTTTATGAGAATGTTTACTTTTGGTTTTTGATAAAAATTATTCAAAAGTTTAATACTTAAACCCAAGATTCACTGAAGTACATTAAATAGCTGTATTTTCTGTCTCTGTACGAGCATATATATCTGTACTCGTATTCTCCTTGTGGTGGTGAAGTTTCAGATGTGTGTGCATGTAAGTGTCGTAAAGTTGCCTGTTGACTAATGGTGACCTGATGAATTTCATAGGGTTTTCTTGGGCTAGGAATACTGACAGGTGGTTTTGCCAGTTCCATCCAATGAAATATAGCCTATAGCACCTTGTACTTGTGGGCAGTCTCTCATCCAAGTACATTCCAGGACTGACCTTGCTTAGCTTCCAAGATCAGACAAGATCTGATGCCTTTAGGGCATTTATTCTGTTCAGATAATGGCTAGAAAAATTGTCTCTGAATGTTCTGTTCCTGAGGGAAGGAAATCATAGAACCATAGAATCATAGAGTTGAAGAAATGATTTGTGGTTCAGTTTCTGTGAGGGAAGATAGTAATGTAAGGGCAGGATCAGGGCTGGAAAGAGATCCAGAGGAAAGTCAGATATACAAATCAGAGAAAGGAGGGGCTATGCATTATTTTATTGTATATTATTTTTATTCCACCTTCTCCCAGAATAGCCTCCAAGGCAGCTTGTGTCAGGTTATGAACAAAGTACACTAGAAACCTATTTGTTAGAAAAATTTGTAAATGCATTAAATAAAGAGTTCCATTAAAACACAACAATGAAACATGAAAACACAGTAAATAAATCAAAACCCAGTACTGAAAAACATAACATTAAAAATTTCATTGAAAAGATCCTGCTGCCACAATAACTAAAGGACTGTCTAAATAAAAGGATCTTTGTCTACAAAAGAGAGTAGATGTGGGGAGACCCAATAGGTGACCTTGGGCAAATCACATTCTCTCAGTCTCCAAAGGCAAACCCCCTCTAAATAAATCTTGCCAGGAAAAAAAAACATGATATTTGCCTTAGCATTGCCATAGATTGGAAACAACTTGAAGGCATACAACAACAAATAGGCAGATTAGCAGAATTTGGCAATTTATGCTGGATGGGCAGCTCTAGGAATTCCAAAAAACAATATTGCCAGCTCTGAAATCAGACAGGTATGGAAGAATTGGCATTAGTTGTTGCACAGCATCATAGAGTTGGAAGAGATCTCAAGGGCCATCCAGTCCAACCCCCTGATATGCAGATATACACAATCAAACCATCTCTGACAAATGGTCATCCAGTCTCTGTTTAAAAACCACTCTCCAAGAGAGTGTGTTCCACTGTCGAGCAGCTCTTCCTGAGAGTAAGAGTAGTTCTTCCTAATGTTGAGATGTAATTTCTTTTCCTGTAGCTTACATCCATTGCTCCATGTCCTATTGTCTGGAAAAGAAGCTTGCTCCATCCTCAATGTGACATCCCTTCAAATATTTAATCAGGGATAACATATCACCGCTTAACCTTCTCTCCTCCAGGCTAAACATACCCAGCTCCCTAAGTCATTCATTATACGGCATGGTTTCCAAACTTTTCCCTATTTTGGATATGACCTAGCTTCTCAACATCCTTTTTTAACTGTGGGGCCCAGAACTGGATGAAGTATTCTAGGTGAGGCCTGACTAAAGCAGAATAGAGTTTTATACTATTACTTCCCTAGATCTAGACACTATATTTCTACTGATGCAGCCTAAAATCCCATTGGTCTTTTTAGCTGTCGCATCACACTGTTGACTCATGTTCAGCTTGTGTTCTGCTGGGACTCTTAGATCCCTTTAACATGTACTGTTGTCAAACTAGATATCCCCCATTCTATAACTGTGCATTTCATTTTATTCTCTGAGTGCAGTGCCTTACATTTCTTTGTGTTGACATTCATTTTGTTCATTTTGGCCCCGCTTTCTAATCTATTAACGTTGCCTAGGAAGTCAATATGGTATCTGTTTATGAAATTTCTTGACTCTGAAATTTTACTATATCTGATTCTTACACTACTGAAGCATTCTCACCTGGAAACCAAAACATGGTAATGTGAACCAAGAAGGAATGGAATATCAACTTCTTTGGCATATGGATTTCATGTATCTGTCCACCAATTATTGGGCTGCAAGATGCTGAAACTTTTTATGATAGTACATATATAACTCTGTTTTATCCTTCAAATTGCAAAGTATATTGTTATAGACCTACATTAATAACCTGTTGTTGTTTGGCTTCACGTCATTTCCAACTTATGGTAACCTAAAGGAAACCTATAATGTAGTTTTCTGGGCAAGACTGGTTCAGAGTTGGTTTGCCATTGCCTTCCCCTGAGGCTGAGAGCTTGTGACTTGCCCAAGGTCACCCAGTGGGTTTCATGGCCATGCTCAGAACTGAACCCTGCTCTCTAGAGTTGTAACCCAACACTCAAATCACTATGCCACACTGGCTCTCTACATTAATGACCTACTTGTTATGAAACAAAATGATATATCCCAGTGTACAATATAAAATCAATATATTTTAAAAGCTATTTTTTAAATCTAGATTTTGTGACACTCTACATTCACCATGAATCTTCTGATATGTGTTATTTAAATTTCTTATTAAACTATAAATATCTTTATAACAGAAGTTCTGAGCAATATAATATCCATAACTTACACTTGTGAAAAGAGGTGAATATTTCATCCTTGTTGATGCACCCACGCCTTTAAAAACATCCCTATTTAGGGAATGTTGACATCCCTAAACATTACTACAGCAAAGGTGATGAAGACCAAATTTTAATTTTTAAGACAACAGTCTCAGTGGTGTTTGGGAACCTGTTAGAAAAATATCTGTTTAGCAATAGATGACTGGAAATTAAAGTCGTATGAATTAGCTATATCAGATATTATCTCAATGTTTAAAAACGATAGAACTTCACAACAATATGAAGAAAAATGGAAAGGCCTTTTTGGTTTATGGGACATTATGAGTAATGGATAAGATTTTCTCTGTGGTTTCCTTTATGGATGTCTTGACTCTCTATGCTTCCAGCTTTATTGATACATGTTGTAATATAATACAATAATAAAATTTTAAAAAAAGATATCTGTTTAAGCAAACATGTAATGTCTAGCTCAATGCAGCCTGTGTTTTTACTTGAATTTACTATTCATGTTTTAATTACATTTCTGTGTAATGAATTTTATACCCAGGAATTTATTCCTCCATCAGTTACAGCCTTAGAATTTTGTTAAACTTGGTAAATATAATGTTTTTAAAGAAATAAAGCTATTATTATTATTATTATTATTATTTTAATATTATTATTAGTTTCTATTATATTTTTAATATAATGATAACTGATCCCAAGAAATCTGACCGGATGGTATTAGATAGTTCTTTAAACTCTGATAACTGTGGCATCATGTTCTGAGTGAAGATGAGCTACTCTCTCCTTAAACTGCCTGATGAAGTTGTAAAGCAGGCAACTGAGGGCTCTACTGCTGGTTTCTCTAAGTGTGATACCAACAGGCTCCTTACCACTTGGAATAATTCTGTTGGCATATTGTGGCTTTAATAGTGGAGACAGAGTATGACTTTTTTTTGCCAGCCTCACATGATAGTCATGATAAAGCATGTGTGTGTGATCTTTGGTCATACTCACAACCTGGATCTTGAACCCGAAACATGGGACAGGTTTCAAGTATCTGTTCCATCTTTTCCTTACTTGCCACAGCCATTTCCCTAATGCGTAACTGCCACTGCCCAAGATTGTATTGATGGTGCTTCCCATTCTTTGGCCCTCCATGGGATTCACAGGTATAAACAGCACAACCACACATTGTATAAAAAGAAAAACAATAGCTGGCAGAATTCTCTAAACTAGCTTATTATCCTTCCATTGCAAGCTTCTGTTGCTATTCTGGAGAGCATGAGACCTCCATAACTTCTCTGAAGGCACTGAACTCTGTGGCTGCTGTCCCTTCTTTTCAGCACACAAAGTCCTTCAGATACACCAATTCCTGAAGATGTCCAGACACTGGATCATAGAATACCTTGTCTCCTAAAAGATAGATTCAAAATAATCTGTAATTATTTGAATAAGTCACATTCAGAGAAGAGTCTTGTTTTGTTTTAGAGTGGATGACTCATAGCTTCTTTCAGAATGGCAGCAAACACCCCTTTCACTATCATCTTGCAAACAGCTGTGAAAAATATATGTTCAACAGAGAAAGCAGATTTCACAAGCCACAAATGGAAAGTTTTTGAGATGGGCCTGAGATCTCCAACGACTGTGTCCCGGTAACACTAGTAAAAACCAAGACTTGTCAATGTAATTCCAACATCTCTTCTAGTTTTTCCATCACATGTGAAGTCCAAGTTGAAATGGATCTGAGCAATTTTATCTGCAAAATATTTAGGTTATTAGTAACAGTGGGCTTGAGGGGGGGGGGGATTTTCTTCTCAGCACAGATGGGTGTAAGAGATCTTTCAGTATGTGATAAAATTTCAGTGATTGATATAAGCAAATACAGTACAATAATTGTGGCCCACAATGTTTACTTCAGTGCTGTTAGCACCATATAGTAGGCTATGTGCTATAGGCTGTGTTCAGTGAATTTTGGCTTTAGTTCCCCCCCCCCCACCTGTCCTTCAGTAGAGCTTCACTCACATAAGTAGCACTTTGATGGTGTTCACTTGTTCATATTTAAGACTATAATGGAGTTTGGGACAAACATGCACATTCAAGCACAGTCCCAAAAATTCAACATGCACACTTCAGCTTTCCAAATCTTTGTGCTCTGTAACTTAATTCAGTTCAATGTACCTCCAGAGCTTTCATCATAAGGAAATCAATCTGACCATAGTTCCCAAACATGGGAGCTCTGTTACCTGTGTTCAACTTAATCCAGTTATAGTGTAGTCAACATATGGAGTTCTTTGACTTTATTAGCCTAAGAACAATTGGGGGTAGGACTCATATATGTATCAGTGTCCCAACCACCCATTTAGTCCTTCACATTTCAGATGAACACCAGAAAAGTGTTAGCGGTGTCATAATATCATCCAGCCTTGGTAATATTTGTACCTGTTTTGAATCCCAGCTAAATTTCCAAGAGGTTCTACGATGTAATGTTGAGAGTGGCATCTGAGAAGCAGAGGTCAACAGTTTTGCTGAGCACACAGAGCCAATTCTACAGTTTTCTAGAATATGGTTAGAATATCCCCCCCACACCTCATAGTTTCTATGCACTTGTTCACAGCATTACTTGAAATCAATAGATTGGCCCTGTGTAACTAACAGTCATTTTGCAGAAAGGCGGCTATAACTATGATATAGTTCAACAGGAAATAAAGTCTTTTGCTTTGTTTGCCTGAAATCCTCACATAGGTTAACCCCTGGGAGACTTATAGCAACATCCAGAAAAATCAATAAAAGTGTTCAGGTGATCTTTCCACTGTAGTTGCCCCAGAAAATATAATACGTGCACCTTGGCTGCATAATCTACCTAGAGCAAACTATAATTTTGATGCATGCCCATGAAGCACAGGAAGAAATCTCCCTGTATGTAGTGGTGTTTTAGGATAATCAGTTCTCAGACTGTGGTCTGCAAAGAGCTATTTGGTCACATGTTTCTGGCTTTTTCTCTGGTTTCCAGCTGCTAAATTACATTAGATTCTTTCTAAAAATACATTAAATACTTTCCAGCTATTACTTTGCACACAAGTAAGCAATTGGTGTAGGTACCACAAGATTATTATATGATAGTGAATGGGAGGAAATATGGCTCATTAGTCAATCCCCTTATTAAGGCATGATCATATTATGAAAAAAGTTTGTTGAACCTCATTTTTATGACCTTTTTTCCAGCAGCAAATATAATGATGGTATCAGTTCTGCAATAAGAATAGAATACATGAAATAATGAGATTACTTATGGTCTCTCTTTGAGATTAGTTATGCCTGTTCTTTTAAAGCTTTTGTATACCAGAAATACTTTTATTAAAACAAAACAAAACAAAAATGATTCTGTGATTAGGCTCCCACTAGAAGAGACAGGATTCCTCTTCTTTGTTTAGCAGAATAATAAATCAGATTCAGCCACAGATGCTATTCTTTATATGCTTTCTTGAGCTGTACAAGACCCTGTAGTAGCAACATTCTGCCCTGGAACTACTCATAAGGTTAAGTCTTTAAAAACTAAATAAAAAACCTTGACCTTTTATTAGTAATTCCCTAGCATTTTATGAAAGGTATGTTACAATTAACAAGATAGTTAATAGCATTTATGGGTTTTATTCTTTTTTAACAGAACAAATGCTACAAAGAATTATCACATAAGACTCATAAAACAATACTGCACAGCAGGATCCAGATCTTGAGAAGAGTTTAAATTGTCTCTTTTTTGTTGGGCAAATGATCAAATACTGGTACTTCTTGATATCACACAAACTTCCTGGATGGTCAATATATTCTAAAATTCACATTAAGTATTTGGAAATCAATGTAGTTTCTTAGTATTCTTTTGTGATTAAATCAATTAAGTTATTTACTTATAGGAGAAAATATGCATGATGGCCAGCATTAGATGTTTTTTGAATTGCTTTCTTACTACCATTACCCTTTAATGAGAAGGTACAGGTTCTCTTCAAGGATTGATTGAACCTGTTCATGTATGCCAGCACTTTGAGGTGTTATTAAAGGCTACCAGTGTTCTCATCAAAGGACATCTTTATCACTTGCCATTGCATTAACATTGATGAAACAGGGCAATATTGAAATGCAAGAATGTTGATCAGAAAATGACAAAATTCAATTGAATTAAATTTATTATGGCACAAGGCCAGCATAGAATGACAAAATAACAGTTGCAAAGTAATAGAGCTACAAACATAGTTTTTGATATGTCTATAACAATCCTGAGAGGAAAGGAAAAACTGTGGAAATATCAAGTCCATTGAATAAGAGAGCAAAAGTTGGAGATTATTTTCAGCTATGAGGCTGTTTAGAAAAACAGTAGTACACTCTGAACTCACTCATTTACTATTAAAATGATATGTGATATAGGATACACAGTCTGTCAACTGAGGATGCAAAGAATAAAAAGCAATGTTGATAATCATAAACAGAACAATAGAATCAAACTACTCTTACCTTTTCATTTGTATTGCTTAAGATTAGCTATGGGATCTTTAGTACAGTCGAAAACATATTGCAAATAGACTTGGTAACCTTAACACAGAGAAAACTTTAGCTTAAAAATGTCTAATTAAAGATTTAGCCAAACTTTCAATCACAACAAGATTCCCATGAATTGTACTACTACATTTTACCCTTCATGTGGCATCACTTGCCCTTTGCCAGAATATAAAGATCAAAATCAATTTTCTGTTTGATGCAAGTGTCTAAATTTGGTGGGTTTTTTAAAAGTAGGGTGGACTACATGCGTAATTCCAAATTTCAACTGCCAGCTGGTGGGGAAGTACCATAACAATTTTGATACACCCTTTGATACATGCCAATCAATTACATTGATTACAAAGCCTAGTCCATGTGAATCTTAATGTAAACTGTAAGGCTTTAAAAATCAATACAAGAATGAACTATATATCAATGAAACAACCTCAAATTAGAATACCATGACCTGAACCCTCAGAACTTGCAGCAAAGAGGACGACTGCAGTACTTTATATGAATCAGAATGTGCTAATAGATATCCCCAGGGGAAGAATTTAAAAAGAACTGCAGTAATTTGGCTTTCAAATTACTACCAATAAAGAAAATGCCAGAAATATATGAATGGAAATATATGAAGATAAAAGGATGCATGCAAGCAACAAATCAAAAAAAGCCAAGACCATGATCTTATAATTTTAAAAAAGAAAATCTATGTCAATAAGAGTAGCATAAACTGAACTGCCTATTTTATTAAGTAATTCTGAAATGAATGTAGTGAAAAGGGCAATACTATATATGTTGTTAGAATTCAGGTTTTTGTTGTTAAACTTATTTGACTCATAGCCTCCCTTTCTCAGGAACTCAGGATTGCTCACAACAAGGTTAAAAACAAATGCAGACAAAACCAAACAAAGTGATACAATCTTAAAACACAACCAGGCAAAATACTGTATAAAGTTTTAAAGAAGCAATTTAAAAAAATCAATCCAATAGTCAATTCATTCCAAGCTGGTTTCACAACAGTTAATAAATGATCAAAAGCCCCCCTGAATTAGAATATCTTTGCACCCAGAGGTTCAGGTCATTTGTTGTTGTTAATTGCTGTGAATTTGACTTCTGGCAAGCTTATGAATGAAACATGTCCACGTTACCCTATTGTCAACTGCCTTGCTCATCTTGCAGACTTAGGCCCATGGCTTCCTTGAAATCTACACACTTGGAATGCAGTCTTCCTCTTTTCCTACTACCTTCTACTTCAGAAATCATTATTGTCTTTTCTAGTGAGTCATATCTTCTCATTATATGGCCCAAGTACAAAAGCTTAAGTTTAGTCTTATTTGATTCTAGGGAGATATCAGTCTTGATTTGCTATAGGTTCCATTTATTTGTCTTTTTAACAGTCCACCATATCCGAAGAATTCTTCTCCAGTGCCACATCTCAAATGAGTTTATTTTTTTTTTTCTTATTCAGTTTCTTCACTGTCCAGCTTTCACAGCCATACATAGAAATGGGAAATACAATGGCATGGACAATCCTAACTATAGTATTGAATGATATATCCCTTCCAAGTCCTCTAGGACTGAGCCAGAGGATGGAAAAAATTCAACTATTTCTACGTCTTCATCATCTACTTTAAAGTTATGTAAACCATTGTGGTCATTATTTTTGTTTTCTTAATGTTAAACTGTAATCCTGCCTTTGCACTTTCTTCCTTGACTTTCTTCAGTAACCATTTCAAGTCTTTACTCTTTTCTGCTAGTAGGATAGTTTTATTAGCATATTTTAAACTCCCTCTAATTTTCACATCTCCTCCCTCTATGTCTAGTCCCTTTTTTCATGCTTTGGTCCAGAAGAGACCAGCAGGAAAGGGTGGCTTGAAGCTGTCCCCACCGAAGACACCTTGGGCAAGTGGCAAAAACTGCCCAGAAGCCAGCTTTTGCGGTCGGTCTGTTCTGGCCTTTTGTCTGAACAGTATCTCTTGTCCTGAGTATAGGCTACACATCAGGACAATCCCAACAGTGATCCATAGTTTTTCATGATCTACTCAATCAAAAGCTTTGCTGATTTTCTTCTGAAATTCTTTGGTATGCTCCATTATTCAACTTAGGTTTGCAATACGATCCCTAGTGCCTCTTTCTTTCCTGACTCAGCTTGGACACCTGGCATTTCTCATTCTATATATTGTAAAAGGTCATAGAAATAAGTTGTTCTTAAAAACAATGGTTATAGCCACTGCTGTATACAGTGTGAAGTGTTGTCAGTGGGTAAATTGTTCCTATATTGCATACTATGTTCTAAGAGAATAGTTAGTTTAATTCAAATTGATAGGTACTAATATTTCCCAGACAACTAATATATAACAAACAGCACAGGATATATACTATAACACACACATATACTTTCCATATTTTGGCTAACTAATAATGGGTGTATGCTGATTTAAACATAATAACCAATCTTGAGAGTAGCTGGGAAAGGCAATAACCCATTTTAGGGAGGTCTCTTTTCCCCTCCTTTCTTCACTGTCATTGCTTCTCCCCTTTCACCCCTATTGTGACTTTTACCTCCACCTCCACCAAGGTTGCTACCCTGTGTTACTCAAAAAGGTGGTGGTGAGGGCTTGGGGTCCCTGCCAGCAATGTCAGTATTTCCTTTGAATATTGGGGAATTAATTAGTGCAAAATAAGGCATGTATGAGGTGGGTCACTTCGGCGATCTTTTTACACCTATGTATACCAGAATTAACCACAAGGATCTCTAGTTCTGAGTACATGATGAGTTTTTTATTTAGAAATGTACAAAGGAGCATTCACACAGGTCAAGAAATTTTAGGAAAAAAATTGAACCCCCCTCCAAAAAAAACAAAACAAAAACAAAAACAAAAACCAGATTCAACTCATCTGTGGAGCAATGTAAGTATTGTACTTTAATTTCTCCAAAAAAAGAAAGAAAGGAAGAAAAAAAAAAGAACCAGAGACATCTCTGAGTAGAGTGAGGAAAGACAAGAGTTTAGTTTAGTATCTAAAAGAAGCATTGACACTCCCCTATTAATCTTTATGCCATAATGCTGCTTCTGACCTTTTTGAATGCCTGGGTGAGAAAATGGTGTTAATGGCAGCTCATTGGTGCTCCCCCTCCAAGGAATATTGAGAGGAATTAGGTTTTGAAGGATGTGAATGAGACATTTGTGCATGTTTTGCAGCTTTTGGTGGGTTAAAATCAGGCAAAATTATCATAGCTAAAATCACTGCTAAAATGGTCATCATTTTTTTTTTGCTTTTCCTTTTTCTCCTTTTTGATATGTGTGTTTTCTTAATCCCATCCATGCTTGGTTGTCTCCCACACACATCACACAGCCACCTTTTACCATAGTTTTCTCATCCATCCAGAGTTTAGGGTGAGCTCAAACAGTTATGTTTGCCAGAATTTTGTAAGTTCTTTGGTATAATTTTCCTTTGTTACATGTCCCTAGGTTCTACCCTCAACTTAAACCTGAGTCATATCAAAATCCATAATTTTGGCCCAAAATCTGACCTTGACTTATACATGGTGGACTTACAGTCAAGGATATACTGTATTTACCAATCTAGGAGACAGGTCTGCTGGAGACTCAGAGAGCATCTGGGAGTACACCTGGAAAAATGTACAATATGGCTGACGTTTGAGGATTTTTTATATCCTAAAACCTACCCTCAGGATATGTGTAACAAAAGTTTTGATGATCTTCCCAAGGAATGGACAAACTGGTCCAGAAAACTTATACATTTGTATCACCAAGGTGTTAATGCAATGACAGGATCTGAAATAAACCTTTGATGATCAGACAGTCAGAGGAAAAGTAAAGACTTCAAAAGAGGGAAAACAGAGTATGGACTCTGTCAGTTTGATAAATGTTTTCCTTTGTTTTCATTGGAAATGCAAAATAGGCAGGTAGGAAGAAGGTATCATGTTTAGCATAACCCATGTTGCTTGTCTTTTGTTCTTATCTAGGCTGGGCATGCCCTAGATCAAGGGACCCCAACACTGGTGCATTTTTGTTTCCTTTGTGATCCCCCAAAACAGGTATCAGGTCATCATGCCATCCTGTCCTGGTCCACACCAGATATTATTTATGGAAACCCCATATCCAGCTGGAGGGGGTGACAAAGTATGCTGACACCTGCCAACAAGAATCTTGGCTCTTGTTCTCATTATTTCAATGCTCTAGTTGAGACTAACATTGGCTTTAGTCCTAGGTATCTATTTATCTCCCTGCCCTTTTGTTGACTTCTTTTTTCTAGCTGAAAAAGTAAGGATATAACCCAAAAGCTTATACCACCTGGCCAGTCATTCACTAACGGGACACCTGAAAGGGCAGCTTTCACCCTCACACTGTGCCATCACTGCTTCATTTTCATCCATTTTCTTCAGAAAACGGAAAACTGCCCGGTATTCCTAGTCTTCGTATCACTCAGCCTGTCGTTATACATGCCAATAAAACCTAGTGGATGTCTCTCTCCCTGCGTGCAATCCTGCTAATGGATAAAGACTGAGCCATAAACAGGGTTTTTTGGGGGTTTTTTGCATATAAAAAGTTAATTTTGCATGTATCTTAAACCCTGGTTGTTCCTTCTTCTGGTTCATCTTCCTGTTCTTAGTCTGTTTCATCTTCTCTTTGAATGGCAAACTTCTTTAAAAACCTAGGAAATGCTACTCTAAGCTTGATTTTCTCATAAAGACAATAGCTTCCCCCTCCTGCCCAAGGGCTGTTTGCCTGTTGCCAGCTGTAGCTACTTGAAGCACCCACATCCAACATGTATCACACAGATCTGTCAGTTAGTTCTGGAGCCAGAAAATTGTTGTTTTAAATGTTACAGTACAGGAAAATCGCCTCTCTGCACTTGCTGCCAAAAAAATGACAGCTTAATTTATGCCATGCTGAAGCTACATTACAGAGCTGTTCAAGCTAACAGTTAAGTACACTCCACCCATACACATCCCCCCCCCCCGCCATGCAAGTGCACAAGGGAGAAATACACAGGGACTGCAGTAGGGACAATTGGCGATAGTGTTTTCCATGTCAGTGGAACCAAATACAAATGGAATGCTTATCAACCATAAAATGATTTTTGGGGGGATCTTGCTTGCAAAATCATGGTCCAAAGCATGTAGAAATTCCTGAATTGGGAGACATTTTTGAGTGAATTGGTATGCATGGAATGGATTATGAAGAGGTTTGTTCACGTCAGGTCCCTAGGCTTTATGTAGCGGGAGGCATTGTGATATTATAGGTGCCTTTGAAAATTATTCAGTATCCTTGATTCAAGACCTTCAAAACCCAGCCATGTTTACACTTTCTGAAATTAAAACATGGACAGCATTAAAGCACAGCTGGGTGTCAGTAGTGGTCATCAAGGTTCTTTACCAGACATTAAAGACACACACTGCAGTTTTATAAGTGAACAACGGAATCCCATCCAATTACCCCCCAGGATGTATTGAAAGATTGCTATTGTATGACTAAGGCCAAAGTGTAATCTCTTTAATACCAGAGCAGCCATCAGGCAGATACTTTGGCAATGTGTTAATAGCAGAACTGGGGATTATCATGTTATATTCCTCTCCTCAACTGCCAGGTTTATTTATATGAATCCTATAGTAATTTTTTCCAAGGATTTCTTGATCCTTAAAAAAAAAAAAAAAAGCAAAAAGCTGGTAAATGAGAATGCAATTCACTTCTCTGTAAGGACAAAAAAGCAGAATTTTCAGATCTGCCTAATTTAAAATAAGTCGAACAACTTGAAGGCACACAACAACAACAACAACAGATATATGGAATATGAACAAGAAAACAAAGGAAATATTAATAAAAGATACAATTAACCATAAAAGATACTATTATTTAGAAGCATAAATTGACATTTTTGCTATATAACCTCTCTCTCTCTCTCTCTCTCTCTCTTTCTCCCTCCTTCATACGTTTTGGTTATGAACGAACCCAGCTTTGTAAAGATATATAATTTAGTTTTTATTGAGGAGTTAAACATACTTCAGAGTCAGACAGAACATCAAACTAGATGATGATGATGATGATGATGATGATGGCGGCACCACCACTACCAGTGGCAGGAATATTAGAAATGGACAAATGGAGGATATCCACCATAGGAAAGTGAAAGAAAGTGTGCAAAAAGAGTATACAAAAGTCCTAAAATCAAAACTTTTAACAGAGAAACAATTCAGGCCAAAAGCTCCTAGGTCATACCAATCAATCTTTCCCAATATAAAGTACACTTTCAAGATCTCCTCTAGAGACACCACATTATAGGAGTGTTTCTAGTTATATCAGCACACTGCATCTGAGTGTATTGAGAAAAAATTACATTTGGTGGGATGGAATGTAATTAAGCCTCCATATTGAAATAGATTAGAACAACTCACCCCCCATAAAAGGAAGAAAAAAGAAGAGGAGAGGAGGAGGAAGAAGAAGGAAAGACAAGATTAAACATTTTATATTTTATATTGTTTTATATTGGACTAGGAAGTATAGACAGTAAACTTAGTGGAAACTGAGTTTTTGAGATAACTAGAAGGACCTAGCTAGGCCAGGCTAGAGACCAAGAAGAACAATCTGTCTTGCTATGGCAAACTGCCATTGACTACAAACACCAATGCCATCTGGCTAGTTGGCAGAGAGGGCAACAAAATCAACTTAAGATCCAGTTTCATAGAACAGGTGGCAAGACACATTTATTACATGTGCCTTCCGACAGATCTGTTTCACCTGAACATTCACTCATTGTTTTCTGTTGTCATTGGTTTTTGAGCCATTGCAGTTTAGCCAACAGCTCTAAGATACTGGCGTGAAGATGACTCCACTTGTTTTCTTCAGCCTTTATGAAGAATGAAAGCTTATGACACTAGCAGTACTGACAAAAGAGAAGGGGGAAAGCTGTAAGTCAGGAGAACAAAAGAGCATGTCAAACAATAAACTTAATGAATTCAGGTTAGCAGAGCCTGATGTCATTCACTCAAGAACCCTGATGTAGCTTGCCTAGCAAATGTCAAAACAGTAGCAGTTGTATTTTAGAATACATAGAGAGGTTAGGCTGGTACAAAATTGGAAATGAATCTCTCTTTTTGAAATATAAAAAGGACAACTGTGGGAACTACAGATCAGTTGGCTTGATGGCTACAACTAGAAGATATTAGATCATAAACAGCTTTATTGCAATTTGGCAAGATCACTTTGTATGTTTCTACTACAGCAAAGGAAAGGGTGGAAGATGTTTTGCTGCTTAAAGTAAAGGAAAAGTTAGTACCCCTCCTCCATGTGCCAAAGCAGTTGGACAGATAACTGAAACTTACTTCTGTACTGGCAATTGTATAAACTCCTATGTCATACCTGGGAGGGGGGGGGCAATGTGGGAAGGGAAGACAAGGGAGCTTATCCCATTAACAAATAGGCTGGTTGATCTCTTCTGGCTTGAATCCTTACTCAGCACTTTTTCGAAGTTGGGAAGCTTCGAAATTTGGCTAGCTGAGTGAGGCTTTGACTTGGGATGCATCTGGGTGGTGGCATCTCAGCTAGATAGGCAGCGATTTATGCATAACATCCAGGGGCATCCTGGGTCCTGAATTCAAGCCAGAAGAGGTAAACCGGCTTATTTGTTAATTTGTTAAGATCCAAGGTCTGATCAACACAACTCCATTCTCAGAGAGAAGGGAAAGTCTATCACAGTAGTTAAGGTACTGCTGGCTAGTCCACAGTTGTACACATTCATAGCGCTGATGTCACTGTCTTACCTTATCTTAGTTCTCTATTGGTAGTGGAAAACATGTTCTACATGCTATCTCTCCTCACTGGCTGCTTCACACACATAGAGACATTTCTTGCAATGTCAGAAGCAGTTGCAGAAAACAACAACAACAATAGTGTAATATTCAGATCAGGACTCAGAGGCTTACAACAATTTAAAAAGATGTAGTTGAAAACCCACAAGAAACTAAAATGGTGCTGTATTGGATATTACTGGGAGGGGGAGTCATATGTTGGCTACTATTTGAGTCACTATGGGGCTCTATAGACTGTCTCGAAGGGGTGGCCTGCAACCACCCCTTTTCGTGCTGGCCTGCAGCTGCCCCTTTTCACACCACATCCAGGCCACAGCAACCCCACACAGCAGTCCTGATCTGACCTTCTGAGGGTGCAAAAAGGAGACACAAAAAGCAGCTCATGTTTGCACCCTCAAAAGAGCGCCATAGCCTCAGCGGTGCAGCTATATGGCCACCCCTTTGGTGCTGCTGCTTCATCTGGATACAGCACCGGAGATGCACCATGATGCCATGCACTGTCTGGAACAGTGTATGGCATCATGGCACCCTGGAGGAGGAGGAGTCAGGGCATGAGTCATCTGGACGTGACACCCTGACTCCGCTCCCAGTCCAGCTTTCAGGCCGGTCTGTCAAGACCCTATATGGAAGACTAAAATATTAGGCATATCAAATTCAGGGATTCATGTCATGCATAGTTTAGTTGAGATACAGTTGTAGAGAAACAGCTACTTCTGCTTACACAATGGATCAATTCAGAATTTACTATTATTCCATCTGATTAGCAAAACCATGAAGCACTAGCAAGACTGAAGACTAGAGCATACTGTTTGGACTTCAAGGGAGATAACAACAATATTTACATGAAGTTGTGCTCATTCACAGATGTTGCTTCTCTGCTCTGTTGATTCTGCTCTGTTTTATTGTTAGAAAGCAAGAGGAAAAGGAATCACAACAAAATATGGAGATGGCTAACCTTAACTTTTCTAATAGAACAGAGATGGGCAAAGGGGAGATTCTGGGCACTGCATATAAAGTAACTTTTGCAAACTCTGCAATGAGGTCATATTCCAAACCTGTCTGTTACTTAAAATGGAGGAGTGTTTTGCAGTAAAATGAGGCAATATGCCATGCTTCTTTATTTACTCTGTTAATTTTAGACTTTCACTGGGAGAACTCCTGGATGATTCATAGATTACATAAACATGCCGCCTCAGTTGCAACAAAAGTGAAAATCCTATATATGCATCTTATATTCCCTGGAGTGTGATACAGGCTGCTGTAAGGATGAAACTGTATCGGCTCCATCACTGCTACAGGATATTTAGACAAAGTACTTATGCCATTGTCACCAACTTAAATTTATCTTCTTGTTAGGTAGGAGCCCCTAAAAGTGTGTGGATTCCTGTGAGAAGAGCCCTTCAATTCATGGAAGGTGGCTTCAAATTAAATCTATGTACAACAACAATATTTACATGAATTTGTGTACATATTTCTGAAACAGTTATAGAAATTAATTCCCTTTGGCAAACTGAACTGGACACCTGAATGATCAAGATAAATCATCAAGCATCAGAACTAAATAAAAAGTAAGGCAAAGACGTGGTCACTTTTATGGGGGTCAGAAAGCAATTATATTTTCAGACCCCCTGCAACAGTCCCATACACCTCCCCCACAGTAAGCCAAAACACCTCAATTTTCCTCTGCTGCCCTCTCAAAATGGCCACTGGAGGTGGCATGATATTTCAGGAGATTACAGAGGTCTTTAGTGCTTGTGGGAGGAGAGTGAGGGTTTTTTGACATGCTTTTGTATTTTTCGGGTGCATGCTATGTGTTTTGGGGGCAAGAAGTACATGAAAATTGTGCTGATTTTTTTAAAACGTTCAACTTTGGGGCTCTGGGGGACTAGTACAAGGCTTCAGGGGCCACCAATCCCTGCTCTGTAGATTGGAAGAGACTTAAAACTGACCATCCTGCATTTGAAAGCAGCTTCAACACTTGGTTTCAGAACTTAGTTAGGAACAAACACTACTTAGCATTAACTGTGAGTAATATTAACACTGAAAATACCACTAATAATGGATAAGACTTGAAGAAAGATAGTTTGTTTTGAAAGGGCAGTAGCTGGGGGCGGTGAGGGGGGGGGGGGAACGTATTCCATTATGATCAAATTCCAAGATCCTGGTACAACATACCATCAACTTTAGTGTTCTTCATCTACTAGTCCACTGTGACACATGTATCAGTTATACATTTGCAGACACACATGCTGTTACAGTTAGTTTGTATGAAATGATAAGAGTTCTAATAATCATTCTAATGCCAACAAAATGAATATCCAGTGCTGTGTTACAGAAATAACATTTGCAGCGGAAACCTAATGCCCTTCCAGCTTGTGGCTCATTTTTGGTTATTATACGAGCTTATGCTATAATGAAAGATGTCACAAGACTGTTGTTTTCATTAATATAGGTTTTGGCTTTATCTTGTTTTATTAAAGTTAATAGAGGTTTGGAATAAAAGTCTAGGCGTAGAAGAATGTCTGGTTTTATGCTGCCATTAGTTTCAATGTTGTAGGATTATTTTTTTTAATGTCAGGTTTTGACTTAGCATAATAACTCTTCAGACATATGACCTACTGAATGCTGTGGCCAAGTGTTACTCTAATCAAAACATGTTAGTCACATGAATATTTGTGAAACATACAGATGACAGGTTCACTGTATGCATTCAGGATGAACTATCTCTTCAAATGAATGACATCAATGTAATCTCCCTGAATTCAGTGAACTATAAGTCATGTCAGCTAGGTTCCACCAACTTTACAAGACTGCAAGACCCTAATCAATCTCACAGTCATGTTTTTAATCCGAAATGTTTAACCTTGCCCATTTACAATGTCACGCCTTGAAACTCGCATAGCAATACAGACTCATTTTCTTTCTTGGAAATTGACTTTAATAATAATTTTGGGACTTGCTGACTCAAAGAATATTATGGACTAGGCAGAACAAATACTTAACAAGTTCTCCATAGACAATGCTATTTAAGTTGGCCAAAATAAAACCATGAGATGCTGTAATATCTAAATTTTGTATAATATATAATAATATTTAATTTGTTTTTAATTCAGAGGTTTAAGAAAAGAACATTTCAATTTGTATAACAATAATTACAGAAATTGTGGGAAATTCTTTTAAGCACTTTGTTGCCACTATGTCCCTTCAAATTGACTCTGACTAATGGCAACTTTAACACATGGTTTTCTTGGTGTACTCAGAGGCTTAAAGAGTGTTACTTGTCCCAGATCACCCAAAGGTTGAACAGGGATTCAAAACACTGGTCTTCCAGGGTCCAAGTCCAACATTCAAACCACTACACCTCATTAGTTTTCAAACTGATAGCTTTCAAATTCTTAATGGGAATAAGTTCCTTGAAGGGATTTATTTTTAAAATTGTTTTGGAACAAGGGGAGCTAGAGTTTAGGACTGTAATTCCCAGGACGTGCTAAATGATTAACAGAAAAAGAGAGGTGTTGGAAGCTGGGGAGCTTCAGTGAGACTTTTAGGTGCATGTAACTGCCTCACCACTGAATTCTATATTCTAGCATCTGTCTAGACAGATCTACAAGTGCTAAACTGATTGATATTATGATACTGGCCATTGGATTCTATGGAGCAGGAAGGATTATAAGAGGACTTCAAGTTCAAGTTAAGCCTTGTCTGAGTCACAAAATTTTTCTGAGCATTGATGTTTTGATATAGGTGCCTTTTGGACTTCATTTCTGGCTAATTCCTTGGCCCCACCTCCTAATTTGTCCTTCAATACTGATTTCCAATTTACTGTTCAATATTGCTTCTTGGTTTGACTCTCCAGCTTGATTCTGGACTTGCTTCCCAGTCTTACTCACTGTTTTACCATTCGGCCTAACGTCTGGCTTTGTACCTCAACTATGATTTCTTGCAGTGCAACCCCTGTCTCTCTGCTCATGTCAGACCTCACTGTCCATGTCAGACCTCACCTCTGACAGTAAGTCAGTATTAAAAGGACCAGAAGCCAACAATGGTGAAACAACTAGATGCCCAGAAAATTGTAAAATTAGATTGCTCTCTAGACTATGCTTATCTTTGCCAGGCCCCTGGGATAAACAATCCTAATTTTGTGTTTTATACTAATAGACTCTGAAGCAGCAGTGACTAACCAAGAGATCTTGGGACCCAGTTCAGTTTAAATGCTGATAGTGTGCAGTCAAAGATACATGACAAA
Source organism: Urosaurus nigricauda (assembly GCA_034509955.1). Classification (NCBI taxonomy): domain Eukaryota; kingdom Metazoa; phylum Chordata; class Lepidosauria; order Squamata; family Phrynosomatidae; genus Urosaurus; species Urosaurus nigricauda. Next base: position 89,273,450 of record JAOEGL010000006.1, read on the forward strand.
TTCCATATTAGTATTTGTTAGGAGAGGGACTGAAAAATATTTAGAATAATTAAGCTCTTATCATCATATGAGCTATAATAGCACTCCAACTGGGAATACCAGAATTATGGCTGTGTCTGCACTGCAGAAATAATCCAGTTTGACACCACATTAACTGCCATGGCTCAATGCTATGGAATCCTGGGATTTGTAGTTTTGGGATAGACATTTAGCCTTATCTGTCAGAGAGCTCTGGTGTCACAACAACCTACACCTACCAGAATTCCATAGCTTTGACCCATGGCAGTTAAAGTGGTGTCAGCATGGATTATTTCTGCCTTGCTGATGCAGCCTGTATGCACAATGTACTTAAATGAAGTATGACTCACATGAAGATCTCCATGGTATGTTACCCTCCTTGTTAGGGTGTGGACCTTTTCTTTGCACAGGACTTTTTAAAATGGAAGGTCCTCCTTGTATTATGCGCATAGCTTCCATGTATTAGGGTCCCAACTGTATTAAACACCAGTGACATCCTACATCATGGTTTCACAGAACATGATGACTAATGTTTTTTTTTTCAATTGCAGAAAACAAACCACAGTCCTATGAAGCTGACATTTTATTACATTCATGAAAGCCACATATATGCTTGCTTCATTTATTGCGTTGTTTTTCATACTATCACAGCAATGGCAATCTAGAGTGAGTTTCTCACTGCGAAAGAATGTTCCCTTCCATGTTGGTGCTGACTGGAAGAAGGCTAATGAGAAAAAGAGTGATTGTGACAAGCAATTATGTCACCTACGTGAATGGCTTAATTTTCTAAATTAGCCACTTTGATAATTATGACATCTCATTTGTCTTTTAATTCCATGAGCTCTGAAGTTTACCTTTGAAATTTCCCCCCTCTCCCAATCAGATAAGAGTCTTTGATAAGCCAAGGGTCTATTATGTGACTGGAGGGAGAGGGAGAGGAAGGGGGAGAAAGAGAAGCCCTCACATTTCAGTCTGATTGTGTCTGTTCATCTGCTTGAGCCAGAGCAAATGACACTCTTGACAAGAGCTCTCCAAACATGGCTTTCACTCCTTCTGTGTGCACTATCCAAAAGGAGAGGAGAGAAGTTTGCTAAGCAAATTAATAATGTAAACAGGACCAGGGTTGCGGGGTGGGGGGCATAGTCTAGCCTGCTTAAGAGTGAAGGCAAACAAACTGTTCTCAAGGACTTTTCAACATTTTCAACAGCCTTTCATGCTGCAGGCAATTAGCATGTTAATTACCTTCGCCTTTTGCTCAATTAAAGCTTTTCCAAGATTCACCAACCAATGGAGATCTTCCCCATTTGAATTATTTTGACTTAGAAAGGTAAGCAGTTTGTCTGCAGCCAAAAGTTAATAGTTAATGCAATCCATCAGCAATGAGGTATATACACCATGTCGCTGTTGTAGCATTGTCTGCTGGAAATGACCCACAGCATCTGTCATAAGGCAAACAGACCCATCGCAATGCAAATGCACAAACGTACACATATTTTATGAGAAAAATATATTCCGGGGTAGCTGTGTTGGCCATATAGGAAAGCATAATGACACTCCCCCCCCCCCCAAAGATGTCAGTCATAGGCCTTTATTTTCTCAAAGATCAAAAACCTTGAAAAAAATGCAGATCTGTGACTGTCAATATATGTGTGTGTATATATATATTCTCCTGTATGATTTTTAACACCTTTGCCTGATGAAGAACCCAGTGGGGCTACAAAAGCTCACATGTATTTTGTGCATTTTGTTAGCTGTATAAAGGTATCACTGTTTTGTGGATTTTGGATGTTATTGTATTATGAAAAAAATGGCATTATGAAAGGAAACAACAATAGTGGCAGTATATTTCAGGATACTTTTTCAAAGGCCTCAAAATGGCTGTTATTGCAGAAGAAAACAGCATGCACTATTGAATGAGATTGTTTTGTTCAATTGGACAGTGCTAATTTTACAGCCCTGTACCCAGTATAGTCCTCTAAAGCAGAATTAACAATTTCCAGTGAAGTAAACTAACCTGCTCAAACCTTGCATAAATTCAACAAGTCCTCTCCCAAATCCATCTTAAATTCTATGAGACCAGAATGTCCACTGAATGCAAAAGAAAAGCCTTCATCAAATTATTTTTCAAATCCCAGAGATTCTACTCCCAGTACATTAGTATTGTATCAATGTCAGAACAGTCCAAGGGAACTGCAAACTGAACATTAAGAGCCTTCTGGTGCACTTCGGATGTTTTGGACTACAAGTTCCCAAATCCCTAGCCATTTTACGAGAGGCTGAATGAGCTTTCCCCAATCTTTCTCTCTCTGTGTGTATGCATGGGTTTAGTTTTTGTTTTTTAAATCTCTTTTTCCTTGTCATGAAGGGACAGATTAAACAGCTGGAGGCTCATAAGAGTACTGATTGATTGCTGAAGGACCCAGATGGCAAACTCCACAAAACACTACTGGCAGATGTGGCTGCTTCTATGACGTTATTTATTTATTTATTGCTGCTCCCTCAGCTGATACCTTTGCAAAGAGCTGAGCAATAACTTCCTGGCTATGGTCCATTTGAACAACCTTGTCACATAACAGGGTCGCTTTGGTCTCAAAGTATACGGCATAGTTATCGTTATAATGAAGAAATTGCCAGCTGACATTGAGTTGGGTTTTCATAGAAAATTCAGACTGCATCATCTTCATAGGTTGTTTTGACTAGAATGCAATGGCAATATATATCAACCATCCATGGCTTGAAAATATTTTTAAAATACATACATTCCCATAGACAAACCATGCACGTCCATCCACATCATTTGCAACAGGGGAACTATGAAGAATGTCTTTTGGACTGGGACTTCAACCAAGGTAAAACATTTTTTTTCTTTTTAAATTTGGACTGAATTCACACGTTTTACATCTATACCACCAAAATGTTCCTGATGCAAAAACATGGAGACTTCTTGAGGAATCCATTGTTTTCTGCCTACAAAGAGGCCTGTGACCTCACTGGAATGGAGACATACTGGATTGCAAAAGAGGGGTCCCTGTTGAGATGCAATTTCCTGGACTTTAAATCTCCTCTGCATGGCCAGAAGGAGGAGGAGTCTGCCTGCACAAAATATATCCTCCCACTGGTCCCAGTATACCAAATATACTGAAGCAACATCTGACTGACATCTCCAGTTGTTCTTGTTTTTTCTCCTATTTGGTTTGTAACATCTTGTCTGACGAAGAAGCCCATGGAGCTTTGAAGGTTTGTAACATGTATTATTGTGCATTTCGGTTGTCCAATAAAGGTATCACTGATGGATTTTTGTTTGCGTTTTGTTAAATGGCCAACACAGCTATCCCTGCATGTTTCATGCACATCACTGGGAGATTTCATCCTCCTCCCAAAACCAGTATGAACTACAACTATTGGGGGGGGGGGGGGAGGCAGTGGAGCTTTGAAAGCATGCATAATGTATTTTGTGTTGTTTTAGTTGTTCGTGTAAATATATCACTATTTTGTGGGTTTTTAAAATTTTTGTTGTATTTTGCAGCATGGCCAACACAGATACCCCTGAATAAGCAACAAAAATGGTGACTACCACCAGTCTCCTGATACATTGATCTTACCAGGAGTCTTCAGATTTACACAGGAGAATCTTGAAGTGTCATGGCTATTAGTTGATTTGTTCTCTGTAAAAGATCAACAGATATTGTCCAGTGTTCTTGGATCATCATTACAACTATTCTTTTCATATTTGGGGCTAAATCCAATGTTAGTCCCAACTAGAATCGACCCACTGAAATCAATGGTGGATATGTAAGTGGTGAATAACAGGTCCCATTAATTTCATTAATTAGTCCTCTAGTTAGGACTAATATTACATTTAGCTCGTAGTAGATTTTGCAGAAAACCTACTATTTGCTGCTCCTATGTAAGGAAAGGGAAAACAGACTTTCTAAAAAAAAGGTGTGTGTGCATATATATTCACAAGTGTGAAAGAAAACTAGAACTGTTTCTTTCCACAGTACTTCAGTAAGCTTTATACTCTGTGACTTGATACCATCAAGGTGAAGTATCTGTAAACATGTGCAGGACATTTTCCCATTTGCTGTTGTAGTTTATCAATGATCTCGTCATTAAAGGACATGTAAGAAAGAACGAGAGAATATATCTTGGAATGAATAGGCTTCTGTGGAGATAACTGTTGATCGACTCTCAATGTTGGTTATAAAAGTATCTCACAACATGCAGCTTTAGTGGTTTGCAACATCCTATTAAACAGAACAGATTAGATGTTTGCCTGTAAGCAGTAATAGTAGTGTGTGTAACTAAAAGTAATATCCAGAGAATCTGGCAAATATTATGGTGATGCCATGGCATATGGAGGAGAAGTTTTCTTGTCTCCAGATTCTTTACATTTATCCTCAATTAAAAGAAAAAGAAAGAAAGAAAGAAAGAAAGAAGAAAGACCATATTTAAAGAATTGTCACTGAAGTATTTCAGATGTAACATCTGAGAAGAAAGCAGAAAGCAAATGTACAAAAATCAATGAGGTGAAACCCATGGTCCCTTGGTATATAAACTATAGTCTTGTCCTAAACTTTTTGCCACCTGAGGCAGAGCTTAAAATTGCCCCTCACACCACATCATCAAGATGCTTAGCACACAAGCCACAAGTGTTGCGTTGTTTGCATACGAGAAAGAAAATCTAACAGGTGCCCCTTTCCATCCCAGTACAACAACAACAACTTGATACCCTCATATTACTCAAAATCTGCTTCTTGAGACAACTGCCTAATAGCAGGACTGATTCCATCCACAATATCATTTCACATGTGGTCAGTACCACATGTGGTTTGTTTGCATTTTCCTCATCTATAAATTGGATGGATAAGAAGACTGTCTAGATATAAATCTGATTTTGAACTCCACTCATTGTGTTATATTCACAAAAAACACATTTCCAATTAAAAAGTGACTGTAACCATTCCTGATGAAAATATCTTCAGCCTTCATGTTCCTTACATTTGACGATATAGTTGAAGAGCCAGACATATAGTGATTACTGTTTGGATTTTTTCATCAGTGTGGTAAAAGTGCTCCTCCTTATGATTTTATACGAATTGACCATGTACTACACATATAGGTCCGTTGTTCAAAGGCACTATTGCCTTTTGTCAGGTTTATCACACTTGGATGCTAGCATGCTGGTTTGTTTCTTTTTTTAAAAAAATGGTTGCTATTCTGGCCTCCTCCATGGAATTTGTTGCTAAATTCTGCAGTATTAGCTTTCCTACCATAGACTGTGAACCAGGAATGTAAAGAATACTTGTACATTTTCTGACACAACCTGTTCAGGAAAAGAATATTTAACTGCTGCAATGGTTATTTATTTATTTATTTATTTACATTGCTGGACTTTGTGGTGCAAAATTCATTTCTGTAAAAAAAATAGAAATAAACACAAAATACCTTTTTTCTAAAAAAATGCACCTATTTAAACAGCCATCCTTTTTTGAAAAAAAAACCACAAATTTTAATTCTTTTCTGTTTTATTACATCGAAAGAATTTATTGCATCTAAAGAACTTTGACATGTTATGTTTTCCTGTAACTCACTTGACTGACTGATACAGCAATGAATAATAAGCCAGGTAATGCCAAAGTATTAACAATGCTGATGAGGCTGTCATGTGCATTCTATAAAGCAGAAACAAAAGAAAAATGCTGGCATCCTTGCTGCTGAAATATCAGCTTAGTTAAAGGTTTCATGACAAACCATTTGTCTTTTACCCTTATTCCATGGCCTTGCCAGCAATTTTCAGATGTCTGCCAAAATGAAAAGGTGGCAGCTGCCAATGATAGGGACTTTTATACATGACAATTTTAGTTAGTGTGTGTTAACAGCAGACAAGGCTTTTTGTTGTTTAATTTTTTTTTGTCTTGTACTATTTTTTTTAAAAAAAAGATTCTTCATTATCATTGTTTAAAACAGAGGTAGGCAGATTTTAAGTTTTTACTTTGTTTTTCTGGTATTCCTTAGAAGTCTGCTAACCTAAGCTAGGTACAAAGTATTAGTTCAAAAAGGTAGTCAGTGAATTAAAGGAAAAGGTGCTTCAGCACATAATACTGAATCTAGGGGTTTGCAGTCAATAATATAGCTTGACCATATCTATCTATCTATCTATCTATCTATCCATCTCTATTACTGTTTTTCCCCAAAACTTCATGATTTAAGCAGGCTGTTTTGTTATTGCTATTGTCAAACAGCTGGAAATTGGAAACTTTTTAGCTTTTTGCAAATCCCCTTGAAATCTAGCATTAAATTCCAGCCTACCTTCTACCAGTACCTGCCTTTGACTTAAAATATAATTACTTGGATAATAGATACACTGTTTTCTTTCCCTCAGGTTTCCTTTTTGCATAACCAAACATTTGCCTTGGGACCCTTTCACACTACACTATTATAGTACTATGATTCCACTTTAATTGTCATGGCAACTTCCTATGAAATCCTGAGATTTGTAGTTTGGTGAGGCATTAGAGCTGTCTGGCTAATTCTAAACACACCTCTCTAAACTAGCAATAGAAATATAAATAATAAGTTTACTGTCGGCCTTCTAACCCACTTTAAGCTCTTATACTGTTTCTTGAAGATGGCCCCACAATAAAGGCTTTTCAGTATGTAGCTTTAGGATAGGAGTGGGCAACTATAGAGGGGAAAGTAACTTCTCCTGATAGATTATGCTGACATCCTACAAAACAGAGATCAATGAACCAAAACAGCAGAGTAGCAGTACATTGAACATTTAAACAGAGATGAAAAAGTAAATCAAGTCAAGACATTTTAATAACCTAAGCAAATAAAAAGGCAATAGCCTCATTACTACATGCAAGGCAAATTTCTTTGGGGAACAGTCTTCCACAGCTATGCATTATTATTATTATTATTATTATTATTATTGAAAATAAGCTCCAGATTTTGAAAAGCTGCTGGATAAGCACAGCCGAGGTCCAGGCTGCATATGGGTTGCATTTGCCTGGCTGCGGCTGTGTGTGATAACACCCATATTTGACTTTTCAGTGCCTCATCTATCCTGGCAGGATTTCTGGAAAAAGTGAAAAGGAGTGGTTCTCCACTCCCATCTCTTAAGGCCTAAACAGATGGGCAGGATATCATGGCCAAACCCTGTGCTATCCTCCCCGCAGTTCTGACATACTTCTGTTCCTGGTTTGGTGCGACAATGGGCAAGCTTTCACACACCTGTCTGCCACTGCACTGTGGAGCTGCCACCACTCTGTGCCCCTTACCTGCCACTGCTGTTGCATCTGCTCTGAAGGCATCTGCTGTGGTCCATAAAAGGGAGCCTGGCTACACTCATACCCTTCCAACAACACAGGCCCTGGCAAAGACCTACACAACAGATATGAAAGCAATAGCATATAAGGAGCATGTGGACCTGTGCAGTCTGCCAGCTGTTGCACTGAATTTTCCAGGAAACTACACTGCAAAGAGCCAATCTTTTGGGACTGCATTAAGGGCCCTTTTGGCCAGGGTCAGTCTGACACTGCTGGATTGGCATTTGGATTGGCCGATCCTGGCCTGGGCTATTAACCTGCACCATCTGTACAGGATGACACTAGGCAGAGAGGAACACAGACCTATTGGCACATGCATTCAGCCCCTTATACTGAGGAATCAAGGGTCCTTGCCACTTGGCACCTAATTCTGGGTTCTGTCTGGAGTCCCTTATCAACTTCCGGCCACCCAACGCATGATAATGGTTAAACGAAACACATCAGATTAACATCATTGCTCTACTTAAATATGTTCAAGTTTTAGAGTTCCAGAATATTTATATGGGAAGGAACAGATACTTTTGACACTCTGTTAGGCTATTGAAAGTATGCATTGATATATGCATTGCACACACACACACACCTCTCTTTAGGAAGAATTACAGACATTCAATATCATTATTTGTTATATTCCATACTATTATGTGTACAGCATCTTATATTAAGTCATATAGTCATCATGTCATTTTTCATCAGGAAACTCAAGGGCGGTTTGGCGCCACCTTTTTTACTGTGCACCTTTGCCTCAGCAGCTAGATGGAGCAGCAAAGGTGCACAGTAAAAAAAGAGTGTGCAAACCCTGCTCCTTTTTTTGCGTCACAGTTGTGATGCAAAAAAGGGAAAAGGCACCATAGAGTGCCTTTAGTCCATCGCAGCTGTGTAGCTCCATGTGTAAGCCCTGCCCCGAGGAAACCCTAGCACGTGATGGGGGTGCCTTAAAGGGCTGGTCTGTACCGGCCCATAGGGACTTTATCTATTCATCTCTTTAATAGGCTTGGCAAGAAGTAATATATGCAAGAATATCAGCTTTCTAAACTGATTAACATGTAACATTATCATTGTATTATCATAATCAGGTTCTCTCTAATCACATAATTTTCCATAGTGTCCGCTAAGTCATTATACAGATAATTCCTAAAGCCTTTCACATATTCACAGTCCTTCCCTTACCATGCTTTTAGTCATTTTCATCAGTTTGAGGAATTTTGCAACTCTAAGAAGCTTCTGTGTAATGCAGGTATTCAGAGTTAAACCTTAAGCACTTCTTAAACAGGTCTTAACTGTATTAATCGCATGTAAGCATGAAACTCCCAGCCTTATCAGAATCAGCATTTAGGGCAGCATGGCAAGGTTAAGTTGGAGGTGTGCCTAAGCAGCATAATTACATGTTTCTAACTTACCTCTTTTATTCTCTGCTTATGCCCACTTGTTGCCTTGGTCATCCAATCAAAGGTTTAGAGAGTATCTTTTTGTTTGGTCCACTCAAGTCTAATGTACATCCCACCTTTAGAAGTGTTGTCAGGTATCACTAATAAATGTCATTTTATTCAGGATGACTTCAGGTCATTCTTTATGTTTTTCTTACTTTCTTGAAAGGAACATCTGGCATTTTTGTTACACTTGAAATCTAAACAACCCCCCGCCCTTTTTTTATCATTACAAAATACAAAATGGGCAAACCCTATCAAATATCTTAGGCTCGATATTCTAACATCTATAGGTTTCTACCAGGTTATATTTCTATATTTAATGAAGCATAAATGCTATAATCATATATACACAGCCTGAGGAGCTGCCAACTAAAATTAATCTGGCCTGTCACAAAGGGTGAAAAAATTCTAATTGAATAATGGATAAAAAGGTTCTGGAGTTTTGCACTAATGGGGAAAAATCAGTACAACAGTGAGTTGTTGACAAAAATATTCAAAGTCATAGTACTTTCTGTGAAACCTGGCTCCTCTTTACTGTACATGGAAATGATAATAGGTATGCATATTTTTATCCAGTATGATATGTATCCCAATGGACTGTTGGGGACAATGGGACAGTTGCTTTAGCTTTGGGGTATCTCATGACTGAAAACCTGGCAAAAGTTTCCATTATGTATGCAATTGTTCCTTTCAACTGTTGTGGAAGCCAGGCATGGTAGCATGATCCTGTAATCCAGCAACTCAGGAGGCTGATACTGGTATATCAGGAGTTTAGGACTTGCACTGGGTTATGTTGTTTGGCTGTCTGCAATAAGTTCAGCATCAATATGGTGATTTCCAGGGAATCAGGGATGGGGGGAGCACCAGGTTGCCTAAGGAGGAGTGAACCAGCCCAGGTTCGAAATGGAGTCGGTCAAAACTCCTGTGTTAATCAGTAGTGGGACCATGGTGGTTTTTAAAACTGAATTGAAGTATTAAGACCAAAGAAAGCCAAAATAATAATAATAATAATAATAATAATAATAATAATACAGAAAAGCAGTTAATTTAAAATTTATTAGAAATTTTACATAGTATAGAGAACATCTGGAAGACTACATGTGTTTTCAGCTCTGAGTGGAGGTCTCTGCCCTGCTTACACCTGCACTCACAAGGGGCCTCAGTTTAAAGACATGGATTTCAAGACTGTGGTATTGCTCAATAAAGGCCAGTGCTTAGAAATGTTACTTTATCGAAGCACAGTTGTTGTAGTTTTTTTAAACAACTTTTCCAAGCTGTCACGAAGGCCTCAGCATAACTTTGTTTAGGAAATCTGTCCAAAGCTTCTCTTTTAGAGGGATTTGAATGCATTAGAATCAGAGCCTATTATCATACAAATGAAACATATTTTAAAAACGTATTAGTTGATGACTTTTTACCCTATCTGCAGCAACCAAAACAGATTATCTAGATTTGCCAGCTGCTCAGCATTTAATGGCAGGTCTTTATTTTAACAGTTCACCTACTATACTCATGTGCAATTGAACATATCTCCCATCTCAGGTTCTTGCCAACTCCTGTCTCCAGCAATTATCCTGTTCTAGTACTGCACCACTGTGCGCTGTGCCAACGCTGTGAAATTTGCAGGTGGTAGCTATAAAGCACTGCTTCTTACTCATCTATCTGTAAGGCACCCTGTGGTGGCAACTGAATGTGATGGACTCGGATGTTGTTTGTAGTGAAGGCCATGGCAGAAGCTTGGGCAGAAATGCTGTCTCCATTTCCCATTGATCCAGATGACTGGCTGCACATATTTTGTCTATTTTGTTTTGTGGGTAATGGTGCTGCTACATGCAAATGCACTGTGGTCAAACTACAACAGTGATGAGATTTAAGTGGCTATTTCTTTTCTTCAGTAATATGAATGTGTGCACTGTGATTTATCTTTGTCAAACTGTAAATGGGCATCTGCTACAAACATAGACATCTCTGCAATGAACTTGTTCTTGCTAAATATTTTGAAAACATATTTAAACATTCATACCTTCCTTTTTACTCTATATTCTTATAGAAGTATATATTCTTCTAATTTTGAAATTTAACATAGCCACTGAAGTAAAAGGAGGCCTTCTTATATAGTGCACAGTTTTACTGGGCAATTGAACACACAATTTATCAGTGTAATTTTCCACATAATCTCTACAAAATTCTCTGCATTTAGGGAGAGGAAAAATCTGTAAATCTCCTGGTAAAGCAATCTCTTCAGAACGTGTGTGTGTGTGTGTGTGTGTGTGTGCGCCTTCAATTTCCTGAATTTCCCTGCATGAATTTCATAGGGTTTTCTTAGACAAGGAATACTCAAAAGTGTTTTTGCCTGTTCCTTCCTCTGACATATAGGCTGTAGCACCTAGTATTCATTGGTGGTCTCCTATCTAAGCAATTACCAGAGCTATGCCTCCATGCCCAGATCTGAGGCATCCCGTGCCTGACATCCTGTACTTGATCCAGATTTCTCCCATAGTTTGCAAAGAACAGGAGAGTCCAGTACTGGGTATTAGTGTGTGGGGTTTTTTTTTTCCTTTACAGTGATCGCAAATGCAATCTTTCGCAAGTGCACAAGACTGCATTTGCGATCAATGCCCTCAAAAAAGATTGGGGGGTAATGGGCTGTCATCCTTCCCTGTCAGTCCCAGTGGGAACGACAAGCGTTCCCGGCTGAGAAAGCGATTCCAAACCAGGCCCCTTTTCATAGTGTGAACGAGGGGCCTTTTGGAATCGCTTTCCTAAGCGGAGCACAGCCCGGTCCCAATGCGGATTTTTCCACAAGTGGGAATGGGCCCTTTATCAGGCTTACTGCCTTCCACTGTATTGTCTCTTTTAAATATAGAAAACAGCAGCATGTATCAGATGTTTACAAACTTAAGATTTATTATTACTTTCTGAAACACAAGGGGGAAAAAATCACCAACCTTTTAAAGGAACTGAAATATTTAACAAATGTCTCTAGTTATTGGAACATCCATATAAGTTTATCTGGTTTGAACAAGGTCAATGAGGAGGCAATAAAGGCACCAATTGGTGTTTCTACTGGCTTCTGCCCCAGAGTGAAATCATTCCATCTTATTTGGCCTGCTAGTATTGATACCTTCAGGACCTATTTCTTAAACAGACAGTATATAACAATCTAATTCTCAGTGTTGAAATAAAATTCAACTGCCCGCCCAAAGCCACCTTTAAACAACCCAGTAAATATCAGGCTATTAATGTTCCTCAACGGCATACTCCAGAATCCACCTGCACTAAATATATACAGTACTGGGATTTCATGTCCTGGTGGTGGATCAGTGGTGTAGGTAAAGTTTCCTTCCCTTCTCATTCTCACTTATGCAACATGACTTCAGTGGGATGCCCAGATATATAGAAGGAACGAAAATAATGGGTCTTGGTGTGGGAAGGTATCTTGCTATAGAAAACATAGTAAAACACATGCAGGCTTAAATTCTGCATGCACTAATGTTGTAAACATCTAGAATGATTAGTCAGTGAAATGAAAGCTGAACCAAAATATAGCACGGGACACAAACAGCTTATGTAGAGTGCATTTTCTATAGGGTTCTATTATTATTATTATTATTATTATTATTATTTAAAAAAATCTTTTATTTTTATGCTAAGTTTGTGTCAATTTATTCAGACAGGTACAATAACATATTGTAGTAAGAACTCTTAAACACAGTTCATATTTGTATCATGGTAACTCAATAAAGCATTGATCAATCTGATTATTTCTCTTTATGACCATCTCTTTTTATCTACATTACTTTCTCTCTGTTGCTCCACTCCTCAGATATATATATATATGGAATACACTACTGGAAATGCAGAACAAACAATATTCCACCTTGTCTCTAGAAAGACAAGTTTAGTTTTCTTACAATATAAGAGTACTCCAACCCTAGCATACTTCAATTTTATCTGATTCATATAGATTATTAGAATATATAACTAGTTAAATTGATTTATGGATTATTCTTCCAATGTATTTCAAACATTACATTTATTTTCATGTTAACTGTGAATTCACAGCATTTTGATTTAAAGAAAATATGTCTCCATTTCACAGTCTGTGTGCCTGTGCATGTGGGTGCATGTGCCTTTAAGTCGCAGGTCAAATTTTGGTGACCCCATGAATTTCACAGGGCTTTCTTAGGCCGTAGAGTTGTTTATATGTTGGGAATATTTACTATGTGCTAAAAAGAAGAAGGGAAATTCCAAAATGTATGTTTTATATCTACATACCTTAACCAAATTAACAACACAATCTAGAAGCTTGCAAATTGAAAAGCCTTTAAAGCTGCAAGTACCAATGTACTAGCCAGGATATAAAGGTGCTCACTGCAAGACTTTCCCCTGATTTTTGTCATTCTTTGAACAGCAACTTCAAGGGCAATTTAGCATGTGGCCAGGCTAAACATCTCTTCATGAAATACAAGTCCATGGTGCTGAATACCAAATTCCATGTTTATGCAGTTTGACTGCACACTGAACATTCGGCACACAAACAACAGAATTGGCTACTGAAATATAACATAGAATCATAGCATCATAGAGATGGAAGAGACCACAAGGGCCATCAAACTTTCATGAGTAAATATGTAAACTTCCTGTGTTTTTTGGTGTCATCAGGTGGTGAAAAAAAACCCTCACACTTAAATGACTAACTGCCAGGATTATATTTTGAAGGAATTATTTTGCAGATTGACATGTCTGTTGGGTTTAATTGTGGTGTAGTTCATCTGCCATGACCATGTGGAATTCAACTATAATAAGAATTGCTTCATATTCCTCTCTCCTTCCGTATCTTGCCATCTGCCAAAATGAATGCCAGTTAAGCCAACCAGGATGTGTACTGGGACCATAATGTAATCAAACAATTGATTGAAATCATTATTTTACTTTATTTTGTGGCAGACTTGAATGTGACAGTTGTTGCTATGATCTGCAATGATGGAATTGGTTTTGTTGATCAGCTAAAATGAGTCTCTTCTGATAAGTTCTTCAAAGCTTGAACTCTGCTATAAGAACCAATGAGAGTGATTGCTTTTGGAAGGAATCAGCTGATCCTTATTGGCTTCATCTTGCATGGCCAGAGGCTGTGCTTGACCTTTGAGAGCTTTGAAATGTGATGCATTTTGTACTGTAGGATATCCTTTCCGGAAAGCAGTGATTAAAGTGTCTTTGAAGTGATTCTTTGGAGCTCTTGACAAATATTTTCTGCTCTTGAACTAAACGTACAATAGGTGTTTCCTGACTATAGTATAAGTCTGTTTCATATTTTCATGGACATGTAAGAAGCTCAGGCCAGCAAAGCAGAACATTTCCAATTAAATATTTTTCTCTAATGAAAAAAAAATTACTTGATGGACAGAACCAAAAAGGAAGATGTAGATTAGATGATAATATTGTGGTAGAAGAACAACTGCATTTAATGTAATTCTAGAAGCTTATATAGATATTAGTGACTTGCAGCTTACATTTGTGTAAGGTCATGGACCAAATAACACATCCTCGGTCCAGATGACATAGATCCCAATCCCTGATTCCAGTATGAATTGTCCTGACGATGTACTGCCAGTTCAGCACCAAACCATTGTTACACCATCCTTACAATGGAGTTGTTGTTGTTGTTGTTGTTGTTATTATCCTTTATTTATATAACGCTGAGTTTAAAACTTAGGGCCTCGACAGACTGGCATTATATGCCAGCATGGGGGCAGCATGGGGGTTGGTGTATGCATGCCGGTTACCCTGACTCCACCCCCATGCTGCCCACCAGACCAGATGGCAGGCAGCATCATGCCATGTCTTCAGCACAGTGCTTACATCCACTACACCAAAGAAGCAGTGAAAAGCTTCTGTGGCTAGGACACCCTTTCTGCGGTGCAAAAAGAAGCTGTTTTTTCCGGCTTCTTTTTGTGCCATGGAAAGGCCAGATCAGGGCCGCGGCATGCAGTTGCCACAGCCCCAATCCAGCAAAAAAGGCTGCTCCAAAAGGGCAGTTTGTTGAGCCCCTCACTTTTTGCTCTACATCTTCTTAGAAAACCTTGAGCCCTATGGAGCAAGTCCAGGCAGCTGTTTGCACACACATGCCACTATGCCACCATTGCTGTCTCTGCTGTCAGTCACTCCCTCTGATATCAGAACGAGGTGCTGAGCCACGTGATCAATACTGGATACTTCATTTTTTGCCTCAGAAGGAGTAACTCACACCATTGGCAGTGGGTGATGCAGTGACATGAATGCAAACAGTAGCCTGGTGACACTCTGGAGGGAATTTGGGGCACCTTAGGGACTGCCCCTGGAGTAGTCTGTCTCATGAGGAAGTGGCAATAACTTTTTAGATGGTGAACAGAGGCTATTCTTTTTTCCTTGTAATCCATCCAGAAATCCCCCATAGCTCCGCTGATGTAGGATCTCAGCCACTGAGCATGTAAAGATGTGGAATGGCTCTGGGCCTATGAGGATGTTCAGGATGGGGCTTATGTGCCCACACCCCCATGCCTAATTCAGCCCTGCATGGAAGTAGGCAAAATCCTGCAGAAGAGTACTCATGATGCCAAGATGAATCCCTAGCTTATTCAAAAATATCTAATTCTCCTGTTTTTTACAATGGGGCCCAAGGCAGATTAAAACAAAGTTAAAATAAGACAGAGCCAAAAATAGTTTAAAAATTAATTAAACAAGCTACCCTAGTAAAACATCACTGATTTTAGAAGTAGTTAAATGTCATTTCAAAACAACAATGGAGATTTTAAAATACAGCATACCCTCCATAAAAAGATCCTTCAGCACAACCAATTAATAATCATGCTTATTGAAAGCAAGCAAAGGGAAAGCAGAAAGGGGGATAGACTCTTGTGGAAGGAATTCTACAGTCTTAGAGCAGCCACCAAGAAGGCCCTTTACCATGTCATTTCCAATTAGGCCTGTGGCAGTGGCAAAACTGAGGATTTTAAGACTCAATCAGCTTCTGGAGAACCCCAAAGCTTGTTCATTCTTTGGCTGCCTAATAAGTGCATTATCCAAATCTAGATGATGACTGGTGGAGATATCCGCCCTTTCCTCTCAGCCTCCACTGCCAAGACTCTGGTCCATGCCCTAGTGGTATCGCGACTAGATTATTGTAACCTTCTTCTGACAGGGCTTCGTCTCTTTCACCTCCATCCTTTAATCTCTGTCCAGAACTCAGCTGCATGTATTATCACATCCGCTTGCCGCTTTGACCATGTTTCTCCTCTTTTAGCCTCCCTTCATTGGCTCCCCTTCCCCTTCCGCATTCAGTACAAGCTTTTCCTATCCCTTATTTCCCCACTTTGACACTCAAAGTGGCTGATAGCCAATTAAAAAAAACATATTGGTAAAATCTACAAAATACAAAAGTTAGCAAATTAAACAATAAAAATTAAAACCAGATTAAAAACATATATCCTTAAACATACACACAAACCAGCATAACAATTTGCAAGATTGAATATTTCTAGTTTATGAACTGATTTTTAAAAATGTGTGTGTGTGTGTGTGTGTGTGTGTGTGTTGAATATTAGGCAAGTGTCATACATTAATTTTGTGTTCCTTTACCGATAATTCTAGGATGAGGGCTGAAAACAAGCTTGAACACAATATTTTATTTTCTCTATTTTTTAAATGTCACTCTACAGATATTAACAGTGATACACCATAGCAAAATATTCAGAGTGATCATCATTATGAAACTAAAATTATTTGCTTATATAACTGGCAAAATTTCAGGTATAAGACTAAATATATGTTTAAGATGAGTGGTGAAAATCCTTGAAAAGATTCTGCTGACTCTGGAATAAATTGCCTTAAAGATTCCCATCTCTTTTTCAATATATCACAGTCAAATCTCAGAATTTGCTTTCCCTGCACAGGAATACTTTGACTAGGACATAGTAACAGCTGTACAGTGTAATGTCACTACTGCTGGGCAGCAGGTCAAGACTTAATCCACAATGGCCATGAAGACCTGTGGTGCTGAATATATATGATTGCCAAATGAAATAATTGGCAGGGCTTCTGTACTATGCGTACAGTTGTGTTGAAGAGAAAATTTCAACAGATGGTGCACTCATGAAGTGCTACATCACTGAAATTTCCCCTTCTACATAACTATTAAAATTACAGGAACCCATCTTATTTTATCCAGCAATCCTAATTATGGTGCAAGGCAACTCAGACAGTGTCCTGCTTGCGTCAGTGACCTTATAGCAGAGACCTTTCCTATTTTTCAAGCAGAAATGGTAGCACCAATTTAGGGACACAAGGAATCAGAAAATTAAAAGAGGGTGAGGGTGGCACTGGGAGGAAACAATGCACCTCAGAATACCTTACAATTGTCCCAGTTTTGGCAGGGACAGGCCTGACCAACCCTCTTTCATTACACTTTTTCAGCTGTTTTTTAAAATGTCCCAGTTTCTCTCTCCTCCTTCCACTTTCTCCCTTCATTTCCAGATTACTTCAGTTGCTGCAAACCGAACTGAAACTGCAAGACTAGTTTGCACTCAATTAACTCAGAGCCAGTGTGGCATAGTGATTTGAGTGTTGGACTCCGACTCGGGAGACCAGGGTTCAATTTCCAGTTTGTCCATGAACTCCACTGGGTGACCTTGGGCAAGTCTCTTAGGAGAAGACAATGGTAAACCTCCTCTGAAAAAAAATATTGCCATGAGAACCCCATGATACGTTCACCTTTGGGTCACCATAGGTTGGAAACAACTTGAAGCCACACAACAAAAATAACAACAACAAACTCAATTAACTCAGTGCAGGGAAAAGAAAGGAAAGGCAGAATCCTACCTTTCACTGTAGTTTCAGGCAAACTCAAATTACTGCATCCTCTTTTTATTTGTGTGTTATTCCTCGTTAATAGTTTTTGTCATCTTGACCACAGTCTGATGTTGCTTGGCCAGATGTGTCTCAGTTATCATCTGAAATGATGGAGGGTTTGATTCTTCTTGGCCATGAAAACATCCACTTCTTCCTTATATATCTCTCTTTCCCTTTTAGATGTACCTTTGGGACAAACTGAAATGGCTGTTGCCTATCCAGCCATTTCTCAGTGGGTCTGACATGCCAGGAAAAGAGGATGTTTCAGGCATTTCCCAGGGGATTCCTGGCAAAACCAGTTCCCCATTCTCCAACTGCTGCCATCTTTATGCCCTTTCTGTTGTTTCCCTGTTGTGAGAGTATGTTAAAACAAAGATGTTTGTTTATTAAAACAAAGATGTTTTAACATCTTTGCCCTTATGAATTCTGTGGCTGGTTCTGTCCTCATACTGCGCATCAGGCTGGGCTAGCAATTCAGCAGAGGCAGCTATTATGGGACCTCCTGTTCCATTCCAAGGCATTTGCCCCTTGGATATGAACAGAGACAGAATGGGACCTTTAAGGCAAGATATGAAGAGCTCTGCTGCAGGCAAAAAAACCAAAGCATAGAAAAAATATTTGGGGCACTATGATTCCTGGAACACTCAAGCTGGAACTAAGAAGTAACTTTGCCAAGGTTTGCACAAAATATAATATGACAGAAACATTTGAATAAAAAGTTTCGGCATTCTTTGCATCTTTTGACTTTGCGTGAAGAGTCATGTAATGATCTTGCAAATTTTGACTTGGCCTAAAGAGTTGTGTAATGACCAGATATGTGAAAGGCTTTGGAAAATAAAATTTACAGAGGAATTCACAGAGCAATAGATCAGCATCTAATAGCCATGCTACCTCAAATGTGACTTCCTGAGTTATGTCTTTAATTACTAGGCTGGGGACAAAGAAAAGGGAATTCCATCACCTGTTTGCTTCCTGTCCCACTTCAAAGTGCTGGAATGATTCTTCTTACCTGTAAATCCCTGTCTTGAACCCTATTATAGAAAGATGTGTTTTCTTTCATAATGAGTCTCCCCATGTTTTTTCATAAGCTCTTCTCAATGGGTATATTTTATGAATCCACCTAGCCATCTGGGGGGAGGGGGGGTAGCTATGTGGGAAGGAAGAGCAAAATAGGAACATTGCACATACAATTCTGCCCCACCATCAAATTTTCCTTCAGTCTCCACATTTCTAGTTTAGGCGTCCAAAGAGAAGGGACAAGCAGAGTTGCCAAACAATGCCAACACAGGAAATGTAAGAGTTCTAAGCATTCATGATGACGAGTGTCTTATTTTCTGTGATGCCTGAGATTTGGGACCTGAATGAAAAATTCATTTGGAGGACAATACATTCATTAAACCCTCCCATAGCCAGGGGAATCACTAAGGGTTCAGGCTGCACCAAGTGACACCCTAAGGGATGGTGACAACCACTATTCCCAAACATCTGCCTATAGACAGAAACAGGCTGTGGAGTTTACCTGCATCTCATTAAAAATGTGAAGAGATGGTAGGAGAAAGGAGAGGTCCCATTAAAAAAACCTATTTTTTATTTTTAACAAAAATTACATTTAAAAAATAAAATAAAAATAGTTTTAAAAATGCTTTTAAAATTTCCTTTAAAAACATCAAATCTTAGCAAATATTCACTTTACCCACATGTAACTATGTACATGTAAATACATTTTGGCTGTGCTTATGATATTGTAATTTAAAGGTATAATTTTAATTTTGCTAGTTGTTTTATATCACAACTTTTACCATTACTTTCAGAGATATACAAGAGTTACAATTTATGAATCACATTACTACAAAAAACATTACTAAGGATTCCATATGGTGTGGTATGGGAGCAAGTCAATGAGGAGTGACACTATGAATTATTGCATCAGGTGACACCAAGCCTAGTGATGCCATCCCCCCCCGCCCCCACCATCCATTTATTTGATTTATAAATTGCAAAAATTTCCTGAGGTGATGTAGAATAAAGCAATATATGAAACCAAGAAGAAAAAAGAAAGATATTATAAATTAAGATCACCATTAAAATTAAATGGGAAGGCAACACAACATTATACAACATTCATAACTAGATGGAACAAAACTGTCTTTCCTCTTCATATAAAGCACACTATAACAGACCTAAACTAAACTTTTGGGAGTGAGCTCAATGACAGGAATGCTGATAGATGAAAAGAGATCTCACTAGTCCTGTTGATGGACACAAAGTGGGAGGAGGTGGTTGTTCAGATAAAATGTTCTTTACCCGATTAGAAGTTTAGAATTTGAATTGTACTTAGAAACAAACTGGAAGCACCCCGGTTGTGGACTGCCTGTCCAAAAGATGTTTATTTAATGGTGCCTACATCATTCTACATTATGTGCCTAGGTGTAGACAGAAACATTTTCATTTATCCAAATAATTTAGTAGATCAGTTTCCAACAATCTGTGTCCATGCTGATATTCTGATCTGCCACTGGGCTCTGGAGGTTCAGTTTTTTCCTCAAGGTCCCTTGAGTCTTTGTGGAGGGCCAGGGGCATGAAAACACTGATTGATACCCACAACCAAGCTCACTTCTCCTCCCCAAACGCTTGGCCAACCTGACTCTTTGGCCCACACCAAGAGATGGCAATCTGCATCGTGTGCTGTCAGCAGCCAATCTAGGTCAGCAGGAGATGTTCAAGAGCAGCTAGAGGCAGAAAAGTTGAGAAAGAATTGGGAAAGCTGCCCATCAAGCCCCTGGAGGAGACTGAGACCAGAGGGGGCCTGGTTCTAGCCACTGCCATTCTCATCGAAGATTTCATGTTTCACTTGTGTCTTCCAACACTGCCTGCCTACCTCTCATTCATTTCCTCCCACTTGCTGGTGCTACTATGACCCTTTGCTTGTGCATGGCCTCCTTTCAGTCTCTTGGGCCCCAGACCTGCTTTTTCTTACAGCAGGGACTAACCAGCATAAAATTGTTACTGCTTTGTAATACAGAATTTTGTATATCAATATATATTTTTTGAAATTTACTGATCTTACAATGGATATCCAAAACAATCAACAACTAATGATATTGTTAAGAAAAACACACAATGTACTCAGGTACCAGGCCCCCTTCTGGATTGTTGTGCCCCAGTAGTTTGTTACAGTTCTCAGCATCCTTCCCACCATACTGGCTGGGCTTATTAGGCATCTGAGATAATTAACTAACCCTTTCTTTATATGCAAATTAATAATAACCATTCTGGTTGTAGCCCACCCATTTATGGAGAGGCATATATTTCTCACCTGTGTTCATTATTGTTCTAGACAAGGGCTAAATTTACATGAGGGCATGCATCCAGAGACAGACAGTTTACCTGTGCAGTTGGTAAGGGGCCTTTTTCTTTTTTCCATGGCTTGACCACCAGAAATCAGCAGTGATAAAATAATTGTAAGTTTTTTGGCTTTGTTTGGAAACTGTTTGGAATCAGTGAAGAGTAAAGAGAAGGTGTTTTAAAGAAAGGTTCATATCATAATGTCATATCTGATAGTGTCTTCTGGTTATGTATATATGACAAAGACAGACTGCAGGAAGAGGAGGTGTGAGAGGAGGTAAAGTCAGACCTAAGAATAACTGTCAACAGGAAAGAAGCTACAAATTAAAACTCTCCAGTGAATCCTAATTTTTTTACTTCTGTTGTCCTGATGTAGGCTTGCAGTTGTTTGAGCAATTATGGTTGTGTTTCTCCAGTTCCATCAGCATTCTCTATAATTGAGCATGAATGTTGGGGAAGAAAAGATCATTTTGCCTTGTTAACCACCATCTTTGCAGAAGTCTGTTCAGTGCAAGATTTGGCTTGTGTGTAGCATGGTGGGAAGCAATGCCTCTCGGGGAATATGGGATGCTAATGATGCCAGTGACTGCAGTTCCTCTGTATGTTTATAAGACAAATGGCACTGGATGCCACAAAAGGAGCTGCTTCAATTGCCAAAGGGGCTTTCTTCACTCATTATATGTGCAAAGTCTTATTAAAGACAAACAACTTTTTACAGTGATGCCTAGAGGGCTTTTTTTTTCAAAGCCAGCCATCAGTATGTCCATTATAAACTCTCTTTTTCAGAGGGTATTTTTTTCTTTTTAAAATTTAGATACTCAGATTTTCCATGTAGTGAAATAAGTTTATGATCTCATCCCTGGAACAACTGTTTTGCCAAGTTTTAAGACTAAAGGCTGAGGGGAAAGCTAATGTTCATGCCACTTGTACTGAAAATTATCTTCATTGTATGTCATTTCTGCTATGTCTCTCACAGGAGAAAAAAAGAAGGTAATTTGTATACATTTAATAAGATGTACAGAGATTTAATTTACCCTGAGCTGTCTGGGGAAAAAATAATAATTTATTTTCCAGTGGGCTGGATCTAGATTTAGTTATACTTTAAATCAGATCCACTGAAACCAATGGAACCAAATTCAGTCATGACTCACTTAACTCTTACTGATTTTGGTGGGTCAACTCTTAAATTTTTCGAATGCAAAATTAACTGATTATATTTATGGGATGCCCTTCAGTATAGGATAAGGAACCTCCAAAGTGACCTGAAGCAGCTTTATGTTGGCCTGTCTTTTTGCGCCCTAATGCAACAGGGCTTTCTTTGTAACAGTACCCTACTTGTGGAACTTTTTTTTTTTAATGTTTTATTTATACCCCGCTCTTCAGCCAAGACTATCAGAGCGGCTTACAATTTGTTAAACAAACAGCTTCATTTACAATTGTAAGCTATTTGCCCCCAACAATCTGGGTACTCATTTTAGCGACCTCGGAAGGATGCAAGCCTGAGTCGAGCTTCAGCCCTTTGCTGGTCTTGAACTCGCCACCTTCTGGTTTTGAGTGAGTGGCTGCAGTACAGGTATTTAACCACTGCGCCACCAGGCTTCCCAAGGGAAGTCATGCAGGCACTGTTCCTATTGAGCTCCCAGAGGTCACCCAAGACTGTACCATTTTGTACAGCCTTTCATCCTAAAAACCAGAATGGCTTTTCATATTGTTTTAATGGTGATGTTTTAACAATTTTTTTTAAAAAGTTGTTTTATTTTGTTTTTTAAAGAGTATTTGTACTTGTTTTACCTGTTTTTATTTGCTGGTAGGCTGAGAAATGTAAAAATATATATACTTAAAATACATAAATGCTGTTCAGCATAAAAAAAATGAAACTTTTGACAAGGTGGCACTTAGAAAATTACATTTGTACTGTGGGAAAGGTAGAATCATCATACTAAAAAAAAAATCATATGCTGTGAAAGATATAACTCACATGAATATATATGCATCCAGATAAATGCTCTAGTCGATTATACTACAGCCTAAAATTGAACACACAGGAGATGTAACTATTAGATAACTGTCTAAAATTTGATCAATGTAGATATTTACATGTGCACATTGAAACTCTACACCAATAATGTGTAAGTATCTGAAAAAGTTCCAAGATATTCCCAAAGGTCAGCATGTGTATGTCCAAAATGATGGGGGATATCTGCCTTAAAGATGCTCACAAAATTTATCTGGGTTTGCCTGGATTTCTGTTCAAACCTTTTATACCCCATTCTTCTGGACAATGCTTCTCCACATGATAGTCTGTGGACCATTGCTGGCCCATGAGCCATTGGTTGCTGACCCTCTAGGAAAGAAATAACAGTTGCAGGCAATGGTGCTGGTCCCTGGCATGCATGGGATGTGATAGCTTAGCTTAGAGGCATAGCTTAAGAGGCAGAATTTTAAGGCAGGGGTGAATTGTCTGTATGCGACCCACAAGCCTAGAAGTAGTGCAGCTCTGAGCAACCCTGTCCATTGGATATGCTGGCTAGGTATACTGAGAGTTTCAGAACAACATCTGGAGGGCTATAATTTGCTCACAGTTGTTTCTAGCCTATATAACTGGCCTTTCTCAGTTCCCTATCTCAGATTACCCAAAATGACCATTAAAACATTTCACAATTTACTCTTATCTTGAAAGCTTCACTGACACTTGTTTTCCCTGGATATCAACCAAAATGTCCATGCCCTGTGACAATGCATTGCAAGTATCTATATCTGATTTAAATGGAGATAGCCAAGTGCATTGCAACAATAACAGGCAGCATCAACAGTGAAGTTGAAAGGAAAATATTATTCTCTTGATCTGAGAAGGCAACTGTGAGGAAAAACCACAATGGAGCATCAGTTTAACCATTTACTATTGAGGAAAATTTGGGTGTTCAGTGTAATGGATGGATCTTTAGTATGCTTTCCTTAGATTGTTATAATCTGCTCTAATATTTTAGCAAAACACCTACAGTACCTGAAGCATCAATTATGTGCTGCTTCTCAGACTGGTATTTTCTTTTTCAAAATATATTTTTCTTAGCTAACCTTTTAAGGTGAACTAGCACGCAAGTAATTTTAATTTCAGATACTCTACCAATATGTTGAACAGACTCATCTCTTGTTTCTGATATTTTCCTATAAAAAGTGTTTGTATATTGCGCACACTGCTGCATCCAGACCATGAAGTATCCCTCAGTGAATAACTAACAGATGATTACATTTATGAGTGAAGACTACTCATAGCAGACAGCTACTTCCTACAGGTGACAAGCAATCTTCTGCCAGGGCTTCACCTGACTAGTCATTTTGGGACATGATCACAAGGGTTGGAGACTGATGAAATTATCCTGTCCAACATCAAACGCAAAGTGGTTGTAAATCAGTTGGGATGGTGGCAGTGGGAGAACAACTCATTCTTTATGTTTTACTGACAGCTCTTTCACCTAGTAACTACATTAAGAATCCTAACAATGTCATTAAGTGACCCTTTAAAGAGTTTCCTTGATCCCCCTTTTTACTATCAGTATCAAGTTTGATTTTAACATTGGAACTGAAATGGGAGGAGGCTTCACTGCTATAGAAAGAAGTGCCTTACACAATAAAATGCTTTATAAAGGGAGATCAGAGAGGTCAGAGTTTGTTGTAACACTTGTGCGTAAAGTGTCCTTTTGATCTTGCAAAGAACTATGCAGGCCTTCCCAGGCTATGTGATTCTTCTTTTTGAGAAATGAGCAGTGTAGGTTACCAAATCTAGACCGCTCATTTCTCAAAAAGGAAAAAGTTGGCACTTGCCACTTAAAAGTCTTTGCCTTTGGATTTAAATAAAGTGGAATACAAAATTTAATTTTAGAAAGCAACTTGAAATTGTGAGATATAATGGGATGACATCTGATATCTAATCCTTGATCAAAGGAAGACAAAATGGAAAACATAGTTTTGCTAAATCCTGGAGGGTTTACCATATTAGTTTATTTAGAACAAAAGCAATGAATGTCCCTATGTCATCTGAAATAATACTACATTTATTTATTAAAAGAACAGAATCCACTTCATCAGATATAGCATGTGACATCTTTGCATCTGATGATGCAGACCAGAGAATCTTTCACATTGCACAATTATAAATCTATATTCCACTTTAACTGCCATGGCAACATCTTACAGAATGTTGCAATTTGCAGTTTAGGGAGGAGTATTTAGAATGTCAGAGAGCTCTTGTGCCTCAACAAATGCTAGGCCCAGAATTCCATAGGATGTTGTCATGACAGATAAAGTGGAATAATTATACACTGTGAAAGGGCTCTAGTCTGCAAAATGATAAAATCTGTGTTATCTCTTTATTGCTTACACGCTGGTACGTCACTGAAGAATTGTAGTATTTGATCTGAGAAAACAGAAATGATTGAGCAATGAACCCAGATAGGTGCAAAGATACTAAACTCTACATGCCACAACAAACTACAGATCCCAGGATTCCACAGTATTCAGCCATGACAGTTAAAGTGGTATTATTTCTGCAGTGCAGATGCAGCCCGAGTTGCAGTTTGAACCCAAAGAAGTTTACTTGACCTGAGAACTGAGCTAAAGGCCTAGCTTCAAAATGTTATTAAACTCCACATACTTCATTATAAAACAAAGTCATAATCACAATAATCTAACATTTAGATTTCTTCTAATGTTCTGGTGAGCACATATTATCAGATTAATGTGGCTACATGCGTTTTAATCAGAAAGCCATTTTAAGTTTCCTAGGGCTTTACCATTAATCTCTTAACCTTATGTTTGTTTTAATGCACAAATATTGCACACAAGCAGAGAGGAGAAAATCTCCTTTAATGAAACCTGTTTTGAAAAAGAATGGAACGAACCTTGGCTATTTCTAAGAAATATGTTCTCTGGCACTTTACTGATGGCTATTTTTGTGTCTCTCTGCAGTGCTCCTTCAGCGCTTGCTCTTTAATTACCCTGCACTTTGTTCCAGGAAGGTATGTACTGGCTGGATGCCAGAGTTGGCTAAGATTCTTCTTGTCACTTCCATGTCTAACAGCATGTACAGAACAATATCCCAATTAGATCTCTGTGACTTAGAAACATGATACAGCAGCAGAGTTTGCTCTAAAACGGATCAGTAGTTGCTACAAGAGAGAGACTCACCCTGGCTTCAGATGGTACAGTATAAGAAATACTGATTGCTCAAGCTGCTCCTCTCCATGTTTTGGACTTGCCATTCATGCCCTAGGAACATGCATGAGGTGGGTTAGAATAGAGTATGGTATGTACAGGACCCTGATCCTTTTGTTGGAGTGCCTGGCTGAAAAGGTAGGTTTTCCATATTGGAGAGAGTTACTGGAAATGAAGTGAAAGCTAAGTGAAATCAAGATTGCAACTGAAAACAGAGGAATGTTAAAGAATGTCAGACACAGAAATATGGATATGACATTAATGTTAGCCATTGCGTTTTCAGGCCACTTGTCACACATTATGCAGGGATATACAATCTCTGTTCCTTGGCAAACATGGAACACTATTAGTGATTCTGCTAGACCATTGCTACTCAAAGTATACACTCTACAACAAAAGGATTGGGGTCCTCTATATATGTCACACTGTATTTTAACCCATCTCATGCAAGTTCTTAGGGCATTAATGGCAAGTGCAAAACATGGGAAGGAGCAGCTTGAGCAACTACACATCAGTATTTCTTAAGCCAGGGTGAGTCTCTCTCTGATAGCAACTACTGATCTGTTTGGACCAGTTGAAGTTTATGAACACTCTTAGAGTGCATTACAGTAATCCTGTCGGGATGCCATTAAGGCATGTATCACCATAGAGCAGTGAGACATCCCAAGGAACAGGCACAGCTTGCAAATGCATCCCCAGCAAATACAAAAGTGTGAATATCCAGAGTCAAGGCTGAATCCAAGAGTGCTGCCAAGCTTGTACCTCTATCTTCATAGAGAGTGTAAACTCGAACACTAATTAGACCCCATTTCCTGACCTGAATACTTTCCATAACCCTGGCAGAGTTATAGTTTTGCCTTCTCTGAATACATCTTTGGATACTCATTATTATTAATATGACAATTAATATTATGAGGGAAAATGTGAGACAGCCCTAGACTGGCAACCTCTCAGAATTTACTGGCTCTGTGTAGCATAATTCTTGATTGTGCCATGTAGCTGAACACATGCTAATGCAGTGTGACAGAAAATCACCTGCACCAAAACATAATACTCTCTCATGGAGCAGCATAGGTCAAGTGCTAGATTTTGTGTTCATTCGGCACCTGCTACCCAAGTGGAACTGTCAGCCTTGTTGAGTAAGTTGCATCTGCTATTGAAATGCCCTGTAAAAATACTGTTTTCGGGTAAACATGTCTACAAATGAGAGATAATACTTTCAATACAAATTTCTTAATGATGGAGACACTCAGTTCTTAGGAAAATGTAGTACAATGAATGCAGGAATGAGATCACTGCAATTAATGTGTTTACCCTGACAAAGTGGTTTTTGCTGTAAGTGACCAAAAGTCATAGACCAAGACTGATCCACAGACTACCACTTTGAGTAATACTGGTCTAGCAGAATCATGAATGGTGTTCTATGTTTGCCAAGGAGCAGAGAGTATATATCCCTGTATAATGTGTGAAAGTGGCCTGAAAATGCAATGGCTAACATTAATTTCATATCTATATTTCTATGTCTTACATTCTTTTAACATTCCTCTGTTTTCATGCACATTGCAATTTTGAATTCACTTAGCTTTCATTTCATTTTCAGTAACTCTGTCCAATATGGAAAACACAGCAAGTAAGTAAAAAAAATCATCTGAGAACTATAATAAATGGATTTCTGACACTGACAGGTCATAGGAACCCCCGCTCCCAGTAAAAAAATAAATAAAAATCCACCAAACCTGTGATGACCCTCTTTCCCCAGCTCTCATTTATCTCTTCCTGGTGTCCACTGGTAGATTTCTGCTGTGTGATTTATTGCAGAAAAACACTACCTAGAAATGGGCTTTTGATAAAATTGTTCAAGGATTCTTGGACAATAAATCCTAATCTTTACATGCATGCAGCAAGATGTTTCACCTTTTTTATGCTATAAATAATATATGCCAAATGTGATAATAAATCCATACATTTAGTTACTATCGGTGTACTTTAGGAAACCAAGTTACAGTATGTAATTCTGATCATAGTACTGCTTATATTGATTGTATCTGTAAAGCACCATGTAAAATTATGGTGCTATACAAAATGATGATGATGATGATGATGATGATGATGATGATGATGATATAAAGCTTGGGATATTGATGGCAATATTTGTTTATTTGGGAACACATTTCTGAGCCTTGCTTGCACTGAATTTTCATTGCTTTTATAAGTCTATATAGCTACTCTGTGCAAAGAATTGCATATTAAGCCTGAAAGAGAGCGTCAATGGCGAGAAAAGCACAGAGGTCCTACACAGACTGCCTGACAATACAAGTGCTTAACGTATCATCTAAAATTTCTACTTCTCACCCATATAAAGATCTTTTTCCATAATTAATCATCTGCAACTGGAAATGCATGTTAGCATCTGTCACCTCCCCATGACCCCACATGTGTTACTTAGGCATTAAATGTAGACGACTTCAATAGCTAAAGCTCTTTATATATTGTAGGATCAAGGTCAGGGTTTGGGCTTAATCTCAGAGAGAAATGAAAGTTAAGCACCATTTGGTTGGTTTGGGGATTTTTCTTAACTGTGGGAAGGCACTAAGGCCTCTAGTTTGACTTTAATTACTGGTTCATTTGTTGTTTGGAAAAATATGTACAACCATCTATCTGATACAGGATGTTGATATTCAACGAGAGTATAAAAATGGACTGATGAAATATATGCCATCACAGGAGACTCTTGGGCTGTGATATGTTTTTGGACTTTGCCACCAAAAAATAAAATTGAAAGCACTGACAGCACTATAGAGTATCCATTCAAGGGTTTGTGTGGTTTAGGTTCATATTGATTCCAGTGTGTTTGGTTGGTTTTTGGTATTCTTCCCAGTACTATTTAACATCCATTTTAATTTCCCAGTGTTCAGACATTTTGAACTATGCCAGTACAATGATCAGTGTGGGTGTGGTTCATTTGTCTGTCCCTTTCAATACACTGTTGTTATTTAATTCATAATCTTTCACAGTAGCTACACTATTATACATTCATGTTCTGTCATGACTGTGTAATCAGCAACCAAATAAACTTCAACGTAAGCAAGAAAGACAATATCTGAGACAAAAGTGACAAACAGGTTGCAGGGGTCAGTATTGTCATGCATAGACATTTGTATTGAGAAAGAATTTGTGGCAGAAGACTTACTTCTTTCAGCATGCTAACCACTTGGGAACAATTTCCAAGATGTCTTCCATAAGATCAAATACATCAGACATGTGTAAGGAATGTCTTCAGTTTTTACAGTGGTGCATGAAGAGAAGGAAAAAACTTTGTAGCTTCCTGAGTAAATAATGTACTATCATATTCCCTATAAAATTTACTTCCATTGTGATATTGTAACAGAAGTTAAAAACAAAATTTCCTTGAACATCAGACATGGACCACTATCAGGGCTGGTCTGTGGGCAACAGTCTTTAGTTAGGAGATTGCTGCACTGCCTTTCCTCCCGACCTAGGTGTGGGCTCAAACATTTTAATGACGGATTTTATTACACGCCTCTGTGCCCAATCCATAGGCATCCCATACCCGGTCTGGATTTCTCCAGCACTTTTTGAAAGAACAGGATTTTCCTTTTGGATTGGGTACAGGATGCCATGATTGGGTACGGGATGCCTCCAGACTGGACATGGAGGCATGCGATAAAATCCATTTTTAAAATGTTTCAGCCCATGCCTAGGTTGGGAGGAAAGGCAGTGTGATAATCTTCCAAATCAGGAACTAGGAAGTGGGGCCAAAATCCTATACCTTTGTTGGCATAGTTATGCTGAACATGGTAGTAGAAGCAAGAGAAAACTGAGATTTTCATACAAGCCTCCCTTCTCACCAGAATCATGTTAATGAAAACAATGCACACTGTATCGCATGTGGCTGCAATCATTCTCACACACAAATCTAAGGCTACAGTAGCAATATTGGCAGTAATTGACAGGGAAAGTTATGGGATAGTCATGGATGGATACACCAGTTACAGTTCAGCAACGATGTCATCTGATAAAGTTGGGCCATAGTTGCTACTGTTCTGCTTTAATTCCTCTTTTTAGGCTTGTCTGATAATTTCTAAAGAGAAAAATTACTAGCTGTTTATGTCACAACTTCTACCATTCCATTCAGTGACGTATGGGAATTATGATTTTTGAGTAATGTTAGTTCAAAAAACATTATTAAGGATTCTGTATGGTGTGGCATGGGAGAAGGTCAGTGGGAGAGACACCATGAGTTACTGCATTGGGTCACGCCAACCTAGTTACACCAATGGGTCTAATGTCACAAACTTTTTACAGTAGCACTGTAAGTCTCATTTCCAAATACTTGATGGGGTTATGGAGTGCAGAGCCACAATGTTATAGCACTCTACCTCATGGCTGAAAATTATGTTGATGCCTTCCCCTCCCCTTGTAGACATCAAACACATCAAATGACATTGCTGAAGAACTTGTGCCCATCCAAAGGTTGTCAGGTTTCAATTCTCAACCAGGCTTGCCAGTGAGGAGTTGATATGGGAGCAGTAGTTCAATAATGTCAGAAGGAGAACTGGTTTTTCTCAGTATTTCCAGGTGGCATGCCCTAACTGAAGTGTCACACAAGAACCAATGCTGCTGCTTCTGTGATTGGTTGGAAAACCCAATAAACATTTATGAGAGAACCACCTTAGTCCTGGTTACGTCCAAAGCTGTTGAAAACACTCTGCATCAAGCACTTTGGAGGGTATGTAAAGTTAATGGCTCAGAAACACTTCAGATCTGCTAACCATGGCTACTTATTGTAACAAATAAAGAGAAGATCACACTAGCACCTTAAATAATAGTTGTGGTTTTTGTCTTGAAAATCACTATGTGCTACAGATAAAAGGGATGAATAATATTCTAAAATCCAACTGCAGGGTTTGTATAATAACCAGTGAACCAAATAAAGTGTTGACTTTATTTCCATTTGGCATTACAAACCATACCTGAGGCAGATGCCTTTCATAAATGAAGATAATTATAATGTCGTCATAGTATTCTTATAACAATATTCTCATTGTTAATGGGTTATGCACTTTCACTTTCCCCTTTTTGATGTGTTATATATTTACTTGGATTTTCAGGATACGTGTATCAGTTATGACTCTAATTTGTTTCATAAAATATAGGACTGAATGATATCATTATACTTAGTAAAATTATTGTTTGTATGATTCTATTTTCTAGTGACTGTTCCATCAGGTTTGCATTGTGCTTACTGCAAGCTGCCTTGAGGATGGATAGAATGAAAGGCAGCCTTTCAGTCTAGCAAAAACACAGTGACCAAAATCTGATTATTAGTCACAGCTAGGATAGACTCATGGAATCAATGGCATCTCCCTATGGGTTGATTCATTACTCAACAGTTGCTTCAGTAGGTCTACAGCAGCTCTCTCTCTCTCTCTCTCTCTCTGTGTGTGTGTGTGTGTGTGTACATCCCCATGAAGCCTTGAAGATGCCTACTAGCTTATGGCAACTCCATGAATTTTATAAGGGTTTCTTAGGCAAGGAAAGCTCAGAAGTGGTTTTGCCATTTTTCCCCCTCTGAAACATAGCATTAACACCTGGTATTCATTAGTGGACTCTCATCCAAGTATTAACCAAATCCGAACCTGCTTTTTCCAAGATCAGACTGGATCTAGTGCATTAAGGGTATTTAGGCTTCCCTACTGCATGTAGGACTAGCCAATAAGATACAGGCAAGTGAGGGCTAGCGAAGTGCTTGGATAGCTGATAGTGCCAGTTATTTTGACAGGACCAAAGGAGGTTACACGAACTGTGAGCATCTGGAGACTGATGTGAAACGCAATATCTTTAGTAGGTTTCTGCAGTCATGAAGTTTCTGACAGAATAACCATCACTGGATAGCCATCTCTTCTCTTAGTGGACTCATTTTTACATAATTTTGTAATGTGTGCATTTAAAAAAAAATCTCTCATCCAAAGAATGTTTGTGCTCATTTTTAAAATATACTCATATTCAGTCTTGCACATTTGTTTAATGTATAATTCAAAAGTGTGTGTGGGGGGGGGGGGAAAGACTCACATGCTGGTGTTTTCCTTCCAGTGAATGAAAACCAAGAGATTCATGGACACATTTGTTAATTGGCTTGCAGACCAAGAACTAGATAAATTCATTAAAAAACTTTGATTAATGGGAACTTCTTTTCCAGCCCTATTTCCAGTTTCCCCAGTTCTGACTAATGAACCATATCACCAGCTACTGCTAAATATAGGTAGAGAATATTAGAAAGAAGACTATAACTGAAGACACTTTAAAGTTAATTGTGTTTGTTGCTGCAGAACAGAACATTGAATTAGCATATTACAGTATTTGAACCATAGTTCTGTGGTCGTTTTTTTTAAAGTCCTATGGTTTCCCAAATCCTTTGAATTTTTCTTCCTTCAATCCAATAGCAGTGTGACCTTCTGTAAATAACACTGTCACTTATTTTCAAAGGTTGGAAATATTACTTTTAAGGGAGTGCAATTCTCCAAATCCCCCCCCCCCCCCCCGCTATCATGGACATTGGCCTCTGAACATGGTAGCTAGGGAACTCTGTGCATTGTAAACAAAAAAGGAACTTTTTCAAGGCTTTGTTTATCTGAGCTTCCAAAGAGAGGACATTTCACAAACAAGTATTCCATAATCTCTCTCCTAATCTCTCTCCTCTCTGCATAATATACCTCTCCTTTGTCATATGTGCCCAGACACTTGTGCATGGCTATAAAAGAGAGGCTGTTCATCAAATTGAAATATTGACAAATTTGCTTAGTGATGTCTGACATTAATTGAACAATTTGTGTCCAGAATTGTTGGACAATTGGGCACTCCAACCATATGTGTAGGTACGTACCTCTTGCGCCACAACCCCTCCAGCACAAAGAAGATGTCTTCCTTGTCATTCGTGCTAGGTGGACAGGGGTTAGGTACCATCTGTATACCACTTTCAATGTGTTTTCCCATAGGGCAGATGACTTAGACTTACAAGCTGGACATCATACTGTGGAAATGTTTGGTGCTGAAGGACATATCTTAAGCAGGCCCTGAAAGGGACTGCAAAGAACTCTAGGACATATTTTTATATATATCAAATGGGCCAGAAATGCCATCATCCCAGGTTATGCTTCAGTATTGCATCTTCTCTATCCCTAGACAGAGGCAACACTGATAATCTGAATACAGCCTCTGGATAACTTATAAAGAAAGAAGGGGGAAGGGGGTAGAAAGGAAATAAATTATCTCTGTCAATGTTTGGTTCCAACTATGACTAGAGAGTAAGGCCGAGATAATTTATGAGAGAGTAAAGATCTGCATCTGGAATCTTTAGCTCACCCCGGACACATGACTGAGCTAGTTTTTATGAAGAACATAGCAAGCTGGCGCCACAGCAAATGAAGAAAATGAGTTTAATCACTTTACAAGATTGTTGCTTGTGGTCTTGCTGGCTGGATGTGAATGAGCATAGAGGAAGAAATAGTGACAAAAAGATATGTCTCATGTGTATGCCATTTGGTGCTGATATTTGTGCATGTGTACAAGTCTGACAAGTAAAGGCTAGATTATTTAAAATGCAGTGCACTAAAGGTTAGCTACTCATAGTTAGAAGGATGTTCATGCACTTAAATACCTGTTAGTTAAGTCTGTCCAATGAGTTAGCAAAGCCAACCAAGGGACGAAGAATGAATAGCGGCAAAGTAAGTACTAGGACATAACAGTATTCCCTAGCAGCATGTCTATAAAGATTTGCAATATATCTCAATAATAATCTTTTAGCACTAAGCAAGAACTGCTAACCATTGTTGTTTTGTTAAGCAAGGCAGATGGATTTTTCCAGCTGCAAATCTGGGCTGATGCTGTGCCCATACCACCTAGAACAGGTTAGCAGGAGAAAAAAAATAGATCTTTTCCAAACACGAGGTATATTTGGATAATTAGAAAAGCATAACTAATGGTAAGAGTTAGTGGGACATTATTTGGAGAGTGGCATATTATCACTCCCGCCTTTATACCTTTCTGATATCCACTACTAATTAGATAGACTCAGCTGCAAGCAGTCAGAATAATGTTCCAAAGGTTTTCTGAGCACAAATAATAATAAAAAAATTACCTAGAGAATTGGACATCTTCACTTAATTTATTTCCAAAATACAAGAATGGCCATTGCATCACTGATGGAAAGACATCCTTCTTGGCTAATAAAGTACATTACAAACAGGTCAGAACACATATGCCCACTAATATTTCAAACCTTAATGACACTATGTTAGGCCTCAGCCCTAAGCAGACTTATATGCATGCAAGCCCTGTCATCTAATTAATCAGAAAAACAATCTGCCAAAACATTTTCTGGAAAGGGAGTAACATGGTGACATACCTGTGAAATGAAAATAGGATTAGAATAATGGAACCCCTCAATACTCCTACTAACATTTTTGGTACAGATTTAATTCCCGGCATAAATTCCCTGTCAGACACCCCACAATTTAAAGGATTTTGTAGTGGGGAGCCAAACAAACATGTTTATGCTCTGTGTCAGTGGCAGTTTTTCCACAGAAGTCAATATCCAGTGATGCTTCATTTCTAAATCTGCTTTAGTTTAGTAATAAAGTTAGCTATCAGCAGTGAGTCCTTTGCACTCACTGTGGTTTGGTTTCAACCGCTCAGTTATATACAATGGGGGTAGTAGAATGGTGTTTCTTATATAATATGGCAAAATCAAGGTTTGCTTTTTGGATTATTTTTTCTGAATATTTTCAAGCTGTGAATGGTTGAATCTGTGGATACAGAACTGGTGGATACCAAGGGCAGTCTGTGTTCTTCCTCCATCGTCAAACTTGTGCTGTCAAAATTGGTACCTCTCAAACACTGTTTCTTTTTCTAGATTTACAACAAGCTTTTATTGCTTTTAAACCTTCTATTAGGGATTTTGCATGTTCATGTTATTATACCTTTCCATTCCAATACATTACTTCTAGTTCATAATATGTGTCTATTCACCCCCATTTCTCCAACTGCACACCTATCAGTTTTCCAGCTGTAGAATTTTCTCCCAACTGCTGGTTTTGTGTCTAACTTCACACTTAAAAAAAAACTTCTACATTAATTCCAAAATTTTGTGATTGTGGTAGAAGATTACATGCCTGACACCCCAATGATTCTGAAAACAGAATCCATACTCATACAGAAATGTGGGTCAATTTAAGATTATCTGACTGGTAGTGATATGTTCTCCTGACTCAAGTGTGTAATATATGAGAGGGCTTTCTTCACTTATCAGTTGAGCTCTTTTCTTTGTAAGTAGGAACTTTGACAGAAAGGTTAGAAACAATGTTTGGAAGTTGATACAGCGGGCTTGGAGTAGTGGTGTGGGTCAGAGAACACACTATAGAAAGTTTGAATGAATTACAAAATGAATACGTTCCAGTAAATGGTTTAAATTAATCTGTCCCCTGATTAAAAGAATTGTGAGGCAAATTAGCTCAATAAATGTGAAGCCTTAATAATTATTATTACACTTGAGAGCAATTAATGGAATATAATAATTACATAGCTTTGACCAGGCTTCAAAGATTATCTTAGGCAACTACATTTTAGTGTCGAGGAATACAAAATGAGTCATGAATGGATTGTTGCTTTGCATTGCTCTGATCAGCTCCATGCACCTTTAGTTCTAGGATTCAAATGAAGCGAGGAAGGAGCATAGCTTAATCAGATGAATAATCTTATTCAAAGCACACACAAAAGGTATTTCTTTTCCAACATTATGAGTGAGAAAGTATTTCTCCAAATGACTAATTAATACTGTCAATCAACTGTATTCAGGAAAGGGCCTTACTAGCAGGAAATCCATTAGTGAATAAATATTAAATCTCATATACAACCTGAAGGCCTTCTGCTGAATTTCCTCAGATCAGAATCTGACTAGAAATTCTGATCAGAAAGCATTTCCTAAGATGGGCCAAGATATCTTCAACAGATCAGCTCAATAAGGACCTGCAAAAACAACCCAGGTCAAATCTTGGCATCAGCAGACTTGACGGAGAAATACTTGCCTTGAAAAGCTGGAGACCTGCTGCCTGTTAAGTATATGCATTAAACCAGAGCTTGGAAAGTTACTGTTTCAGAGGACAACCTCCACAAGTTAACAACAAAAAATGTGTCAAGGGGATCAGGAGAAGTATGAGTAGGTGCCACTCACCACTGGCTACACAAGTTGGTTTTCCATTCCCTGATTACTATCCACTGGTACTGAGTTTGGGTGTCTCCTTGAGTCTAGCAGTTACTCATCAGAATACTGTATACAGATAACTCTTTCTCACAAACATCCATTGGGCATTCTCCAGAAAGTAATGTATGGTCCTATAGGTAGCCGGAGCTGATGCACACAGCCCCAGGTAATTTAAAAAAAAAAAAGGGGGGGGGTTCACAGTTCTAGTGTTGCTGGACATGCTATAATAACTGGATCCAAGTCTCTTTCCTTCAAGGGCCTGAGCAAATATAGAATTTGGCATTATAGTTGTCCCTTCCTATCCACAGATTCGTTATCTATGGATTCAGCTATTGATGGCTTGAAAATATTTAAAGTTTACATAAATTCCAAATAGCAAACCTTGATGTTGCCATTTTATGTCAGGGGCACCATTTTACTATGCCATTGTATTTAATGGTACTTGAACATCCATGGATTTTGTTATCCATGGGAGGAGGGGGCCTAGAACCAAACCCCAGTGGATACCAAAGGCCTATTGGACCTTTCATTGCACTCAATGGACTGAACAAACATATTTTATACAAACGTTCAAGCACTGAATAACATTGGCCTTTGGTTTATACTCTCAGTGCAATACAGGGTAGCTAGCCAGCATTTGTTTAGTTAATTATTTTCAATTTTTTTATATACCATGATCCAAATCCATTTGCTAGTCTCAGTTACAGCAGTCCCATTGAATATATTACTGAATAAATCCCTAAACCAAGATTTAAGGAAAATCCCATAGATTCAATGGGTCTACTGAAACTGAGAGTAGCAGTTTGAGTTAAACCTATGGTCCAAAACACACTGCACAAATAATCCAGTTGAAGACTGCTTCAACTACCCTGGATCAGTGCTAGGGAATCCTGGGAATTGTAGTTTACTGTGGCACCAGTGGTCTCTGACAGAGAAGGCTAAATGCTTCACAAAACTATAGTTGTCAGAATTTCTTAGCATTTGCAAAGGCAGTTAGAGTGCTCTCAAACTGGATTATTTCTGCAGTGTGTTTTGGACTTTAGTCTTCCTCTCAAAAAGGTTTACAAGTTTGAGTATATAAAAATACAGCCCACTAAAAATAAGGAAAAGGCTTTTAGAAAATCACATTGATTTTGTCTTTATCCTTGATTTTATCAAATTGATTTTATCCTCTCCCCCCAAACCTCTGTAATCATATGCCCCCTCCTCAAGATATATGAATTAAATAGACTTTTGAGATAGCCTTTGGAAGGAAAAAAAAAGATGTTTAGGTTTTTATCAGTGCTGAACATTTTGGAATTCATTTTGAATTCCCTAGATACCTAGACTTGATTCTGCTTTGGTTTTTGTCATAGCATAGTTGAGTAATTTCCCTGCAATATCTGAAAAGAGGAACTAAAAATAACAGAAAACCTTGATCAATAATCAATTTGCAGAAGTCTTTAGGAATCTGTCATGACACATCAGCCAGGAAATGCAGGTAAAAATTACATTTTTCCACCACTAAAGGAGTCACAAATAGAAATGGTTTCCTTGGAGATTTAACAGCAGTACTTAAAAGCAAGAGGAAGTTTTTCAAGAATGGTCTCTCCCTAAGCCATTTAATTAAATCTCTCCTTGTGATGCAGAAAGAGAAAGAGAGGAAGTGAAAGAGAGAAAGAATGTTTATTTTCTGGGGAAGAGTCCATGCTTTTATGTTAATATATCTTATCCACTAAAGAAAGGTCAACTAAAAAAATTAATCCATTCTACAATCGCCTGATCCTATGTGTATTTATAAAGACCTAAGTTCAGTGGGCCTTGTTTCTGAGTATATGTGCTTTCTTACAATTGTATTTATAGGACATCATTCATTGCTTCCCAGTTATTATTATTACATTTTGTTTATAAAGTGCTGTAAATTTTCACAACTCTGTACATAGAATGGATAAAATCGATAAGCATAATAAAACCTGCCAGTGGCGTACAATCTAAAAAATAGGAAATGCACATAACAGTAGATAGTAATACAGGCTAGAATAAAAATAAGCAAACAACAGGTTAAAAACATCAAATAACAGATATCAGGTCAAATATCAGATATCAAACAAGGAGAGTCACACACCACCTGGAAACGCTTCCCTGAACAACTTACCAGGGATGATGTCACTCCTGCAGAAATTCATTCAGCACAGAGTTCCATTTTCTGCCAATACCTGGAAAAGTTTTGGACCTGTGCATATTCTTTCCACAATCTCAATAGATGGTGATTTATTTAGAATGTTCTGTTTGGAAAAATGGTGGACATGTTATGACAGCACACATAACAAATATACATTAATGACAAGGAAAAGTGCAGGCATGTTCTGCATTAACTTTGTCGCCTATTTATTGTTTTGTTTATTACAGCATTCATTTTCATTTGTCTTATTTGCATCCTGTCTCCCCTCCCAAGAGAAAAAGACACCATGCACAGTTTTTCTTCCCATTTTATTTTCACAACAGTCCTGTGAAGCAGGATAGACTAGAGAAAAAAAAAAGTCACCCAGTGAGTTTCCCATTCTACCAGACTAATCACTACATAATACCACTGCTTGGAAAATGTACTTCTTGGAACTACAAATGCCAGAATACTAGCCACTTGCTACACTGTCTGGGTTTTTTGAGGGGGAATGTAGTAAAATAAAATAAAATAAATAAATAAGAGTTTTCCAAACTCTAAATAACACTGACTTTTACCACTTCTTGGCTCAGTCATTTCTGAATCCCACAAAAAGTATTCTTTGTAGGCCCTATGACCACAGTTTGATGCTGTTAATAAGACGGGTGCTGAATTTTGGAAATAGTGGTGGGCAAGTGCTTTAGAAACAACCAGTGCCATGTAGAAAACCTATTACCATTGTGAGGAGAGCCAAATGTCACAACAAAATTTGGTTCAGTTTGAAATTCGGTAGCTTAGTTCCAAACCATCCAGTTATACGCCAGTGTGGGGGCAGGATGGGGGTGTGTTGTACACACAGCAGCCACCCCCATGCTCCCCATACTGGTGTCATGCTGCACCCTCAACTGCATGGCAGGGGGTGTCATAGTGCTCCATTTGAACTCGCAGCACCAAAGGAGTGCCGAAAACCCATTGCCACAACGGCTAAGGCAGCCTTTCCATGGCGCAAAAAGGAGCCTCTTTTCCCAGCTTCTTTTGTGCTTTTGTGCTGCAGAAAGGTCAGATCGGGACCGCATCATGCAGATGCCACGGCTCCAATCCAGTGAGGAAAGGAGCAGAATGGAGCTGCCCCTTAGGGGCAGTTTGTTGAGCCCCTCTGTAATTTATTTTGACTTTGCATTTGTTGAATGTTATGCTGACAAAGGAAAAGGGATCTAACCCTGCAGGACAGTAGGATGTAGTAGACTCCATTGTAGAGTTAAAACACTTAATTTTTTTCTAAATCCAAGCCCCCTGGACTTGCCTACCACTGTCCTATATGTTATCTGTCCCCATTACCTTTCATATCAGTGAAGATGGAGTAATTTCTTTATGTTCATCTTATGTCACAGAGGAATGGAGGGAAAATATCACAGTCAGTTCTGCAAAAGTATTGAAAGGAAATCTTCAGATCAAGCTGGGGAGGACACCATTCTGAAACCCCAGCAAGGTACTGTTAGGCAGTGTAAAGAATAGGGAGCTAACTTAGTAGCACTTAGCTTCTGATCATCTCATTATCAGTAATTGGTTGAGTTTCCTTCAAAGAGGGAGGGTATAATAATGAAGGATGAATAGGTGCTGTTCTTTCCATGGGTTTAGAGGAGGAAGGGCTTTGAGAGGGTGTTATACCAAGTTAGTAGTTGCACACACATTTGTCAATAGTGGTTTGCAGCACGAGGAAGCTAAAGGTTATACTAACAGTTCTCATAATTTGGGGTGATATTCATTCATGTACTCATTAATTCACAGAATTTATATACCACTTCACATCGGAATGGAATGGAGTAAATTTCAACCTCTGTTTGGACAGATGAAACAGAATATAAGTGTGGCTAGAATGTAACAGTCAGGAAATGCTTGTCTAAGATGTTTGATGGGAATCTTATTTATCTGACTTTTTTTTTTTTTTTGTCCATGGCAGTGAGTTGATCAATGCCAGAGAAGAAAGCCTTCCAATGAAGGCAACAGCTGTGCCCTGCAGAATAAACTATGGATGGATCGGTACCTCAGCCCTCATAGGAATTGGGATTTCATAAAGGATAAGATTCTTGGGATGTATAAAGATTTTGGGGTGGGTGTTGAACTCAGGGAGAAGGTACCAGGGGCAAGAGAATCTTCTTGTTTTAAATAAAAAATACCCAAGGCTAAGAGACACAAAGTGTTTCTTGTAGGCATTGGTAACACCCTATTAATCATAGAGGAGGAGTGGTAAATAGATTGTCAAAGAGAGCAGAGGT
Organism: Urosaurus nigricauda; assembly: GCA_034509955.1. Taxonomy (NCBI): domain Eukaryota; kingdom Metazoa; phylum Chordata; class Lepidosauria; order Squamata; family Phrynosomatidae; genus Urosaurus; species Urosaurus nigricauda. Next base: position 89,314,369 of record JAOEGL010000006.1, read on the forward strand.
GGGGCAGGAGTGATTTGACAGCTTCTACAAACTGTACTTTTGCTCCAGGGTATCACTAGCTCTTGCCAAGGCTTAACTGGCTCCACTGATACTGTAGGAAAGGAAGCGTGTCCGGGAGAGCACAGGGAAAGCTGTAGGTTTAGCCTTAGACTGCAATAAATCTTGTATAAAAAAGATGATGATGATGATGATGATGATCATCATCATCATCATCATCATCAGCTGCAGCAGCAGCAGCAGCAGCAGCAGCATCTTCACCACCACCACCACCATTAATATCACACGATAAATTTATTTTTATTTTTTTATTTATTTTATTTATATACCGCCTTTCCAAAAAAGATCAAAGCGGTTTACAAAAGTGGATAAACAAGGGTTCTCTTTCCTCAGGTAAGCCCTGATGGATAAATAAAACAATGTAAAATAATTTCTAGATGTCGATATCTTATTCTATTTGAAATGCAATTGTTTCTGGGATATTCAGGAAGCAGAAATTCAGGAAGCAGATTATCGGCCCAAGAATATGATGGTACATCTGAGTCCCCTTTAAACTCTGGCATAGTTTAAGTCCCCTTTAAACTCTGGTTCTTTTTTATGCTGCACTTCCAAAGAACCTTTTGACACATAATCAAGGTTGTTGTATATTCTCTTCAGTGGCATGCATGCTTTGCTTCTTATATTGTTTCAATGGTAGCTAACTAGAAAGTGGTGGCAAAACTATTCTTGCCTCACTCCTTTGATTTTACTTTCCCTGTTGAGATGCATGAACTCTACATGGCACTCGGCAGTTCTTACAACAGTTTTGTGTGCCTGATGTTAAACTGCAAGGTTGTGTTATATCTTTGTGGTACATCAGTCATAGCTCTAATGCATAACTACCAGGCAATATATATATTATATAGCAATGTACACTTAGTGACACATAATACAAAGTTAGCAATAATCCCTTCTAACAAAATGAGAAAACATCATGGCATTTTGAGTACCTCCAATGTTATTCATCCCTTGTTATTTGCTCCCTGAACCCAGTGAACAGACAGACACACTTGTCAGTGTCCACAATGGCATCTCAACAGATGGTAGTGAATCTAAACAACCATCTGTGCTTCCTGAATTTAAACTTATGGTTATTGAAAGAAATGTGCTATTGTTCAACCACATCTGGGGTAAGTTAATATGCATAAGACAAAGCAAGTTCTAAGACAGCTGAAGATACACTGATAACCCTAGAGAGTTTTCCTGGGAAAACCACTCACTGGTCCAAATATGTATAAGATTTGACTGTAATATGTGGGATTATACATTTCAAAGACAAGCAGCAATTTACTGCAAATTGCATATGCTCACATTTACCTGCATTTAATTTCAAAGGGATTTTAAGTTAGCACATATTATTTCAATTGAAGTGGAATTAATTATAGGTTACATAAATATCTTGATGTTCATTTGTTACATATTTCAAAATCTGCAGTGAAGATGACCAAATACTTCCATTTATATGAACTTATTTTCAGCAGCCTTAGACTCATCTACAAACACTTAGAGAGTTGTAAGTTTTAGAATATCAAACTTGACACAGTTGACACCTAAGTAAAAACAAAATATTTTAAAACATATATGCTGCCAGTTTTACATCAAAACTATGACTTGAATCCACACTTAGTCAGGCTTTGAATAGATACATTTAAATAAATGGAGCAAGAAAGTCATGAGTAACTATATGAGATTTATATCCTGCCTTTGTCCCAAAATGGGATAACTTGAATCCCAATGGCTGTGATTCTGTACCAGTGCTAGCTTTTTTCCACGGTCATACGGTGATGGCAGAAGAAGACAGAAGAAAAATCTGCCAGCTCTGAATAAAGTATTTCTCCACTGCTTTATTTTATTTTATTCATGACTGCTACACCTGTAGGCTTTCTGCTGCTTTAATGTACCCCAATGTAATTACACTAGCTTCTGCCCATTTATTTCAATGTATCTGCATTGTTGTTGTTGTTGTTGTTGTTATTATTATTACCCACCTCTCTCCATGGATCAAGGTGTGAAACAACAACAATTAACAAATAAGTGACATCAATTTAAAACACATCCGTTAAAACACATACCAATTTAAAAGGACAAATAAGATGTACATATATAATCCACAATTAAAATTAATTATTTAGAATTCACAATTTAAAATCATCTGGATAAGCCTACCAAAAAAAAAAAAAAAAAAAAAAAACCTGATCTGTAATGCTCTTTTAAGTTCAGACAGTGTATTCAGCTCTCAAATCTCTTCCAGCAGGTTGCTCCACAGTGTAGGGGCAGCTGAAGAAAAAGCCCTTGGGGTAACAGTTGCCAGAGTAGTTCTGGTTAACTGATGTAAATGTCTGTCAGGGAGCATGAGTGTACAGGGAGGATTATATGGGATGGAGTGATCCTGGACCCAAACAATTTAGGGCTTTAAAGGTAATAACCAACATTTTGTATCTTTCCTGGAAACTCAGGGAAGGCATTGTTCCATCTTGCCTGAAGGAGGCGGCTGCCAAGCCCCTCCTGAAGAAGCCCTCTCTGATCCCCTGGACAGGAACAACTACAGAACAGTCTCCTTGCTACCCTTTCTTAGCAAGGTGATCGAGAGAGCAGTCGCCTCTCAACTCCAAGCTGTCTTGGAGGATACTGACTATCTTGACCCATTTCAAACTGGCTTCAGGGCAGGATATGGAGTGGAGACTGCCATGGTTGGTCTCACTGATGACCTCCACCTGAGCATCGACAGGGGTAGTGTGACCCTGCTGGTGCTCTTGGATCTCTTGGAGGCATTTGACACTATTGACCATTCCATCCTTTTGATTCGACTGAGAGAGTTAGGAATCAGTGGCACCACTCTTAGGTGGTTCTGCTCCTTTCTCTCTGGTAGATCGCAAAGAGTGAGGCTTGGGGACACGCTCAGTGCTCCTCAGTGCCATTTGAAGTTTGGCTCCCCACCTTCCCACCCTGGGGTTGGGTGTTTGTCACAACTTTGTGTATGGCAGCAGAGGTTCTGGATTTGGCTGCAGGGTTCCAAGGCTCTATGGTCCTGGTTGGGAGTCCTTTGGACCTGGGAGAACACTGAATGCATGGGTGGCCATTGTGGGGGTCACTCTGCATTTATATCCCAGTGACTAGGGGCTGAGCCAGCAGCTCAGATAGATGCGCAATGGCGGAATTGCGATTTAGTGCCTCTATCCCAATGTTTGGTTAAGCAACAAGCCTTTTCACCAATACTTTGTCTTGTCACATTCTTGGGGGGGCCAACACACTGCAATGCAACTCCCTGGCTTTTCTCCTCAGCTTCCATAACTTTCCCTTTTCTAGGAGAACAATGCTGCGTGTGGCACACTGTTGTTAGGAACCCCCTAACTTGTCTCAGATACCCTCTCCCACTGCTAGTGTTGAGCCAAGATTCAGCTGCCAATCTAGTTTCTGTAAATGCAGTGAAATAGGATACCATTTTGTCTTTTGCTTCAGGCAGCAAGATGTCTTGGCTGGCCCTTGTAGCTGGAATGAAAATGGTTTTGGTTTTCAATGACAGTAGAGACTAATAAGACTGTAGTAGTGGTAAAAGAAATCATTATTGCTGACTAGGTGTCCTTGTGGCAGCTGCCTGGAAAGAAGGTGGAATAGATGGACCTCTCCAGACCTGTTGGAGTTGTAACTGTTGCTCCTAGTTCTCAGTGTTTAGAGAAGATGTGTTGGCCCCCTGGTCCCTAGTGAGCTGTAGCATTGGTTAATAGAGGCAAAAAGGTTACAACCTGTTGGGTAGGATCCTTTCAGCTAATGGGCTAATAGTAAAAACGAATACTGAATATAGTCTCTCTCTCTCTCTCTCTCTCTCTCTCTCTCTCTCTCTCTCTCTGTATTTTAATCAATGAACTCCATCTTCAGTGACCATGATGAGATAACATTTGATATGTTTACCTTGCAGATGCATGCACATGATTTATTCATTCATAGTATGAGTTGGCTAATTAAAGTACACCTTTTGCTTATTACATTTTATGGATTCCATTACTATAATGCAGGCAGCTTTAAGCAGCAAGAAAATTATCTCATGGGGGGGGGGATGTGTTACATGTGTCCTTTATTTATTTCATTCTTTCAGGATGCTGAATGGTTAGGTGACATTTTGCAAAACAGAACAAATTGTGAAAGAGCTACTATGAAATTGAAATTTATAGTCATAAATAAATCTAAGAAAATATCCTGAATTGAAAGTGTAGGTACAGGTGTGGATACAGTGCTAGTAAAGTGGGTTCCCTCCACACGTGGGCTGACACACTTTATCAGTATATATCTCATGTTGCAGTCTGATCAACTTGTTAATTTTAAAGCTATTTTTATAAATTAAATAACCACCACTTCCAATAGTTTTATAAACATTAGCAGGACAGGAAGAAACCCTAAATATTTTTTTTAAAAGACAAAAAAAATATATACAATCTCTTTTAGAAGTATATTCTTTATTCTTCTTGGGACTTTGAATTTATCTAACAGTTAGCAGCTAACTGTATCTTGTTCTAGTTTATTATAATTGTACACATCTTATTTCTAGTTTTTCATGAACCGTGGCATTTTTATAGTGTGTCATTTTCAGATGACAGGCACTGAAAAAAAATATGGCTTCTGTGGTGCGCAAGAATTTCATTTTGCAAATCTTATCAGGGAGATATTAAGATTATCTGTGGATTCAATCAGCTGTGAGAAATTTGTAATGCCTTGTCAACTCTTGGGTTAATATGTTTTATACATGATCCTCCTTAGAGTCCTTGAATAAAATCTGTGTTTGTTTCAATCATTAATCTGTCTTCTGTGGTGTAAAAACAACTACATGGTTGCTTTCATTAGGCAAACACTGTCTAGAATATCAGAATTAATCAAAAGAGAAGCAGGTCCATTTTTAAAAAATTGCACTAAAAAGAAGAATCCCCTTTATGCTGACTCAATAACATTTGGTAAAGAAAATGGCTGTCAATCTGATGCATTTGCGTATGAACAAGCTCCCCAAATGTTGTATCCTCTTGCTTCTGCTTCTTGTGGTTTTATTTAACTCTTGACTTAGTCAATTAGAGATAATTATCAAATTCATGTTGTACAAATATGGGACATGTATACTGATACTGTAATTTTCCCCATCTTTCTACAGATTTCTGTTCCAAACAAATAAATCAGGAGAATGATAAAATGAATTCTCATTTTCTGGTGTTAAAATCACCTCATCCAAGTAAAAAAAATCATGCTAGTTCATATTCTTTCTTAGTGGAAGCATTTTGTTGAGGACTATATATTTCTGAAACTTGAGCATAGGAAAACTGGGATCACTTATTCATGTTACCAACTTTATCTATTTTTTCAAATTTCTAACTAACAAAGTTTTAGCATTCTAAAGAACTAGCTGAATCACAAGGGCATTCAAGGATAAGAATTGCTAAATATATCTTGGCCTTGTAGGATGGTTGCAGTACAAATGGTCACTCTTCCAAAACTCCTTACCTTTCAATAAGTATTTTACAGAATCACCACTGTCCCCATGTTTTCAGCCTAAAATCCTGAAACACCAAATCTGATAAACACATTTTAACTGACATCTAGCAACATACAGGCTGAGTCTTCTTTAGCCAGAATTCCAAAATCTGAAATAGTCAAAAAAAAACATGGCTATGTGTATAAGGTGTATATGACACATAAATGAATTTTGTATTTAGACTTGGGTCCCATCGCCAAGGTATCTCATTGTGTACACATATGCAAATACAGGTATTCCAAAATCCCCAAAATCTCTGGTTCCAAGCATTTCAGATAAGGAGACTCAACCTGTATAGTGGGATGAAGAACTGATTGTTTTAAAAATAATTTGCTACTTGTTAATTTTTTTCAAAGTAATACATGTTGTTGTTGTTGTTATTATTATTTACAGTTTTTATACTCTGCCCTTCAGCCCTAAAGGCTCTCAGAGTGGCTTACAATTATTATTTAACTTTTTTTTTTTAATTAGACATTGCTCACTGCTGATTGTTGTGCCTCATTAACATACCATGATACTGTTACATTCTAGTTGCTTTTAAAAGAAAATATATTTTATTTTACAAAATATACACTAAAATTTCCCAAAATCTCCCCCAAAGGACACCCCCCCACCACCATAATGCTTTAGGAATAAGGAGTAAATGTTGCTCATTACACTCATAAAAGTAATAAAGTTATCAGATTTTTTTTAAAAAAAATGACATTGTTGTGATCTTTTTACTCCACAGAGTAGCCTTATAGGTAATATTGTTATTTGTAATATCCAAGCTCCAGGCTAAGCATCAGCTACTTCATATTAGAAATCATAGTACTGAATATTCTTTCTCATACTAAGCAATCTATCTTGAATTAACAGAAATGATGGAATAATGTTAAGTATAGAAAATCTAGCCAAAAAGGATGGTAGGAAGAACTTAGAAAGTTAATGCAAAAGTATCTGCTCCCCTAAAATGTTTAAATTTAACCATAAGAATTTCAGGGGTGGAACAGATGGGCAAAGTAAAGTGGTTTCCAACTGCTTTGAAAGCAGGGCATTTAGATGGCACATGCCTCCAAAGTGGAAATTGGACTGAAGCTACACTCTGGGGCTAATAACTGGAGAACCCGGGACAGTCCAGCTTAGCACAGAAGATGTGTACCTTCACGCCTACATATAAACATCCTGATGTGAGTGCTGGGGTGCAGTAAAGCAAAGAAATGAAAGTGAGACAACTCCAATGGATGTAACTGAAATATACATGAACCAGATAGTCCAAAAGGGGGCATGGATTGAAGGGGGTGAGGGTGGCATGTAGGGAGGCCTCCATGATTGCACTTTGCCAATGTATCACTCACACACCGATGTCCTGATGCCCTGTACAGGTTGAGCATCACATGTGCAACTCTGTGGCCAATCAAAGGGGTGGCCAAGCAATAGGATGGTATCTGTGGAGATGTGGAAGGTACTTTTGGGTCAGCAGCAGTGTGTTCATGCAATGGTGTGCATGTATGGTGGTGAGGCAACAAAAAAAATTACTCAACAGTACAGCTTGACCTCATGCTGTGTAGTCAGCTGGTGTTCATTTGGGCCACCTTGGGAGTGGGTTGTGCAGATAGCAGGGTTTTGAACTGTTTCCAGAAAAAGCATATTCGAGCCACATTGTTTTGGCTCATCTATTCCGGACCTAAGAGCATCAACATACAAAGTAGCTAGTTCATATTTGATTCTGTGTAGGAAATTTAGTACACAGCTAAAAACCGTGACTTACCAATGCCGATTTCAATTCAAATTTGGGATACGTCCGGATTTTATTGTATGCATTTTGCCGCTGATGCTGCTGGCTGAGTGCAGCCTGGGTAACTTCCAGCCAGAATCTGTGCTCCAGCCAGCTTCTTTTCAAACCTGGGAAGTTCCCACCTTTGCAAATTGGCTGGCCGAGCTTGGATTCTAGCCGGAAGTTACCCAGATTCACCTAACCTGCAGTGTGGGTGGCAAAATGCATGAGATGAAATCAAGATGTATCCTGAATTCGAACTGAAATCAGCAGTGGTAAGTCACATTTTTAAGCTATGCATTAAATTCCTAGGCTTGAATGTATTTTAAGAAGTGCTACTAGGAATTGCTGGACAGGGCTACACATTTCCATTGGTGGTAAAAATGTATGAAAGAGTATAAGATTTTTTGAAAGATTATTTGGTCAAGTTACAAAAAAAATAGCAGGGTATTTAGTCACTGAAGTTTCTGGGTTTGATCTATTGAGGACAATTTGAGTATTCTCTAATCTCTAAATGAGAAGAGAACTTACAATGTGTTTCCTTGGAGTAGGCAAAATGTTGAGACCCTTTATATGGCAATAAAAGGACTTCCTCATAAACTGGAAGGAAGAACTTTTTCCAAATTTATGGGTCCTTTTTCTTAGCAAGAAGGTATTTCATCAGTATCATGCATTTCTTTGTTGTAGGAGACCAAAGCCTTTATGATTGTGTGAAACAACCCTTTTATTACATCCAGAGATGGTGGAAAGACTTCTCTTGTTCAACCATCAGTTTCACATCTTCTTGTATGCTACTGGTTTAAGCACATATTTTAGGTTGGTGAGGAAAGATTACTTAGTTTTGGCTAGCACTATGGTGACACAACAAGTTGCTTTTACTGGTGCCATTATCAAAGCAAACAAAAGAATTAAGAGGCTGAGTCAGTTTGCTTTTTGGTTTTTTTGGTCATCTTTTTTTTTCCTTTTAAATTTCTCCTAATCTTGAAGCGGATATTGCCATACCTATCCTCCAGAACTGAATTTATATTATCTTGCTTTTATTATTTCTGTGATGCTGTTGTACAAATATATGCCGATACATGCAACAAATATTGCAAGTACAATGTCTTTGTGAAATGCAACCTGTTTTAACACTCTCTGGAATGAATGGAATGCCAGATACCCAAGAATCCAGAAAATTTCATGTAATGATTTTATGAAGTACGATGGCTACAGAATACCCTCCTCCCACTACTGCACTGCCTATAACTCCGGCTCTTGAGAGCCGGGCCTTCCCAGATTGACCTCCTAATAACAGAACTATTTGTCAGTGCAAACCAGCCCCCCCCATGCCACTCCAGTTTTAATTGTTTTAAATAATGTTATTGTTTATTGTATGGTTTTATTGTTATGATGTATATGTGAAGGTGGGAGGGTAGGGGATTAAGGGGAGATTTTGCTGTTACCCCGCCTCAATCCTCAAAAAGGGAGAGGTGGGATACAAATACTAATACTAATAATAATAATAATAATAACTATGTGTGACACAAGGAACAGAGTGAAACATGGTGCACAGTTGGATATGTGATGTTTGTATCTCAGCCTGTTTAGAGATCTCAACCTATATCATTCAGGGGCTAACCAGTGGTTCCCGAAACTGAGTCCTCAGATTGAACTGAACATCAGCTTCCAGGGTACTTCTACACAAATGCATCTACACTGGCATTATGCTCCAGTGTGGCCCCAGACTGACCATAATGGTAAGCACATGCACCAGGCCAAATCTGCATTGGCCCCATTGTCCTGTCCCTTGTTTTTAGAGCTGCAGGCGGTTTTTCAGTGTAAAGCATTTAGGCGTGTGATCAACAAAGAGTCCAGAGAGCCAAGAGCCATGCCACTCTCACCTCCCCACCCCCAATTCCTCTTAATATTTATAAGAGAGTCTGAGCACACATTCCTGTCCTCAGAAGTGGTGGTGCACCATCAGGCTTTACACAGTGCTCCTGTCTGCAAGGAAGTGATGACACCTCTAAAAACAGGCCATCCTTTTCCTTGCACTGCTCAGCATGGGGAAGGGGGATGGTGCAGATGTTGGTATATAGACAACTGGATTGGGCTAAATTAGGCCTGATCCCCCTGTCCACATGCCAAAATAACCCAAAGTCACTCTGGGGCTTTCAGGAAACACCAGGATTTCCCCTGACTTTGCTTTGTTCGGAGCAAAGTTGAGTTAAGGGCAGGAAAACATGGATCCTCTCCATGTAGCCATACATCATCAGGACTCCCAGTATCACTTTGGGATGTAGAATATGTAGACAAGCCCCCAGAGCCCCAACCAGCACATTCAAAGGTCTAGCATGCTAAGATGTGTAGACCAATAACATCTGGGAACCAAGACGGGGGAGACATTCAATGTTATATCTAATATCTATATCTTCATTCAGTACTGCAGAAGAATATACACAACCCAATGGTATTTGCCCTGCATGCAGTAGTAATCAAAGAAGCAGCCATGTCAGGGGAGGAAAAATGTGGCAACACCTGTAAGACTAACTAGTTTTTATTTTAGTGTAAGCTTTTGTGGAACCTAAACCCATTTCTTCAGATGCAGTACCGAGTGGCATTAAGGCCTCAGTTTTAAAGCATACAGTGGGTCCTTGGTATTTACTGGCGTGAATACCAAGGGTGTAGGACAATGATGTTGTAAAATTTTGTCCCTTTTATAAAGTAGCAAAACCAAGGTTAGCTTGGGGAAGGGAAATATTTTCAAGCAGTGGCTGGTTGAATCCATTGATACAGAATCAGTAGATACAGGGGGCTGACTGTATTTATAGAGTGGAGTGAGTGGGATAGAAAGTACTAGGATCCTGTGAAATGTAAACCATGTCTCTTGCCCTAAATTTTCAAAGGCTGGGCAAAGCAATACCAGTCTTTCAGATCTTTACAGTGGTCAGTTAGTGTTGATGTGTGAAAGCAATAAATTGGCTTTATTGCTTTCACACATCAACTTTAACTAGCTACTGTAAAGATCTAAAAGACCTGTACTGCCTTGCCCAGTCCTTCGAAAATTTAGGGCAATGCCTCTTTCTAGATCTGATTACATTCTATCCTGCTCCTACAATTGTATAACTCTTATGCCTTATATCTGAGATCTTAATACCATTCAGTACTGCATCTGAAGAAGGTGGTTTATATTCATAAAAGCTTATGCTAAAATAAAAACCAGTCAGTCTTAAATGTACCACTACATTTCTTTCCTATTGTCTCCCTCCCTTCCTCTTTTTCATGTAGCAGTAATTGTGTTATAATGTTTAAAGATCTAACTAAAATTAGAAAAGATTGCATTCAAGGGTAGAGATACTAATGATCCCATATCATATAGGGGGTTTCAAGTACATTTGAAACTCCTTTGCGCAAAGGAGTTCCACTGTTCCATGCAACTGAAATGAATGAAGAAGCTGAATTGGTATAACTACTGTAACACCCGCAGGACTCTGTATTATGGAAAATATGTACATTGACAAAGCTAACTGGGCTGGTATACTCAACTGAAATATTCTGGTTAAAGACAGAAAGAGAAACAAATTGGGGATGGGGGAGAGAGGTGTACATGGTGGCAGGGAGAGAATAAGGGATAAAAAATTATAGAAAGATGCACAAGAAACATCAGTTTTTAAAGGTCCAATGTATTCTCAGCTGAATAATCTGTGGCAGAGGCAACTAAAATTGTTTCTGAAAGAAACTGTTTGAAATAGTCCTATGCTAGTTCTGTTTAAAGGGAGGGGTGGCACTGAGATATCAGGCTCTAACCCAACCTAAACAGAGGTAGGATGGTTTCTTCACATCTGACAGGGACCTACTTCAGACCTACATATGGTGCTTGCCCAGGTCCATCTGACATGCAATTGATGCAATCATGCAACTAATCCCTTTCAGGGCTGTCCCAAACCATCTTATTGCCTGAGGTGAAGAACAACATGGTGCCCTCCTGTGATGGACTAAGAGATGATGCTTTCTTCCATCTACATAATGGGACATTATCATACACCACAACTGAAGACAGTAAAGTTTAAAGGATGTATGACAGGCCTAGAAGCAGACAGAGCTCTCTTCTCCAACCCCTTTCAGCAAGGTTAGAAACTAGGTTGCCCTCCATAATGTTATTGTACCATGACTCCTAGCATTCACCTAGGCCTTGCTGACTAGGACTGCTGGGAATTACTGTTCAATAACATCAGGGGTCCGTTTTACATTTGCAAAAAGAGGTGTGTTGAAGGCTGCATGAAAGCCCAGCCTTTAGATGAGAAAAAGGGAAAGTGTGCCATGAAAACACTATTTTGGAGTTTTAAGGGAGAAGAAGTGCTTGGAGTTTTAAGGAGAAGAAGTGCTTTAAAAAGGAGCTGGCCCATTTTACATTGGCAAAAAGAGGTGTGTTGAAGGCTGCATGAAAACCCAGCCTTTAGATGAGAAAAAGGGAAAGTGTGCCATGAAAACACTATTTTGGAGTTTTAAGGGAGAAGAAGTGCCTTTAAAAAGTAGTTTGATTTCCCCACTACTTTTTTAAAAAGGGTGCAGCATTGCTGGCCCGTTTTACACGGGCAAAAAAAGGCGCTTTTAGGGCTAAAAAGCCTGCATTTAGGATTAGGGAGGGCGTAGCCTTTACACCCTCCCTAAGCCTAAAACGCATGGACGCCGCCATTTAAAGATGGCGGCGTCTACACGGTGGCGCCGTACAAGCGTCATCACGTGCGCAGCGTTTTGACGCGCTGCGCACGTTTTGACGCTCTGGCGGCGCGGGAGGGCGCCAATCGCGCCCTTCCCGCGCCGCAAAAAAAGAGCTCGATCCCAGAGCTCTTTTTTGCGGCGGGTCGTTGCGGCGGGATGAGGCCTCTGGGGCTGCCCGTGTGGCAGCCTAGGCCTCATCTCGCCGCTAGAAGGGGCGAGTTTGGACCGCCCCTTTTAGCCAATGTAAAAAGCACCCCTATTGCATCTAAAGGCTAAGGTGTAGTTGAACGGTTAAATGGGGCTCTGTATCTTTAAAGCGCCCATTTAAAGGCAGCGATACAAGTGCGGAGGGAGGGAAGGTGCCAAGACAAGAAGAGACCTTCAGAGCCCGGCCAGAGTGCGCCTGCACCTTCCTTCACCTCCTCCCTTTGGTTGAGAGAGTGTGACTTCTAGGGAGACAGTAGGGCACTGGAGGCGCTCAGCCAGACCAGGGCAAGCTGGCAAGAGGAGGAGGAGAAGGGGAGGGACCTGGAGCACCTCCGCTGCCCTGCTTCCCTGCAAGTCACACTCTCTCAGCCGAAGGGGGGAGGAGAAGGCAGGCCCAGGCACACTCTGGCCAGGCTCCATGGCTCTCTCCTGGCTGCCTTCCTCCTCCCTTTGGCTGAGAGAGTGTGACTTGCAGGGAGGCAGGGCAGCAGAGGGGCCCCATGTCCCTCTCCTCCTCCTCCTCCTGTTTCCAGCTTGCCCTGGCCCAGCATCAGGAGGACCTGGAGCACCACCGCTGCCCTTCCTCCCTGCAAGTCACACTCTCTCAGCCAAAGGGAGGAGGAAGGCAGCGGGGAAGGAGGGAGGGAGGGAAGGAGCCAGGAAGAGACCCCCAGAGCCTGGCCAGAGCACGCCTGGCCCTCCTGCTTCCTCTTCAAAAAGAAGGCTGGAAAAGTAGGACGTGTCCTGGCAAAGGAGGACGTGCCTGGTCAACTTGGAAAAGGGGGGGCCTCTGCTCAAGAATGGAGGACATATGGGAATCCCTCCTGGGCAGAGGGCTGAAACCTCAAGACAACTCAATATAATGCTCTGACAGAACACAGACTACAACTCCCATGAGCCTTTGCTACCATTTCCCAAGATGCCTTAATTTGCAACAGAAAGCCGACCAGTATGTTCACATGTGATGAATTCTTTCGTATTGACTCTGCATTTTCTTTTTGTGTAGATGCTCTCTTGTTTTGTGTGTGATGAGCTTGTGCGTAATCATGTGCATTTCCAAACTGACCTCACTTTCTCCCTCTTTCGGAATGGTCCTGTACTCCCCCATGTGATAAGCTCCGACTGTATGGTGTACCTGCGCAATTGCGCAATTCGCAGCCAGCAAGGGAAAAAAATGTTTAAAGCGCGGCTAAAAGCCACGTTCCTTGCCGCCCATGTAGCTGCTCCACCTGTGTTTGTAGCGTTTTGACAGCTTCCCATGTAGTTGCTGAGCCACAGAAAAAACCTCAGTCTAGCTGCCCTGTACTTTTTAAATGCACACCTGGGGCTTGCTGTCTAGCTGCTAAGCATTAAGGAAAGTGCAACTTCATGTCACACTTTCTTGCCAATGTAAAAAGCCCCAGGATGTTGCATGATCTTAACCTTGCCTTACTACCAGCTCTCAGCATTTCTGCCTGGGGCAATTGCCACAGTTTGCTTACAACTAACTTTGCTTCATCTCTTGGTGGTCTCGAGAGGACAAATTCTACCAAGCAGAAAGTGCTACCTTCAATCCAGGCATACTTCATAATAATTTTACTTATGTGGATAAATTATAAAGTAGGAACACTATTTTGATTAATAGCATCTTGTGTTTATTCCCCCCCCCCCCCGGAACTTTCTATCTAATTGGGTTTCCCCCCGATGGAACTTTCTATCTAATTTAAGCAGCAATATCATATCACACATTTTACACCATTACATAAAGGGCTTGTGCAGCATAAACAGAAACCAAATGACTGTCTGAGAAGCAGCAGCTCCAAACTTATAATGCACCCAATTTGGCTGTCTATATTCTCGTCATGAAGCTGTGCCTGGTATTTTACAAATCTTTATTGAAAACTGTTAAATTTATGCCATGGAAAATAGACACAATCTTTGGGGTATTAGGCATTTTTCACATGGTGTTGAAATTTCAGCCATATTGGATCACTAAGGATGAGGGAGGGGAGAATTCCACCTTCTTCAAGGGCATAACACTAAAAAAAAAAAAAAAAAAAAAAAAAATTAAACAAATCACATTATATATTTTTCCAAGTATGATATTCCGTCTTATAACATTTCAGCCTCCATTGTATGTAGCAAAATAATAAGGGTTATGAAATCTTACTCAAAACAGACATGCATATGAAGCAAAAAATAAGCTCTACTAATTTAATCTGCTTTCCTAAATGTTAACAGCAGTGTAAAAATGGATGCTCTCATCCTTGTAATCAGTTGCACGGTGCACAAGGGCAGCAGTCTCTGGTGCCTCATCTGTGAACTAATCTTTCATTTCATAGCAGATCTTTCCATATCAAACAACACAAATGACTTAATTTGCATGACAGGATTTGTAACGGGGCAAATCTAGTGTCAAAGTCGATTAAAGATTACACCGGAGAACTATCATAATCAGGACTCTAATGAGCCTAAATAGTACATGTAAAGTCTCCCCTTTTTGCCATTCCAGTCATGTATAAAAAGGGAATGTGTTTCTTTTCATCGGTGAGCCAGTCCTTGGGCTTGAACATTACGCCCTACGTTGAGCTAAAGTCATGTCAGTCTAGTTTCAGAGAGAGAGAAAGGGAAATAATAAAGCAAACATCACTTCACAAATGACATTGCTTAGTATAAGCCAATGTTTGAAGCCCTTAATTCTTCTAATCTGCAAAATAGTCAATGCTAATGGGTTTTTGCCTTTGTGAAAGCTGATGCATAGAAAGAAAAACTTTAATGAGCTGCCTGGGTTGTATGCTTACAGATACCTGTCAAATGTCTGTCATCTTAGCTATCGTTGAGGCATTATAAAGAAAGTAAGAAGGAAGGAACGACAGTATTTGTACAAGCATTTTCATGCTAAAATGGCACAATTTTCTTCCTGTCATAATTTCATTGTATCCAAAAGTCAGAAAAAGCTTAACCCTTTCGTTTCACACATCTTGTGCAGCGGATTGCCTGTCCTGCATGGCAATTTTAAAAAGAATGTTGTGGTTTTTTTGTTTTTTTTTTTTTGTAAACAGCATCCTTTCCCAAATTTGTTTCATCAGTCTGAATTAGCCACATTTGTGGGAGGTGTGGGGGTGGAAGTGACAACCATTGGGATCAATTTCTGCACCCCAGGGAGATATGTTATATTTATTTATTTACAGACATAATATAGAAGTCTACCACGAGATTTTTTTTTGTAGTCTTACACTAAGACTCCTTTGTATCCTTTTGTTAGTCAAATGAATATAGATAAAAATAAGGTCAGCAAATGCCCCTCCTTTTTCCACGTTCTCTTTTTATTAAAAGTATCTTTAAACACAGGTTCACATTAATATTACAGTTATCGCTATGGCTGAATGAGCCTTACTTGCAGTAATACTAAACAATTTACCACTGCTGAAGAAAGAAAGTAAAGAGATGAAGCCTAGATGCTATTGTTTTGCCACTCCCTCCAATGTTATTTTATTTTATTATTTTAAGCAGTTGATAGCTGGGTTTTTTTAAAAAAAACCAAACAGATCTGATTAAATTTCTTCCACAACCTTTCTCCCATTTGCCTATGCTGCCTTACTACATGGTTATACTCAATGGCACCACTTAGAACTTTGTTTCATGGTCTTCCCCATTCTGGGCTGTCTTTGTGCAAATGTCCACACCCCTTGAGCTTCATGTTTTTAGCAGAGCAGATCTGTCTCAAAACATATTGACAACATACAATAACCGAATGACAGATTCCTGTTGAAGGGAGAAATATGCCCTTTCGTTTAAACTCACTTATCAGATGGGCTTTATTGCTTTCAGAGGACATCGCTTGTTAATAGCTGGAGACTTACACAAATAGAGAATTCTGTTTTTCTTTTGGGAAATTTTATTTCAAGTGGATTCAGTATGACAGTGGAAAGCTTCTGGCAGCCACTTTTACCTTATTATGAACCAAAACAATGCCACACTTCAGGCTTTGCCTTTAGGATAAAGATAAATGTCAACTTCTCCAGGTAACATGGATAAGCAGCGATGAGTAAAGAAATACTTGCAAATAATCCTACCCCCATGAGACTCTTTGTAAATCATCTGTTGTAACTAGCAAAAAAAAAAAAATATTTTTTTAAAGTGCTGGATAAAGGTTTGACTGTTCCCTCTTTGATTGATGCATGTTCATTTTTTACTTGGAGAAAAAGAGGAGTGGATGGTATTACAGCTCTTTTTCCGAGGTTCAAAGATGTGGGAAAATGCGTGACACACTTCAACACCTCTTAAGTATGCTTTAAAACACCTCAGGCATTAGCATCAGAGTTCCAATGAGCCATTGCAATCTAAACGGGAGGGAATGTTAATGAGTGCATTGCACTCCTCCAATGGACTCAGTGAAAATATCTCATGGGTTGCACTGCAGATGAAAACCACAAGTAGAACAATCTCAATCTCTCCCTCCCCTTCCAACCCACACGGCATGGGCTAAAATAAACACAGGAGGGAGTTTCAGTCACAGCAGCAATATTAACATAGAACTTGCTCTTTAAAAAAAAATCATGTGAAGTGTTCCAAATTGACACATAGAGCTTATCCCTTGGGCAAATAAGCCAGTTTACCTCTTCCGCCTTGAATTCAGAATACAGGATGCTCCCGGATGTTATCATAACTAAATTGCCGCTGATCTGCCCAGATGCATCACATGTCACAGCCTCACTCAGTTGTCCATTTTTTTGAAGCTGGAAGCTCCCCACTTTGAAAAAGTGCGAGCTGAGTGAGGCTTCGACCCAGGGTGAATCAGGGTCATGGCATTGCCACTAGATCCTAGGGGATTTAGTTATGATAACATCCGGGGGCATCCTGGATCCAGAATTGAAGCTGGAAGAGGTAAACCAGATTATTTGCTCAAGGGATAAGATCCATGATATCTCAAGATATCCTGGATATAACAAATTAAATTGATGAGTAAATCTGAAGGAGTAATCCCCTAAATTTGGAGGGCCCATCATGATATTCTGTCTAGCTTGAATATACTTTCTGCAAAGAAATCTCTCCTCTTCCATTGGAACCATGTGCCTCTGATTGTCTAAGCTTTGCTGCAAGATGTACCCAATATGAACATTCAAAAGTATGAAATCATAATGATCTTTGAATTTAGCTACATATTCAGTCTTCCATTTTCTTTCACCTATTATCCCCCTATAGAGGGATCCTTACATCTTAGATGAATGCTGTGTTGAATGGAGCTCAGCTTTGGAGGGAAAGATACACTTGTACATAATTCTGTATTGAAATGTATTAAATGAGTACCCAAGCTTTCTGATTGGCGTATTTCTGCCCTTCCAAGGACCAAACTCTCAGAGATTAGCACGCCAGTGTAAAGAATATCTCCTGTGTGTGCTTGGATTCTGTCCCCCTTCAAGCTATGAATAATTCATCCAACATCTCTGCTCAATGGTTCCTTTAACAAGTGCAATATGAATTTAAAAGGTTATAAGGCATGTTGCTAAATAATCCTCGGTGTCGGTTTTGTGTACAATTTTCTACAGGCTTCCAAGCTTTTGCTATTGCTGTTTCAGAGTTCATTCCCCCCCCCCCCTCCTTAGTTTCCAATCCAAGGTTAGCCTTTTCCTCTGAACACTACCTCTGTGACCTAACTGCTACACCTCTGATCCTCCACACCCCAGAAGCTGTCACAAGTCTCCCTCCTTCCCAGGAGTTGAACACACAATAGAGAATAGGCCCTAGCTGTGAGGTTCAGCAGCCATTAACCCCTACCAGCTGTTCCTGCAGGGAGCCTTCTGTGGCTGAATGCCCTTTCTCTGAGGAGGCCCTCATTTCCACTAATCTAACTATTGTTGGATAGGAATGCTGACAGCAGAAAAGAAATTTTTCTTGTGTTCATGCAAGTGTGTGTATCCATGTGTAAGTGAAGGAAGAGTGAAGGCTAATTTCTATAGTAGGCATGAATGGAGGGAATGGGAAAAATACTAGTTAAAATGTGTTTACTTGCTTAAAAGGCTCTGTCAATTTAAATAATTTCAGTACCATGCTTTTTTTCTGCCTCTAGTTAAGGGAAGAAACTGGTTAGTATTAATTTTTTCCCCCCTAAGGAAGGCACTCAAAGCTGCTGGTATTGTTTGTATATTTCTCATAAAAATCGTTATCTTATTTTCTTGTTTTATTTCGTTTCATTTTGAAGACACACGGTTGCATTGGCTATTTAAATCCTGGGAAAAGTCAGGCATGGTGATGCACATTTTTGGACCCCATCTCTACAGAAAATAAGTGTGCAACTGAATTTGCTAAGTAATTTTTATTGATTGTATATCCTCTGCTGAACAAGACCCAATTGTCAGATTTTACGAGGAAATGCAGACGAAAACATATTTTTCTATGAAGTGGTATTAATGAACTGTATTTTTTTAAAAAAAAAAAAAAGAAAGAAACATTTTACAACTAAATTTCATTTTCAATCCCTGGGAATGAAATATCACGTTATTTTCAGGAAAAAATGATTTTTTTTCACTTACAAATTACCTTTCATTTGAAAAGATTTTCATGGATGCTGATTAGGTCTATGCATGTTAGAGTTACAAATCTCTTTCATAATGAGGAAAATAGCTATCATCTAATTAGCATGCAGGATTAAAAAAATGTTAGTACATTTAAATACTGTGATCTGTATAGATTTTTAGTTTGAGGGAAAGATTAATATATTCCCAGTTTTTTCAAAGTTATTAATTGATAAAATTCTGTTTAATAACCCCACAAGCAGTTGTTGTTATTCAAATAAAAAAAATAATTTACGCAGGATTATATTTTCTAAATAATTAGACTGTATCATAGTAGGGCGAATGTCAGATGTAATAAAGCTCTACAATGCATCTGTTCCATGTCTAGACTACAGCAATTATGGCCTGCAGAAACAGCAAGGTAAAGCAGTGCCTACATGTTTCAGGGTTTAAAATTCAGTATTTTTTTTTTTGCTCCTTCGCCCACTCCCCTTTTATTACCAAAAATCACTTAACTATTGTAAAATAAAATTTAACTGAATGGAGTTGTGCTTTCTTAATTTCTAATGCAAAGAAACAAACAGGGAAAGCCCCATCTGAAGCACAATTTCCATAAAAAGCTTCAGCACAGCGCCTGACATTATAGTTGTGCCAATAAATTATGCCTATTGGAAATCAAGGCATAGACATGATTTGGTGTAGATATGGGGGGGGGGGGAAGGTATTCAACTGTTAAAGGTATCATCAACTTTTAAGAGCATTGTGTGAACTATGTTAGTCCAAGCAGAATTGATTTGTGGCTAAAAAAGGAATACTGGTGCAGCTGGGCAACAGTATTAATAATATATATAGAGAGAGAGGGGGGGGGGGGGGAAATCATGGCTTCATAAGAAGATTCTTATTATATTTTTGGAACTTCCTTTGACATCATATTGACATCAGTAGGAAGCCCTGCCTCTATATTAAGATCAGTTCACTGCCTGTGGCTCTTGTCTGGTAATGATCAGATGTACACTTACTGTTGATTGTATCCCATCATTTTCAGCTTTCAATGTTTGATTCTATCTTCTCAGCAGTTAGAAATCAGCCTGTACTTGCTTTTTAGCGGATTAAATGTTTCAAGATGAGATCTGGACTGTATCAACAAATCACAATGTTGAATCACCACACCCCCATTTTTACGAACCAAAGGGTGCCAAAACCCACCACCCCTTATTCCTTATTCGGAAAAAGGTGATAATAGTCAAATCATATTAGCTCTTTCTGGAAACTAACCATCAATATCACAGTCTTACTAAATTGTTATTGCCTCCTGCAGAGACACAATGCCTGGATGGTCAGTGGGTTCAGAAAGGATATTTGAATTTAAGCTTTGCTTGCTCAGAAAGCATCTGATTTATTCCACTATAAACATACTCCTTAAATGAAAAAAACATAGAGGCTTTCAAAAAGTTAGGTGCTGCAGCTGTCAGTCAGGCAGTTGGACTGTTACCTGGGGCACCTTCACACTAAACAAATATAGTGCAATGATTGCACTTTATCCATCCTATGGAGTCTCGGAATTTGCACTTTAAGGAGGAACATTTCAGATACTCAGCCAGAAAATTCTAGTGCATCACCACAAACCACAGGATTCCATTCGATGTTGCCATGGTAGTTAAAATAGAATCAAAATGATATAATGTTCTAATGTGTAAAAGGTCCTGTTTAATATAGGGTAAGAATACAGTGTATAAATCACTTCCTGAGATCTTCTCCAGTCTTCTCTAATTGCACTGATGGATAGTAATCCGCTCTCTTCCACTAGGATTCCAAAACAGTTGTTGTTGTGTGCCTTCAAGTCATTTCTGCCTTATGGTGACCCTAAGGTGTACCTATCACAGGGTTTTCTTGGCAAGATTTGTTCAGAGCGGTGTCTGTCATTGCCATTCTCTGAGGCAATGAGAGTATGACTTGACCAAGGTCACCTAGTGATGTCCATGTCTGAGTGTGGATTTGAACACTAGTCTCCACAGTCATATTCCAACCCTAAAACGACTACATCACACTGGCTGTCCAAGCCAAAACAGACAATGATTTAAATATCAATATTCGCTGTAACTTGGAAATCAATGGTCCACTCAGCAGGTTGGTAGCCACATCCTTGATGTTATCTGTATGCAAGCTAAGAATTCATCCTAGCACATGCTTCAAACTTCCATGTGGATGGACTTGGTAGGCATACACTGTAGTGTAACATTATCAGAGAATGGAAGCGGTCTCTCATGTAAGTTTATCAGCATTTACTGATCTTGTCAGTGAGTACCTGTTAAAAGCACCAGATTATCCAGGGATACATTCACTGAGAGCCACAAAGAGCCAAGCAACACTGTCAGAAAACTACTGGCCCAGAATAAATTTACCTGATCTCTTCAAATGACAGTCAATGGAGGGTGGCTTCTTCATTGTATAACTCTGCGGGTAAACCTACTCTAGATTTACATCTGAATTTTACAGGAGCTAACCATGGTGCCAAATCTATAAAGGCAATAGTGTTCAGCACTCTGGATAGTTCATAAACCCAGAATGGATTCACTGTTCCACATTCATGGATCTTCCAGCCTCCACTGAACTGAACATTACAAATATAATATGCAATTTGCCCAGTCAAATTAGGTCTGTTCTCAGAATTGCCAAATTACACTTGAAATACTTTGTCATGTTTAGCCGGGACCTCTTGCATACAGGCAAGGTTTCACCTTGGCACTGTATCCTCACCAGAAGATTCCCAGAGCTAATCACACCATGTCTTCAATTCTGTTTTTATGAGCACTTGACTCAGTCAGCTGTCAGTTTGAATGGGGAAACCATTTAATTCCACCTCAATGATTTTTCTGTTTAATACATGTGCTGACAAAGAGCTGGTCAGGTGTGCTTGTAAGCTTACATTCTTTCAAAGATGAAAATGCTTAAAAAAGAGAGAAAAGGAAATGCTCAGAAAAATGGAAAGAGGGTTATTAATAAATAATAGCTCAATAACTCATGGAGTTCAATAGCTCAATAGCTCATCCAGGAGTCTGTGCTTGACTAAGAACAGCTCAGAATTTCAAAGCCTTTTTAAACTCACAGAGTACTCTTAAATGTAAAGATGATACAAAGCTGAGAGCTAGGCAAAGATCAACACAACTGAAGTTTTACAAGAACAGGAGCTTCTAGTCATTCTGAAGCTGAGTCAATATCTGGCACAAAGGACACGTTCTGTTTAGAACAAGTAATAGCCCAAGGCTTGCAAAGTAGCAATACTTCTTGACTTCAAGGCTGAGTGTTAATTATCTCTAGCCCTGGGCTACTCAACTCATGACAAATTTTTAAAGAATTTAGGAAAGAGCCACACACACAGGGAAGCATGCAGAAGATATAAGTGTGGAATAATTGACTTAGGCTTGCATGCTTAATCAAGTCTTAGGAAGATGTTGGTTTATAAAGCCTTCAAGTATTAGGTCTCGGAGTCAGAAAGAAAGGAAAGAACATGCACATATTCACTGAAGGTAGGACAAGAAATTTGGACCAATTTAGAGGCATGTATTTGATAGGTCGGATATGATAATTCAGCTTCCACAAAGCCAGTGACTTTCAGACAATATTCCTAACTGAAGGAATAGTGCATTAGTTTGATTATTTTAGGGAATTCAGGGATGTTATTGTTAACATATAATCAATCTTCTCGGAAGATAGTAGAGATATGTGATCTTCACTGCAGCACCGAATAGGTGCAACTATTATTCTTGTTCTTTGCTAACAATGATTAGCTAATTAGGATCCAGAGTCAGCATTAGGCTTTCATTTCCTTGCTGGAGCATATTCTTTTCTCCCCATTGAACCAGGTCAATCAAGCTAGTCAGGATCCAGTGTCTCTGAAGCTCCTTCAAAATGCAGTTTCAAATCCTGCTTTAAGGGAAACCCTATTTAACTTTAACCATGGTAATGCTAGTCTGCATTTGTGTCAGATATCTCTGCTAACTTCAAACTGTTGTTCTGGCAAAGAAAGACAGATTACCTTTGTTAACATAAAAAATGTTTGCAGATGGAGAGATTTAGAGAGAGCGAGCACTAGAAATATACCTGCTATCATTATTTTGTGTTTAGATGCCAGAATCATCAGGTGCAAGTCTTATCTAATGAATCAGTTGCTTTTCAGATAGATTTTTGAGCAATTGAAATTGTACAATAAAACTGAGTTCTTGAGCTTGGTAAGTCTTTGTAATACCCACTAACATAAATAAAAATAAGAGTGTGGCTTAAACCACACTGTAATTGTTGTTGTGTGTCTTCAAGTCATTTCTGACATACGGTGAACTTAGGGCAAACCTATCATGGGGGTGTATTGACAAGATTTGTTCAGAGGGGGTTAGCTTTTGAGGGTGAGAGTGTGTGACTGGCCAAAGGTTACCCATGGGTTTCCATGGCTGAGCAGGTATTCGAACCCTGACATCCAGAAACATTTCAGTACTCAAATTCTATACCACACTGGTTCCCCAATAACAGCACTTGTAAATCTGTTGCAAGGGCTGGTGAACATGTTTTGGACTTCAACTCCCACAATTCCTAGACCATTGGTTATATAAGGTAGGCAAAAATATCTAGAGAGCACTGCTTTGCCTATCCCTGATGTATCGAATATGTGATATATCAAGAATGAGTGATGGCCTGTAGATTCTTCACTGAGGACACAATCCTATACTGACTTACCTAACAGTAAAACCCACTGAATTCATTCTGTTGGGTCAAGACTAACCTCTTTATCACACTAGGGGGCAAAAAGGATTTAAACAAGAGTTATCACAGGACATTTCCTGTTCAACTCTCATTTAACTCTTGTTTAAATCCTGTTTGCCCCCTAGTGTGATAAACAAATGATTACAAACAATGGGATCTTGATTTAGTCTCGGTTTATTGATTCCCACAGATTTCAATGAATATAAGTAAGTCTGGACTCATCCCAATGAGAAATGTTGTGGAAAAAACAAATATGGGATGGTGTTTTATATCTTCCTATGAATGTTTTATTGTATACGGTCAATGCTGTGATACTCTTGAGGTTTCATTTCAGACTAGATCTGAAGAGCGGGTAACATTTTTGATGTTTTCATTACATTTTTTTTTTCAAAAAATTGTGCCTCATACAGAAATATACAAAACGCACTTACACGCATATTTGTGCACAAGCACACATGCTGAATAAAGAATAGTTTACCAACTGATAAATTATCTGATAGAAATGAATTATTACCTGATCCTAAAGATCAGCAACAACATAGGATATAACAGTGTCAGCATATTACAAATGTATAGCAGGCTAAATACTGCTATCCTTACCAACATAAAATGTTTAATTCTGGATAATGATGTCACAATTACTTAAATGAGAATGTAAACTACCCCATAATCCCACTCCAGTCCCCACACCTATATTTCAAGGAGGGCAAATGAAGTGGGACCACGTTTTAGGTTTGCTAAATGCTTAAGCATTCCACTTTGTTTTATGAGGGGGTGGCTTTTAAAAAGTTAATACAGGTCAAGTTTCCTTTATCGAAAATGCTTGGGACCAGAATATTGCATATACACAATGAATTATCTTGAACATGAGATCCAACTCTAAACATGAAATTCACGTATATTGTGTGTACACTTATACAAATAGCCAGAAGGTAATTTCATAGATAATATTCTTAATAATTTTGTGCCTGAAACAAAGTTTGTGTATGCTGAACCATCAGAAAGCAATGGTGTCACTATCTCAGTCATTCATGTGGACAATTTTGAATTTTGGAGTATTTAGGATTTCAAAATTCTGGATGAAGGAGATTCAATCTGTAAATACACAAAGATGGCTGTACTTGGCAAATCAGTTTTAGATTAGTTGAAATTCATTTATATGCATTCACCTTTAAATATTAAATTCATTAAAATTTACTTGACTCATTGTTAACAGATAAAATCAACCTATTCATACTTGCTTGATACCATATAAATGTATAGTTATAAATATATTAATCTTAAATATGTCTAAATTGACTTTGATAAGACAATGATTATTGATATTGAACTAATAAGAAACCACATTGGCTATAGTATATGGTTGTGGTTATCTCAAGTGCGGTTAACGGCTTGGTAATTTGGGGAAGGTACCCCCTTCCCATAGTTTACCTGCTGAAAGAATTAAGAAGTAAAATTCAACCAGTTATAGTTTGTTTCTACATGTATGGTAGTATTACGGAACTGAAGAAACATCCTGTTCACAGCACTGACACACTTTGCAATTGCCAAACAAAAACACAGCCAGATGCTGTTGATCATAATTTATTCTCTCACACTGATGCTTGTACACATAGGCAGAAGCTTTCAGTGTAAATTCAATTCAATTTGCAATCTTAAGAACAGGAGGAAAATCTATTGAGTGCAATATTATTCTATTAGTGAAAGCAAAGGCTTAAGTTAGTTTATGTAAGAGGAAGTGCTTATAGAGTGTGTATCTGTCAAAACAGGTGGACAGAAAAATAAAAAAAAATCTGGTGCTGTTCTAACAAACGGTGACATCCAGGTTTCCCACTATTCTAACAACTTATGTTTCCCTTAGATTTTAAAATCAAAGCATTCAGACCCCACCCCACCCCATTTCCACCTTTATTCAGGCCCTGGAAAAGAGAAGGGTGTGCTGGGAGAGAGTATGTTCACATCAACACCCAAAATGGCTTTCTTGTCTAGTAGTGTCCATTCTGCTGTCCAGTTTTGGCCTGCTGCCTACACCTTCCCATTCACCAACATTCACACATCTGTCTCACACAAAGCTGGTTGACTGTCGCCTACCTAAGATATGCATAATGGGCAACCCCTCCATGTATCCACAGATAATAGTAATACCAGTGCTAGCAAGAGAAACTAAAAGGAAGACTGCTAGAGTCACAACATGATTTTCCCCCATACCGCAGCATTAGAGATCTTCAGAATATGCCTGTATCTTTGCAGAACCATTACATGAAAGAAAGGAAGGCGAGAGAGAGGTGGGGTGGGGAAATACAAACTATTTAAAAAAGCACATACACTGCTGCTGACACTGTTGTGACAGCCAGCAGTATCAGCGGCAGTCAATTATCTTCACAAATGCCTCGTGTGCTAATGAGACTCACAAAAATCACCAGACTTTTCTGGCAAGGAGAAAAGATCAGTTTCATTGCTTGCAGAACTAATTCAGTGTACAAAAGTGAAGGCTCCACCATCGTTGCCTCTTTTACTGCTCCTTTTGTAAAGGCTTTTGATGTCCACTGAAGAGTTGGGTCTGTGTTTGGGGCTCTTCATCTCCAGTTCATTGCCTGTCATTAACATACATATCCATATGAAAAGTTTGGTAAGTCACTAACAGCTGTCCAGAATGGAGGGCTGGGGAAAGAACCGATTCCTTCTCAAAATGCTGACAATACTATTTAGCTCTTTTTGGCAATGATATACCTAACTTTTTAAAGCCGCCTTTCACTCAAAAAGCAACTAGGCATAATACTACATTCAAACACGTTTGTGGTTTTCATTTCGAAGCAGTCATTTGCTGTATTCAGAAGAGGCCCAGAGTGGCCAAGAGCAAAAGGAACTCCATCATTCATTATACAACACACACAAAAAATTACTTTCCAAGTGTAGCTTTTGACTATTTCAAATAAACGCGCATATTCAGTCCAGAGCAGAGAGAAAGCCAGCAGCAGATGCTCTCCAAGGTTATTTTATGCTAAACACTTGGCCAGAATTATGAGACCTCACAGTTCACAGTCAGTGACTGGTGGTAACAAAAGGCATGTCAAATCACATTTGATGAAAGTTTGGCCATAACTGATTTGCAAATGTATGTGTATGAAAGAAACAAGAGTTATGCCCTAAGCATAACAGAACACACAGAGAATTTAGCTGCTTTTCTGGGAAGAAAATTTAGGAAGATTATTGCTAGTGAAAAAAATTTGCAGATAAAGTTAAGCCCTTTTCATAGTTTTACAGTTTTGATCAGAACATTTATAGGCACAGGCTTAACTTTAGCTAGCTCATGCAAAAGCAAAGCATACTGATTAAGTTTAGGGTTGAACAAATATTTCAAGGATCACATTAATCACATATATTCTTTTCTTTTTTAAAGAGAGTTTTCAAAACACTAGTGGAACCAAATTCACTGGCAAGTAAAAGATGCAGGTTTAGTCAGATAGCTATGAACTTTGCATTTTTTTAAAAAAAATCTTTCTTTTTATGCATTGGGAATCAAATATATCCCATTGAGGTGGAGAGTTGCCCTTTGATTTCAGCAGAGTTGAAACTGCATACTTAGCTTGGAGTTTAGTTTTTTTGCTCCCCCTCCCATCTCAGAAATAACGTTTTGATTGATAAATGCTTTCCCACCCAACCTTCACTGCTCTATGGAGTTCATGACCCTTGAGCCATAATTTACAATACATTGCACCCAAGGTTTTCCAAGTCTTAGTTGGAAAACCAGGGTGGATGAATCTATGTCAATTATCAAGAGCCTGACATAGTTTTACAAGGATTTTTTTTATCAGAAGCAAAGTGCTCAGCAGGCTACCAACCACCAGTTCTGGAAAGGTTTTATTCCTGTCCTGATCCTCCCACCATGCAAAAACAGCTTGTGCCGTATAAAAACGAGAGTTTAATCCCACTTGTTGCTGCTTTCTTTTCTTTTCTTTTGACAAAGTTCCCAATCTCTCTCTCCCCCCCCCCCCCCCTCCATTTCTTTCCCTGGAGCATCTCTTCTATCACCCAGTTTGAAACACACACACATATATCCCCCCAAACTCTTGAAAATCACACTTCTATCTATTTTGATTTGAAAATTAAATCTTATTTATTATGCATCCTGTTTGTTGTCTTCGAAGAAGCTGAGCATTCATTTTAAAGGAGGCCAGAATGACTTCTTAAACACATTTCTCTCTTTGCTGCAATTAAACAAAGTGGAGCTGTGATTAGTCCACCGCAGGGGGGAAAGAAAAAGACACCCTTGAATCAAAATGGGGGGACCTGACTGTGCATTATGGCCTCACAATGCAGGAGTTTATTGCTGAAACCTGCTTTTCGCCTTGCACAGCAAACCATGGGAACTTCAGTCAGGTGGAAAAATGATTCTCTTCTCTGAGCTGAAGCAGCTTTAAGGATCATAAGAACAGCTGAAGCCACTAAAGCTCTTCCCAGTAACTGAGACATTTAGGATAATCTTTACGAGAGCTTTACATGAGCTTTGGGGAGTTTTTTTGCTTTTTTGGTGGTGGTTGTTGAAGGCAGAAGTAGAGTTAATGATGAGCTTTAGCAGGCTGCTACTACTGTGGCTGTTCCTTCTCTCCCTCTCTCTCCAAATCTAAGCCAAAAGTGCCTGTTTAAGTGAAGTGCCACCTCCCTTCCAGCCCTTGGGAAACCACTCAAGGGGATTGGGTTGGCTGTGTGTGTGTGTATGAGACATAATGAAAACAATTTTACGCTGTGGAGGGAGGTATCGGGCAATTACTGATGTAACAGCCACCTGCAGAAGCGAGTCCTCGGTTGGAGCATTGGACTATTCATGAATATTTTATGGTGTGATGTTATGCTGAATGGCCAGGGCAGGTGAAGGGGGCTGGAGCGGGGTGTAATAAGTAACTCTGCTGGAGACTGTGTAACAGTTCTGTTTCTCTGCAGTGGTCCATAGTGTTCACACCAAGAAGAATTCTGAGCCTGCCCAGGACTCCGCCGCAGCAGCTGAAGCCGAGGAAAGATGATGTGACAAGTCATGGTGGGCGCTCTTCAAAATCTGTTGTCTGCCAATTTTACACATGATGTCCACCTCAAAGAGCCTCCCGCATCAATCTTGTCCAATTTAATTGGATCGCCTAAGCGGTGGATAAGGATTAAATGAGAATTTTGTAATGGAGAAAACGTGTTCTCACTCGTTAATCCGTTAAGGATTTTATAAGGTTGGAAACACAAAGGGGGTGAAGGGAGGAGTTAAAAGTATTTTCTCAAAAGTCATGATAACTGCTACTTTTTAAAAGAAAAATACACAGACTTGTTTTACCAGGCTTGGATGCCATTAACGTTTGTCCAACCGCTGATTACCACCCTCTTAATTCTAGAACTTTTTAAAAACTTTCTTTTGGTCCATTTCATATCATGATTATAATATTAAAAATAATAAGAACGTTATAAACAATGATTCGTGGCATATAGGTTATGGTTTATACCTCTCTAAAACCTTTCTGCGAAAAAACGCAATGATGATCAAAACTACCATAATTCAATTGCCAGTGTTTGAAAGGTGACCCTAAATGGTGAACCTCCATGCATATATGCACATGATTGTTTGTGTGTGAATAGGTGTTAAAAAACAAATGAAAACACTGATTTTAGATAGAACCTAGATCCCAGAAAGATACTAGAAAACAGAAGTATACTTAGTAAAATGATTGAAAATGTAAATATAAAATTTAATTTCTCCATGTTCATATCACTTGCTGCATTTGCAGTTTAACTCACATATAGTTGATTTTGGAAGAACAAAAAAAAAAACATATTTCACACAAATGTTTCATGCATAGCTTTGTAGTCCCTATAGAAAGAAACAACACAACTACAACATGATTTAGCTGTCATTTCTAATTGGATGAAAGTTGTTCTGCACATTTTATCTTTTATCAGAATTTGGCAAAAAAAAAAACAAAAAAAAAACAGGAGTGGCAATAATCCTCCACATGTTGTTGGACTGCACCTTTCCTAGAAAGCATCTGTAATGCTGGGAGCTGTAGTTCAGCAAAATCTAGAGGACTGTCCAGCTCCCACATTAATGTACTTGCATGCTACACAAGAACCCAGCAGCCTGAAGTTTGTAATGCCATAACACGAAGATTGAAAAGCAGAAATCCTGTATGTGACATTGTTGTTGCTGTTATTG
Organism: Urosaurus nigricauda; assembly: GCA_034509955.1. Taxonomy (NCBI): domain Eukaryota; kingdom Metazoa; phylum Chordata; class Lepidosauria; order Squamata; family Phrynosomatidae; genus Urosaurus; species Urosaurus nigricauda. The sequence continues at coordinate 89,344,023 of JAOEGL010000006.1, forward strand.
TGTGCATTCAAGTCATTTCTGACTTAAAGTAACTCTTAAATTAAATCTATCATGGGATTTCCTTGGCAAGATTTGTTTAGAAGGGGTTTGTCTTGGCCTTCCTCTGAGGCTGAGGGAGTGTGACTTGCCCAATGTGTTTCCGTGACTGAGTGGGGATTGGAACCCTGGTCTCCAGAGTCATAGTCCAACACTCAAACCACTGCAACACACTGTGACCCTTTGTGACCTATGTGCATGTATGTCTCCTTTTGGACATTGAGAGTCAGCCTGGTGTAGTGGTTTGAGCATTGTACTATGACTATGGAGACCAGGGTTCAAATCCTGGTTCAGCCATATAAACCCACTTTGGCAAGTCATACTCTCTCTGTGGTAATAGAAGAGCAATGTTTCAATCTTCTGCAAATGATGTTTAACCCCTCTTCACCCTAAATTTTTTTGTACAGAACCAAAGGCTTTGCTCATGCACAGACACAAGGATAGAAATCCTTGGTAGTTGGTGATATTGGTAGTTTGAAACTGGGTGGAGAAATTCCATCGGAAGATAGAAAACAAATATTCCTTCCCTGTATCTGAACATTCCAAAGTGTTGTGGGGAATGTATTCTGCAGAGAAAAACATGTGGGTGTTTTTTAAATTGTTTTCTCTGAAATAAACAGGTTCCCTGGGTAGGAATCAGTATTTACTGGGCAGAACAACCATCTTATACACAGAAAATAGTGGGTGTGTGCAAAAAAATTTTAAAAATTAAAATATACTCCCATTTTTTTCCTTGACAGAATAATTCATCCACAGCATTATGAGATATTCAAAAACTGGGGGGAGGGGGGGATGTATCAAGATTCTCACTGTTCTATTATTCTTTCCAACTGGGTTTCCTGATTGTTGGGAAACACATTTTCAGTCTGAAAACAAAAATGACAAATATTTGTTCCACACCTACACACCCACATCATATCACAGTTTCCTTAGTCTAAGTATGGATTTCTTCAGGTCTCTGTCCCAAAGAAAGTGTGTTTTCAGTGGCATCACAAGGGTTGGTGTCATTGGCCATCTCCTGTAAGACACCATGCAGAATCCTAGGTAACGTTTTGTTGTTGTTGTTGTATTAATGTTACTCATTAAGGAGTTAATCACATGGGAGGAATTTCTCCCAATTTCGAATGGAGCCAATTCGAATTCATGTAAATTTGCTAGTTTAGCGAATTTACGTGAGTTCTAGTTGCGTTCGGAATGTGTTCAGAGTGACTTCCCATTCCCCGAAAACGACCCCCCATTGCCTAAAATTGTGTGAGATAAGTTATTACGCAATTACGTGAAACCCCATGATTGCGTTCGGAATGACTTTGGAGTATACCCCCAAATTCCCTTGTGTGATAAACTCCTAAGTCTTACTTCCCATATATCATTGGATGTAATGGCAACAGTTGTGACATAAACAACGAGCAACATTAAAATCACACTTTTAAACTACATTATCATATGCACAGCTTAAATATATTTATATTTGCATAGTAAGATTTGATATTTTCTAAGAAAATCTAAAAAATGATTTAAAAAAATTAATGTTTTTATTAAAAGTAACTGAGGCCTCTCCTTTCTCCTCCCTCTACTCATACCATCTCTTCCACTGAGCTCCAGCATACGGATACAGGAGAATGCCACAACCTGTTTCTGCCAAATGGCAGATGTCTGAGAATTAGTGATGTCACTGCACCCTTAGGGTTTCCCTTGATTTAGCCTTCACTCCCTGAAGCCCCCTTGCAACACCCCATGTGATTTTCTCTAAGTCAGGCAAAGAAATCGCACAGCTTATGGGTCATATGCCCCCCCCCTCCAATTTATTTTTGCATGCTCTTGGACCCACCTCTCACTGAAGATTGGTGCGAAGTTAAAAGGAATGGCTGCATTGGGAGGTTCCTTCCAAGGAATACTTTCAAACAAGATACAGCCACAAGAACACACATACCTTGTTCCTCCTCTAAGAGTATTAGTATTACAATATTATATATCAGTATTTGATGGGTACCAATGAACAAAATGTTCTTTTGTCCTCTCTAGTCTGCTTTAAATATATTTGTCAAGGTGACTTTCCTTATCTTACCCTGCCACCAGCAAATATTGATACAACTATATATTAGCTCAAAATTAAGGACAGGAGTTTCCAAAATAGATGGCAAGTGATTCAGCCAACTTTAAACCTTTGAGTTTTGGCACTTTCTTTAGGAATTAATTAGGAATCTGGCCTGTGAGTCAATTATCAATTTCCTTTGCACATCACAGTGTACACACAGAGATATTTTGCTAAGTAATTTTTCATAAAACCTACTAATTCATAAAACCTAAAGAACTATTGCATAATATGCCTCTGTATTCTATTTTGTATCAGGTTTCACTGAAATCTTATTCCTCTGGTAAGTGTTTCAGTAGCTTCCAATCTGAATTTGAGTTCTGGATTCATTGATTAAATTGTTCATGTCCATGTCCAGAATGTCCAAAAGCTAGGATGGGATACCATTTGGACACACAACTATTACTTTAAAGATTTCTTTGCTGGAAATTAAAAAAGTAGTGGAAAAGGCAGTGCATTTGTTTTATTAATTTTATTAGACAACTATAAAAGACTCATAATTTTTTTCCATACACACATACAGTAACAATAAACAACAAACAATAATTAACCACTAACACTGAACTTTAAACATTACATTTACACTTCTTCCTTTACATTCATCACCTTTCATTAAACAACCAAGATCGCTATCATTACTAATTAGCCACCAGATTTCATTACATCTTCATATCCATCCTCTTCGCTTCCCTACCAAATTACCAAACTTTCCCTACCATGGCAGTGTATCTGATTATCTAAGTGTAATATGAAATAGTCCAAGAAACCCTAGAATAGCAACTGTAAAACTATACTGAGACATTTTAATTTTTAAGAATCTCTATAGGCTATTTGATAGCATTTCACACCATTTTATTACTTGAACAAAGAGAGGGGAAATTAATGATATCATATTTTTTTTCCATCCAAACAACACCCTTATAATGATGTCCTGAAATCATCCTGGTTCTGATATCCCCATCTCCTATTTTTATTACTTTCAGTACTGCTTGCAAACAGTGGTACATTCAGAACAGTAGTATGGGCTCATTTTCTTTCCTTAAAAGGAAAGAACTTTGAAGACATACAATGAATTTGTAATATAATCTGTCCAGTTGCAAATATATACATACAATAAATATTCTAAGGGCACAGAAGCAAGCACACAAACTGTTAAAATTCCCAGCAATAGTAGCTCTGTTAAATCCTTTTAAAAAGTCCTGCCACATCTCAGAAACCAAAAACTCTGCCAAACTCATCTTGATGCCATTCATCCCTCACACTCAGATAAATTCATTTAAATCCCCACCTGGGCAGGTGAATGTGCCTAAAGGTGCATTCCAAGATAGATGGCCATCAAAACCAGCTGAAATGAACTGCTGCACCGATTACCTATTAATTAGAGTTCAATTGTCCATGACCAAGCCTTCTGAAAGCACTACCACTTTTCTTTACTCTTCCACCTTTACTGCAGTCTTCTGGAATCAAAGAGATGTTGAAAGAAGCCACTGCTAACATTAGAGTTCTTTAGTTTTGCAAGATTGCAATGCCATGCAATCCACAAAACTTCAAGTGTTACCCAAGAAATATCTACTCGGAAGTCCCTCTGATTTCACTTAGGTTTATTCCAAGTAAGTAGGTATAGCAAGGCAGCCTACTTTTATTTATAAAGACTGGCTTATGAAAACAACATACATGCCATCAATTAGCCCCATCCAAAGAAGCAATTTTGGCATGATAAAAAAAAATGTAGTTAGCTTTATTGGTGGACTGATCCAGAAAAATCACCTTGTGGAGAGCACATCTGTTTCAGGAAAGCTGCATTTCCCCATCACTCAAAGGATAATATTTTTGCCATTTGGAGAGTGCAATTCTTTCTCCAGCTGGAGTAGTCATTGCTATTTCCAGTGAGTGGTGCCATCACAAACATTGCAGGAATATAATGTCATAGACATGACTGATGGCATGTAACATTATTTCCCATAGCCATTTTTGCCTTTTTGCCTTTATTTTAACTTCTTTTGGAAAATTGAGATTTTCAGTCTTTAGCAAATGTGTCCTCTCAGATTCAGGCAGGAGTGCTCAGTCTTTGCTAGTTGAAAAACAAAGGCACAAAATCAAAAAAGTTACTGTCCCTTATCAAAATGTCTCAACATTTAATGAACCTGGGTGAAAACTACATAGGGAATTATATTCTTTCAGGAATGAATATGCCAAGCTTCTTGAGTCTATGGAAAACTAGTATAGTGTCATGTTTAAAGAACATTTCCAGCTTATGGCAACCCTAAGGTGAACCTATCACAGGATGTTCTTGGCAAGTTTCTTTGGGGGGGGGGGAATTTGCCATTGCCATCCTTTGAAGCTGAGAGAGTATAATTTACTCAAGGTGGCATCACTAGGGTTGGTGTCACTTAGTGACACAATGAACTCCTCCTTTAAAAATATTTTAAAAATTAAAAATTAATATTTTAAATTTTTGCAAAAAAACTCTGGGGGCTCTCCTTTCTCCTCCCACTGAGCCTCACCCACTCATACCATCTCTTCATCATTATAAAGAGATACAGGCAAATGCCACAGCCCATTTCTGCCAAAATGCAGATGTCCGAGGAGCAGTGGTGTCAGCCTGTTAGGGTGTCACCTGGGGTGGTCCACACTCCCCTAGTGATGCCATCCAGTGGGTTTATATGGCCGGTTCTCCAGAATCACAGTGGGGCTAAAATAACATTCTTTCCTGACCCTTATCTGCCTCACAGCATTCCTCCTTATCCCTGTTTTTGGACAACCAGATTGCCACGGGAATGAAGGCAGTCCCTTTTTCCCTTGCTTCTGCTGGTCAGGCTGTCTTTGGGGCATGAAGCCCCAAGGACAGCCCTTTCCAGGCCACAGAGAAGGGGCATTTTGCCCTTTTTCCGCAGCCTGGAAGAGTGGCGGATTGGGGCCTCTGGGGCTGCTGGTGAGGCTGCCCTGGCCCCAGTCCAGCGCTCTAAAGGGCGCCTATGGACTGCCCTTTTTGGGCGGTCTGTAAAGCCCCAATGTTTCCTAAGTACTGGCTAACATACTGCTGTGACTGTAAAGGGCTTACAAACAGTATTATCATTCTCCACAAACTGGACATTTCTTCATATTGTGGAAAGCCTTGTCAACATTTTTAAAAAGGACATTAAGCTGGGACCCAAGGTGGCATAGTGATTTGACTATGAAACCCACTGGGTGAGCTTGGGCAAGTCCCACACTCTCAGTCTCGGGGAAAGGCAATGACAAAACCTTCTCTGACCAAATCTTGCCAAGAGAACCCCAAGATAGGTTCACCTTAGGGTCACCGTAAGTTGGAAACATGACTTGAAGGCACACAACATACACACACACACAACAGTCAACGAATAGATTTTATTTGGAAAAATCTTCTTTTAAAAAGATGATCTGATCGTGATGTGACAAATCTATAGAATATTCAGGGAAGGTGCAAGTTGTACTAAACTTATAACTCGTAGTTATACTAAACTTATAGTTAAGGATGCAGGTGCTGGGGAAAAAAAGTCACTGCCTCAGATCTTCTCAACTCCCCTTCCCCAGACAGAAGCCTCTGAAGAGAAAAGAAACTTTGGCCCGATCTAGATGGGTACTATGTGGTGCCTGGGCGGCGCCATTAGGGTTTGTGAGCATGCAGCGTTCACACGCTCACAAACCCTAGCACATAATGGCACTGGCGCCATTACGTAATGCTGTTTACATGGCGTACTTAATGGCTCCTCCGCAACTGCGCAGCCTCCGCACGTAGCTGCGCAGTTGCGGCGCCACAAAGGCACCAAATGGTGCCCTTTCTGAAAATCGCGCTGCAACTGCGGCACAAAAAAGAAGCACAAGTTGCCTACTCCTTTTTTGCGGCAGAGCTTCACCGCGGTGTCTAGCTGCTGCGGTGAAGCTCCGCAGCAAAAAAAAAGTGGCGCCAGACTGCCCCTTTTGGGTGGTCTGGAAAGGCCCAATGGGGCTAGGAAGGGCCTAAAAGCCAAATCCTCACCTTTAAAGCAGGAGTTCATTCTGTGTTCTTGTGTAAAGCTGCAATAATAAATCTGCATCATTGAGCAAGGATTTCACATTGTTTCCATTACTTTGAGAAAGCTCTTGTCTAAAATGAAACATAGGCAAGCTTGGCTATGGCCATGACTGATACTGAAATGGCAAAGAACCAGAGTGTCTTTTTCTTAACGAAAGGACACATAATTAATCCAGAAAACAAAAATGATTGACAAGCACCAGCAGGGGGAAAAACGAATGTACTGACTGACCCTGGCTATGACATAAGTGCTCTGTGTCACTGCTGATCTGCACAGAATAACTGCTTTCTGAATTGCCTGTCCTTTGAAGCAAAATGCCACATAGAGACAGACTCAAAATAAGTTTATTATTACAGTTACACTTTTAATTAAGATGATGGCAGAATCAATTCCATGCATGAATCCAAGCAAGGTGATATCGGAACAACATTAGATCTAAGGATTTCAGGAATGATCTGCCACACAATTTAAATGGGAAACATCTTTGGGCAAAAATGGGTCTCATGTTCTGCATACTTGTAAGAAGCCGTTTTACCAAAAATTGGAAATTAGTAGAAAATGTTTAGCAGGTTTAGTTAACTGCTAGTGAGCTCAGATATCCAATCAATTTATGTTAATCTTGGATAGGAAGACTTGTGAATGTGCTGGGGGGTTGTTAGTTTAATCCTTAAATTACCTAATCTCAGCTATAAGTCAACCACATGTATAAATCAAAGGCACGTTTGGGAGACAAAATTATGGATTTTGATATGGCCCATGGATAAGTCCAGGGTGAAACTTATGGGCATGTAACAATGGATGTAAAGGACAAAGCAAAGGGAAACAATGCCAAAGAACTTACAAAATTCCACCAGGCATAACTGTGCTCACCCTAAAGGATGGATGGATAGATGGATGGATGAGGAGGGAATTATGGTAAATTGTCACTGTGCAATGTGGGAGGGAGGTGACCAGGCACAAGCGAGGCTATGAAAATGCACACATGTCAAAAAGGATGAAAAGGCAAAGCAAAGCAAATGGCAACTACATTAGCAGTGATTATAGCTTTTAACTTTAGTGTGATAACTTTGCCTGATTTTAACCCAGAAAAGCTGGCAAACATACACAGATGTCTTATTCAAATCCTTCAAAGCCTGATTTCTCGCAGCATTCCTTTGAGAAGAAGAACCAAAGAACTGCCATCACCACCATTTTTCTGCCCAGACATTCAAGAATGTCAAAAGCATTGCTGCAGGAGAAAAAAAATAGAGGGTGTTGATGCTTTGTTTAGGTGCTCCCAGGATGGACTAAGCTCTCATCTTTCACCACTCTACTCAGAGAAGGGAATGGTTCTTTTTTTCCTTTTCTTTCCTTTTTTGATGAAAATTAAAGTACAGTACAGGTTGAGTCTCCATTATCTGAAATATTTGGGACCAGAAGTGTTTTGGATTTTGGAATGCTTGAGTATATTTAATGAGATATCTTGGAGATGGGACTCAAGTCTAAACACAACATTAATGTTTCATATATACCTTATACCCATAACCTGAAAGTAATTTTATACATATTTTTAATATGTTTGTGCATGAAATAAAGCTTGTGTATATTGAACCCCAGAAGGCAAAAATGTCAGTATTTCAGTCACCTATGAAAACGTTTTGAGTTTTGAATTATTTTGGATTTTGGAATTCCAGATAAAGGAGACTCGGTCTGTACTTACATTGTCACATGGATATGTCAACTCCGATATTTTTGGATCTATTTTTTTGAATAAAATGTCTAGACCTATACATGAGTATATATAATAGGAGCCATAATATTGATGAAGAAAATAGCATATAATTCACTGTTTGACTTTGTTGTTCCCAAATGGCACATTTTGTTTCTGGCATCTTCAAAATAATCTTTAAAATTTAAATTGCCCTCCTCAAGAGATAGTGGAAATTCTAGTCTACAACACCTGGAAATGTCCAGTTTGGAGAAGATTGTCTTTTTTCACAGTATAATAGTATAGCACTGTGATTCCACTTTAACTGCCATGACTGCATTCTATAGAATCCTAGGGTTTGTAGTTTGGTGAGACCCTAGAGCTCTCTGGCTAAATTTTTCGAATATCTCCTTAAAGTGAAAATTCCAGGATTCCATAGAATATGCCATGGCTCTTAAAGTGGAATTATAGCACTATAATTATATAACGTGAAATGGCTCTGGTGTTAGATTGGTATCTAACAAACTATGCAATCCACTTTTCCACTAATCTACTGCATCTCTTTCTTTTCTCAACTCCATCCTACCCCATGAACATGTATGCTTTCCACTCACCTACCAAATGTCATGGATTGTTTAAGAGACAATGGCATAAAATATTAATAATGTCAAAATGCCTTTGGAAAATCTATAGATATACTTTAAAAGACATTACCAGAAGAACAACCATAAGACCTTAGTCATTACACTCAAAGAGACAATGTTATTACTTGTGTTATTACATTTAATTCCATTTACAAACACAGAGAGGTAACTCACTGCAGATAAGTGTATTATTTTTATTTGCTACTACCCAACTCATTACACCTATGTAGTGATGGATGGCTGTCAATAGGTCTCCTTTTATTTATCAAATCATGGAGCTTGGGTTCATCTCATAAGAAATATTTCAGCAGTCATACAAACTTGTTGGTATTCAGTTGGTCCTATATTTATGAATAAAATATCTCTGTTAAAGAAGGCAAGCATATGATCCTCATCAGAGGTGGCTGGCCACTTCCATGTTAGAGAGGAAGCAAATCTGCTCTGGACTTTTATTTGAACTTGGAAGGAGCTGTTCATGGTGCCGAACCTATTTTGAGTATAGGTTTCAGTATTTTGCATAGCTTATTCAAAGTTCAGATCTAGTGTGAATTTACCACCCCACTGACATGGACGCACATAGAAGCCAATTCACCTGCCAATCTGATAAGCTTCTGTATGTGTATTCAGGGGAGAAATCTCATAATGCACCTCAAGCAGCACAATGGTTTTGATGGGCCCTGGTCAGTAGCTGTGGCAATGTCAGATCCCCTCAAGGTGGCTGCTCACCCTATGTGATCAGGGGACCAACCTTCCTCATCCCGCAACTGTTCTATGTAGGAAAAGTGCAGAGGCCAGTTTACCCAAAGATAGAGTTGCCTCATTTGTTGCCCTCTAGATACTTTGGACTATATCCCTTGCCATCATGGACAATAGTAAAAAAAAAAAAAGATGGGAGTCCAAAATATTTGCATAGGTGCCAGGCTAGGGATAGGTGCCCTGAGAGGAAAGAGCTTGTCAAATGAGAGAAGCACAGGAGATAAAAGACACAATTTTAAGCATTTTGCTTAGTAACTCTTTTTAAGTGTATAATGTATTTCACTTGGCTACTCATTTCATAATGTTCATTTTGATTTTTTTTTTGTATTTTCCTTTTTCTTTTCCTTATTTTTTTCTTTTCTTTTTTGTATATTATTTGTATATTTGCTTGTCTTTTTTTCATCCATAAGTTGAATGTAAGTATTGATTTTAATGCAATAAAATTTTTAAAATTTAAAAAAAAATCAAATCAAGGGCTTCTTAGGCTCGTGATGTGTCTTGATTTGTCCCACAGCTTTCAAGTCACTTCTTGCCATTTTTCTTTTGTTCTTCTTTTCTCTTCCTCTCTCTGTCTTTTTTTGTGTGTGGTAAAATGGAAGAAGAAACTGGACAGTTTGAGTTGAACACAAGACAAATAAAATGGTGATTTGAACTCTGTTTTCCAGAGTCATGGTCCAATACTAAAACCACTACATTATGCTGTAAGAATGCCCTAATTCCCCTAAGATCTGGGTACTTTCCCCAATGTAAATAAAATATTGTATTTTCTATGTATTTTGAAAGAACTTTGTTCCTCCTAGTTTCACTTTTCTAGTGTAGTAGGAACAGTAGGAAGTGAGTATCTCCCCTTTACAAGAGCTGTAGTCCAATTTGTAGACATCTCCATTGCTAACTAGCTCCTAAAAGGCAAACCATTTCTGGAAAGAGAAGGAAGATTGATTTCAAGGTACTTTAAACAGTCTTCCAGATTCTGTTTGATATGACTCACTTGTTAACCAGAGAAGTGTAGTACCTCACTAGTTAACCTGAAAGAAAGCTTCCTGTGACATCCCTTGTCTTTCACCCTTTCCCAATTGATATCATCATCATCATCATGGTTTTCTGCCAAAACTAGGACTCAAGGTGACATACAAATTAAAAGGAACAATACAACTAAAAAACAAACAAAATGTGATCATTAAAATGGACTTAAACTAATCACAGTATTAAAACAGTTCACATCTACACTTAATAAAATGCAATTTAAAATAATATATTTTTTTTAAAAAAACCAATCGAGTTTAATAGAATACAGTTTAAAACATTCTGTATTAAAAGCCTGATGAGCTACAAATGTTTTTTGCCTGCCAGCAAAAGGACAGCAAGGAGAGGCCATTCTAGTCTCTCTCAAATGAGAGTTCCAGAATCTAGGGGCAGCCATTCAGAAAACACTGTCTCACATCCCACCAACTATGCTTATGATGATGATGGGAATGAGAGGAGGAGGTCCTGGATGCTTGCCATACACAGTGCTGTGGAAAATGGACTTGGCTTTGATGGCCTCAGTGGGAGGAGACCAGAATCCCTCATGGGTTGTGATACATGTCATGTCACACGTGGGAGCAGAGCAACAGGTACAGTCTATCCTACCCTCCTGCCCTTGCTACCAGGGCTGTGTTGGAATCCCCCATCCCTTTTTACAAGGTTGTTTTGTTTTGTTTTCGTACCCCCACGCTGTAACTTGGGGAACTAGGAATAATTGGCATAGGTGGTTAGTACTACATTTAGCAGGCAGTGGGGGAGAATGTAAGCCCTTTTGGTGTAGGGTATGGCTCTGGAACCATCTCACTTGGGCTCTGTGTGCCGGTAGTGGAGAAGGACTCTACTCATGAGGTGGAACTGGGGTTTTGCTCCCACTTGTACAGTTATATGGCTTGGATGGGAATGCCTAGATTTGCCTTCCTGCAAAATGACTGGCCAGGGAGCAGTCAAGCCCAATGAACTGGCCCCTAGGGTCAAGTGTTTCATCCAAGGGAAGTCTGGGGAGTTAGTCAATGGATGGCACATGGCCTCTTTAAACCCATGTCAGCTTGCTCCCCATATTGTGGAAGTGATAACAAATGTCAATAAAGTGGCCCTTGTTTAACCTAGCTTCTTGTGTCTGGTCTCATTATACCATTGTAAGTCATCAAGGATGTCTCCTGATGATTTCACAGCCCAGGCAGACTCATATGGGAAGATATAGGGCCCGAAAAGACAGGCCAAAATAAACCTGCTTTGAGCCACTTTAGAAGTGTGCTGTTTAACTGATGCATGCATCCTAAGAGGCTGAAAGCTGCACCAAAGCCATGCTCCAGTCCTAAGGACTGGAGCACAGCTTTGGTGTGGCTTCTGGTCTCTTACGATGTGTGTGTCATTTAAACAGCATACAGTATCTCCAATGTGGCCTGAAGCAGGTTTATTTTGGGCTGTCAGTTCAGGCCCATAGTCTTCCAGATCGCCTAGACTTTCAACCCCAGGTTAAATTCACTAGTGGGGGAAATATTCTTCTTACTCCAAACAGGAGCCTCTTCCATTATTGTAAAGGATCTAGAGCATGTTTTTAAACATCAAGAAAATGTAAAAGTTTTCTTGTGAGAAGGAGGAGATGGAAGCTTACTACCTCTCAAATCCTCAAACTGACTAGCATATCTATAGAGGTGGGTGATCTTTCTGAGCACATAAGCCAACTAGTTTAGTATGAGACTCTAGAGATAATTTTTTGAAAAAGAAAATAAAAATGCAGTGTTATTAAAAGGAGGCCTAGGATGGATACAGAAAGGAAATAAGGCAGAGGATGGAAAGATCCTGAAAGTAGGAGGGTGTGGGGTTGGACACATGCCCTTCAATTATTACAATCCACATGTTGACCAAAGGTATTATCATTTTGCCTGGAACAAAATATTCCAGATAATTGCAAGGAAAAGGGGGTATATATCCCAGAATATTGAATGATTGCCAAAAACTTCATTTGGCTCATTTAAAAACTGCTGGAAATACAGCAACATATACCACCACCTTCCAATCCATTTAATAGGCTGCAAAATTTAGCACAGAAAGTAGAAAGAAAATAGAGAAGGCACTGAAGAAGGCTTTGTAGCAAGAGTACATCAGGCTAGTGAGAGTCTAATCAGGAAATGCTGTGTGTGCGCACATGCACGCACATGTGTATGCATGAGTAAGAGACAGGTACTTGTGAAAAACTGAGAAACAGAAAAATAATTGAGAAATGGCATTAAAATAAATACTTGAGACATCTCACTCATGTACCTTGGTTTATTATAACTTATTGCTAGAAAACAACATTGATACTATCCATAACTGGATTTGCATAATTTGATACTACAGTTAAAAATTGTAAAGTAAGAGAAGGTGTACAAACTACAAGAAGATTCTTTTCTATATTCTTTCTATATTTTCCCAAAGCAGAAATGGAAAGTTCATGGTGGGGAGGGGGGAATAACAGGTTTTGCTATATGAAGCAGCAATAATGAAAGAAGGTCACTCTGGCTCATCTAAGGAAGAAGGATTGGAAACAATTGGTTATTTGATATACTGCATTACCTGAGTGATGTTTAAAGGAGCTGAGGTGGTCCACTGATATAGTTTGGAGTAGCCATTAGGAAAAATCACAGAAAACAGTGAGAATAAAAACTATTTCAGCAGCATCACTCTGACCGTAAGATAGCATGTAGTTGACCAACTGTCTTTTTTATTCTACGTCTTATTTTTCTGTGTCTCATTTTTCTATGTCTATGAGCACAGCCTCTTACCTTTTGTGTTTGAAAGTACAATAATCTAAAACAACCGCTGGACTTCCAAATGTTAGCTTTCCCAGAAAGCCAAGGAAAAGTGACTCTGGTTTTTCTTCCAGCGTATGTGAGCTGCCTGTTGTACATCTGTATTATAAAGTAAGGCTACAATTCATTTTAATGATGGTACATTGAAAGAATGTCTCTGTGGGGAACTTAATGAACTAGCAATTGGCTCAAAATATAGGAGATAATACCAACGACACAGAGAGAAAACTATCACTTTTAGCATTTGAGAACCTGAGTGATAAATGACAGGTGGGCTCCACATCGATATAACAAGTCAACCGCACAGAAAAATGTATAATAACTAAACTTTGAAAAGGCACTGAGGGAGCAAGGGTGCAACTACATGCTCCAGTATATACTCCAGTGTATCTAACAAAAGATTAATGGCTGCTTTTCTTGAAAAAAAAAATCAGCTTTGAGAGGATTTAGAATGGAGATGATAGGTGTGTGTGTGTGTGTTAGTAAAACAGTAAGTAAATGTTTCACCTCTCCCCAAGACCTTTACCTCCCCCCAAGAACTTGAACTATAAGTTCATAAAACATATTTTCCTAAATCCAATCCCAAACTAGGCAGACTTAAGACAATTAAGATAAGAGGCCTAAATCTTTCAACCAACATTACCAACCAACCAACAAGATATCTGGAGATGTAGCCCATGCTTTCTGAGTTCTGCTTAATGCTATACTAGATTTACATCATTTGAGATTTTTCTGTTTTTTTTTCCTGTGGTCATGGAAAACACTCCAGTATAGGATTTGGAAAATCTCCAGTAAAGATAAGTTGTAATATAGTGGCTCTCTGGTTAGACCAGGACTAGAGAGGCCATATTTCAAAACTCAGTCAGCCATGAAGCTCACTGAAAGGGCTGGGATCACTCAGTCTAACCTACCTCACAATGCTGTATTGAGGATAAAATTAGAGCAAGAGAGAGAACAATGTATACCACCCTGAACTCTTTACAGGAAGAGTGGCATGAAATGGAATAAACAAATAATACTGAATCAAATGGTCAGCGTGCATTGCAATGGCATGCATCTAGGCAAAGCCATTATCGTATTATTTATTTGTTCAGCACAATCTCACTAAGCATGTGAACTTGCCCTGAAATTTTACAGGAGAAGCTATTTCTGATGAGAACTGCTCTTTTTAGATGGATATTGAGAATGACTATATACCAGGATTCCTCTGCTTTCAGTTATGAAGGTTTTAATTCAATTTTAGAAGTATTTGTATTACAGAAATAATCAGTTGGTGTAAGAGATTCCATACAATACTGTTATTTTGCAATATATTTGCAGAGTGTAGATGGTGTACATAGCATCTGTCACATGCTATGCTTATTTGCTAGACAGGACACCAGACTTAAGATACAATCTTGAAAAATTAGGCTCTTATGAAATCTAGGAAACCATAGAGAGTAATTTCCATATCTAAGTATAAAGAAGAAAATGCTGTGGAAATGGTGGTGCTTGTTGCTTCAGGGAAATAATTGATGTCGTCTAGACAGTAATTATTCAACAATTTAAGGCACATGTTGTAAAAATGTTAGACAGTCACTGAAGTGGTACTGGACAAGTTATATGATCTGTTAGCTCCCCCTCCCCTGCCATGTAAACATAAGTCCCCCAAGCAAGTTAAAGCATGTTCAGAAAATCTTGGGTAGACAAAATGAAATGAAGAAAAAGAAAGAAGAAGAAAAAAGAGTAAAAGTAAATTAATCTTCTTGTGGTGAATCACACAAGAGAAAATGCCCAGGAGTTGTTATTTTGTGATAACAACCCAAGATAAATGAGCAGTCAGTATGTAAAGCTCTGATGAAGGACATGCTAGAAAGACAATGGCTTCCCATTTTTAAGTTAATCAGTACCCAAGTGATAGAGTTTTGAAAAATATGAAAATGGATTAATCAAGAGCTCCAGAAAAGAAGAGGGATTTTATTTCCCCCACGTGGAGATGAAATATACATAACATAATAAAAGGTTGCTGTCGTCTATCTGAAGGAAGAGCACCTGGAAGATTAAAGCTGTGGACATAACATTAACAAAGTACAGACCACACTGAATTAATGAGCATGGGAGATAGACATTCAGTGGAGTCTTAATTTATTTTCCTTTTCGAGCTCATCCTTTAAGAAAATGACAGTGTCTTCTTATCGATTTTACACTCAGAGATCAATCAGAATTGCCCTGACTCAGACAAAATTTACAGCGCTCTTGACTCTGCCTGGAGCACCTAGGCCTAAACAGACATCACAAGGAAGCTATAGATCATGTTTGTATGTAGAGCCTGACATGCTTAAAAATAAGCTAATCTGTAGTGGAATTTCCTTCTTTTTGACAAGTCGCTCTGCCCAGCTCTTTAGCCCTTTGTTATGAATTTCTCCCCCAGTTCCCCTATTAATTATAACATGTGTAAAGGATTCATGTGTTTAGGCCCTCAGGGAGGTCATCTGCTCTGCAGTTTTAGATAAAATATAAACTAACAGATCACTCCTACTTAAACAATGTGAAATGTCACTTTGATGCACTCCATAAAAAACCTAGAGGTGTTCCATCAAGAGCTATGATCAATTCTGACAAGCCAACAATATCAGAGCTAAATGATGGGCCTGCACATTCCTAAACAGCCCTTGGTGGAAATTGCTATATCCGGAAGCTCTTTTGTGCAAGTAACTAGCTGTATTAAATGCAATAATTACAGAAAAGACACTGACTGTGACGCTTGGGCAGTTGTTGGATAAGCTCACTTGTTTCCACACTGCCATTTATCTTGTAACAGGGGATTGCTTCTGTGCTGACTTTATACACTAGGGAATGGAATATAGATCTTCTGCATTAAAAAGATGGGATTCCAGTTCTCGGGACAGCTTCCCATGCAACATTTTTTGGTAATATAGCATGGCTCCAATTAATCAGTCCTTTGGCCTAAAATAAATCACACAGAAGAGTTAGGGAACCTACTTTTCTTTCAAACAAGAGAAAGCACTAGTATGTTCAAGCTGCTTTCACAGTTTTTACAGAGCAAACTTTGGATTGAGTTATATACAAAAAGATAGCCACAATCCATCATATCTCCTTTGTGAATGCATGAGTAGGATTCACAATCTAGTTTTTCAAATATGCACACACATGTGATACCATAAGAGGTCCTCAGAGAAGTTTTATTGCATATCTCATAGATCTGAATTTTATACATTGACTTGTTCATTTAAAATAATTGCATCACACATTTGTTCTACTAGCTGTCCACAAATATCTATTAACTTAGGGCCGGAGCCATGGGGCAGGAAAGAGCGGTCTGAGTCCACTCCAGCCAGAAGTGGGTCTTAACCCCGTTGTTTGCACAGCCTACTCCAAAGTACTCACAGGGCAGACTGGTGCTTCCAGGAGCCAGATTATCCTGGCTCCTTTTTGCTCCTGTCCGAAAGACCAGAGCGCAGCCTCAGTGCAGCTTCTAGCTATTTTGGAGGCATGTGTCGTCTAATTGGCATGCCTCCAAAGCAGCCGGAAGCCACTTCTTTCTACTCATGTGTTTTGCTTCTTAGAGATGCAAACACTCAAGAAAATATTAAACAAATTAGATTCACGTTGTTCTTTGACATCCATTCTTTTCTTGCTGTCAAACAATTGGTCACTTTCCCTGGGTGATGCTTTAAATGCAACTGTGACTTGCAGGGGTTCATTTAGAATTCTCAGCCAGAAAACTCTAGTGTCTTATCTAGCTACAAACCTCAGGATTCCATAGCCTGTTGTCATGGCAGTTACAATGGAATCATGGTGCTTTAAATGTAGTGTGAAAGAGCTCCAGGAAAGCTCTTAAATCATGACATAACCCTTTGTGAGTCCTCCTTTGATACACAAGAGATTTCCAGTTGAGCCAACTGACTCTCCACTGGTGTCTTGTGAACTTAGAAATGCAATATCATGACATGTCATGACTCATTGGAAAAGAAAATTATGCTTGGTAAAGTGGAAGGCAGTAAGAAAAGAGGGAAATCTATGGGTGAATTGATTCAATCAAGCCCTGGCTTCCTTGACTGGGAGACCTAAGTAAGACAGTTAATAATCATGCATCTTGGAAACTCTCATCCATAGGGTCACTGTAAATCCAAGTCAATCTCATGGCAAATAATAACATAACAACACCTCAAAAAGATACCTATTAGGTTTGGTGGGACTCACCTCCCAGATAAAAATGTACAGGCTTGCAGCCTAAATCAGCCACTGGCTATCCTAAAGAAAATCTCTCATATCTTCTTTGATTTTAAATGAAAAAGGATTGCTGAAAATCTTACATAGTATAAATCATCTCATACAACTTCCTTTTCTGGTTCCATCTGCTTGTTTGTTTCTTTTCTTTTACAAATAAACTTCAGAAATAAAAACAGTATTTAAAATTATTTGCATAAACACAGAGAAACCACAGTTATAAGGGACAAATACATATATGATAAAAAGATTGTATTGGTTTTCATGATGCACAAAAGTGTACAAAGTTTTGAATAATGGCATGGTCACTGTCTAATGGTTTGAAAGAAAAAGCAAGTGTTCTACAATGTTTGATCCTGCAGGCCTTCTGCTTCAGCTTTTTAATACTGAGATGGATGAACCAGGCCTTAATCTGTTATGAATGATGAAAGTATGTTTTTCACATACCCTGCATCCTGTGTATAAATTGGTTATTATTCTGTTTCTAAGCAACAGAAGCCCTGCAGAAAGGTTACACAAGATTCCTTCCATCTATTACTGTAAAGATGTTTCCATCAATTACAGTGTATTCCTACACAACAACTTGTACAGACGTCAACTTAGAGGTAAGCACCACTGACTCCACTGTGGGACATAGCAAGTTTGAGAACTGTGCAGTTCTCTAGGATTTCAACTCCCAGAAAACTTGCACCATCTATACAGTTGGCCCTCTATATCCACAGATTTTTTTTTTATCCATAGATTCAAGCATCCACAGTTAAATATTATACACACACACATACAAAAAACATACCTTGATTTTGCCATTTTATATTAGGGACACCATTTTACTCTGGTATTGTATTTAATGGGGCTTGAGCATCCACAGATTTTGATATCTATGGGGGTCCTGAAACCAAACCCCTGCTGGGGCAGTTGGGATTTACAATCCAACAAAATCCGAAAGGTTCCACAATTTCCACTGCTGGTGAGGGGAAATGAAGTCTCAGATATCTAATTTACCTTATCCCTCATTTCTTATTTGCACTATGTTCTGTCATTAGAAAGAACTGTTTTGTCTATATGGACCATCTTCTGAAAGCTGGAATGTCATATCATCTCCCATAATAAATGATGGGGGAAAGACACTGAATCACAAGTGAGAAATTCCCAGGGATGATTGCACTTCTCAGAACTACAATAAAATTTGAAAATCAATTTTGAAAGTTGCACAACTAATATCTCAAGGAACACGTGGGAAGGGAAGGGACAGAATAAATAAAGAACATAAAAATTGTCCCTTCATTTTTATTTTTACTCCAATATTTTTTTAGGCAAACAGCTGAGTAATTGATAGCTATAAAGGTATTAATAATCTAATGTTCTAATCACTAGTACTCCACTACACTATATACAAACACAATAACAATTAATTCATACAGAGACAAAACATTTATAAAAAGGACAAATTTATTACTGGCCTTACTAATAGTAATTAGAGAACTTGTGTTATGATGCTACCAGATATTTAATTACGAATTCTTTGTTTTCAATTACTGTGTAATAAAATATGTCTGATGAGGCACTATGAGTTGGGATGAGTTAAGATGGAATTGGAGGAAAGGACAAGAAAGTTGTACCAAGAAGGCAGATATGTGGGAAAGGGGTGTTTATTCTCAACCTGATTTGTAAGAAGAATTTTAGAAGATTTTTCATTTGTAATGTATAAAAATGTCTTGCACTATTGGAAGGTAAACTAAAGTAGTTATAAGTAATATTTTGTTTGGATATATATTCATAAGTTTAGCAGTGTTAGAAATACATGGAGTTCCTGGTGATTAAAGTGAAAAGATCCATGTACCTCCTCCTTTTGGCAAGGATGAGCAAGAGCGAATTAAAGAACATAGATTTCATCTGTATGCTAGCATATCGAAAATTAGATACATTGTATGTTATGATTAGAGCTGAAACACATATATCAAAATGAATTAAATTTTACTTTGAAAAAACATCAATCTTGCCAAAGATGCATAAAACCATTTGGATGGATGCTTTTGAAAATTTGATATTTGTCACAACATTTGGGGATGCTTAACTAATTACACAGATGGTAAAACCTGAATTTTACCAAGCTGAAAAATCTTTACATCCACAGTTTATACTAGATTTGGTATGAGGTGTCAAAATACATGGATGATGCCCAGTCCTTTCATCTGAGTCAACCAGATGCTCAGCTAGCACCACAGATTGCTACTGGTCTGGTTAAGGAAAATAAACTGAAATTTCATCCATGTGGAATAGAAATGTTGATATGTAGTCTGCTTTTCTTAACTGATGAAATTCTGCATCTTCTCAAGGACACTGTACTGTGTTTCCCTTCAATAATAAGTTGCTTTTAGATCTCTCCCTTATGATGGGATCCCAAGTGTCACCAGTATTATGAAATATTTAAACTGGTGTATCAATTGCAATTCCTTGTAGGCAGAGGGTTACTCTTGAAGTAGTTACTCACATAACAATAGTAGCCTCCAGAAGTGACCTTATAACATGCAGTATGTAGGATTGCCTTTGAAGATCTCTTGAAAACTGCATTCAGTTCAAACAGTGTAGTTAGACTGATGACTGGTTGGTATGCTAACATCTATATAAGAGAATATAAAAAAAACATTTTTATATACCATCCAGCATTTCACAGATGAAACCCAAGACATATGTGGAGAGGAAACATTGGAATGTACTTAAGGTGGTAACATTTATTAATGAGGAAGGACACAAAAGCTAGAACAAGCTGCAACAGTTTCCTTTTGCCTGAGCATACAGGGAAAGACAAGATTCCCCTTCTCCCCCCCCCCCCCCCTTCTGCTCAGCTGACCTGAGTGCAAATTATTTCAGTTTTCAACAGCTGAACTAAGCTGAGGAGAAAGTGGGAAAGTGGGAGGAGGGAAGGGAAACTAGGACATTTTAAAAGCAGTTGGAAAAAATATGGTGACAGTAGATTAACGTGGGGCAGTAGATTAACATGGGACTGTTGGAGTATGGTTTACCTTTTCTCGTGCAAATCTCCAAGCCCTCCATCAGAGAGGCTTTTAAAAATTATTGAATGTTTACAATGGGTGGGAAGAAACAGAAAGGGTATGATTGGGTTAGGCAAACACATTAATATAATGCATCTGAGGAAGTAGATCAGTTCTATGAAAACTTATGCTACAACTTCTTTTGCACAGTTAGGGGGGATACAGACAGGTGGCTCAATGCCAACTGCTGTGCACTGCACCGACGTGCTCCCTAAAAAGAAGCCGCCTAATGGCACTCGCACACCCTGATGCCGCCACTTCCGTCAAGTGACGTTTGGGCGTGTGGATGCCCATGCATCATCGTCACATACCCCGTGTAGGTGAGGCTGTGCCAAGCATGGGTGCCAATTTTAGGGATTTTTAATTTTTATGGACACCCAGCCCTACAGAACCCTTGAATCGGCCCCAGGCCAGTGCTTTGCGCTGGTCTGTATTGGGCCTTAGTCTCAAAGTTGCTACAAGTCCCCTTTGTATACATTAATATAAGTTCATCACAGGTCCACAGGTCGAAAAATATATCCTGGGAGTTGGCATCTGCATCTGTAGAATTCACAGTCATGTGTGATTAAAGCACAAAAATATACTAACCACTGAATCTTAGATGGTAAATATTTGTCTCTCCAACCCTCCAGTATAAGTCTTTTGGGGCTAAACAGGCAAAAAGGTGATTTCAGGCTGGCTTGAAGATGTGGCATTTAGGTGATACATGCCTTGAAGCCAGCAGGAAAGTGTCCTCTAGGCACCTTATGCAGAGGAAAGCTGTTTCAAAAAGAAGCAGCTTTTTCCACTTCTTCCTGGCTGGAAACCATGTCATGTGGTCATGACATGAGCACTTCAGCTGCCTTGGGAGCTGGTGGTGCAGTTGGTGGGGTTTCAATTTGGCTTTAGAAAAGGCAGCTTCAAGCCATCTGTTTTGCCCCATAGTTACAGTAAGAGTATCCAGCTACTTTGATTATCCATTAATGTTCAAGTCATAGGAATACAGTTTAAAAGCAGATACATTTCTACAAAGATTTTTAAAAATCTAATACAAATTAAAATTAATCCAGCTTGAAAGAAAGCCACAGATATATAATATCTGTGTCATATCACTGACATTCAGGTGAAGTGGTCAGTTTCTTTCTAAAAAATATAGAAATGTTTCAATATGCCCAATATTTTGCTAAGTCAAATATAGTTGGAAAGAAGTATTAGATATTGAGGTTAGTTAGGCTAATACTCTTGGATTTGTCCCAGAGCTAAATTGCACATGACTTGAATGTATCACTTGAAGCAAATTGGGGGTGGGGGGGTGGGTGGGAACAATAAAGTACATAAAGAAGGATGTGGAACCAAACAGCAGGACAATGTTCTGACAACATGAAGCAGGGCCTATTTCTGCCCATATCAATGTAAAGTGCAAGAGCAACCCAAATTTCTGATGCTGGTTTTGACCTCATGGATGAAAATTGTGCAACCTGCAGAAGTTGTTGAAGGGGAACTCTCAGAACCTCTAGCATAACAAATAGTTGGAACATTGTCCTGCTGTTTGGTTCCACATCCTTCTAGCAATGTTAGTGGGAAACCATGTGAAAAGACTAAATGACAGGATGACATTGCTTCTGACTGCAAAACAAGGAAGCAATGCTGGTTTAAGCTAGAGCTGTGTCATTAACATTGGCTGGTCCCTTCATCTTGATCAAGGGGTGGTGAAAATGTTGTTCTCTTGATGATAGTGAACTGCAGCCATCGTCAACAGAACCAATGGTGAGGGATATTGGGAGCTGCAATCCAACACCAGGCCAAAGCATCTGCCCAGAGCAGATGGAGGGGAAAAGCTGGCTTCCTGATTCATGGAGAGAACTTGCTGACTACACCACCAGCTCCTACAATGACCCAACAACTGATGCACAGTCTGCACTTTCTTGCTTATTTTATATTGCTACTGCAATGATCTGTCAGCTGTCTTGGGTAGCCTTTGGTATAAACTGGCTGGGGAAAAACAATGGCCAGAATTCAGTAAGGACTTCAGTCTTCATAAGTGGACTACTGTTTACAAGTACTGAGCATTTCCTCAATATCCATATTCAGCAAGGGGCTGCCATGGTGTTGCTACATAAGGAAGCCAGCACAATGACAATTGTGCATCAGGACTGATGCACAACAGGATCAATATACCCTGATATGCATCTTCACAATTCATAATGAGGGTTTTTTTAGCACCTCTGCTGTGTAGCTATGTATGTGCAAAGTTATGCAACATAGACTGTAATACTGAATCACAGAGTTCCTTATCAGCTGTGCTTTTGTACCCACACTCCAAACTGATGGAAGACATTTGAAGAGTTATTTGAAATGTATAATACTATTCAATCCTAAAATGAATGAGTCAAATAACAGAAATATATTTAAACAACATTTCAGTTTGGTTTCTTACAGTTTCTTTTATTAAACTGTGACTCATGCTAGCAACCATGAATTAGTGATTGTTTAGATGAATACAGTTTTGTTTTTTATTAAAAGCATTTTTCAGATTCCATTGTAAAAATATTTATTTTTCTTCCAATTCAATGCATACAGATTTTAACAATAGCTCATTAGTAATTTGGTAATTTGCTGGTCAGATCAATTGCATATCTCTTTTATATGGTTTATAACATCTGTATAAAAGCACTTTATGCAAGATATCTAACACAGAAATATGAACAGGATATCTAACACAGAAATATGAAATTTAATTTTATAGCAGTAACTGCTACCATTAAAAAAGTCATAGCTGAGTAACATGCTAAGGGGCTTGACAAACTGTCCCTAAGCGACGGCCTGCAGCTGCATCATTTAGTGCCAGATCGGGGCCATGGCAACTACATGCCGTAGCCCTGATCTTGCCTTTTTGCACCCCAGAAAGGGTGCAGTAGCCATTGGCACACAGCTTTTCCACATTCCTTCAGTGCTGCATCATCTAGACTCAGCACCAGAAGAGTGCCGTAATGCCACACGCTGTGTGGTATACAATGCGGAGTCACGCCAGCCTGGGGACGGAGTTGGGTGTGCATCATGCAATGGCTGTTCTGTACAGCACCTAAGTTAACTTAACATATTAGGCCCAGTGTGGTATAGTGTTTTCAGCAATGAACTATGACTCTGAAAACCTGGGTTCAAATCCCTGCTCAGCCATGGAAACCAAATTTCCTTGAGGAAGTCACATTTGCTTAGCCTAAGGGGAAAGCAATGGCAAGCTTTGTCTGAACAATTCTGGTCAAGATGATTTTAAGACAGAGTTGCCATGTGCTGGAGTTTACTTGAATGCAACAACACCCTCAGCGGAAGGCAATGGCAAACTCCCTCTGAACAAATCTTGCCAAGAAAACCCTGTGGTAGGGTTGCCTTAGGGTCACCATAAGTCAGAAACAACTTGAAGGGACACAACAACAATTTAACATGCAGCCAAAAATACTTTCCCAGTAGCACAACCTATACCCTGGCACTGATGGTTGGGAGCATGCACTAATGTCAGAAATTGTGGAGCCCTCCAGATGTTGCTGAACTGCAATGCCCAGCATTTGTACACTGGCTATGCTGGCTAGAAGAGCTAGAAGTTGTAGTTTAGCAACATCTGGGGG
Organism: Urosaurus nigricauda; assembly: GCA_034509955.1. Classification (NCBI taxonomy): domain Eukaryota; kingdom Metazoa; phylum Chordata; class Lepidosauria; order Squamata; family Phrynosomatidae; genus Urosaurus; species Urosaurus nigricauda. The sequence goes on from JAOEGL010000006.1 coordinate 89,367,975, forward strand.
GGGGGGGGAATCCCACTCCTATTCTATATTTTATTTACAGATTTGTGTGTGTGTGTGTTTGGATCCTATTCTTCCTTCTCTCAATTGATAGCAATACTAACTCCCAAATTGTTTTCTTCTTATTTCCAAAGGGGGAAACTGCTAGTTTGTTGCATCAAAACCATTCCTTTCCATTTTTTGTTTTGTTTTGTTTGCTGCAGCAAAAATCATGTCTGCAGGGGGTATAATGATGTATCCATTTGCTACCTTCCCATCTCTATTAGAGCATGACTAAATTACTTGTAGAGCTTTTTCTGCATTGCCACTTATGAGTAATGATATAATTTCTGAAATCGTGTAAACAAATACACAAGACTAAAACTCTCTTGAGTTCAGCACTGTCACATTATATGTTACAAAGATACAAGGCGAAGTAATTTAGAGGGGAGTTTCTTTTTCACAGAATCAAATCAGTTCAAATGTTCAAAACAAATGGACACTTATTGCTGAAATCAAACTGCTAATAATGGCGTATGAATATCTAAATATAATATGTGTGCCTTTCAACATTCTCTATATTTATGGAAGGCATAGTTGGCACCTACCATTTAGACTTAGGAACCATTCAAATTTGCCCCCACTTTACACCGCCCATGCTATTTTAATATACACAACACTAAAATCATGGGATTCTAATATGTCTATTTAATTTATGTGAGTTTTTTTTTTAAAAAAAGAGGGACTTTGTGGATTTTTGTATACTTACTCCTACTCCTCAAAAAGGAATCTTGTATTATTAGTGGAGATAATGTATGTGTCAAAAAGAAGCCTCAAAAGCACTTCCTGTGCACTTGACAGAGTGACAAAATATTTCTCCTATCCTTTCCTAATTGAGCTGTGGTACAAAGGAAGACATTATAATAATATTAATAATAGTTACATGGATATTTGTAGGTACTGTGTAACCCTTCAGTCCATTTTCCCAGACAATGGTGACTACAAAGAGGCTTCAAAATAGAACATCACACAATATGAATGCCACTTTTTTCTATCTTACATTTTAAAAACATCATTGAAATCAGAAAGTTCATTTACAAAGGACTGGCAGTTGCAATCACAGCAATAATGTAGTGCTGAGAAAAAAAGGGTAATTGGTTTGGTAAAGATCGCTTTCCATTACACCATAAAGCACTACACAATAGGAAAGGTCGCCAATTAAGCAATCATGAATACCAAGTACTGAAGCTGATGAAAATAGGGCAGTGGTTTAAATAGATTTGCAAGCAATTTACCTTTTCACAATGTTGGCAATCTGATGCAATTTGCTTGCAATTTTGTCTGCTTTCAGTAGCACTCGAAGCTGACACTACACAGACCAAATGGCAAGGAGGCCTGCATAGAAAATGTAAAACTATCTTGGCTGCATCAGGCAACCAGAATGGTGGTTCATCAGGAAAATTACAACAATTAACATAAGTGCTGCAAAAATCAACACTTTAAATGTCACACTCTCTAGTCTGTCCAAAGACTGTAAAAGTACCATCTCCATTGCTGGACTAACAGTAAATATGAAGCAATCACCAACAAGCCTGGAGGCTGATGGCTTTACAATTGATGTGACATTCTCTGAGTGATAAAATAGCCTCTCATTTGACAAAAGTAAGTATTTTTCTTCTTTGGATTTAACCTGGATTATGTCAACACAAAACTTATGTTTAATTTTTTTTCAACTTTTCTTCCTACAAAACCAGTTAGTTTTCTTTCCACTCTCACCCCTAGATTTGCTCCATTTTACTTTCCTGCCATTTCAAGGAAGCCAGTGTTTCTTCATGCTGCAAAACCCCTTACCTACATTGATATTAAAAAAACCCAAAACCAACAAGAACACTTCTGTATTGATCTTTAGCTTCTCAGTGTTGGCAATTGCATCAATACCTGCTTTGCAGACAGGAGGTGAACTATGTATGCCTGAGACATAATTTTACAATCTGGGGAAGGGAGGCTTTTTTTTTTTTAAAGAAAAGCATTGATTGAGCATTGAGCATTGGTTGGAAAGACAGGATACGGTCACATCTGTATCAATGTTAGCCCAGCAAGTGTTAAAGAATGATGCCTTTTGGGGTAATTGATATCTCATACTATTGCTCCTGTGTTTAAGACAGAGATAAATTTGTCAAGCAGTGAGCAAAACTGACTTACAATGTATACTTAATGATTTATTTTCCTTGAAAGGTAGTAAGAGACCGAACTAGCAGTGTTTCTTTCAGCTGACCTCAGGAAAGGGAAGATAGGTTTAAAGAAAATGAAAGAAAGTTGCAGAGATTCTGCTGATGTCATGGGTTCTGAAAATTATGCCTACTTAGAAACTGAACTTTAGAAGTCTGTAGATTCTAAAGAGCAATATATGACCTAGAATGTTCAGCTATGAACATAGACTAGGAATCCTTCCAGTTAAAGGACACACACTTATACTAGCAGTGTTTCTTTTCCTCCTTTAGATAATTTCAGTTCACAGTTACCTGGGAAAGTTTAGGTCCCTGATATGTATACTTGGGCACCAATCTCATTTGTGTCAATGGAATAATGAATTTATAAAATATTTTTAGCTGTTGCCATCAAATAATAATAATAATAATAATGATAATAATAATAAGGTTTATTTATAACCTGCTCCTCTAATAGAATACTCAGAGCGGGTTAAATTAAATCAGATGGATGTATTTTTAGTGTTTAAACTGGTTATCATTAATTTCTGGTCTTACGGCTGACTGTTTTTCAAACTTCAAGTTATTTATATTGTATATTGACTAAGGGAAGTAGTTTTCAGAAAGGTTCTTATCTTGAAAGGCACCTTTCATATAAATCCATTCATCCAAGTAAGGGTGATTGTTTTAATCTAAGACTGCAGTATAACATTTATTGATTTCATCATTCAGCAGTGTTTCACTGAATTGTTGTTACGTTGATTCTGACATCGAGTGACCCTATCATAGGATTTTCTTGCCAATATTTATAGGTTTGGCATTGTCTTCCCTTGAGGCAGAGAGAATGTGACTTGCCCAAGGGTTTCCATGGTTGAGAGGGTATTTGAACCCTGATCCCCCAGTATCCTAGTCCAACATTCAGACCACTACACCATACAGGCTCCCGACATGCCACACCACACTGACACTGCTCTGGCAATTTTCAGGTAGTACTAATACATCAATGAAGTTTCCTATGGTAACAATTAAACAATTACTCAGACAACCATCAGTCACTTTATCAATTAAGCAAGCAAGCAAGCAAGCAAGCAATCCTATGGCTACCTGGGAAGATGATATTGCCAAACCCCAGCCCAAATTAGGCATGCATTTATTTATGACTTTTGCAGTAGAAAGGCTCCTGTTCTGAACTTATTCCTTGCAATGTTGACATTATAGTCAGCTTGCTCCCTTTCAGTTATCTCATATAGTGTTCTGCCTTTACATCAGAAAAGATGGGGAAAGCATGACAGGTGGATCACAACAGCATTACAGTAAGGGTACCGGGGAAAGCCTTCTTGTCACAGATGTCCATTTATTCATGCACAGCATATTATTTCTTACTTATATGAATAGCTGTGGAGTAATGACAGATGCTATGCTAAAAGAGACCTGAAAATTTATCACCTGATCCTGTTCAGACTAAAAACAAATGGGTTAAACTGAGGGAGGAAAATCTCTGCCGTGCTTTGGATTTCAACACCCAGAAGACCCAGATACTGTGGCCAGTGGTAACAATTTATGGGAATTCAAGTGAGAAGAAAGGGTGGGATTGCAGTCTTACTCTACTCTATGTTTTCCACTTACTGTTCATATAGTGCAGGGGTGGGCAGCTGTGACCCTTCAGATAATGTTGAAGGGCAGTTTCCATAAATGCCTATGTTGGCTAGGCCTGATTGGAGCTTCAGAGCTAGCTGCCCAGCCCAATATAATGCATTCAATTAAATGGCTCAGGCTGCATTTCTCTATAGGCTCACTAGGGAGAAAGCCCATTGAATGTAATGGGATTTATATCTGAGTAGACATCATAGAATTGCACTGTCAGCTTGTAGCATTAAAGGTCAAAAATATGACAAGCGCACCACTTATTTTCCAACAGGAGTCAGTCAATGCCAGGTGTAAGCCAGAGCAGAAGGACAAAAGCATTGCTTTGTTGTCTGAGCCTAATATTTGGAAACAGGAATATTCAAAAGAACACTAACATGATCCTTACTTTTTGTGGCCCCCAAGTCCTTCTGAGGCCCAAACACCCATCCACCCCCATTAAAAAGAATCTTTTTTCAGGTGAAAGAACATTTGAAAAGAGCTGCAAATTAGTTCTTCAGTCCAAAGCCACTTATCTGGATGGAAACCAGCCATTCCCTCCAAGAAGTGGAAACTGGAAATGACATCTGTCAATCTCTGATTCCATTTGGGCCAATTTTAAGCTGGAAACGTGGAGATATGGCCTGCTGGGGCAGAGGGCATGGGAATTAAAATTGGCCATTCCTCTTCTTAAGTTACCCACTCCTGTGTTAATGGCCAGTAGCAGAAGTTACTACCAAAGGACAGATCTTGGATACTGTGGTCTGCCAGACAAATGGGTCTGAGAGTGAAGACAAAATGACTATTGTACTTTGCCTATATCATGAGATAACTTGTTAGAAAAGACAATAATGCTCAGAAAAGTGGAAAGCACAATGAAAAGGTTGATAAGCTGAATATAGTTCCTATCAGATTTATACACCCACATTGGCTGGCAAAGACTCCATGAACACACCCAAATACTTTGGCTCACACAGCATTGTTTCCCCGTCCTTTTGAACTATGCAGTTACAGCATTTTTTATTCCACTTTCATTGCTGTGGCAGAATCCTGTGGAATCCTGGAATTTGTAGTCTGATGAAGCACTAGAAAATCTCTCTGGGCAAAATTAAAAAAAAAAACTTCCTAAACTCTAGATCCCAAGATTCCATAGAATGTTGCTATAGAAGGTAAAGTGGAATGATCATGCTATAACTGTGTAGTCTGAAAGAGTCCATTTCCACTTATTACAGTAGCTCATTATGCTATCATGATGAAGAATGTTCCCATGAGGGAACGGTAGTTTTGTGAGACACACAGTTCTCTCTGTCAGAGAGCTCTGGTCCACACAACAGTGTCAATATCACACCTTTCTCCCAGCATTGGGAACATTGAAGCAATTTAAGAAGTGGGAAATTCAGATTGGACTTCCTACCTTTACTCCTCTTTTTCCTTCTCTTCCTCCCCCTCCTCCTCCTCCTTTTTACTGTAAAGCCAGAAGAATAGCTATGCAAAGGGAAGGAAGATTTACTCTTCTAAATATTTTTTCCTAAAACAAAGATGGCAAGTATCCTTTTGATGTACTTTGCTAGCACCATATGAACCTGTTTGGGCTCTAAAGTCTTCGGTGAAAGCCCTTGTCTCAAAGCCATTCACCTTGCCAGGGATATTTGGTGGGGACACAGGAGAGGACCTTTCAGATGGCCACTCCCAGGCTTTGGAACACTCTCCCAAGGGAGATTAGGATGGATTGTTCAGTGCTAACAGTTCTTTTGATATGCTTTTACATATAGATACCAACTTTTTCTTATGTCTTTGTAAAGGCTTATAACTGTACAGTATCTGTTTTAATTTTTGTAAGCTGCCTTAAGCCTGAACATTGGGGAACAGGCAGGCAATCTTCTTCTCCTTCTCCTTCTCTTTCATCATCATTAGTCACACTTTTCCAGGACTGCACTGTCATCATGAGAAAATCCAGACAAAATCTACTGGTACCAAACAACGTGTTTCTCCAATCCATGACTTCCATCTTGGCAACTGTGTTTGCACTATAGCCTTCTTTCTTTATAATTCTATAGGCATAGTACATTAATAGGACTCTGGTGAAGTATCTTACTTTACAAAGGCAGTCCTATACTTGAATATGACATTTATTTGATGGGCTGTCCAATCCAAGTCCTGTTTCAAGGGAAAGTATCCTAAGAAGGAAGAAGTGGGGACTTGAAGTGATTCATCAGCAGTGAGCATCTGAACAAAAGGCAGCTGACAGAATACAGATCTCCTAAAGTCTTTTCACACTAAACCATTATAGCTCTGTGAATCCACTCTAACCATGCTTGAGATTCAAAGGAGAGTGGTACATGTACCTACAATGAACTTTTTATTTGCCACTCCTTCCAAAAGTAAACACTCCTCTTTTTAATATTTTTTCTCTTACAACTTATAAATTGCTAAAGCCAAATAGGTTCCATACAGTTTGGGTGTTCCTTACCATCCAGGATCTTTTAGCTCCATTTATTACAAAAAAAATATTCTCTTAACAAAAAGACAATTCAGATAATTGTCTGAATAAAGTGTAAATTTAATAGTCCAAAATATTAATTTTATGTCAAACCAAATTTGCCATAATATATGTTCCTGAAGTACCAAAGTATCTTTAATCTTTAAAAGCTACTAATACAGCATTTTTTTCCCAAAGATATAACCGTGTTAGTCTGTTTAATCAGTATGTAGAGAGATCTTGTAGCACCAAAGACATTGGCAGCATGAGATTTCGTTGGCTTCAGTCTACGAGAAAAGGATCTGAGGAAGCAGACTGAAGTCTACGAAAACTCGTGCTGCCAACGTCTTTCTTTCAGTTAGTCTCAAAGGTGCTACAAGATCTCTCTACACAAGCATTTCTTTTCAGTTCTTCCAAACATTTCTGTGGGGTTGTTTTTCTTTCATAAAACAGGTGCAAATTACATTCCCCATGGCTTCAAAATTTCTAGAAATTTTGTATTTCTAATTATTGTGTTTTATCTTGTGCATGATTTTGCATACGGACAGGGATTCTTGTTGGTCTCTGTTTAACTCTTTTACCTTTGACTTTCATCTAGGGATGTAGACACTGCAATGTGCTAGCTGTCACCCACTCTAGTAGGCCCATAGGTCTTTCCTGTGTGACCACTGCACAGCTCTGACTGGGACTGTAGAGATGGCAGGTGCATACATGGCTCCTATATCAAGCAATGACTATTGCACTATGATAAGCTTCCATATGCCTGCTTTGAGGACTAAGGAGCTTTTATAAGCACTATTGAGTAAGATAACATTATAATTATTAACATTATTTTCAAAAGACAAAAAAGGATATTCTGAGAAATCACACATTTTGGGGCTATATATGTCCCCCTGCCCCCCTGCTTATACTTGTATATTTTTCCTCAGATTCATTCTGAGTTTTATGTTAAGTGCTGCCTTGGGAATGTTTTAGAATTTGAAAGGCAAGCTCAAACATATTTAAAATAGATAAGTCAATAAATTATTCAGAATTCCCCTTTTCCCAAAATGACAAATGGACAAACAGAGTTGCAGTGTAAGATTTCCATTCATTCTCCCCAAAGGAGCAGGTTCACGGAAAATGAACCTACTCTGTCAATCTTAAGGGGTAATCCACAAATCACTTAAACTAGCATGGTCTCACTGGAATCACTTTAAAGCACTCTGTGAATAGCTCCTTATAAAGTAGATTAGGATTAGCAGTGGTGTAAACTGCCTTAGCTGTCTGATGGCTGCTAAAGCTACTTCGCTTGGGAGTTCGTAAATTTGGGTGGAAGTGGGTAGAAAAAAATTGCACAGATGGGACTATAACTGACCATAACCTGCTCTATTGTATTTTCAATAATCTCTAATTACCGCAGCACTTCAGAGAAAGATATTTGAAAGGGCAGGTGATAGGATAGGAGAGAAACCTGTTTGACTTAAACAGCGCAGGATCCCTCACCATCAGGGCTGATGTACATCAGCCTGACAGCTAATTAGGGTAGACATGAATTTTTCCAATGTAACAGATGTTCGCTAATCAGGCCAGATTTGGAGCCCTTGCGCCAGCAACATTTCATGCACAATTTAACTATCTAAAAGGAATAAACTACTTAATGCATTGTACTGGAGGCACAGCTGTTTCACAATCAGAAAATTTGCTGTCAAAGATGTTCTCTTTAAAACTGACATGTTTTTATATAACTCTGATGGGGTGTTTATAATGTATTAATAGTTGTCAGTAAGAGCTGCTGTCATCATCAAGAAGTAAAATATTTCTGAAGGTATATTAAAATGATCAGACTCCATTCTCTTCCGAAAAATCTGTTCTGATAATTTAACCACATTGAATGTGGCCTACTTAATTCTTAACATGCTTTAAACAAAGGCTTTAACATATATGTAGCTCCCAACTTACCTTGATTATTTTGTTATGTAGATATTATAATATCTACATTTCGACAGTAGCATAAAGCTTATCGTATCACTATTTTCATTGAAATTCATTATGCACTTCTAGTGAAAATTATTTGATCTTCTTGAAAAATGACACAGAATGCCACATATTTGTGTGAGAGTGAATCCTATTAAGAATCCATTTGAATCCTATTAAGAAAAAATATTTCCTTGCTTATATGTTATTTGATTAAAAAACAAAAATATCTATTTTGCTAGTCAGAAAACAATGGGAAGACAAGATTTGATTCCTACGCTCTCATTTTTTAAAAAGCTGAACCCACTGTTGTCTTCTTCTTATTCATCATCATCATCTTCTTCATTTATTTATGGTCATAAACTAAAATATAAACCCACTGTATTTACTTTTTCGGAGACACTATCTTTTACTAGTGTGAGTAATGTCTTGTTTGAGGGTGTTTCGCTTGAGGTTGGTCTCAGGACCTGCTCACTGACTCTATCTTGAAAACTTTCAGCTTGAAGCACCACAAATGAGAATAGAATAATAGTGGAAGAGGAGTGAAGTTACAAAGCCTAAGACAAAGATTAATAGGTCCAGAGGCAGATGATCAAGATAGTCAGTTTCCTAAAAGTAATTGATACTCTATGGGAAGGAATGTGAGATGTGACGAGGTGAGTTAAGGTAAAGTGAGGCACTAAAGTTAGAATCATCCAAGCCATTGTATTCCCCATCATTGTATATGTACCATATGTAAGAGTTGGACATTGAAGGAAGCCAACAGAAAGAAAATCAACTCATTTGAGATGTGGTGCTGGAGAATATTGCTGATACTGTGGATGGCAAAAACAGCAAACAAACAGGTTCTAGAACAGATCAAGCCAGAATTCTTCCTGGAAGCCATGGTGACTAAATTGAGGCTGTCGTACTTTGGCCACATCACGAGAAGGCATGACTCATTAGAAAAGACTATAAGGCTAGGGAAGATAGAGAGATGTAGAAAGAGAGGAAGACCACATGCCAGATGGGTAGACTCATTCAGGGAGGCCACAGGCCTGAGCCTGCGGGACCTAAATAGAGTAGCTGAAGATAGGAATAAATTGAGATGTCTCATTCACAGGGTCACCATGAGCTGATGCCAACTCAAAGACAGTTAACAACAACAACAATCCAAAAACTTTCCAAGTTCAGAATAGCACGTCATCAATAATGCCACTATTTTGACTCCTATGAACATTAGCTAAAATAGTATGAATGGAGAATATTACCATATTTGGTAAAATGGGTAATATTCCCCATTCAGAACCTTCCTGCAACTGGGACACCCCCCCCCACAAGATTCTGAACATGCACAGAGTTCCTGAACAGACAAATACACAAAGATAATTTCTTCAGAACCTGCCCCTAACCCAACTGCAGAGGTCAGGGATGAGGCCAGTTTGGAATATGCATTTGTTGAATGCATGGGGGAATAACTTCTGAAAAGGGACAGTACCTTCCAGATTGGTTCTAGTTTCACATCAGTTCAACTGTTTATTTTCAGGACTGTAAATGCACATTATCTCCAGAAGACAAAGAAACAAATCAATACTTTTTGAACTAATGTGATAAAAGATAGGGTACCCATACTTATCAAGGACACTGAAAACATGAAAAAAAATAAAAACTGAGGTGTGAAAACTGACTGCTTCTGGCCCCACTAATCTTGGTTCACTTGGCAGGAACATGACTTGGCAGATACTGGTGCTTAATCTTGCATCAGATTACAGTACCAAAATGTTCCTTTGTTCTCTGGATAATAAATTTTCTCTAATGAATTCATGAATTTATTATTCATAAATTCATAAATTTCCCTAGTGGAGATATAAATTAGTGGTGAAGAACTTTTTTTTTAGCCCATGAACCAAATACTAATTTAAGAAAAGTAAAAGACTGCAAACTAGAGCCATGGAGCAGCTCCTTGGCCTGCAAACCAGAGTTCAGTTCCATCTTATGGTTTCCTATGCTTTAAATAGCTTCCTCTGTCATGTCACTGACCAGAGATAACAACAAGGCGCACTTGCAATGTGGTTAACATGTAGACCATGTTGACGGAGAGAGGAGTTGTATTCCAAAAATTTTAAAGTTCTAATTGAAACACCTGGTTTAGGAGAAAATAATTAATATTTCCATAATAATGAAGAATCACTGAAGGCAGACACTACTCAAGGCCAGTGCTAAGATCAACACCCCTGAGATAGAAAGACAAAGTCTCCATGCCAAATCTATTCTCTTTTAACCTGGTTCAGTTTTATTCTCTTGGAAAACAGTTTGCTTTTCTTAAATTCAAATTCAACAAATCTGATGCAAAAAGACACTTTGCTTTTGCCCTTTATGATGAAAAGTTAGTAGTATTCTTCCTACAGTATGTAATCTTTGGCTACACCTGTGTGGTGTAAGCTACTGCACCTCAACAAGATAGTGTTTTTTTTTTTTACCAAGCAGTGGAATAGTTAAAAATTTTGGGGTAGCCTAATAGTCAGACGAACATGCCAGCAGAAGTAAGAATATTGAAACAGGTTATAGTGGGTCATTTTCTCAGTCTAAATATAAGTTGTGCCCTGCTTTCAAGCCAGAGAGAAATTAAATGACTATAGTCAAATGGTAGTGCATGAAATGCTACCTACAGTGTGACTGACTATCCTTTTGAGGGCTGTTCAACCACCCCACCCCCACCCCCTCCATGAATTTAACAATGCAAATGTAACAATGGATTTTGTCCAATGGTTGCCAATTTCGACAACTGACATTCTTGACAGAATTGCCTGATTAGAAAATAATTGTACTTCTTTCTAGCTACTGTTACCTCACCTGCACTTTTCATTTCCTCTAAGGTACAGTGCCGAAACTGCATCTTTCAAGTCTCCCTCTTTTATCTGATGTAGTGGATGACAGGTAATCTAGCTGAAAGTTCCTACAATTGCGCCACCAGAAAAACACTGGCTGATGAAATCTGAGCAGTTATCACCCTAACCATCACCTGTCAAGCCTCCTGCTTCAATTTAAGGGTGCATCAATTTTCTGAAGAGGAAATCAAGGGCAAAGAATAAAAGCGCTACAGATAAACACTGACAAAGGCCCTTTCTGCTTTTTTTCTTATTTATGATGGGATGTACTATCATAGGTTGCTCTGTGAGGTTTTATCAACTGTCCTGATACATCCCAGATAGCTCAGAATTCTTTGGCCATTGATGAAGTGCTACACTTGCACTTACTGAAAGGGCAGAAAATTTCTAAGTGAAAATTACTTTCACTAAATACCACAAAGATATTGAAGTCAGAAAGAGCAAGGAGATGGGACAAATGACAGCTGCATATAACAATGAACCTCTCTGTTCTCCAGGATGGCAGACAAGACTGATTAGAGTAAGAACATGAAATAATGTTTTCTTAAAAGCCAAAGAACATATTGTGTGAAGTGTCAGACCCACAGAGTTCATATATTGTTTGCAGTGAAATGTGAATTGCATCAACTGCCAACTGTGTTTGCACTGCAGTTTGTCACTACTGCTATGCAAGCATTTTATTTTGCACACACATCCACTTGCATACCTAGCCAACATTATTGTAGTAGCAGTACTATCAATAACAATAATGAGGAGGAGGAGGAGGAGGAGGAGGAGGAGGAGGAGGAGGAAAAGGGCCAGAAAATATAAGAATTTGGTTCTGGTTGAAAAGATCTTTCTTGCAATAGAGCTCTGTGTATTCAGAACTGAAATTGTTATGTTTTAGAAATGCTTTTTTATTATTTTACAGCAGAGTTGCAAGCTGATGTTGCAAACACAACTGTACACATAGTAAATGTTGAGTGTAAAAGCCAAAGCTTCTTCCATTATGGCACTGATATAAGAGAAGAAGCAAGAAGAAGCATACTTTGTTGTTGTTGTTGTGTATCTTGAAGTCAATTTCTGACTAAGGTGAACCTATCAAGCATTCAGAAGTCTCCAAGCAGCCTAGATAAGTGCAAGGTCTTGCCTGCAGAAATTTGGTTGCCAGTTGATGAAATGACGGCAGAAACTATGAATGCTGCAAGAAAGGCAGTCACCACTGCCTTCACCACCATACACCTGCTTGGCTCAGTGCTAGCCCCTTGGCTTTTCTCCTGTCCATGGAACTACCACTGATCTGAGAAGGGGTGTGGTGCTGAAAGCAACAGCAGCACATCTAGTTAGAGGTCCCAGGCTGCTCCCATCTTGCTTCACACCCACAAGAGGAGGTGGAAGAAGTGGCAGCCTCTGTCCTTGAGGTCCCGGCAACATGTTGCGAAGTGCCAAGCTGTTGTAGCAGCAACTGTGAAGATAGAGTCTCCCACTTCCTTCTTCTCTTTGTGGGTGCAAAGTGAGACGGGAACTTCTGCCTTAATGGGTTTTCTCTGGTAAGAAAAATGACTGCAGAAAGAAAAAATGGGTGAACTGCGAGTTGAAGACAACCATATCATTTTCCTGCTGTAATGAATGGAGCATTCTGAGGCCACAGTCTAGAATGCTGCTACTCAAAGGGGAGTCCCTGGACTAGTGCCAGTCCCTGAACCTCTGGCTGCCTGTTCCTGGCCAGTTTCCAAGAAAGAAAGAAAAACAATTGTAATCAATTGGTACATATAGGGTGCCAGTCTCTGGTTAATTGGCAAAAAGTTAACTGCTAGTCCCCCACATGAGATAGCCTGTGACAAATCCCAGGCAGCAGCATCATTAGGGGGCACTAGGGATATGGACTGCACCAGGTGACACCCTAAAGCAGGGGGGGGGTGACACCATGGTCTCCCAAACATCTGTCTTATTTGAGAAACTGGCTGTTGACTTTGCCTGGATACCTTTAAAATGCTGAAGAGATGGTGTGAATGGGCAGAGGCTCAGTAGGAGGAAAAAGGAGAGGCCCCAGGTTTTCTAAAAAAAAAAATCAAAATTATTTTTTTAATATTATTATTCTTTTTAAAATTTTATTTTTAAAAATCCAATCTTACCAAATGTTTACTTTAACCACATGAAGCTATGTACATGAAAATACATTTAGGCATATAAAATTGTGATTTAAAGTTATAATTCTAATTATAATAATAATATAATAATAATAATAATAATAAAGTTTTATTTATAGCCTGCTCCTCTGTATCCAATCGGAACGGGTTACATCAATTAAAAAATGCAAGATAAAATATACATGACCCATACCCAACCACCCGCCCCTTAAAATTAAATTAAACTAACATCAATTAAAATGACATAATAAAAATTTCAATTTAAAACGGCAACCCATTGCATAGAGATCAGGGTCAAGATGTTAAAATGCTAATGGGAGAGCTTAACCCAAACAGAGCCGGGAGGTTAAGAACTTTCTGGGAAGGCCTGCCGGAAGAGATGAGTCTTCAAGGCTTTTTTAAAGCAATCAGAAGATGTAATAAGACGCATCTCGTCTGGCAGGCCATTCCATAGCCTGGGAGCGACAGCCGAGAAGGCCCTCTGGGAGGTCTGCGTCAGTCTAGTCTTCATAGGCTGCAATAAGTTCCTCCCAGAAGACCGGAGTGTGCGGAGGGGTTCATATGGGAGGAGGCGGTCCCTCAGATAAGATGGACCCAAGCCATGTAGGGCTTTAAAGGTTAAAACCAACACCTTGTACTGCGCTCGGAAACTAATCGGCAGCCAGTGGAGAGATTTGAGCACTGGTGTTATGTGCTCTCTCCTTGATGTTCCCGTGACAAGCCTGGCTGCCATATTCTGAACTAATTGAAGTTTCTGAGTTAGGCACAAGGGTAATTTTGCTAGTTGTTTTATGTCACAGGGGTGCAGCATCTCAAGTGGTTAAGATGCTAATTCTGATGATCAGAAGATTGGGAGGCTGGCAGTTCGAGGCCTGAGTGCTGCATGATGTGGTGAGCTCCTATCACTAGTCCCAGCTTCTGCCAACCTAGCAGTTTGAAAGCATGCAAATGCGAGTAGATAAATCGATACCACTTTGGTGGGAAGATAACAGCATTCCATGCAATCATGCTGGCCACATGGCCACCAGAGTAGTCCTTAGACAACACTGGCTCTTCAGCTTAGAAACAGAGATGAGCACCACCCCCTACAGTCAGTTACAACTAAACATTCCTGTCAAGGGACTATCTTTACCTTTTTTTTTTTAATGTCACAACTATTACTATTACATTTCATGATATACATGAATTATGATTTATTAGTGACATTAGTACAAAAATAAAAGGATTCAGTATAGTGTGGGATGGGAGGAGATTAATAGGTATGGTGACACCATGAGTTACTGCACCAGATGACCCTAGGAAAGTGACCCTAGGAAAGCATCCCACAAACAAACACATATTTTGTGGTATTCATCTTGTTACCTATTTAGAATATGAAAAATATTATTGGACTCAGTGTCATGGGCATGATAGGTAACATGCTAAAATAGACAATCTTCTGGTGCACATTTTCCACATGCTTTCCTTCATACTTTCAGTTTTTATGAAGATTCCACAAGAGGCAGGCACAACTTCTAATAATTTTGCACAAACATTTATGTCCTTTTTAGCTTTTTTTTTTAAAGTGTTCTGCCCTTCCTCCCTTGAAAAAGATTAAAACATGCTTTGCATTTTATGCTCTAGCTTTAAGTGCATTCCTGCTTAAAAACTGTTACTTACATTTAAATCATTATACATGTTTCAAGAGTTTCTCTCCTTCTGTGTCACACATGTGAGAGATTTATCATTTGCATCCATTTTACATTGTGCAATTAATTTCCTTTTTGATTCTGAATAACTATTATTGGGCCTTTGATTGACTTCTAGAGCAGCAATTGAAGTAAGAGATTCTGATGGTGCTTTGTGAATTGCCTGAGCTGAGCTCACACAGCTTATAATATCAGCAGTTTTTATATATAATGCACATCTTGGTTAGTGGTACTTTTATTTGCATAATCACTGAACCAAATATAGTCACACTGCAGGCAAGAGAATCTAGCTGACCTGACCCCATTAAATCACTTTTGAAGGGAAAAACTATTACATTTGGTCTAATATTAAAAGAAAAAACAAAATAAAAAACAACCCTGCTCAACTGGCACTTTTCTGTACAAAGACAATCCTGCATCTTCATGATGTATGGAGACATGTTTTATTTTATTCATGAGCATTGGGATAACTAAAGGGTTTTATAGGTTTATATTAAGATTTTTGTTTCATTTTATATACATAGTGTCCTTGACTTAGACCTTTTTCTAGCTACCCTCACCCCCTGGTTGTGCTGGGAAATGTGAGAAATATTAGTAGATATTTCAAGCAGAGGAATCAAATTGGCAAAGGGGAAGTGGGGGGAAAACAGCCCCACACCTGTCTGCACATACAAAGGGTCTAGAATACAAAAGAAGTAAGGTTAGTCTTCTTTGTAAAACATATAAAAAGTAAATTTATAACACTCATCCATAATCAAATACATGGTCTAATGGAGGAGGGAGAGGAAAAAGAAAATGGCTGCAAGTTAGAGTGATGCAGGAAGAGAGAAAGTATGGGAAAACACGCAAAGAGTAAGTCGCCATAATGTATATCAGAAATTAGCAAGTATGGGCATGCAAACACTCCTGCCCAACTGCATGCACCCCAAAGTACCATCTTAACTCACAGGTTGTTTAAGATGTCTCTTAGTAAAGGGAGGGTTAAAATGTCACCTCTCATTTCATTACCTGGACAGTAGAACATCTTGATTACTTCTTTCTCAATCAGTTTAAGCATCTTGCTTAAACATCCAATGTGCTTGCCATGTTGTATCATCTTCTCTGTTTGATAATGTCTAATATAAGTTTTGTTATCTACCATCACTTGAACAGATTTCTGGTTACTTGTTCCAAAGCCAATCGTTGATCAAGCCATAACAATAATCTGCGTGTCTCTGCTGTTGCTATGTATTCTGACACTGGAAAAGAACACTACTGTTTGCTGTTTGTGGTTGGCCCCCAAAGCAGTCCCATTCTTATTTTTTTAAAAATACTCAAGAAGCTGGTAGTCTGCTTCATCTCCTGCCCAGACCACATCAATATGGCATACAATTTTACCATTATTGGTAGTTAAATAGTTTCTTTTATGTACCAAGCTACCTTTTAAACTCTAGTCCTTCTTTGTTGATGCATTAAGTGAGGGTTTGCATTATTTGGCAGAGATTTATTATTTTTAAGAAAATCTTTTATAACTTTCTCTTCTACCAACCTTCATTCATTAATGTGAACCATGAGTCTAGTAATATGCACACCTGAGTTAGTTTCAAATATGCTGCATGATCCCTTTGCATACTAATATTCCAGATTAACATGGCTGTGTCTCTGAATTCTACCCATATGTCTAGTAGTACAGTGATTTCATCAGCGCTTATTATCTTAAAGGTAAAGGTATTCCCCTTTGAGAAGGTTGTCAGGTCATGTCTGACCGTAGGGGGCAGTGCTTATCTCCATTACTAAGCTGAAGAGCCAGAGTTTTCAGAGACAACTCTGTGGGTCATGAGGCCAACAAGATTGCACAGAACACCAAAGTGGCACCTATTTATCTATTTGCATTTGCATGCTTTCAAACTACTAGTTTGGCAGAAGCTGAGACTATTGATAGGAGCTCACCCCATCATTCAGCATCTGGGCCTTGAACTGCAAAGCTACCAATCTTGCAATCAACAGAGTCAGTTTCTTAACCACTTGAGCCACCATATCCTATAAAGTTTATTACTTTATATCCAACTAATTAGAACAAGATGTTGTGTTCTGACATATGGCATGTGCAGTTTTTGTTTTGGTATGTATACACATACATTACTGTCACAAGTTCTAATTTGCTTTATATCTGACACTCTGCAGTGCCATAAGAAAATTGTGTTTGCCTTTGACTGGAAAACTATTCTAAAGATATGTCACAGTCACTTTTGTCTCTCAGCAGGTAGGTGATACAATGCATTTTAAAAAATCTTCCATAAAAATTAAAGCACACCTGTTTCTGCAAACAAGGACATATTCAATGGATTACATAGGTTACTATTCATGAAATCTAGCACTTTAGTGCCTCTTCTTTCACTTGTTGGCTGAAACAAGGACCTAAATGCTTTTTCTTCGATACAGGTTTTATAGAAATATCAATAGAATTTACATTTCTATACTGCTTAACTGTGAACTCATCACTCTCTAAGTAGTTTACAATCTGTAAGCCAATTGCCCCCAGCATGTTGGGTACCCATGTTACTGACCTAAAAAGGATGGAAGGCTGAGTCAACCTTGGAGCCCTGGGACTGAACTCACAACCTTGTGGCTTCAGGACAGGCATTTAACCATTGCACCACCAGGACTCCTAGTTTTACATCTGCTAGCATTGTTATTATCTCATGCATTTATTTTGACACTACATCCAACTTTTGGTTCTGAAATTGAAGAACATTTTTGGAGTCACAGTATCCATGAGACCTATGCCACAGATAGAGGCTTGCTTCTGTGCTTGAAGCACATTTGCTTGTTGAGACTTTTTTAAAAAAAAAATCATGTGCCATCATTTTCAAATGCATGAGCAAACACATTTTTTTAGTAATTGTGCACTTTCCTCCATTAATATGTATATCAAATCCATTTTTTATGTAGAACAAACATATTAAGCATACTGAGGCTTTCTAGATCGGCAGGAAAGGGCGACATGAAGTTGCCTTTTCCTTAATGCTTAGCAGCTGCACTGCAAGTCCCAGGTGTGTAATAAAAAGACATAGGGCAGCTACACTGAGGAGGTATGGGGGCAACTTATCTGAAGTCTTTTCTGTTGTTCAGCAACTACATTGGAAGCTGTCAGGATGCTAGAAACACAGGCGGAGCGGCAATGAATGGGGCTTTTGGCCACACTGAACCTTTAATATTTTTGTTGTTGTTGTTGCCGGCTGCAAACTGTGCAGTTGCACTGCTACATCATACAGGCAATTGTATTGCCAGCTGCGAACTGCACAGTTGCGCAGGTACATCACACATGAACTGTGCAGTTATGAAGATCTATCAAATTACCATTGTGGTTTCGTTTCCCTTTTTAAAGTGCGCAGTTGCATCGGTGCATCATGAATGAACCCCTTTATTTTATTATTAATAATAAATATATATATATATATATATTTATATAAATATATTATTATTTATACCCCACCCCTTTGAGATCAATCGAGGTGGCTTACACATTAAAATACTATTACATCAATAAAACAAACTGCATCCCTCCCGCCCTTAAAAAGATATTAAATCCGTTACAATTTAAGTTTATGAATAAAATTCTTTTATTCTTATACTATACAATAGTATAAAATACTATTGTAACCACCTTTGAGAACTCAGAACATATATAGCTATTCTTTTTTAAAAGTTAGCTATAATGGTAGGTAGCTACTAGGAGATTGGAACTATAGCTGTAACTATGTTGTAAAAATAACTTTTAAGCTTTGCTGTGCACAACTATTCCCCAGTTCCTTTAGTCAGTACTAACACACACATACACACACAGAGTCATCTGTAAAGGAACAGCAGTTTGGCACTAGTTCTTGAAGTATGTTGCCTTTTAATATATTTACATGATTTAATAGCAAGCAAAAGATTCCATGAAATACACAATGTACACTTGAAGGGAGCAAAGCATGCCTGCCAACTGTGCTGTAAAAATTCAAAATGGATTCCAGGACAAGTGCATAGTGCCAGACAGCTTGTGCCACTGCAGCGCCTTTCTATACTGTTATTACCGCTCAACAGCCTTGAAGTCTGAATGACAGTGGTCTGAGCCCTTTCAAACAACGAAAAGAAGGTCAATTTTTGTAATGAGGAAATGGAAGTGGTGGTACAGGGGATCACTGACCCTTACAGTTTCATGTACGATAAAGAAGCACTGCAGAGCTTGAGCAAATTATGGTGTAGCAACACAGTGACAACACCAACATGAAACACAACAAGGGAACATCTAACAAATCTACTTGCATAAATCCAGTGCCTGATAGTCAAGACTCCTTTTACCTTCATCTTAACACTAAAAACATTGTATGACTTCCCACGGGGGTAAACAGCAGACAAAAAAATAGGAGCAGTTAACTCAGAAAAGGCACAGTTCTCCATTCATAGTTCTTATTCAAAGCCATAGGAGTTGAAACTTCAATGCAGGCTAGAGGGGGGGAGTTCTTTTTTTTTTAAATGTTACTTCAAGTTTAGTATATTTGAAAACTTTAAATATTGTTACTGCTACAGAAACCCAGTGCAAAGACTTAAGAACTGTAGCATACAGTTACCTGAAAAGAGGTAACATTATTATTATTATTATTATTATTATTATTATTATTATTATTAACCTTTATTTATATAGCACTGTAAATTTACACAGTGCTGTACATACAATCTTATAAATTAGATGGTTCCCTGCCCTCAGGCTTACAATCTAAAAGACACAACACAAAAAGAGAAGGGAAGGGCAGTGGGAAAAGGGATGAGGTCCAGTGGTTCTTCTTTCCCTCTGGGGCCTGGACCAAGGCAGATGGAATGGAGGGAGAAATAAAATTTTTGTGCCGATAGACATCCAAACCACCTGCTTTCTACAATGCCATAAAGAAATCTCTTCTATTTAGATGAGCACGGACCCAAATCCCTTACATCTTCTGTTCAGAGCTTGAAAAAGTTTTTTTGGACTAAAACTTCAGGAATTTTAGTTCAAATAAGCATCTTTTCCATGTCCAGATCTTATCATGATTAGAGGGACTGATGTTTTTGTTATTGCATATCTTCAAGTCATTTCCAACTTATGGTGACCCCAAGGCCAACCTTTCATGGGGTTTGCTTGGCAAGTTTCTTCAGAGGGGTTTTGCCATTGCCATCCTCTGAGTCTGACAGCATGTGACTTGCACAAGGCCACCCAGTGGGTTTCATGGCTGAGCTGGGAAATGAACAGTGATCTCCAGAGTTGTAGTCCAACACCAAAGCACTATGCTCTCTCGTAAGTGCATGTTATTTCAGATACAGTATAATGGCATGTGATGCACAGATCCAAAACATAGTCTCACAGAGTGCAGTAATCTTCATCTGTCATCATCTAATCAAGCCCTCAGATTCTTCTTCATGGCTTCTGTGCAATGCCACATGTATGTTCTGTACTTCTGCAGAGTCTGATTTTTGAACTTTCTAGAGCTAGTCAACCATTTTGGCAGTTAGCCTGAGCATATCTGTGTTTGCACACTTGGGATATGGCTGAAGGGCTGACTCTGTGCGTCTATCATCCACAATGATAATTCTTTTTTCTTGAGATGTGCTTGGTCCCATCATGCTTGACGTTTGCTTATACACAGCGACACAGGGCTATATTTAGCTCAGTCATTCAATGTAGAATATCTGGCAGCAGAAACACTTTGCCAAGTCCAGTAGTAACCTCTCTGATATAAAAGAGAAGTGTCCATTTTCAGGTTTTGTCCATGCAAGAAGTGCACCCTAGATAACATTTTTAGTGGCTTGTGAAATCTTTATGCATACAGTTCACCAAAATATTTTGCTCATTTGTCAGACTTGCTATTTAAATGGAATATTCTGTGCAGCTGTGGCTGATACTTAAGGTTTCATGCTTAATAGCACAACCAGTCCCCAGTTATACGTAGTTGCTCCCATGTTTCAGACTTTGGCCCTGAAATATCAAGCCTGGAAAAGTGCTGACCTAGTTATCCTATTACTCACTGTGGAAAGAATTCTTTTCGAGGGAACTGGAAGACACACGGACAACATGTGTTTTGGTTAGTCAAGCCAACAAAATTTTCTCCTGTGATGCTTGTGAGCAATATTCCTTACTGTAGAGGTGGGAAAAGTGTGGCCCTTCAGAGGTTCTTGGACTACAACTCCCATCACCTCTCACTATTAGCTATGTGGGTTCAAGTTGGTGGGGGTCACAGTCTATCTGGAGGAACACATGTTCTCCATCCCTGCCTTTGTGGCATAAATAAAATATGTATGTACAATGCTCCGTTGCTATTGTTGTGTGCCTTCAAGTCATTTCTGACTTATGGTGACATTAAGGCATGGAGAGGTGCAGCCAGCTTCTCACTACACCACACCACTAAGTAGAAATGAGTCTCCTTCTCATGAGGAGAACACTTTGATTTCTTCTTTGGCATGTGCACTCTACTCCCATCACTCTACTCCCATCTACTTTTTCATAACTTTCTTCTTTGGTGGGTTTGGAGGGGTGCAGCTGGTTTCTCCCTGTCCTGCTCCACTACCAAAAAAGAAATCACAATCTTCTCCTCATGAGGATAATTCTCTCAATTCTTCTTTGGCGGGCAGAGAGGAGTGCAGCCAGCTTCTCCCCCCCCCCCCTTGCCTTACAAATAAAATAAAATAAAAGGCACTCATAGGGTCTATGAGGGAATGAGGATGTGCTGGGACCATCAATGGCACAAAAAGCCCCTGGTGCTCTATTGAAGAGAGGTGTTATAATAAAAGCTCCCAAAGCAATATTTTTATTCTCTTTTAATGATGTGATTGCAGCAAGACCATGGTGAGATCGAGGATCATGTGATAAAGTCTGCAGTTTAACCCTAACCAGCTATAGTGCCTGTGACATTTTAAATATGCTTAAAGCGGCAGTCCTAAAGTATCTATTAGGGAGAACGTTCCATTGAACTCAGTGAGATTTACTTCCCAGTAAAGATACATTGGATTGTACTGCTAATGTTATATTTTAAAAGTATTGCTGTGCTATGTGTATAAAAAAGTTTAGTGGTAACTGCAAGATACATAAAATTTCTTACTCTAAAACAGTTACATTGATTATAGCAAAGGAAACATGCACCCTGGCAGAAAGAACACTGCCATGTACAGTATTTACAGTTGTTGGCTCTTTTAAAACATAGATGGTGTCTGAGAAATTATTTAACTGCTTATTAGCATAACTAAGTTGAAATTTCACTGCCTATAATGACTTAGGGGGCTCAATAAACCACCCCTTTTAGTGCCAGATCGGGGCAGCGGCAACTACATGCCATAGCTCCAATCTCTTGTTTCCACAGCTCAAAAAGGAGCTGCAAAAAGTGGCTCCTTTTTGTGACCCAGAAAGGGTGCCATAGCTACCAGTGTGTGGCTTTTCCGTGCTTCTTTAATGCTGCATCATGTAGACGTAGTGCCAGAGGAGCACTATGATGCCACATGCCATGTGGTGCAGCACATGGCATCATGCCGACCTGGGGGCAGAGTCAGGACGTGTGTCATGTAGATGTCATGCCCCAACTCCGCTGGTCTGTACATCCCCTTAGTTTTCCACCCACTGGCTGAAAAAAAAAATCTGTAACTGACACAGTTTGACTCTTTTTCTCATAAATAAGCTCTAGTTTTCAATATATATATATATATATATATATATTCCTTATGGAAAGAAAATGTTTATTTGCAGCATGTTCTTAGAACAACCATTAAATTTTCTGTGCTTGGCTGATTTCTTGAATGAACGAAAGACAAGAAAGCCAAAAATCAGAATCTGGTCGTTTTGTGTTCCCTTTTAAAACATGACTTTAGGGCAGTCTTCCCCCAATTGGTTGGACTACAATGCCCCATCAACTCCAGCATGTCCAGTGCTGACTGTAGATAATGGGAATATCTAAAATAGGACTTATTTTCCACATTCTTCCATAGAGAATGGAATCTTTTTATAATGGCCATTGCCTGAATGTCATTTTTTCACCAACGCAGATGAACAATCTCTGCCACACAATTTAGAGAAATACTTTTTAAAAGTAATGTTTTTAAAGTAAAGGTTTTTGTTACCTTTAAGGTGTTTTTTTAAAGGTGTCTACATGCACAAAATGCCGCAAGAAAGCATTTAATCCCCCTTTTAAAACAAAAAGGAAAAGTGACAAGTAAACATGTTTTGTTACACAGAAAGAAATAATGACCCGGTATAGACCACTGCTTCACTCCTACTCTAATCACTCCATATTATTTTCAGAATCCATTCCAAACTTCTTTTGTTGACTTTTAAAGATCTTCACGGACTAGACAAGCGGCAGTCTGGCACTAATTTTAGGGCTTGGAAGTGTGGGGCGACCACACGCTCCTGAGCCCTACTGTGCGCCAGCAGCACCATCATGGCTTGGCCCTGTCCACATGGGGGCCAAGATGACACACACGTGGCACAGTGTCCAAATGTCACTGCGCCACACGTGCATCATTGCTGCGTGCAAGTGCAGCAGCAGGTTCATTTTAGTCCTGATGCAGGCTGCAACATTTGGTTGCTGCAGCCTCTGTCAGGAGTAAAAACAGGCGGCTGCAGCCCGCCCTTTCAGGGTAGTCTGTCGAGCCCCAACGGCACTAGTAGTATTTGCAAAAGGAATATCATTAGGCCTTTATTACAGATGTTACACTCCAGGTGAAAACTTGTCCCATTAACAGTTTTGTTTGTTTATTTCAAGTTTCATTTCTAAATGTGCATTTTGAACAATAACCACTGATACCACCATCATTGAACATGAGAGACTCAAGTGAGCCATTGGAAGTGATAATTCAAAAAAAGAATTTCCAAGCTCTGGTTGCTTGTATCTTCACCACTTTAAAACTAAATGATTTATTCATTATCTTACAAAAAATCTCAATACCAAGTACGTTTCTATACTGCTTGTCAGTGCACTTAGGCACTCCCTATTCGAGAGCTGGGTATTCATTTTCGCAACCTTGGAAGTATGCCAGGCTGAGTTGACTCTCAGCCCCTGGCTGGTATTGAATCATAACCTTGTGGTTTGTGAGTGAGTGGCTGCAGTATACGCATTTAACCACTGTGACACCAAGGCTCCTATACAAGGCACTATATACATGCAGTAAATAAAATAAAAAGCAAACAGTGCTCAATAACTCTTTCTGGAAAGGCAAGTAAGAATTAACTAGTAAAAATATTTGTGCATATATTAAATTACTATACAAGGACTTTTTCTGGTAATCTCAGATTTTAAGATCCAAGTATAGACGCTGATGGACTAGAAGTCATCATGGTTATCTTACTGATGTTGCTATAACAGAGCTAGCCACCACACTCTGTTTTTTTTGTTTGTTTGTTTGTTTGTTTTTTACCAACAATTACTTCAGCTTTGGAAAGACTTTGGATCATTGGCACTACCATGAAGACTCACATGGACCCGTGCTACATTGATGGCTACCATAGCAGAATACATGATCTGCTCCTGTCTGCAAAAGGCCATTCTCTAGCTTCATTGTTTAGAGCAGTGGTTCCCAACCTGTGCTACTGCCCTGCTTACCTCTACTGAGGGCAGCACAGCAGGGGAATATCCAAAGGAATAGTCCGGAGTCCAGTCCAAAGGTCACACAATACCAGTCAGTCAGTCACAGCAAAGGGCAGAGGCAAGAGCGTAGTCACAAGGCAAGTCCAGATTTCAGATAACCAGAGTCATGAATCAAAGAGCAAGGAACATAGGAACAACAAGGCTTCAAGAGTGGTTGTCAGCTGCAAAGAACCTCTGCAGCTGAAGGTCTTTTAAAAGGCCTCTGCTTCTCTCAGCTGTAATCTATTAGCTCTCCTCTTGGCTTCTAGCCTGGAAGAACACCTCAAAGACTCCTTGGCCTGTCTTCACTCCACAGGTCCTAGCACCTGCAGCCTAGAGTCCATAGAGTCTGTTTCTCCCTTTGCAGCTTCCTGATCTGCCCTTATCTCAGCCTCTTCCATGTCTTCGGAGTCTAATGGAGAGCTAAACTGGAGGAAACCAGGAAATATCATGTAATAAACATCAGACATTTCCTGGTTTCCTCCAGTTTAACTCTTGTTTAAATCCTGTTTGTCCCCTAGTGTGATAAAGCAGTATGTCAGGCCCAGGGCCAGTCCATGACAGCTCCCTGGAGGCCTTAGGGCTCTGCATCCACTTCCCAGGTGCTGCTCCAGGAAAATGAAAGAAAGAAAAATTGAATGAAACTAAAGAATAGGAAACAGAAAGTAGAATCAAAATAAGAAGACTAGAAATTATAGGCCTCTTATGGGCTCCACCATAGATAGTGATTCTAAAAAGGGCTCCACGAGTCAAAAAGGTTGGGAACCCCTAATCTAGAACAATGGACTGAAAGTTTTGGAACAGCTGCTCCAGGACATCAGTAATGTTCATCTGATTATCCACTTGAAGCTAGATTAGTCCTTGCAGTATATTCATTTTCTGACATGACTAAACAACTAAATATTGGACATATATGTACCAACATATCCTGAAGATGACAGAATGCTACATGTGCTTCCAGTTTCCACCCAAACACACCACAGAATCAATTGCCAAGTTCTATGATACAATCACATGTGTTCAGACTTGTTAGACGGAGTGTTTTAAATCAACCACTTCTCAGAGATTCCCCCAATCACCCTTCACATTTCAGTGAAGGAGAAGTTGCCTGAACATCCCTTAAATTATCTGAGATAAAGGAGTAATATATGATGCTGATAAAGGGGGAGGGAAGATTGCAGGCATTTCTGCCCTCTACCCCCATCTTCCCCAGGTTTAGGACAGCTTAGGTATTTAGACTGGAATTCTATTGGTGTCCTGCATTTGCATAAGTTTTCCTATAGATTTTTAAATTATTTATTTATTTGCATTCAACAAGCAATGTTTACTCTCAGTTTAAGGTCATGGATGTGGAATCACACATGGTACCATTAGGTACATGGATGCATATTCTCAGTTGATCCCTATCCATCTCCCATTGCTTAAATGGGCAGTAATGCTCCTTCAAGTCATGTAGATTTTTTCTCTGTAATCTTGCCAGAATTAGACCTTTTGCCAGAATGAGTCCATGCGCTGGTGGTCTCATGTCTGGATTATTGCAATTCATGCTTGGTGGGTCTTCCTCTCTGTCACCTTGACCCTTTAATTTCTGTACAACACTTGACAGTCAGGATCATTTTCTCTGCCTGTTGTTTCAATCATATCACTCCCTTACTTTTATCCTTTCACTCGCTCCATATTTCTTTCAGAATCCATTACAAACTTCTTTTGTTGACATTTAAAGATCTTCATGGACTAGCTCCCTTTTACTTATCAGTGCCTGTTTCTTCCTATTGCCCTGCCTGTGCATTACGATCTTATGATCTGCTATGGCAGCAGAGATTCTGTTCCTCACCTGCTCAAAATCACCCCTTCTCCCAGGCTGCTCCCCATGCTTGGAATCTTTTCCCCTCCCAACTGAGAACTGTTACTTTCTTGGCCGGTTTTAAGACCGAGCTGAAGACAACTTTGTTTAGGGAGGCACTCCATATCACTGACTGTTAATTTGTCATGATGCTTATGTTTTGATTCTATGCTTGCTGTGTTGTTTTAAAGATGTTTTAATTTTGTAATATTGATATTTTAGACTGTATTCCATATGGCAGGTTTTTATTCTTATTTCGTTTTGATTTCTCCTATGTAAAGCACTGTGCAAATCATACAGCTCTCTATAAATAAATTATGATGATGATGATGATGATGATGATGATGATGATGATGATTCTTCACTTGTGCATTCTATTGGGCATTGTTACCATTCAACTCAAAGTTTGCGTAACACCTTCCTTCCTTCCCCCCCCCCCCCCCCCCCCGAAATCACTGTTTTGTGAAGAAAATGCTGAACCAGACTCATAAGTCAGCCTATATTGGCTGAAGGTTAGCCAACAGTTGGGATGAATTACAATTACAAGGTTTTTATATATACCTACATACGTGTGTGTGTTTGTAAATTCACTATTCAATCTTTAACATTTCAGCGTTTTAGCTGTGTGCTTACTGTTCTTCCCTACTCCTAGCACTGAGCAAAGAGGCTTATATATTCCATGAAGTCTGGTGAGGTTGAAGTCAATTTGTTACTGCTTTTCCAAGGTCCCTAAAGACATCAATTAACTAAAAACATGGGTAGTGACAGTACAAACAGGAAGAGTTAACCCCCTACAGTTATTTTTTATAGAAGCCAATCCACCCACCTCATTCCCTCCCTTTCCATCCCCTTCATTTTCCTTTCTAATGAACAGGGATAGATACTTCTTTTCCCCTACTGAGATGCTCTACTACAATGACAATTCTCTGGCTCTCCCCAGGTGATTTACTTTTCAAGCATTGCCCACTTATTGATCGTCCTTCTGACAAATTTCAACACATGCATAGGCCTGACAAACATTTCTGTAGATGAATCCCTCCTGCCGTTCAAAGAGGAGGATTATTTTTATGCAGTATATTTCAATAAACAACTCTATGTGTGCCGAGCCAATTTTAAGCAAACTACATGACAGTTCGGGGGGCTGCGGCGGGGGAAGATCTTCATTTCTCATCAAATTCCTAGGAAGAATGCCTCTGAAGACCTCTCAAAGGCTATTTTAAAATTATCATTCTTGGGGATATGCTGCTTTACTTCAGAACCTCCTGCATTGCAACAAATGTGTTTCGGTGAGTTAAAAGCAAATATACTCTAGAAGAGAAATGCCTCATTGTATTTGAAGCCTAGCCCTCTAGAGTTGGCCTTAGTTTATAGTGGCCTTATGCTGTTGCCAGAGGTCCAAGAGTTAATTATTTGGATTCAATCCTCAGAATCCCTCAGCCAAAGTGATCCAGCCTTGTCTGTTGTTTACATTTGCTGTTGTAGACTCTATGTGGAGCAATAGCAGCAAAACTAAATGCACTTTTCCTTTTTTTTTCATGAAAAAAATTGGTGCTGGAGGGTAACAGAAATGGCAAAGGGTCTGTCTCTATGCACAGCAGCTATGTAGATGATGCCCTTTCATGGAAGGTACAAAGGGGTAACCAGGACGCCTGGTTACAAAGGGCATCATCTGTAATAAATCTAAACAATTCCTATGATAGGGTTGCTATAAATCAGAGTTGACTTGAAGACACATAACAACAAACTCCCATAAAGTCAACTGCTGTTGACATTGCATAATTAGATGTCCTTTTATATCTACTGATAGCAATATCACTTCTTTTGTGGTCAAGAATGGTCTGCACAAAGGATAAGAAATTAGTAATTTTAACTAAATTTGCATCCACACTGCAGAAATAATCCAGGTTGACACCACTCTAACTGTCATGGCTCAGTGGTATGGAACGCTGGGATTTGTAGTTTGATGTGGCACTAGGGCTCTCTGAGAGAGAAGGCTAAATGTCTCACAACACTACAATTCACAGAATTCCATAGCATTGAGCCATGGCAGTTAAAGTGATGGCAAACTGGATTATTTTT
The DNA here is from genome assembly GCA_034509955.1 of Urosaurus nigricauda. Classification (NCBI taxonomy): domain Eukaryota; kingdom Metazoa; phylum Chordata; class Lepidosauria; order Squamata; family Phrynosomatidae; genus Urosaurus; species Urosaurus nigricauda. Next base: position 89,396,427 of record JAOEGL010000006.1, read on the forward strand.
GCAATGTGGATGGAGCCTAGGTTAGGCACGTGTTCTTCCAGACATATCTATACTATCGTAGTTAGAAAACTATGTGAAACCATGAGTTAAAGGGACTTGGAGGGAAAAAAACAGCAATTAGGCCTGGCCCAAGACATTTTGTAGTCTGAGAGAGAGCAGTAAATGACATTCCCTACAACAAAATCATGGTGCAGCAGTTATGGTAAAAATTTCCTTCCTTTCATATCTGCTTTATCACACTAGGGGGCAAACAGGATTTAAATGAGATTTAAATGAGAGTTAAACAGGAAATGCCCTATGTTTGTCACAGAACATTTCCTGTTTAACTCTCGTTTAAATCTTGTTTGCCCCCTAGTGTGATAAAGCACATAATATTCTTATAGAATATAGTCCTCAAACTGCCAGAAGGGCCATTTTTGAATGTGCTCTGCATTTCAAGGGCACCTTTATGTCCATTCCAAGTCAACATATTGATAAAGAACCATAAGGAGGGAAATTACCCATTCACAGATTAACACCTCTAACAGCCACAGTGAGCAGCAGGCTTGCAGGTCACTTGGGCTGCATTTGCACTGCAGAAATAATCCAGTCCGACACCGCTTTAACGGCCATGGCTCAATGCTATGGAATTCTGAGAAATGTAATTCTGTGAGGCATTTAACCATCTCTGTCAGAGAGCTCAGGTGCCCTACCAAACTACAGTTCCTAGAATTCCATGGCAAGTGGTATCAAACGGGATTATTTCTGTAATGCGGATGCAACCTTCATCACATTCTTTCCTACTGCAATATGGGGGAATTATTTAAATCATAAAAATCATTTCTAATTTTGTATCTAATTTTGTATCTGTGCTTTTACATTAGCATATGCAGCTTTATACAAACCTGTGCCCTTTTTGAGCAGGAGTAATACATATCCTCTTTGGTGTGTGTGCATGTGTGATGTATAAGAAGACAATCTAGACAATTGCCTCCATCTGATGTTATAGTCAGCCTTATCTAGTATCTATGCTTTTATAATTATGCTTTTGAAAAAAACTTTTTAGTAATTACCAAGATTACAAAGAACATTTCTGGTGTCATAGGAGAACTCTGGGAATTATAACCCATAAAGAAAGTGTATGAAAATCATTTTTCATGAACTGAATTCTTCATGGACATTCACTCCCAAAGAAATGCTCTCTGTGTATGCTACACCATGTGAAACATTTAAAAAAGCACTTCTGTAGAGAAAAACATTAGAATAAGCTATAAGTAAACAGAATAACTGAAAGTACACACACACACATATATACCTTATTCAGAACCTGGATTCAATCTGCATTTTAAAATCATAACTGAGAGTACATTAATAATTTGCATTCAGGGTATAAATACAACTTCCTTATTGTTATCTGTATCATTACTCTGCCTTCATGCTAGACATAAACTGATACTATTTTTAGATCGAAAAACACTGGAATGAAGACTGCCTTAATGATCTTTCAGTCAGAAAAATTGCAAGTCAAAATCCTCTTTTACTTGATTGCTATGTCTACGACAAGACAAATAAATACTGTACTATAGTGTGTGTATACACGCACATACGCGCACACACACAACTTCCTGCTACAAATGGCAGATAATGAAATATGATCTTAAGCAAAACTGCTGATGCTACACTTCCCATAGGGCTTACGATTGTTATCCATTAATTCCTGCTTTTACTAAATGCATCTCTCATCTTCCAAATCTGGTCTGGTTTTCAATTAGTTTTGTTACTGGAAAGAGTCAGGACTGAATTCAGGTTCGATTAGATCTTTGTTGAAGTGCCATATGCTCAATGGGCTACTCTCCTACATAAAAATTCTTCCATGGTCCCACCGAGCAGTCATTTCAGGTGACCATTGCTGGGAGGCAACAGTGAGATATTTAGGGGGAGAGAGAGAGAGATCTTGTCCAGACTCCACAAAATAACCTACTGTCTTCAGGTGTAGTAGAAAATGCTGTCCCATTGCCATAGATGAAGAAAGATTTCTAATACCAATCCTGTTGGCCTGGAATGGAAGCAGAGGGACACCATCTTGTCTCTGCCTCACATATAGAATGTCTTTACTTTCTTCTGACAACTGGCAGCTCTGACAGGTAATATAAAAATCCCAATTTAAATTTCCCCCAATGCCCTGGTATTTCCACTGTAGAAGCACTCCAGATAATGGGACAAGCTTAAAATGGCAATATTTGACAACTGTTTTGGGAGTAGTGGTGCGAGACTAGTTCTAGTGGGGTGCCAAAATCTGGCAGCTGCCTAGTGGCGGTAGGTATTGACACTACTAGCAGAAGCAAATACTGGCACAGCAAACACCATTGTGTTACACAAACACCCGCACCTAATCCTCTCCCCCCCTTTCATCACAAATATACCACTTTCTTGAACATCACTACTGGGAACATTTCAGAACAGTCCTATTGAAGTGTGTCTGAATGTTTCTGTGTCTTCAGCTCACCTGTTGACTTATGGCAAGCCCATGAATTTCACAGGGTTCTAAGCCAAAAATCATGAACTCATTAAATAAATAAATAAATAAATATATGTTATTGTTTATTTATTTATTTATTTGTTTGTTTACTTACTTATATCCTGCCTTACTTTTGGTACAGGGACTCATGAAAATCCAAACCAACCTTCAGAAACCCCAAACAACAACCCATGAATCCAAAAACACCCACATTATAGCATCCACAGTTTCAAGATTTAGTTTGCTGAAATGCTGAGGTCGACTTTCAGAAGTACTAATGGACATGAATCAATTTGATACTGAAGTACTTACTCTGTGCCATAGCAACCTGCTGCTACAATCAAAATAAACAAGGACAACACCAAATAAACATGATAAAACAAAGATACCTGTATTTCATATGACTTGTGCAGCCATTTGAACTCTGAATTAAGCCATTCTTATTAAGCCATTACCTTAAGGATTTAAATCAGGACTGGTGAACCTTTTTCTATGGACAGCCAGTTCCTTGGGTGACAATTTACATGCCAGCCATAGGGAAGACCATAGCTAAGAGTGCATGGAGCAGAATGGGCAAGGTCATGTTTTAATAAGGTACAGCACTTCAGTCCCTTTACAGGCAGTGTAGAAGGACTTTCAGCATGTATTGCTTGCATGACAAGCAAAGTCTGCTGAAAGTCCCTCTTCTTTACACTGCTACTCCTCACTCCTCTAGGATAGAAGTTAGGCAGTAGACCACACAGCTAAAGATTACTTTTAATTGTTAGGGCATGACATAATCATTTTAAAATTAAATCCATTTGCTAGACTGGGATTTTAGCTTCCTCTAATAGGCATATGAGCCTAAGGGCACCAGATCCCATCTTATCTTGGAAGCTAAGCAGGGTCACTTTGGTTAGCACTTGGATGAGAGACTGCCAACAAATACCAGGGCTGTAGGCTATATTTCAGAGGAAGAAACTGGCAAAACCACCTCTGAATCATGCTTGCCTAAGAAAACCCTGTGAAATTTATGAGGCTGCCACAGGTTGACGTGTGACTTGAAGACACACACATACACTTTGTAGGCATATGGCAGGCATACAGACCTCTTTCATATTGCCTTTGCCCTTGCTCCTCTGCTTTGCTCCCTACTGTACTTTGCAATTTCTCCCGAGGACAAGATGAATTGATTTCTCAGGAAATATTGGCTCAATTAAGCTAACCTTGGGTTTGCCAAAATGTCATGCCAAAGGATGCAGGCTACTAGGGAATGACAATTTTCCATGTGCATGTACTGTTCCTTTCAAAGTGCAGCATTTGCATGCCTACATTGTGCCTAAATCCATGCCTGGATCTTGCCTGAATTCCATCTCAAGGATCTGGATGCTGGATGCTTTAATTATGAAGGCACTGATACCTTCTGAAGGAAATATCTGTTCAAATACAGAGTGAAAAAAGAGTGTTGCTATACTGTCATCTCTTACAATAAAGATAAATGCTAACTTTTGGCCTGCCGCACTATGCTTATTGTACTTAGAATGCTGACAGGCATTCCAACTGTCTCCCCCTCCCTTACAAAAAAAAGGTATTTTAAGTGCTTTTGTCATTATATGCAATTTTATGGATAATGATCCATAAAAAGGACCATTTCTTTAAAAAAAATACTGAACACACAGACTTGGGGCCATGTACTGCATGCATGCTTCTGTCACCGCACACAACAGATGAAAAAGGCACCCCCCCTTCTTTTTTTTCTAATCTGAAATGCTTCTCTTTCACAGTGATTAATTTTGGCCTCTTAATCATACAAGTGAGAGTGCATTTTATCTTTTAATTTATTCTGAATGCTGAAATGTGCCAGCTGCATAATGAGAAGTTTGTTGCCTTTTCATCTGAATTCTTATCTTTATTAAATCACTAGTATTATTGCACTAAATAAACAAATTAATAGACACACAAAATGCTTATCTACTTGTTGTCAGTGAGTCATTGAAACAGACAGTTTACTCTTAATTTTCATGGGCGGGAGGAAAAGGAGGAAGAGATAAACTCTGCTATCTCTGTTGGGTCACCAGGGAAATCAACTCCTGGGCTATCAAATCTGTCACAAAATCCAGTCCTCAAACCCCCACCGGATGAGAGTTCGTACCTTCTTTGATTATACCCTTTCTATAGACACCCAGTAGAACAGCTCAATGACCTTTCTCTTAGGGATTGTAACATATGAAGCTCATCCTTCCCCCTACCCCCCACCCCTAACTTTCATTTGCCCTTTCTCATGAATACATGTAAATTGTCTAGGATGCTTCTGTCCTGTGTAAGTTTATGCCACAACTACTCTCATGGTTTCCTATTTAGTAAAAAACGTGACCAAAGATTAGTATAAAAATTCAGTCTGCAAATGACATAATACAGTGCAGGTCTATCAATACCAATATGAAAACTGAGAAGTGAATATTGTGCACAGGAACTGTGAAGTAATCTAGGACCTATAGGTTATTTCAAAATAGGACCTAAACAGTAATACTCTGTATTATGTATACAGTTGGCCCTCCTTATCCTCAGATTTTTTTTAATCCATTAATTTGAGTATACACGGCTTGAAAAGTGTAAATTCCAAATAGCAAACCTTGATTTTCCATTTTATATATGGGACACCATTTTGTTGTGCCATTATATGTAATGGGACTTGAGCATCCACGTTATTCATGGGGGATCCTAGAACCAAACCCCAGCAGATAACAAGGACCCACTGTATTATCTAATCAGATATATGGAGAGAATAGAACAACTGTTACAGGGGATAATACAACAATATTGCTACAAAATATTTTATAATATTGCCACCAAAAAGCTAGTAAATTGTGGGCTGAACAATGCAACTGTTAGGTGGATTTGTAATTGGTTGACCAAATGAATCCAAAGGGTGCTCACCAGTGACTCTGCTTTAACCTGGAGACTTGCAGAGTGCCACAGAGTTCTGTCATGGACCTAGTGCTATTCAACACTTTATCAATGACATGGATTATGGAATAGGGGGCATGCTTACCAAATGTGGAGGTAATGTCAAATTAGGAGGGGTAGCTAATACCCCCAGAGAACAGGATCAGAACTCAAAATGAATAATAAATTTAAAAACTGGGCCCAAACTAACAAAATGAATTTCAACAGGGAGAAATGTAGCATACTACATTTAGGCAGAAAAAATGACATTCACTGATAGAGTATGGGTGAGATCTGGCTTGAAAACAGTAGCTGTGAAAGGGATCTAAGAGTGTTAAGCTGAATATGAGTCAATGGTGTGATGCAGCAGCTAAAAAATACAATATGATTCTAGGCTGCATCAATACCGGTAGCAGTATAGTGTCTAGATTAAGAGAACTAGTAGTCCCACTTTATTCTGATTTGGTCAGACATCACCTGCAATATTGTATCCAGTTCTGGGCACCACAATTCAAGAAGGATGTTGACAAGCTGGAGCATGTCCAGAGGGATAATAGAATCATAGAGTTGAAAGAGATTGCAAGGACCATCAAGTCCAACACCCTGCCATGCAAGAAGGAAAAAAAAATCAAAGCACTCTGTTTAAAAACCTCCAAAGGAGGAGACTCCCCCACTCCCCAAGGAAGTGTTTTTGCTCAAACAGCTCTCTCACTGTTTGAAGTCACTACACAATGAATTCAGGGCCCCTCCCTCCTTTGCTGATATATTCCCATGACCTATGAAGGATCAAATGTTCACTTGATCGCCTGGATCAATTGCAAATAAGTTCCGCAGGTGTTCTATCATGGACCCAATTCCCAAATTACTAGGCCAGTATAAGCAATTTCTAAGCCAGTGCCAGGGCTGTATAACCACTGGAATGCTGGACATAACATGGGAGTAACTTGGATTCCTGTCTCTGTTCACATTATGACAGATCCTGGGCTGATATCAGGATAATATCCGGGGAGTATGGAGCAACTGAGAGCAGCATGGTGTGGTTTGAGCCCTGGACTGGGACTCTGGAGACGAGGGTTAGAATCCAGCTTAGCCATGTAAACCAACTGGGTAACCTTAGGCAAGTCATACTCTTTCAGCCTCAAAGGATGGCAATGACAAACCCCTCTGAAGAAACTTGCCGAGAAAATCCCATGATAGGGTCGCCTTAAGTTCTCTACAAGTCAGAAACGACTTAAAGGCACACAACAATGGAGCAAGTAATTGGCTCTGTCTGTTAAGCTACCATTTTGCACCCACCTCTGTCTTCCTCTCAGCCTCGGTTTTGTACTTGACTACAGTTGGTCAACTTCAAGGCCATTTTAAAAGACGACAAGTTGACATGATTAATGTCTGTCCATGTCTGCTGTAGAGCAGGAGCATATGGCCTTCAGAGATGTAATATGTTTTGAAATAAGAGCCATTCAAATAAAGAGGAAAAATAAAAGGCTCCTTGGATGGCACACCTTTACTTTTGGAAGTCCTGACTCCCTAGAGGATGGTTATACTTCCTCAGGCATAAGGATAAGATGTTCTGTACCTGCTTAAGGCTGCTCTCACCTGCATATCTTCCACCTGAATCTTGGCTCAAAGAAAAAGTTCCAGAGCCAATGTTGGGATGAGCTTTAGCACTAGTTCAGGCTGGCAACAGCCCTTTTCTACTGCATATTATGGCCTTCTCTCCAGTAGACCATCATGCCATGCCTTAGACACACACACACATTGATGTAGTTCCACTGCCAGATGACTAGGCCAGCAGCCATTTGCTTGGGCCAGATCTTCCAATTAACTTTGCACAATGTCTAGATGCCAAGTGACACTTCATTAGATTGATTTATATAGTTGATTTTTCTTCCTTTTCTCCTGTGTTCATCTGCTGGCACAACAGGTTTAAGAAGGGAATGTGTTTAGCAATTGTCAGCAAATATTTTTAATTGTTGACAAGCAAGGGGAAAAAGTTTCCACTGACTGAGATGTAATGAAACTTTCAGTTAAGATAAATTTAACACATTAAATATGCTTTGGTTTAGATCAATGCAGATGCTTTGAAATAATATACAACAAAAACCTAAAAGGGAAGATTCACAAACATTGATCATGGCCAAAATACGCCCTAGCACTGTTAAAAGCATTTACTTCAGTTACATCTGTGGTCACTGGCCAGATCAATGAAACTCATTCTTTCAACAGCATCCAATTATCAGTTTACTATAGAGTGAGCCATCTAATAAATCAGTATACCTTACATAGAATTATACAAAGCCAATATGAAAGTTAATAGCAAACCAGGAAAACATTTTTGTTCCAGATTGTAGGAACTTCTGCTCAGCAACAACAAAAAATACCCCAGCTTAAATAACTCATTCTTTTATTCTAGCTTTATCCATAGTTATAAGCACTACAGAGCAATAATGTTCATTTAGGTAGTTTATGGTTAGCAGTATAATAGAGTTTGATTAAGCACTTAAAGTAGACAATCAATGCACTTCTGTCATATTTGTACAATAAAAATGGCTTGGGACGTAAGTGAAGAATGAGATGAATTTAGGCAATATATGATTTTAAGAAATCAATAGAATACGGTGCCAGAAAAAGATAATGCAAATTTGTCTTGTGAACATCAAGAGTTTATCAGCAGGTCTGTACACAGGTTTATTCAGCACTAACAGTGCACTCCAGTAGACACATCTGCTTTAGCAGTAAGAAAAGGGATTTTGTAGCACCTTTGAGACTAACTGAGCAAAAGAAGTTGTAGCATGATTTTTCATAGAACACAGGGCTGGTCTAAATCTTTAGAGACATTAAGAGATTACTTGGGTGTATTCTGCACTACAGAGTGAATGCAGTTTGACACTGCTTTAATTGCCACAGCTCCATCCTATGCAATGCTTGGATTTGTAATTTGTTGTAATCTGACAGAGAAGACTAAATATCTCACAAAACTACAAATCCCAGAAGCCCATAGCATTAAGCCATGGCAGTTAAAGAGGTGTCAAATGTCATTATTCCTGCACTGCATATTATGCTATCTGCTTCCTCGGATGCAGAGGAAGTCCACAAAAGCTTATGCTACAACTTACAGTATTTTGCCCAGTCTCAAAAGTGCTACAAGATTTCTTTGCATCCTCATATTCCAGACTAACATTTCTATGTCTCTGAATTCTATTTATAAGTAAGTAGTACTAGTACAGTACTATGGGACTGTAGTAGTAAGTAGTACACACAGCACAATGGTTCCTAATAATGGCCTTATTTTCCATGTTTGTTAGGCTCCTTGTGGTAGTGCACTCAATTCAACACACAAATCAATACACATATCAACACACAATGGACATGGCACTCTTAATGGAAAGTCAGACTTGGTACATTCTGAGGTCAGCGTACTTCTGTGTTTGCAAAGCTGTGACAAGCCTCTGACAGCAGGGTGGAAGTTCAAATGTGTGGCAATTGCTGCTATCCCTTGTGTTTTTGTTGTTTTTGCAGCTGTTGTTGTTGTTACAAGGAGTGGGAGGAGTATCATTTAGAACATAGGCCTGGTCTAAACCTTTAGAGACACAAAGAGGTTTCGCAGAACACGAGGAGGGGTTTGGATATTCTCTGTCAAAGTCTTCCCCTTTCACCTTTACCAAGTCAGTCTTTTCACTTTCCCCCTTCTCTAGCTTTGCTGTTGATGCTATTGCCTTCAAGTCAAATCTCACTCATGACAACATTAATGTGGGATTTTCTTGGCCAGATTTATTCAGAGGAGGTTTACCCTTGCCTTCCTTGGAAGCTGTGACTTGTCTAAGGTCACCCAATGGGTTTCCATGGCTGAGTAGGGATTTGAACTCTAGTCTCCCACAGTGCTAGTGCAATACTCAGACCTCTATACCATGATGCTGAGAGGCATGGACATCTGACAGGGGGAGGAGTGAAATCTAACATTGACTCACACTCTCCAAAGTTGAAGTTCTGTGTCCAGCTTCAAAGGGGGATTTATAATGAGTTCAGCTTTTGCTTCTGTTCCCCGTGACCAATAGCTTTGTCCTATGGTACCTGAGAGAGATTCCCAGGGACCATAGGACCAAAACCTCAGAACATCTATTAAAAGAAAACACGCATACAGATCTCAGCCAGACAAACAAACAAAAATTAAAAACTAAGGAGTAGGATTGTCAGGTGAACAACACAACATACTTTTGTAACTTTAATGTTCATATGACGAGCATACTGAAATTCCTTCTTTTACACAAATATTGATGGTAAAGAAGCCCTGTCCTCCTATTGCAATGATTTTTTTTAAAATGCAGAGGAAATCCTGTGTTAAAGGCAGCCTGCCCTCAAGTGAGTGAATATAGGATGCATACTGGGAGTGATGTAGTATGAGGAGCCTACCTGGAAGGACTGAGATTCAGTACATTACCAGTGAGAACATTCTGACTTGTGATTACTAAATTCCTTTCTTGGAATGCAACTTGCTCTGAGAAAATCTTCTCTTGTGTCTACACTAGATGTTCTTCAGGTGGTGAGACCAAAGAAGAGCCTCCTCCAAAGATCTCAAGACATAGACACACTTCTTCAGGAAGCACAGTCACAAGCCATAGATTTCTGGTACAGACCAGTAAAAGGCGACAACTTTAGGGTGGTGTGGGGCATGATGTCCACATGCCACACACCTTGACTCAGCCCCAAGCCAGCATCACACCACCCATCCAAACAGCTGGCGGTTGGTGTTGCAGCAGCATGGCATCATGGCAGATGGTGTTTAGATGCTGCACGCCAAAGAAATGCTGAAGAAATGTTATCATGGCTATAAAGGTGCCCTTTCCCCAGTGCAAAAAGGAGCAGCTTTCTGCCACCCTTTTTTGCACCAAGGAAAGGCCAGATCGGGACTGCGGTGTGTGGTTGCCATGGCCCTGATCCAGCACACAAAGGGCCATCTGTTTTCATGTTTATAGCTGATTGGGACTCTGAATGCCCCCAGAAATGGTCAGTGGCCAGTTAAGTGGTTATAATGAAATGGTTGTGCAATCCTTGTAAGACCTCATTCTGACCACAGCATTTTAGACTACCTGAAGTTTCAAACATTTTCCAAAGGCCACATGTGCTTTGAAGACCAAAAGTCTAGCTCAGTTTCCAACAGAGTATGTTCCTTTTCTACAGCCGCCTGCCAGGAAGAGAAAGATCACAGTCTTCCCAAAAGGGACGAACTGCTTGCTTGCTTGCTTGCTTGCTTGCTTGCAGTTAGTCTGATGTCCATGTGTGGCAGGGCTCTAGGGACCACAGATTTCTCAGCCATACACTAAACAGTGCAGTGGGGAAAAGGAGTCTATATGTCAAAACATTAGAAATGGGCCCCATCTCACATTTTGAGATTACAGGTGAGTCCTTGATCTCAAAAGATTAGGACTACTGCCTTAAGGCACACCTTAATGAAGAATCTTTCCCCTCCCTCAATGTGTTTAAAGCACTGTTTCAAAGATACGATCAGCAAGAGGAAGAGCAGAAAAAACAAGTACTCATCTCTAAGATGTTGCATACACTGAAAAGCCAGTCAGCAGCATCCTCAGAGTCTTTTGTTTCAAAATATACAGGTTTTACCTGGACTGTGGTTGGACAGAGTAGTAAGTCAGAAAAAAAAAAAGATACTGTGAGAAAAACTGAAGTGGTGATTTAAGACAATGCTGACTCAATACATCTTGTGTATGAGCAAATCTTGCGATATAGAAGGCATAGTGTTTCAAATGAGGCAAAAGATGCAAACACTGTGGGCAATCTATATCCATGGGGCAAAGTCAGTCCATAGCAATAGGTTCTGCATGTGACAAGTTAATAAATTCATGCAAAACACATGAATTGGATTTATCAATAGGTAACGATATTTTGCTACTGAATTGCCAGGTTGAACATTTGGAGCAAAAGTAATAAAAGAGGCAATTAGTGTATATAGATACAGATGTATATGTGTAACATCCAGGTGAAGTTCACAAGAAAAGGCCCATTTCCACTGTAGAAAACTTCCTCACAGCCTTCTCTATTCAGCAGCTGAAGTTTTGACACAATCTGTTTTGGTGTCTAGCCACCAGTGCCATGTGAAGAAGTGGTCATGTGAATGCTGATGAGAAATAGCTGTACTCGGATAGAAACCAACATAGATTGGTTCAGGCTCACAGCCTGCTAACAACAGGATCATAAGAATGGACCTAAATCTTAATTATTTTTAAAGCGTAAGCTGCTGCATTTTACCCATTTTACTCCTCAAAAAGAGAAGATAGCAACCTTTTTTGTACATGCTTGAACAAACTGCTCCCCTCCCTTTTACAGTCTTTCCAACATAATCCTTTTTTCACCTTTCTGCCAGTTGTTAGCCCAAAGCAATTAGTACCCATATAGAGTTAAGACTCTTGCTCAAATTAAAGTTAACTAAAGGAAAGAATAGCAATGAACAGGTTGAAGCCCGTAATTGACATGCACAGGAAGTAAATAGATGAATAGGCTAGGGCAGGTTGAACTGATAAGGAGCACTAAAGCACAGCAGTCCCAGCCACAGTACTGGTAAATAATAAGCAAAATGCAAGACCTGATTATTGGACAAGATAGCAAGAGAGGTTTGAAGGTGAGACAGGAAACAGCTCTAAGGACTGAACTTCACACTAAGGTGGCAATTGCACTGAACACTACTCTTGATCAAACACCTCTTTTAAATAGCTGCAGGGATGATAAAATCACAAGAATGACCACAGTCTTTAATGTGCGCATTAACTTGTTTGCAGTCCATTGACACAGGAAGGCTTATTTCTCAAGCTTCTAAGAGAATTTTCAAATTTTATGTTTCAGCATAAAGGCAGGGTGATACATACTCAGCCGTGTTGACCATGCAGCAAAACAGAACAAAATTCAAAATTCACAAAAGAGAAAATACCTTCATTGGGCAACCCAAATGCACAAAATACATCATGCAAGCTTTCAAAGCTTCACTGGCTTCTTAATCAGGCAAAAAAAATTTTTTTTCAGGAGAAGAAAAAAGATTAATAATAATAATAATAATAATTGTTTATTTCTTTCCTGCCCCTCTGTCTTAACAATTAGGGCGGGGTACAACAAAGTTTAAAAACAGTTACAATTGAGGTTAAAATGATTCAACGATCCCATCCCCAACCTCCCACCCCTTAAAATGTAATTAAATTGACAAGATTTAAAACAAGATAATATAAAATAGAATAAAACAAAACATATTAGAGGTGACAGACCAGTGGAGCTTTGAAAGCTTGCGACATGTGTTTTGTGGATTTTGGCTGGCCCAATAAAAATATCATTGTTTTGTGAATTTGGGATGTTATTGTACTTTGCTATATGGCCAACACAGCTACCAGTGGATTGACCTACATTTTGTATGATGATGTTTCTGCTGGCCTGGAGGGATCTCAGCACTGGCAGGGGCCATTCCCCTTCTTGGCCATGTGCATGAGAGGACTGAGGAAAATATTAGTAAAATTTAAATCCCATTAGCAGTAACTTTCTTTGGATCCAGGGTGGGGTAGGGTAAATGGAATTTAGCAGTACCTATAAGACTGATTTTATTTAGCATGAACTTTCATGGATTTCAGTCCATTTCATCAGACACAATGAAATCTACAAAAGCTCATGCTAAAATAAACCATTCTTAAGGGTGCTGCTTGGTCATTAAAGGTTCTTTTATCCCAGATTCCCTTCCCTTTTTTTATTCTTTATAGGAGATTGCAGGAGTTGTGCCATTTCCAAAATCCTGCCAGCAACTTCCATTTGAGCTCCTTTCATACTTCACAAGCCATTTCCTAAGAGTTTGCTACAGTTCATTTAATAGCTTGGGAATGTTACCTTTTTTTGGACTACAATACTCCAAATACCCCAGTTTTCATGGCCAGTAACCAATGATCATGCTGATAGGAAGCATCTGGAAGATTTAGCCCCAAGGAATGTTTCTTTTTGTTTTTTCCTGAGTTCTGGGAAATGGAAAAGTCCCCTGCTTCTATGCTGAGTTCCATTTAGAATAGAAACATGTCATCCATCTTTGCCCTCATCCCAAACTGACTACACAGCCTTGGTGGAAATGTCCAACTGAGGCTGTTTGTAATAGGTAAGCTATACAAGCCGCATCCACAATATGGTCAAGTTTTTGCTACAATATACCACTTTTATTGGTATATTGCATGCAAAATCCACATCAGGATAAGTTGCAACTCCCATTCTTGAAAAGCTGTGGGAGAAGCCTGGGTTGGATATGGGCTGCTACCTGCCCAGGCATGGGTCAGTGCAATAAGATAAATCAATGATGGTTACAACCCGCATCTATCTCAGCACAGATTTTATGTGTGATAATCTCCCATGTGTGGGATATTACTTTTAAAATTTTTCTCCTTGTTGCATGGGGATGGGGCGGAGGTGAAAATATTTTTCTCCAAACAAGAACTCTGCACTTCAGTCTTTCAATCCCCAAATTTCTAGCATTGTAGTGATTAAAAACATCAGTTGACCATTTAGAAATATAGTCTAGGCATCCAAAGAAGAGGACCAGACAAGTATTCTAAGGCAATGAAAGCACAGCAAATAGTAGAGCTATAGGTATTGTATTATATTAACTCACTGCAATGCTAGAAATGTGGGGACTGAAGAGAGGATCATTTTAAGGGTCAGAATTCTTCTTTGGTAAGCAAAAGTCTCATTCCCCCCCCCCCAATAGCTACAGCCCAGACTAGAATCTTGTCCACTGAACTGCTAATTTTTCTACATTCCAGGAAATTTGAAACATTCAGATATATTAACCCTCCGCCCCAATACAATCTCAAGTGAAAACAGTGCAACAGGAGTTGCATTCTGTCTTTGGGTTGATTATGCAGTCTAGTTCCTAGGGAAAAAAAAACAAGAATATAGAGCTGGAACTGTTTTGTTAGCATATCTTTACAGTACATATTCTGTTTAAATTGTGTTTTTCTCATCTCTACAGTAGCAGTTAAGCCCAGAGCAACTGTGGTGTTATCTGCACTGCAGAAATAATGCCATTTGAGATCACTTTAACTGCCATGGTTCCAGCTTATGAAATCTTGTAGTTTGTTGTAGCAGCAATCTTACAAAGAAGGCTAAGTATCTTCCAAAAGTACAAATCCCAGAATTCCATAGCATTGAGCCATGACAGTTAAACCCATGTGAAACTGCATTATTTCAGCACTGTCCTCTGTATCGACGCACATATATTCCTGCAGCCTACATTCCATCAAGAATTAACCACAATTCTGTCTTGGCTCAGTGTCATTCCCACATATTTACAACCTTTAAAGGTTTACATTTCCAGATACATATTGTGAAGTCTTGTATTCCAAGGTTGTGACAGTACAGCAATGCCTCACTTCCCCAAGGAAAACTGTGCAGCATTTAAAACAGAGCCGGAGCATGTTAGATGTCAGAGGCTGGGGCAGGGCTGGTTTTTGTTTTTATTGCAGGGTTTTGTCAGGCAAGTAGAATGAGCGCCAATTATTTAAAAACCCGGCTGATCAATTAAAATTGATTCTAGTTTACTCCCCATTGATTGCAATGTTGAATATAATAGAAAGAATGTTTCAGCCCCGTGTCAATGATTGCTAAGTAGAAAGCTCCCCATGACACTTTAGTGTATGGCAGTAGGATGTCCCTTTAAAACGGCAGATGAAATGCAAATTTCCTTTCTGCAGACCCGTGGTGCAAAAATGAACGTCTGCTAAGCCCATAACCGATTGTGCAAGCTGTCCTCTTGTGCTGTATATTGCATTAAGCATTCACTCCAGAAACTGTGGGGGAGGGAAGGTTCCCAAATAAAGGATGGCTTTTTAAATGTTGTTATTTTATTACATTTCTTTCTTTCTTTTCCACCAGAAATGTTCAAGGTGGTTGGCAAATATATTTAAAAACAATTTAAAAACTGGCTAGACAATTTTGGGGTTGTTTTTGTGTGACTTCAAGTCACTTCCAACTTATGGGGACAGTATAGTTAACCTGTCATAGAGTTTTCTCAGTGGTTTTGCTCAGAGGGCAGTTATCATTGCCTTCTTCTGAGGCTGAGTGTGGGTTTCCATGGCCCAGCAGGCATCTGAACTCTGGTGTCCCCAAGTTCTAGGTTGCATCTACACTGCAGAATTAATGCAATTTGACATTGCTTTAAGTGCATGGCTCAATGATATGGAGTTCTGGGATTGTAGTTTTGTGAGATATTTAGGTTTCTCAGAGAGCTCTGGTGCCACAACAAACTACAAATTCCAAGATTTTATAGGGCGAAGCCATGATAATTAAAGTGGTGTCAAACTGCATTAATTCAGCAGTATGGCATTGGCCTAAGTCCAGCACTTAAAACACTACGTCATCCTGGTTCTTAAAATTAAAATCATCATTCTTAACTGTACTACCAAGAACATATCCAATCTTGTTTAGTTTTGGAAGTTGTGTTAAGCAGGATCATTCTTGGATTCTACTTGGATGGAGAACACCAGGTAATAGCAACGATTTCCAGGAACTGTATTTGAATTCTAGGAAAGAATTGTTTCTGAAACCCAAGAGAGCCACTGCAAGCCAGAGTGGACAGCTCTGGAGTATATGAACCAAGGATCTGATTCAGTATAAGGCAATTTCCTGTGTTTCTTACACAATAATCAAAGCCATTTAAATCACCATAGTATCCTGCTAATTTCCTGATCTTTTCAATGATCTGCTAGAAAGATAACTATGGGGAAAAAATCTTTGGGAGACACTAGCTCAGCCCTGTGCAATACAGATAATTTACAAGATATACACTTGGAAAAGCTGGTTTTTCTGGTTCATAAAACAGATAGTTGATAATCACAGACACATGAGAATATGTCTGAAATCAAAAGAGTAGATGCAATGAGAGGCCAAGCCTCTACATAGAGTCAGATGCATGCATGCTGTTTATTTCAGCAGGACTATGCACACATAGGCTGTCACCCAGTTCAAGAAATCTTGACTGGCTCGGTGATTCTGAGAGTCTTAATCCAAAAGGTAACTTTTCATTCTCTATTTATTTGTACCGGCATGATGGGTTAAATGAATTGGGTATTGATTTTAACTTTGTGTTCATTTCCAAGATCTGATCTGTGGGTATTATCACAGCAGTTTGCTTTGTTATCATAAATATCTGAAGTTGTAAACATTCTGATCATACATAATGGAAATTCTCATTGATTAGATATCCATTCATACAACCACCATTAGGATGTTACTCAATTTTGTTTCAATAGTACTCTAATGATGTCCAATATATATTATGAATTAACATTTAGGAGCCTCATTTTTTTAAAAAAAATACTAGGCTATTTTTAATGTATATCCATACACAGATAACTGCTTTAAAATATTCTTACATTTTTCTATTAGACTTTTCATTTTAGTATTTCACATCTCCAGATGCCCATTCTGTGCAACCAAGAAGATTCCTTTCAGTAAATTTGCCAGATAGAATAGTATGATAGTTCTAAGATTCTCTCAGTGTTGCTCATTTATTTATATATGGATAATTAGATTTTGCTATCAACAATCTTACCTAGTCGGTTAAATCTACATTTATAAGGCTGATTAAATTCCCACCACAAGGTGCAGACAAATAAATTCAACTGAAATTGATTTACATTTAGTTTCAAAACAAACTGTATCAGCATAATATAATGAGATAGTGAATAATGGGATTCTTTATAACATAACACTAAACTATAGTTTAAAATTCCAAAAAGTTAGCTTTCCCCCAAGCCAGGTACATACTCTTTGTCAAAGTTTTTGCTTCTGGTTTTGATCAACCCCAGCTTGTCATATTGCCCAAGTTAGAACAACTTGTGGTTAATCTCTACTATGGTTAGTGGAAACAAATCAAATCAACTTTAAAAATAGTGTTTGGTGCTGGATTGTTTTCACTTACCAAAGGTTATTGTGGCTGGTGGCTATCATATCAATAGACAATTTAATCCACTCTGGGTATTAGTCCAGACTTGAAAAGTATTATCATTAGCATCCCTATTTAAATATATTGCCTGAAGAATTCAGAGAAGAAATGTAGGATAGAATTAAGATTAGTGATTTTGCTTTGTACAAGATAGTTTTCTATCACCTGTTTAGTATTATAGGAAATAGGAAAAAGCCTTGTTTGGACACAAAGTAAATACAGAAGATGAGAAGTTCATCAGAAGCCACCAGAATTAAAATGGAGAACCCTCCGTTCTTTGCGCACCTGAACCATCTTCCTGAGCAGTGAAGATTTTTTCCTTACCTACAATGCTTATAAGCCTTACAGTACAGGGAAAATACCAGTGGTAGTCTCTGGTCTGGAACTTTGCCTAAGTAACAAGATCTTCCTGGATGTAATTATTTCTGTATGTTCTCCAGCTCTAGATCCCTGGTACAACCCATAGGTCTTGATGTTCAGCTCCTGGCTTCTCTTTGACAACTGCATACAACTCATACTGATAGAGCAAACTGGTGGTTTTTGGAACACTCCCAAGTAAGGCTCTATGCCAGAGATGGGCAGAATTCAGCACTCCTAGAAGTGCAGTTCTCTGGTGCTACCTTGATGACCACAACATTTTCCCCATAGCACCATTGTTTTTCCCTAAAGTAAGAAGTTGAATTCCCCCTCCCAATGTTTTGTTAATCTAAGTGGGATTGTGCAAGAGTATTTTGACCTCCTCCTTTTGTCTTTGGCCTGATCCATAACTGGAATGTAGTTCCACACCAATCTACACTGAGTACCAGAGCTCACTGACAGACATGGCTGAATATCTCACAAACCTACAAATCCCAAGATTCCATAGCATTGAGCTATAGCAGTTAAAGCGGTGTCAAGCTGCACCAATTCAGCAGTGCAGATGTAGTCTAGGAGAAACATTGTGTTGTAGTAGTGTACGTGTTTGACTAAAACTCTGGGAGATTAGAGTTTGAATCCCTGCTCAACCATAGAAATCCATTGGGAAACCTTGAGCAAGTCATACTCTCAGCCTCAGATGAAGACAATGGCAAAGCCCCTCTGAACAAATCTTGCCAAGAAAATCCCATGATACATTAAGGTTACCATAAGTCATAAGTGACTTGAAGGCACACATCAACAACAGCAACAACAAACAGGAGATACCATTGACACCTACATTCTACACTGTACGAATAGTTGCAAGGAAAACTATGCAGAGAAACCCAATTCCCTGAATCTGTTTCTCATTTCTCAGTGGCTGGTAATATAATTTGTGCAAATAGGCCTAAACACCCATATTTCAAATGGTAAAATGCAGCCTTTTCAAGATGAAATCACATGCAACAGCCATACAGTCCTTTAAAGAATGAGATTGTAGCTGTTTGTAACTATGAAACACTGAAAGGTCTGCCAACATTTGTTGAAAGACTGCTTCTAACTGCCAACAGATGTATCTGCTGAAGAAAATGGTAATGGCCTTCGGGGAGGACATTCCATGCATCATCATCATCATAGTATTAATCATATCGCCATAAAACAAGATTTTGCACCTGCGTGAGCATGCATATGGAGTGTCATCCCTTTTTACAAGACATGCACTAGCATACCATTACATCTGGCACAGTAGTCCTGGCTTGAGCAGTTCAAAATTGTTTCAGTGTTTTTAACAACAATTAAGAAATAGTGGGGGAAATATGAAACTACTACAGGAGCCATAAGGAGGCAGTCTTGAAACATTTTATAAATGAAGCAATTGTTTCATGTATAGAGGGGCAGGAAAACATGTTTCTGGAATATCCTGTTGTTAAATAATGACATTTATTGTATTTACTAGCTATATTGACTACCTCCTGTTATTAGCTAACTGCAAAAAAAAAAGCATAGTTTTATAAAGCTAAGGGCAAATGTTTTAATGTTGACTCTGAATTACATTACAACTGGACTTGGTGTCAAGTAAGTGCTTTTAACAACACAAACAGCGGGATTACCACATGCATAAACACTGAATTAAGTGTTTAGATACTAGAAGGTTTTTATGTTCTTCAAAGCTGGCTAAAGAATTGAGCTGAAATCAAATTGTTGCTTATGTGTTGTTCTTTTTAATTTACTTTTTAAAAAGAGTAGATAAGTTGGAAAAGATAAGATAGATAAGAGCAGTAGCAAGAGAGAACTAAGTAGATTGGATCTTTTACTTGCATTTTGAAACTAGAGTCAAATAGTTTTAACATTCTGCCAACATTGGAGAGCTTTGATAGTTGTGCCAATCATAATATTGTACTCTGTAATTTCTATGCTAAAAGTTCTATTAGCAACGTTTTAATTTCCAGTCAGACATTCAAGTTATTTCATACACAATGTTTAGAATATAATTTATAATTTATGGAGGATTGTTGACTATTTAATGATTTGGACTTGGACCAAACCAATTTAAGGAAGAAGAAAAAAAAAACACCAATAAGTCAAGCAGAGAAATCAAATATTGCATGTTCACAAAGGCCTATTTCCAGCTTCTTCTTTTTTTAAAAAAAAAATCTTATTTCAACAGCTTCCACAGCACTTCACACTTGACAAAAATCTGGTTCTGATATCTCAGTAAGTACTATTTTCTGACTTGGTCAAATGGGTTTTCTTGACCAACAGAAATACTTAAACAAGATCTTTTTTGCCAAAAGAATACCTGTCTAAAGTCAGTTATCTCTCTTTCATTAACAGAATGCAGTACGAATCACTGGAAGAAGAAAATCAGATTAAATAATTAGTATCAATTAACTCCAGCAAAATAATTCCATAAACAATTAGTCTCTAGTGCCTTGCTTAATTATGTGAGACTTTCATCGCTTCTTATCAAGTCTGCTTTGATTCATCTTAGACACTTGAGCTTCCCAGAGGTATAATTAATTATTGTCTTGTAAATAAACCCTTCATAATTAATAGAAGCAGAACACAATACTGTATTTAAAACAAAAACATAAAAAAGTATTAAAGAAGAGGACTGTGGATGTGGGAATGACCTCCTTTTCATTTTAAGGTAAAGAACTTTCACACTGTCATAATGAATGGAAGCTAATTTTAACTAAATGCCAGTTTAATTAAAAACACCCCATTCCAGTGCCTAGTTTTGCAATCACTATCATTAAAACTAAACAATCACCTTGTACAGTTTACTATAACATTTATATTTCACTTGATGCCATTATTATTTTCACTTGGAGCTAATTAAAAGCACTTCCAAACCCCCAAATTAAAATAATAAAACGTTTATTTTTGTGGTATGGACAGTAAAATTCTTTTTTTGATAAAGCATACATATTGTTGTAGTGAAAAATAAATGCTTTAGAAAGTTTATTGAAGTCTGAAAGATATATAGTTCTCCATTTACTCCAGTAGGACAGTATGTATGACCAATTAAAAATTATTTGAGCTGTTTATGGTAATCTACATGTTATTTCTATAAGCAAATAAAAATGTTTTACTGCCACTAGGATTACAAATGCATTTGGTGTTGCTTTAGAATGTGTCAGCAACACAACACTTAAGGACTGGACAGCACCTCTCACACAGATAGATATGCATGTTCTGACCATCATTCATGATGCTATTTATGGGGACAGAAAGGAAGAGGAAACCAAATTTTGTATGTCTACATAATGGACAAAAATGGTTCTGGCCATAGCCCCTCCAATTTAAACAGAATTTATTTTGTTGTTGATAGACTAAGCTTTTGTTATTGGCAAACAGGATCCAATAGTCTAGATCAGTTTATTTTTTCCCCCAACAAAAATAGACCTACTGAATCAATTGTTTGATGGTAACTACATACTTAGGTAAATCCCATTCTAGTTGTTCTGTTTAGAACTAGCAATTGGATTTAGGCCAAGGGAATATAATCAGTGCTCTTTTGGAGTACAGTTTCTTGAATCCTTCAGCCATTTTGCTATGGATCCGTGTCATTACTAGCATTTATCTGCACCAGTCAGCCTATTTGCTGTGCAAGTGCTTTCTCTCTGATCTTGCTTTACCTGAGCCTGTACTACCATTATAGCAACCACCACCACCACCACCAAACAAAGCCAGTGCAAACCATGGCAACTAAAATGCTATGATGCATTTATGAAGGAGTAGGTAACCACTGACCTTCCAATGTTTGGGCTACAACTCCCACAATGCCTTATACCTTGGGCATGCTAGCTGGGACCAATGAAACATGTAAACTCAACCATCTGGAGGGCCAAAGAGTTTCTGCGCTCTCTTATGAGCTGACATATTTATCTGCTCAAGAAACAAACAAAGAAATGGCCCAATTCTTTCCCTCTGATTCACAAGATCCATTCCTATTTCCTTGCAGAAAGCTTTGCTCAACCACAATCAAGTCATACTTCCATTATTCAAAGTATATTTGCTTTGGCCTCACCTCCACAAAGCCATATGTCAGCATAAGCCTGTAAATAGCAGTCCTGTTTGGCTGAATATTTTAAGTCTGTTTCTGACAAATGGAGTTGCACTCTATTGGAAATACAAAGCTGATGCATCTCCTCAAGTTAATGAGAATGAACGAATGATCTAGTGAATTGAAGAGTATACTCTTGGCAGCAGTTTCTGAGGTCTTAATATGCTGATTATGTATAACCACATGATGAATCAAGACCGCAAAGTTATGAACTTCCCCCTACCCCCAAAAAAGATACTTGGGGGGAAAAAAAACACTAAAGTGATGAATAAAAATTAAACTGGCGAGTCATTGCAAGTGTGATTAAACTCTGGAATGCAGAAGTTCTACATCTGTAGCTGATACAACTTTGGAACATTGTGTTGTGCAGATAGTTAAAGCAGACAGCAGGCACAACGACATGTTAAATTACCCACATGATGTATAGCTTAATGAACCCCCTTGTGTTGATCATGCTTGGCATTAATCAAGAGCCATGAGCAGATTCCCTTATTTTCTCAATGCTGGTCTGATAAACTGCAATTTCATTTAACCTTGGACAGGAGCTTTAATAGCTTCCACGGGACAACTGTCAATACTTGCCTGGGTATACAGTGATTAAACTGCAACACAAGAAGCATGCCATGAATTTTCTTCATTTGGCATTAGAATTTTCATTTTTAAGCAACTATTTGCATAAAATATGCTGGAAATATGGAGATGACAAAGATTTACATGAAGCTAGGGCACAAAGTCTTTAGCGATGATAAAAAATAACAACTTATTAATTAATGTACTGGAAAGCTGGAAAGCAAAGCTAACTATAACATTTTAACACACAACACAAGGATTACAAAACAATGGGGGAAACATTATTTACATTTTTAATTAATAAAATATTACACAAGTAAACTGGGGCGGTGTCCTTTTGTTTTTGTGTGGTTTGCTTGAATACTGTGCTTGTAGGCTAAAGCGTAAAACTCTAAACTGACTTAAATGGAGAGAAGCCCTACGACAAACATTGGGATTTACTTCTAAGTGCTGTTATAAGACTTAGGAGGAAGAACAGCAAGCCATCCTGAGAAGAGCGGAGAAAGTGCCGAGGGCAAAATGTCAGGGCGCAATTAACCCATAAGGAATAATGATCCTTAAATACATTTTGCGGATGCCTCTCTCCATCCTCTCTTCTTCAGCTCCTGTTCATTTAATTCATGCCAGTTTGGTGGCTCAGAAGGAAACACTCACCCCATACCCTCCAACATTTCATAGATGGAAACCAGAACATGTGTGACCAAGCATCATCAGAATTGGAGTCAAGTTGGCAAAAGGTTTTAATGGGGAAGAATATAGAAGCTAGGATAGGCTGCAGCAGTTTGCATTTGCCTGAATCTACTGGGAATGACAAGATTCCATCCACTCCTTTCCACTCCTCCCTGCTGAGTTAACTTTTATACTTTGAACTCATCTTTTGCCCATTGAAATAAACTGAGAACAACATGGGAAAGTAGGAGGGAGAGAGAGAAAACAGGACATTTCAAAAGCAGCTGAAAGAATGGGATGACAAAAGATTAATCAGCACTATTCTTGCCAAAGCAGCATCCAAATCGATCTTTTCAAAGATGGCCACTTTTTGTGGCCAGTTTCCACTGATTACATCATGGAAAAAAGATCATGTACCTTTCCTCCTATTTTTTTTTTAAAACTAGTTCAGAGGTATATGCTATTTCTTTGAGGCTAGGTATCAGAAAAAGAGGCAAATGCAAATTCTGTCTCCTTTTTAAAGAAAACACATAATAATAATAATAATAATAATAATAATAATAATAATATTTATTTCTTACCCGCCCCTCTGTAAAACAATCGAGGCGGGGTACAACAAGGTTAAAAACAGATTACAGATTAAAATAATTCAAGAATTCCATCCCAAACTCCCCCCCCTTAAAATAGGATTAAATTAGTTCAGTTTAAAATTAAATTACTAACAATAAAAGTACAATACAACATAGTACACAAAACCGCAATGCTGGCCACAGCATGGGTAGCAATAAAATACAGAGGGGGGGGATAAGGAGTTGGGCATTGGCTGAAAGATTTTAGGAGCCAGGTAGATTATACAGTTTCAGGGAAGGCCTGCCGGAAGAGATGCGTCTTTAAGGCTGTTTTGAAACAGTCTAGCGATGTAATGAGATGCATCTCGTCCGGCAGGCCATTCCATAGCCTGGGAGCAGAAGCAGAAAAGGCCCTCTGGGAGGTCTGCGCTAACCTAGTCTTCATGGGCTGCAACAGATTTTTCCCAGAGGACCGAAGCGTGTGGGGGGGTTCATATGGGGAGAGGCAGTCCCTGAGATAAGATGGACCCAAGCCATGTAGGGCTTTAAAGGTTAAAACCAACACCTTGTACTGCGCCCGGAAACTAATCGGCAGCCAGTGGAGAGCTTTAAGCACAGGTGTAATGTGCTCTCTCCTAGGTGTACCGCTAACAAGCCTGGCTGCCATATTTTGAACTAGTTGGAGTTTCCGGGTTAGGTACTTGAGGTCTCTTCTCTTAGGGAGCCTTTCATATAATCAATAGCACTATGGTTCCAATTTAACTGGAATCCTGGGGTCCATAATCTGATGAAGTATGGACCTTTCTATCTGAGAATTTAAAATGTAAACCTTCCCAAACTGCTCACGGCAGGATGCTGTGTGGTATGAAAAAAGTCCAGGTCTGCCCCAAGACTTTTTGCTGCCTGAGCAAATGGCACCCCCCCCCCCCCATTCACTTGGAGCTTATCACTCACCTTTGTAAATCAGCTCCAGCCTCTGGAAGCTATTCCAACTTCTAAAAAGTGCTGGCAGAGTGTGGCTGGGATCCGGCTTGGACTCGGGCTGATGCCGGCAGTTTGGTGGCGATTTAGTGAGCTATAACCCCTCCTTTCATCCCAGGTCCCAGATCCAGCCCAGGAGGCTGGAGTCAGTTTAAAAAAGTGAGTGATGGGCTCCTTAAAGATAGTTCATTGTATCCATAGGAAGCTGAGATATTTTGTACCTCAAGCAAAAAGGTCCATCAACACTTCACTGCAAGTAAAGCCTTTCAAGTAAAATACAACAATAGCCAAACATTACTGTATTTCATAAACTACAAACAAAGCGGGAAAGAGTTGCTTCCCTTTTACAACACCCAAAATTTGTTGTTTGTTGGAGCTGTACCTACTTGATGTCAACACTGGCTTGCTTCCACCTTAGTCCTCAGCTTTGATCAGTGCGGTGAGACAGATTATGACAATTATACAGAGCTTAAGGATCATACACATTTAAAATCATAGCTCTCACAATTCACAGGCTGTAAAATTCTGGGAGCTGTAGTTTTTTGGTTTTTTTAAAGTGAAGTAATTTTTCAAGTATCCAGTATTCATTTCTTGTATGTGTTTTCCGATGACATTGTTCTGTTCAAGCAGAGATGCCTTTCTATGAATTCCTTTCTATTGGTAAAGTATGTGTCCCTGAAGAGATCTGAAAGCTTTTGGCATATGCAGCTAAAGGCACAGATGGAAAGGACTTGGTGACCACTGTATAAATAAGTAACTCTGGCAGCATTTATAGTTATGATATGACTAAGGTCTCCTTGACCCAGACTAAGATGATTTTTTCAGTCATTATTTCCAAGGCCTACCTACTCTGAGGCATAGGGATAAGAAGCCAACAGAAATCACAAGGTACTTAGTTGGAGTCTATGTCTAGAATCCTGTTAGTTGATTCCAACTTGGGTAAACCACTTAATCAGTTGTGAATGTTCAATCAGTGCTGTAATGTAGCAACAGGATGGTGAAAGTAAAGGATTTGGCCACCAAATAAAAATTATTTCTCTCTCCCCATGAAATTTCTGACAGTCCCCTAATTTCTAGCATTGCAAAGAGTAAGACACTGAAGCTCAATCATAGCTAGAACTCTTATGTTGCTGGTTCACATTCCCTTGGTAGCTTTCCTTCATTTTTTTCTTTGGATGCTTAACTTATGAACTCATAACTGTTTCCTGTTCACATTTATGATCATGGTACCATTGCCATGATCATGAATTCATCCTCAAACCCACCTTAAAGTACATCCAAAGAACAGAATTTAGTGGTACCCGGTGAACAGGATGCTAAAGGATGATCAGTCCAGTCCTCTGTCACTAGTAAATGTGCTGGCAAGTTGCAAGAGGACCCTTCAGGGGTTCCTGCTTCTGATCATTGCACTGTTGCTTGCTGGCAGGAGAGGGCTGGACACATAATCATTCAGTGGTTTCACATATCAATTATTTAGTAGGGGGGGGGGTCAGAAATTAGAGCTAAGATCCTCCAAATTGGAAATTTACAATATGAAAGAAAACCCTTTCAAGCTGCAGGTGACAAAATTACACTCAATTTTTTGGAAGTAGGCTAAGCCAAGAACTTTTTAGCATCCCCTCATACTGAATAAGAAAAAACTATACCAAAGCAATGTATTATACAATAATACAATAACACAATGAAATACAAAACAATGACGTATTCATTTCATCATGTATGCATGTCCAAAAGAGTCAACAGCAGCATTCTCAATCAGCTAAAATTAATTTAGGAGAATCTGAGTGAAAAGAAATCATTCCAGCAAGCAGCTAAAGCTCTCAAGTTCCAGTGGCAGACTGGCTTTTGGCATATGCAGCTAAAGGCACAGATGGAAAGGACTTGGTGACCACTGTATAAATAAGTAACTCTGGCAGCATTTATAGTTATGATATGACTAAGGTCTCCTTGACCCAGACTAAGATGATTTTTTCAGTCATTATTTCCAAGGCCTACCTACTCTGAGGCATAGGGATAAGAAGCCAACAGAAATCACAAGGTACTTAGTTGGAGTCTATGTCTAGAATCCTGTTAGTTGATTCCAACTTGGGTAAACCACTTAATCAGTTGTGAATGTTCAATCAGTGCTGTAATGTAGCAACAGGATGGTGAAAGTAAAGGATTTGGCCACCAAATAAAAATTATTTCTCTCTCCCCATGAAATTTCTGACAGTCCCCTAATTTCTAGCATTGCAAAGAGTAAGACACTGAAGCTCAATCATAGCTAGAACTCTTATGTTGCTGGTTCACATTCCCTTGGTAGCTTTCCTTCATTTTTTTCTTTGGATGCTTAACTTATGAACTCATAACTGTTTCCTGTTCACATTTATGATCATGGTACCATTGCCATGATCATGAATTCATCCTCAAACCCACCTTAAAGTACATCCAAAGAACAGAATTTAGTGGTACCGGTGAACAGGATGCTAAAGGATGATCAGTCCAGTCCTCTGTCACTAGTAAATGTGCTGGCAAGTTGCAAGAGGACCCTTCAGGGGTTCCTGCTTCTGATCATTGCACTGTTGCTTGCTGGCAGGAGAGGGCTGGACACATAATCATTCAGTGGTTTCACATATCAATTATTTAGTAGGGGGGGGGGGTCAGAAATTAGAGCTAAGATCCTCCAAATTGGAAATTTACAATATGAAAGAAAACCCTTTCAAGCTGCAGGTGACAAAATTACACTCAATTTTTTGGAAGTAGGCTAAGCCAAGAACTTTTTAGCATCCCCTCATACTGAATAAGAAAAAACTATACCAAAGCAATGTATTATACAATAATACAATAACACAATGAAATACAAAACAATGACGTATTCATTTCATCATGTATGCATGTCCAAAAGAGTCAACAGCAGCATTCTCAATCAGCTAAAATTAATTTAGGAGAATCTGAGTGAAAAGAAATCATTCCAGCAAGCAGCTAAAGCTCTCAAGTTCCAGTGGCAGACTGGGAAAGTATTTCAGAGGGCAGTGTATCTATATTATCTGTCCTTTTTTTGTGCGTAAATCCTGGGAGCATGTAAAACTATGGACTCTTTCAGACGTGGGAAATTGGAAGTATAATCCAAGGGCAATCCAAACGCAATCCTGGGGTTTCACGTTATTGCAAATTAATTCTTCTCACGCAAATTCGGGCAAAAGGGAAGTCACTCCGAATGCAATCATGGGTTTAAAGTTATTGCGAATTTAAGCTTCTCACGCGATTTCGGGCAAGGGGTGGTTATTTTCCGGTAATGGGAAGTAATTCCGAATGCCTTCCGAATGGAGCAGGGGTTCAGGTAAATTCACTAAACAAGCGAATTTACATGAATCCGCATTGGCTCCATTTGGAATTGGGAGAAATTCCTCCCATTTGAAAGAGTCTTATGTGTTCACAAGAGACCATCCATACACAAAGACTGTTAATATAGGATGCAATGCAGAAATGAAGTGAAATGAAATGTAATCTTGCATATGCAAATAAAGCATCCACTGTATATATTAATGTAAACATAAAGAATGTTTCGCTTTCTTCAGATCTGAGGTACAGTTACCACAGCATGCAGCTTGATACATTTTTCATTCTCTATAAAAGGATGTCAAATTTAGCTCCAAGACAAGCTGGATCCTCCTTACTTATTTTTAACAGAGCTACACACTATTATGCTGGGGCAGCCAAACCCTTAATGGGGGCAATTACCTGGGTCTGGGGTGGGGGGAGAATCAGTAGGTTATTTACTTTTTACCATGTAAATTTGTCCATACAAATGGCAGAAGTAAGAGAGAGTTTTATGGCTCGAAGATTAAAACAGAGTGCAGTTTCATAAAACCTGAGTTTTGAATTACATTTCTGCCAGAACTATTGGTATTATTAAGAGCCTTTTTTAGCTCCGGCAGCAGGCTAAATATTAAACAGATGGTCACTTACAGCTCTAATTCAAGAAAGAAGGAATAGGAAAGATGATTTGAAAAGAAAAATTCTGATGAAATATCCACATTTACTTAGCTGTGCTAGAATGACATGTTTACCAGTCAGATGTCATTGACTATCCGAAATATTAAAGGAAAATGTTCCTGGAAATGTAAATAAAATAAGCAATTCACACAATAGATGTAAATTACCAAGGCATTTATGCAAACAGATATCCGGAATAGCCTTTTACAGGAAGCATATAAGTGTGAATATGTCAACTTGACATTACTTGTGTCAATCTGCTTCCCATTTAACAGTGCAACCTGAGAATTAGGAATGCTGATGAAGCATATTGATAATTTACCAGTTCTCCAGGAGAACTAGAATTTAAAATGACATAAAGATTATAGGCCAGCTCTTGTTCTTAGTTCACAGCTAGACACTGTGATAAAGAAGAACCTTGGGGCAGGGATAAAGCCTATAAAAATCAGGTTGCCACCTTCACTTTAAAAAAAGCGGGGGAGAGAGTGGTCATTTGGAAAGTGAGGTGGTAGAAAAAAGCTTACTAACTTGAACAGAATCTCTATTTTAAAATTAAGTATGAAATAATTAAGTATTAAATATGTATGGATATATACACCAAATCCATGGTATCTTGATAGGTCAACATTCATATAGCCCCTGTGGTCTCTTCCAACTCTGTGATTCTATGATTCTATGATTCTATGATATATGTTGGATTTATTCAATAGACATGTTCCACTGGGAAACATCAAGTGGATTTAGCCCAAGATAAATATATATCACAACATATCATAATAACCTAAAGTAAACATGAAGTAATGAAAATAAACCATCAAAGAGGTAAATAGGACTATTTATTTATTTATTTATATCCCACTTTTCTCCCAAAATTGTGATCCAAGGCAGCTATTAGTATCATCTAGCTGTTAGTGGCTCCTTTTCGCACCGTGGAAAGGGTGCAATAGCAACTGGCACTGCAGCTTTTTGGTGCTTCTTTGGCACTGCATTATCTGGACACAGTGCTGTGACATTACCCTCCATGTGTTGGTATGTGTGGTGTCACACTGGCATGGGGGCAGAGTTGAAGTGTTTGTCATGTTGACGCCATGTCCCCACTCCACCCCCATGCCAGCCTTTGATGCCAGTTTCTACAGCCCCTGAGTTTACACTGTAGACATGCTAATTCTGAAAAACTCCTTTGAATAACAGCACCCCTGGAACTGTGCACATGTCCTGACTTTCAACCGTGAAATGTTGCAGGGTATGTTATAGTTCAAAGGAGTTCATAATCACATTGCTGTATTGTTTATTCATCATTAGGCTCATGATAATTTGTCGTAAAAGTATTTAATGTTCTAATATAATATTTCTTGGTTGATATTCATGTTACAATTCATGGCATTCTACATTTGTTTGTGTTTAGGTTATAATTCAAGAGATCAAAACTCAACTCCCTACTTAGAGCTGTTTGTCTTTCTCACCTGTTTGTCTTCTGCTATATGGTGATGACAATTTAAACAGTTTAAAATGTGATGATAATTTAAAAGGTTTATAGATGATATGTTGTTGCTGCTGCTGCTGCTGCTGTTATTGTTGTTGACATTCTTGCTCTCCTCCTCCTTCTCCTCCTCCTCTTATTGGTTGCATGCCACCTTAACTGTTTAGCATATTGATCTTTTTAAATAAAAACAGAAGGAGAAATGAGTTGAGTAATAAATAAAATGTATGATGACCCCATCACATAAGGCTGCTTATAGCAAATTATATAGTTACCAGAAATTTTGTGGAGCTTCCAGATCCTATTGTTCAATTGATTACATTATTTGCTGCATATAGTCACACTTTTAACTTTTCTATACAGCTTGATTACTCTAGAAATTTAGGAAAAGAGAGCAATAGTAACATTTCCCATTCAACTTGGGTAGATTTAGATTTCCAGCTTTCTATGAAGTTTATCAGATGGGAGGAATTTCTCTTTATTTCGAATGGAGCGAATTCGAATTCACGTGAATTCGCTAGTTTAGCGAATTTATGTGAATTCCAATTGCGTTTTGAATGCACTCAGAATGACTTCCCATTACCAGAAAATGACTGCCCATTGCCCAAAATTGCATGAGATGCTTTAATACAAACTAACATAAAACCCATGATTGCATTCGGAATGACTTCCCTTTTGCCCAAAATTGCATGAGATACTTTAATATGCAATCACATGAAACCCCATAATTGCGTTCTGATTGCCATTAGATTATACTTCCAATTTTCGTCATCTGATAAACTCCTATGCCACTGCATGCCCACTATAATAGGTACTCAATCCGGCCTTCTTCCATCTGATTAACAAACGATGGCCTTCATTTGGTGGCTTACTTACCTAAGTGGAGTTGCTTAATACTGGGCTTCCAAAACTTCCAAAAACCCACATCCTATTGCCTGAAAATGCCTTCTGGAAGCCTCCAAAAATGTGATTTTCCCCCACTTAAAGAAAGCACCTAGCAATCTTCATGCCTTTTTTGAAAAAAGGGGGCTAGGGAATATCTGGAAACTGTTGAGCTGTTGTTGTTCGTGGTGGGTCTCAATATGAAACTGATCCCCAAAAACCTGGAACTTGGTCATCACTTTTTCACACCACACAATTATAGCACTGTGATCCCACTTTATCTGCCATGGCACTATCCTATGGAATCCTAGGATTTATAGCTTGGGATGGGACACTTAGAAATCTCGTAAAATGTGGGCTAGACAAGGTAACCATTACATGGATTTGTAACTGGTTGACTGACCGAACTCAAAGGGTGCTCAACAATGGCTCCCTTTCATCCTGGAAAGAAGTGACCAGTGGGGTCCCACAGGGTTCTGTCCTGGGCCCAGTGCTATTCAATATCTTTATTAATGACTTGGATGACAGAATTGGGGGCATACTTATCAAATTTGCAGATGACACCAAATTAGGAGGAGTAGCCAATACTCCAGAAGACAGGATTGAAATTCAGAATGACCTGAATAGACTAGAAAGCTGGGCCAACGCTAACAAAATGAAATTCAATGCGGAGAAATGTAAGGTTCTGCACTTAGGGCGGAAAAATGAAATGCACAGATATAGGATGGGGGACATCTGGCTGAATGAAACTATGTGTGAAAGGGATCTAGGAGTCCAAGTAGACCATAAGTTGAACATGAGTCAGCAGTGTGATGCAGCAGCTAAAAAGGCCAATGCTATTTTAGGTTGCATCAATAGAAGTATAGTGTCTAGATCAAAGGAAGTAATAGTGCCACTCTATTCTGCTTTGGTGAGGCCCCACCTGGAATACTGTGTCCAGTTCTGGGCACCACAATTCAAAAAGGATGTGGAGAAACTGGAGCGGGTCCAAAGGAGGGCAACTAAGATGGTGAAGGGTCTGGAAACCATGCCCTATGAGGAACGACTTAGAGAGCTGGGGATGTTTAGCCTGGAGAAGAGAAGGTTAAGAGGTGATATGATAGCCCTGTTCAAATATTTGAAGGGATGTCATATTGAGGAGGGAGCAGGCTTGTTTTCTGCTGCTCCAGAGACCAGAACGCGGAGCAATGGATGCAAGCTGCAGGAAAAGAGATTCCACCTCAACATTAGGAGGAACTTCCTGACAGTAAGGGCTGTTCGACGGTGGAACACACTCCCTCGGAGTGTGGTAGAGTCTCCATCCTTGGAGGTCTTTAAGCAGAGGCTGGATAGCCATCTGTCGGGGATGCTTTGACTGGGAGTTCCTGCATGGCAGGGGGTTGGACTGGATGGCCCTTGTGGTCTCTTCCAACTCTATGATTCTATGATTCTATCTCAGCCAAATAGCTCTAGAGTCTCACACCATTCCATAAGATGTTGCCATGGCAGTTAAAGTGGAATCATAGTGCCATAATTATGTAGTATGAAAGTACTCCTTTAGCTAGTAGTATTCTTGACTCCTATCACCAAAAGGTAGAGTTTTGGTGATACTCTACCAAAAGTAGAGTTTAGCCAGTAGTATTCTTGACTCCTATCACCAAAAGGCAGAGAGAGAATCCAAAAAAATTAAGCTAGAGCACTGATAACTACAAGATTCACGCATCAGTGATCATGTTTAACTACTTCCACTGTAAGAAGGAATGACAGAGCAGTGTCCATAGTGGATCCCTGATTTGCTACAAAGTTCAATACATGTAAAAGTCCATGTATGCCAGCTGTATCTGTGGTGCAGGTTACAGTTCTGTGACTCAGATAAATGAGATACTGATTATTCTCTCTTGGTGGTATGTATAGAATTCAGTGGTCCTTGAATGATTGTCATATACTAAAAGTAGAGATAGTGGACTGGGAATATTGTTTTATTTGATTATAAAATATGTAATAAACTAATCACTTTTACATCTTTTCAAAGATTCCTAGTAAATATTTAAATTGACCCTAGAATATCCTACTTCTAATCAAGCTTACAGTATATTACTTATTCTCACTATGAAAGTAATCAAACACTGTAGGTAAAGAGTTAAGATTTATTGCATCTCTTTAAGAAAACCTTTAAATAATTCAATGAATACATTACACGGAATATTGTAGACCTTGCGAAAATCAGCAGTATAGCTGTTTCACCCAGGTCACATGCTTGGTAATGTTTTTAATCTTGCAATGGAAAGATAATAAGTTATGTTTCTGCAAAGTAAAATAAAAAAATTAGAAAGTCAATGCAATACCTAAAATGAATACATTCACTAACAGTGTAATCCCATCCAAATTTATTCAAAGGAAGCCACTGGGTATAGGATTGCACCTTTAATAATATTAGCATCACAGAACAGGAAAGATAGTTGATGGTATCAGAATAAATACAAGTTCTCTTAAACTAGAATAGGAATTAGGACAGGAACAAAGCCATATGATTGTTGTGCTCTTAAATGAAATGATGCTAAATAAGTGGTATTTGGAACAATTATGTTGAACTGTTTAGGCCTCCAATTCAGAATCCATACCAGTATTTATTTATTTTATTCCATTACATTTCTATACTACTTTTCTCCCAGAAAGGGATCCAAGGTGGCTCACAGATAAAATTGTTCAAAGGATATTTAAATATTAAATATTTAAAACAATTAAAATTAAATACCTAAAAACCATATAAAATGACATAAAACATGTAAAAGTTAAAAACTTTTGCCCTTTTGTAGGAAACTATATTCCATCCACTGTATCCATATTTCATGTGGCTACTCATCATGCTCAGTTCTCATTGGGGGTATTTGTGGGGGGGGGGGGTGCCTCTGAAAAACTACAGGCTTCCACAGCCTTCTAGCATAGCTTTCATAGATGAGGACTGTTATTCTGAGTACAATACCTAAGTTCCACCACTAAAGAACTGACTTTGTGATTAGCACATGCTATACACAGTTTGGGGGGGGGGGGGGCTATTTTTTGGATTTTACCTCCCACAAACCTTCTATATTTTTTAGAGATTTTGTAGATGCCATTCAAAAAGTAACTGTTCATATTCTAATGTAATATACTATATCATAAAAGAGATAGTAGAATGATATATTCATTTGAGGAGTAATATTTGAAGATGAACCTACAATTTTAGAAAGTGAAATGGAAGTTGCATTCAGGGCACTTGAGAGAAATAAATCATCAGGAACAGATGTGGTACCATTAGAACTGATTCAGGCTACAGAGAGAGAATCACCTCTAACTACTAACTAAAATCTATCAATAAACATTGAAAACAAAACAACAGCCCAAAGATTAGACACACTCAATATGTATTCTAATCCCCAAGAAAGGGGTTGCTAGGCCTTGCAGTATCCACAGGGTCATTGCATTAATTTTTCATGCAAGCAAAGTGATGCTCAAAACAATTGTTGCTCAAAATGCTACAACAAAGATTTTTGCCATATATGGAGCATGAAATGCTAGCTGTTCAAGCTGAGTTCAGGAAAAGAAGAGGCACTAGGGATCACACTGCAAGCATACATTGGATAATGGAGCACACCAAAGAATTTCAGAAGAAACTCAGCCTGTGCTTTATAGATTATAGTCAAAGCCTTTAATTATGTAGATCATGAAAACCTATGGATCACTCTTTTAAAAAAAAAATGGATGTGCCACAACATTAGTTTGTCCAGATGCATAACTTATACTCAGGATAAAACATGGAAATCTTGAAATAGTTCAAGATTTTTCCTACTTGGCTTCGCCATTCATCAGAATGGAGACTGTCGTCAAGACATCAGAAAAAGGCTAGATAGGACTTGGAAGGGTAGCTATGAAGGAACTAGAGAAGATCCAAAATATATCACTCAATACTAAAGTTAGGATTGTCCTTGCCATCGTAGTTCCAGTTTCTATGTTTTGTTTTGAAAACTGGAAAGTGAAGAAATCTGAAAGGAAGAAAATCAACTCGCTTGAAATGTAGCACTGGAGAAAATTTCTATTGATACTGTAGACTGCTAAAAATACAAATGTGTCCTAGAGCAAATCAATCCTGAATTCTTCCTTGAAGAGAAGATGAATAAACTGAGACTGTCGTACTTTGAACATATCATATACAATGATGCTTAGTAAAGTAGAAGGCACTAGGAAAAGTGGGAGACAGCATTCCAGATGGATGGACTCAATCAAGGAAGCTGCATCTATGAAACTGTAAGATCTAAGCAAGGCTGTTCAGGATACGGTGACTTGGAGGTCTCTCATTGATAGGATCACCGCAAGTCCAAGTCAAGAGCAGGTAACAACAACACTATACAGAATTTTACCCTTGCAATAAAAGGCAAAAGTAATGTAAATATGTCAGGAAACAGAAAATTATTTGTGGTTCTCAAAGGTATGTACCAGCTAGAATGGGGGTTAGTGAGATTATTTCACACTTAACAGAATCCAAAGAGAGTTTAATTCCAGTGTGGTTTCTCCATGTCCTTCATAAAACAAGATTCCTTTGAGGTAGAAGCTTGGGAACTGCATCTTTGTAATATATTGACATGTTTTCTACCATTTCAAAAATTAAAGCAGGTGGTGATAAATAGTATGCATATGTCCCATGCTGAAAAGA
The DNA here is from genome assembly GCA_034509955.1 of Urosaurus nigricauda. NCBI lineage: Eukaryota > Metazoa > Chordata > Lepidosauria > Squamata > Phrynosomatidae > Urosaurus > Urosaurus nigricauda. Next base: position 89,432,080 of record JAOEGL010000006.1, read on the forward strand.
CAGTGTTTGTGGTGAAAACCAGAAAATGAATTGATTCATATAGGTCAAGATAAATGTAAGCCACTGTCACTGATCTAGAAACTAAACACTTTCTATAAACTGGCCTCAACAGAAACATAATGAGGGTGTATTCTTCTTATCACCTTTGGGAAGTATATAATCCAAAGTTTTGTATTCTAGTCAGGTGTAAGTCTAGATTTAGATAAGGAGATACATGTATAGAGATATAGGACATTTTCTTATAATGAATCAGACCACTAGACCATCTAGCTTGTCAGCACTGACTAACAGAACTGGCTCTCCAGAGTGTCGGGAAGGATTCTTCAAAGCCCTTCCTGGAGATTCCTGATATTTCTGATGGTCTCCTATCCTATCTCTTGGTCCTGCCTAGCTTCTGAAATCAGACAAGATTTTGTGTCTTCCAGAGTAGTGTCACCAAATGCAATTCTCCAAAGTTGCAGCTTTCCATTCTGAGCATGCCTAAACAAGAGCAGCCAATCTTCACACATCCAGCAGCCCCATCAATGCCAGTGTAGGTTGCAGTCTATGACATTTGAAGGGCCACAAGCTCTCCATCCCTGCTCTAGATTTTTGACCAAGGGACCTGTTTGAAAGGTTATTTCCCCATCAGCTGTTAAACCTCTGGAAAGGGTAATTCTGGAGAAAAGCATGCAGTGGTATTGAATGGGTCATCTATAGGTAGATTGTGAACCACTAATAGAGCTCTGGATCAATTTCAGTAGATCAGCAAAAGTTATGACTCCCAATCTTTTGCCAGTAACAAAATAAGGAATTGCCATCCCCTTAAATCAGACAGCTGAAATGAAGTAATCCAGGAGATGATTTTTGTGTGACATAATTGTGACTGCCATTTTGTACAGGTGACACAATTGCAAATGCCCACAATATAGCATAACTATCTGCATGGGGAAATACACTATGCCAGCACTACACAGCCTTCATGTTGAATAGCAATACTGCACAACACCTGCCAATGACAGATTGTTATTGTACAATGTACAACCACATTGCTGTGTATGTAACTCCATTTCATCACTGTCAGCTGAATACGTCTGTTGCACCATGGCAAATTACTCACACCACACCACAAGTGTAGCATGACTTACACATGTAAATGCCAGCCTGTGTGGGTGATCTCTCCTCACTTTCCCCCACTATTTTGTACCTTATTCCAGTCACTATACCTTGGAATTCAAGTAACTCAGGGATAGGCAACCTCAGTTGGCCTCAGGCTAACAACAGTAACAAACCCAAATCAACAGTAACAAACCTCAGCAGTGGATATGAGTCCACTGCTGAATTTGAAAAATAGGGTTGGTTTTTTGCTTTTTACATTAAACAGTGCAGCAGGGGCTTATACATACAAGCTGTATGTACTTCTCTGGTTTTCAAATGATGCTGTCTAAGTGCTGCTACAAGAGGCTTCCAAGTAAGGGTATTTGCCCACTTTTTTCCAGAGGAAAATATTGTATGTGGGAGACAGGAGGATCAGGAAAAAAGAATAGTCTTGGGGTTACATGCAGACCCAGAGCTGAATTTGCCCTCTCTGGCTGTACATAAACAAAGTAAACTGTGCAGCCTGACATGCTGTCCTTCCCAGCCAGTATTACGTACATTGTGTTGTTGGCATTTCTGCTCTGGCAGATTCCGCAAGATGATTTGTGAAGCAAAGACATTCAGAACTTTGTTATTATTTGCTTTCAAGCCAGCTTCGACCTTCGTGATGCCACTGATTCCATGGCTGAGCAGAAGTATGAACCCTTGTCTCCCACACATTTTTAGGAGAAAGATTTTGCTCTCTCTGTGTCTGTGTACGTGTACACGTGCCTACATGCCTTTAAGTTGCCTGTTGACTTATAGTGACCCCATGAATTTCATAGTTTTCTTAGACAAGGAATACTGGGTGTAGGTGTGTGTCAGTTCCTTCTTCTGAAATCAATTGGACTAATTTGTTTTATCTACTTTATTATACCAAAAATAAGTACATAAGACATTGCAATCATATGCATACCCTGAAATGTTATCCACTATATTTAAAAGGGCTTACTCCCAGGTAAGTATGTATATAATTCCCTAATGAAAAACAGACCAGAAAAAAGGGGGGTTATTATAGCCCCCTTTCCACTGCATCACCACTCAGCCAATTTTACAGTTTTAAACCTGAAATATTCACAAGGCGATTACTGCAGTTGCGGTAGCTTGTGGTCACATAGATGAACAAAGCGTGTAGAGGCTTCATGCTAATTAATTGTATAAAGCTCTTGGGATGATTTTCACCCCAGGGAAGAATGCTCACAAAAAGCCTACATATTAATTAATCATGGTGGATGGGGCTTGTTTTGTGTAGGGCTTCCAGCCAGAGAAGAATTTCACGCATATATATAGTGCTGAGGTGAGCAAAATATGAAGTGCGTTCCCCCAACAGGATAATCTAGGATGGAAAGCCAGACCCTTTTGTTTACACCTGTTTGGTGACATGTCATCAGCCTCTCAAGGCAAAGGTTTCCCAGTGCATCTGAAAATAGATCACATCTTGCTGACGAGAAGTAGAAAAAGACATTCGCATTAAAAAAATAAATGACTCTTAGCCTTATCTGTTTGCCAACAACAATAATAATAATGTCTGCGATCTTGCATTGGAAGACTGTGCACTTATGATAGGCCTCATTGCATCCACCTCAAAACCTTTTCAATGTGGCAGTCCACTCTGTAAGACTGCCATTTCTGTGTTGGAGTAGAGGAAAGGGTGTAGCAGAGATGTGGCAAGCTATTTTCCTGTAGCTGGATACACTGTAAGAGGCATCTTCAGGGACCTCTTGTGAGTCCTCAATGGGTTCCTGAGGATGATGTTGCTATACATTTGGATAAAAGAAAACAGCTTTAGCTAAAGGAAAACAGCTGGATCGATCTCAGCTGCTTTCCCTAAAAAACAAACAAACTGGAAGTGGCTTCAGATGTCTGGAGGAAGGCATGAAGAGGCCTTGTGCCTTGTTTCAAAAAAGAATCACTGTTTGTGAAGCTTCCAGGAGCAGTACTTGAAACATGAGAGTAACCTGAAGAGGCCCTGGGAGGAGGTCGAAGGCACATACAAATGAATGCGGATGCATATAGAAGAAAAGTTGTCAGAAATATAATGGCATTCCCAGTTATTTAGTAATATGTTCCCCATGAAGGAACGTTGTGCAAGTAACCTTCAAAGTCATCTTGTTACTTTCAAGGTTTGCCCAAGTCACAAGCCCTTAGCCTTTTGGAAAATGAGATGTATCAGAGAGGTCTCCAGTCTCAGCAGAATTTGGAGCTGAGTGTTCGTTCTGGCAGAGAGAGGAGAAGCTAGCTCTCTGCAGAGACTCCTTTTCTGTCTAATGAATGATCGTATTTCCTTGTTTTTTCATTTCTTCCTAGGATTTGGGACTGGGGAAGTAGTAGTAGCTCTTGGTCCTCTACTCAGAAGAAGAGGCCATAGTGTGTGCCCCTTCAACTCCATATCCTGAAAGCATTTAAAAACAAAACACTATTGAAAGGCAGTTTGCTCTAAAATGTCCCCAAAACAGATTATTTCTGAAAAGCCAGTAAACTAAAATTGGGAGGGGGGGGTAAAAAGGTGGAAGGGAGAAAGAAAGAAGGGAGGGGGAGAATGGAACAGCAACTTTTAAATTGGCTGCTGTTTTATTTTAGCATGCACTTTTGTGGATATAAACCCACTGGACAGAGTGATTTTAAAGACTCATATATAGAATATATTTATTTAGTTGTGGGAGTGGGATAGAAGGATCCAGAAAGATGTAAATCATGTCCCTAAATTTGCCCTAAATTTTCAAAGGGATTTTTGAAAAAACTTTTTAAAAAATTAAAATGGCAAGATTGCCGTAGATTTCTCCTGAGGAATTTTTGCTTCAATGTGAACTAGTAATGTCCTTTTTATGGCTTCTCATAAAAGTAAGGAAACGACAAGCACTCAGCTGGAAGAGAAACAGTCCCCAGTAATCCATGTTCTGAAAATGGAATCTATTTGAAAAAGGGAACACAACGGATGGCTAGAAAGGTAGTGACATACAATATTTATGTACTGGATAGTACTCTAGGGAAATTTATTCATCACAGCCAGACAAATTATAAATGGTGAGATTATTAGTGTTGCTAATTGCTAGCTGGATCATGGTTGGGAATAGCTCTCCTGCAGAGCTTGGGAATGTGACTTTTTGGACCAAGAATCCCAGTATCCTCCACTGGATGGTGGGTGATTAATTCTGGAAGTTGAAATCTAAGTCCGCTGTTGTCTCCAGTGACCAACATTTGTCAGTTTCCAAGGTCCATATTGCAGTAAATGTATTTCTACAATATGGGCTTTGGAATTTGTCTTGTGACTAACATGGCTACACATATATTATTTATCAGTGAGCCTGTGATGTGAACCAACTGTAATTTATCTATACTTTTTTGTGGGGTTTTCAGGCTATGTGGCCATATTCCAGAAGAGTTCCTTTCTGACATTTCACCGGCATCTGTGGCTGGCATCAGATGTTGGTGAAATGTCAGAAAGGAACTCTTCTAGACCATGGCCACATAGCCCCAAAACCCCATTAAAAAACTATGGATGCCGGCCAAGAAAGCCTTCGACTCCACATTGTAATTTATCTCTAACTAACCTTGCTAGCTCTTCAGTTCTTACCATGCAGTCCATGTTTTCCAGTATTTGAATGGAAAGTGTTGAACAAGTAGTGCAAGATCTCTCCAACTATACAGGCATCAGTTTTCATCTGTTGCACATATTTACAATGCCTTCCTTTTTTTCTTTTTTCTTTCTTTCTTTCTTTTCTTTTTTCTTTTTTCTTTTTTGGACTGGCTGCTGACACAGTGCAGAATTAATGTAGTTAGCATGAGAGCTCTCTGGCAAAGAAAGCTACATGTTTCACAAAACTACAAATCCCAGAATTCCATAGCATTGAATCATGGCAATTAAAGCAGTTTCAAACTGTATTAATTTTTCAATGTATATGCAACCTGACTTGCATTCATATTTCCACTTTTTTGGGGGGGGGGGCTAGATGCAGGCCCATTTTTGAGTCAAACCATTTCTGCCAAATGTCAGTTTGTTGCTAGCTTTCATGTAATATTTAAAAACTTTAAAATTCCTCTGTCGAATTGTACTTACAGTTTGTATAATCAATATTTAAACTTTTTCTTGAAGTCTTCTTTTTCAGGTTGAGGTCTGGGAACCACTACTTAATTTCCAGAAAGAACTAATGGGATTGTAGCATACTTTCTCTGACCTATGATTTTTCAATGTGTGGGGAACATTCAAAGATGTGACTCCAAATGTCAATCAGAAATATTATTGTCTAGAACCCTTGTGAATTAGAACTTACAAGACTGTGTTGTATACCGTTACCAGGGAGAAAGTCCATCTGAATTTGATTGAACTTAGTTGTATGGAGAATACACAGACTTTCACTATTGCAAATGCTTATTACAACCATTTTGCCCATTCTGCTTACTTCTTAGTAAGGGCAGAGTTGATTGCAAGCTCCTGCCCAGATTTTGGTACAATATTATTTCAAATATATTTTCTTAAACATTCAGATGTGTGGCATAGACTATCCATATTTTTTACCTTCTTTGCCTGGCACTTGAGGGAATATTTGGTATCTCTGTGAATAAATGTCACATGCTTTGTGACTCTGCATATAAACCTGTAATTTATTTAGAACGCATTGGTCTGGAATGCTAAATTGGATTAATTTTGTTTTATGAGTGCCTGGAAATTCATGCAAACTTAACAAGAGACTCTTTTTAAAAAAAAGGCATAGAGAAGAAACTCCGACCCAGAAACAAGGAAAAAGGAAACAATGAAATTTATATGCAAAGGCTCATAGAGGCTGGTCCAATGCAGGGTGAACTTGCTCGCTGACCAAAGAAAGGAAAAGCAATGCTCTCAGATACTTCTCTATTACTGAAGTGACTGAAAGGAACAGACAGCTGTAGTCTCCTTGATATTGGGCCACATTACTGAATGGAATGACAGATGCAGAGCCTCCCTTTCAAAGCAGGCAGAAACTCCTCTCTGTCACACAAAGAAGATTGACAGCCTCAGCACCCAATTTATTTGTATAAAAAGCCAGCTGCTTCTTTAACTGTTGCAAAGCACTAAGCAGTATGAGGAAGTAAGCAAATGTGCCCATCAGCAGGGAATTACCCCCCTTACGAGAACGCTTGCTGAAAGGAATGGTGCTACTTCTGGATGAGTGGGGTTTTTATGGGATTCCACACCCCAAAGGAAATCTGAAATGTGGACTTCTTCAGTAGCATAATGACAATGGTGAATGGCCGATCTAGCTCAGCAGAGGAAACACACAATGCCCTCCCAGCAGAAGCACTTCCGCAACATGTTAAAAAACTGTTTTCTGTATATAGTACAGCACAAATTAGATTTCTGAATGTGGGTGTCAGGCTGTTTTATAGAGATGCAAACTAGCTAATTAGCGATTGCCACCACCAGTCTGCACAATGTCCTGGAAGCTCTCCCATGAGCTGACAGTCAGTGGTGGCTTACAGAAACAGTTTTCAACCCTGTGCTCCAATGTGGGCATCCCTGAATAGGAACTCATTAAAAATAACTACCCCACTTAAATGCCATGATGAAAACATACTCTAGAGCTGTGTCTGGACTGCAGTATTGAGTCACTTTCATATACTTTGTCCGAAAGCTATCAGTTTTGATAGCTCCCTCCTAAGGAATTGTGGGATGTGTAACTTTGTTAAGATACTTAGAAGCACCCAGAAAGGCGCCCTAAGAAGAAAGGGCTTGTGAGCTAAATTGGTTTAATTCTGAAAACATGCAGGAGTAGTTGTATTGGCCATTTTCAACTCCATCAGTGATACCTTTATTGGCCAACTGAAATGCACAATATAATTGTTGCAAGCTTTTGCAGCCCCATGGGCTTCTTCATCAGACAAGATGTTACAAATGAAACAGATTTAAAAACAACTAGAGATGTTAGATGCCTGCATGTTGTTTCACTTCTTTGTAAAGATGGTATGCTGGGGAGGATATCTTTTGCAGGCAGGCTCCTGCTCCTTCTGGCTGTGCAGCAACAGGGAGATTTAAAGTCCATGAAATTTAAAGTCCATTTAGGTGGAGCCTGCCTGCAAAAGATCACCTCCTCAATCTTTACTAAGGACTGAAGCAACATGTAGGCACCTGACTAACATCTCCAATTGTTTTTTCCTCCTGTTTGGTTTGTAATATCTTGCCTAATGAAGAAGCCTATGGAGCTTTGAAAGCTTGCAACACCTATATTGTGCATTTCGATTGGCCAATAAAGGTATCACTGATGGGTTTTTGTTTGGATTGGTTTAATGATGGTAGTGTAAGGTACCTTCGGAAGTGACCTCACATATATATCTGCACTGCACCATTCTATCAGTTTTGTTCCACTGGCATTTCTTGTTCAGAGAATTACTTTGAATTCTCTGCTTGAGAGCTGCCTTAAATCCTCCCTCATGAAACTTAGGCTCTCAAGCAGAGGATTCAAAGTAACTCACTAAACAAGAAATGCCAGTGGAACAAAACTGATATAATGGGTGCAGTGCAGATATATATGTAACTACTCCAAGCCAAGGGCATGCTGCAGCAGGGCAAATTTCTAATCATGGCACTATGGTAGGGTTGTTAGGCTAGAATTAAAGGCAGAGACAGCAGTGAAAAGGAATGGGGGGGGGAGGAAAAAAGAAGAGATACACAGAGATAAAAGAGCATATAAACCTGATTCCTGCTGTTAGCCTCAACAAGAGTAGATTAATCACAGGATTTACCTAGCTGTTGGCTCACTGTTCAACTATTGATTCATTGAGTCTACTGTAGTTGGGATTATCCAACAAGATTCCAGCTTGAGAGAGCCATCTCATTGTCTGGATTTATACTGAGAAGTTATTATTAAATGTCTTCAAGGATGTAAAAGCTACCAATATGAATGGAGGCATCCAAGGTTTTAATATACCTAGGGGACCTTCACCACACACAGTTAATAGCACTATGATTCCACTTTAATTGCCATGGCAATATCCTACGGATTTGAACGAGAAAGGTCTAGTGTCTCAGCAAACCGGAAACACCAGGGTTGTGCAGAAAGCAGCCGCGGCAGTTAAAGTGAAATTATAGTGCTTTCATTGTTTAGTGTGAAAAGGATTTAGAAGTAGACAATAGTGTGCCCACCCTGTTCTTCTCTGGACAGGAAACTTTAAAAAAAATTCCCTATGTGCATACAATTGGTATTGGCAGGCATATTGGAGTTTATGTATATACATCAATACTATTGGTCATTTATACCCTTTTTCTCATAAAGCTGTCTAATCCTCTTTTAAAGCCACACAAGGAAGTGATCACCACTAAGTCTTATGATAGCAAGTATGTGTCCTATGAAGTAGTACTTTCATTTGTTTCCTAAATCCCACACCATTCACTTTCATTTGAAAGGCCCAGTATTGTGAGTGGAATTTCTCCCTTTCCATCTCCTTTTTACCTTTATGCATGGTGTGAATCCCTCTGTAATCCACTATTATTCTCCTTTTTCCCTAAGCTATACATGCAATAGGCCAGGTAATTGGAATCACATTGTAGTAGGCAAGTATAATGGAAATGCAGCTGATAAGGAGGACAGCAGAGTGAATTGGCCAAAAGTTTTATGACCTAGTTCTCACAAAGGGCATATGAAGAGGTGAGCCTCTGTATGGGCTGTAGCACTTCAGCTTGCAGGTGAAGACTCACATGATGCAAAGCTCCTCCCCAAAGAATTTCTCTTTATTACGAATGGAGCCAATTTGAATTCATGTGAATTGCATTCGGAATAAGTTCAGAATGACTTCCCATTACCCGAAAATAACCCTCCCCATTGCCTGAAACTGCGTGAGATGCTTTAATTTGCAATGACGTAAAACCCATGATTGCATTCAGAATGACTTCCCTTTTGCCTGAAATTGTGTGAGATACTTCAATTCGCAATAATGTGAAACCAAATGATTGCGTTCGGATTGCCATTAGATTATACTTCCAATTTCCAACGTCTGATAAGGTCCTATTTGTATGAATCTCTCTCACACACACACATATCAATCCAGATAAGTTTGATTGAAATAGTGAAAAAGCTCCCATATTTTGGTTCAAATATTGATCAAAATGGAAGCTGCAATCTAGAAATCAGAAGGAGACTGGGGAGACTGGGAAGACTGGGAAGCGCAGCTATGAAAGAACTGGACAAGATCATAAAGTGTAAAGACATCACTCTGAACACTAAAGTTACTGTACTCTAGTTCAAGCCATCATGTTTCCCATCACCACTTATGAATGTAATGTGAGAGCTGAACAGTGAAGAAAGGTGACAGAAACAACATCAACTCATTTGAGATGTGATGCTTGTGAAAACAAGCAAATGTGTCCTAGAACAGATGAAGCCCAAACTATCCTGAAAGCCAGAATGACTGAATTGATGCTGTTGTACCTTGTCCATATCATGAGAAAAATGGATAATTAGAAATGGCAATGAGACTAGGAAAGCAGGAAGGTAGTAGAAAGATGGTTCTCAGGGAGAACATGGGCCTGGACTTGGACCTGAGCAGGACCTGAGCCAAGAGGATGAGGACGGACGCTTCAAAATGTCTCATCCACAGGGCCACCATGAGTAGAAGTTGAGTGGAAAGCAGTTAACAACAACTCATCTGCTATGTGTTCAGTAACAATCGTAGTAGTAGTAGTAGTAGTAGTAGTAACCCTGTATTAACTGAAGTCATAGTGAAGGCACTGCAGCTGCACATACGAGGGGGTATCCTAACGTTTTAATGATCACCTTTCTAAAAAAATTGACAGAAAGTTTGTTTGGATTTGTAGTTGTTACCTTATCTCTGTGTAGTCACTATCTAGATTTATACACGTGCCTTACAAGGGGGTATCGTAAAGTAATAATTATCACCCAGAAGTTATTATGGCATACTGATGAAATTTTTTCAGTGTCATCGTTGGTCCCTAAGTGCATGTTGCTAAGAAAATAAACTCATTGCATCCTTTATTTTTGTGCCTGGCTGTGCCAGAAGTGACTAAAGTGTAAAATCCTTGTCAGGTGCAACCTGCAGACTTCTACAATAACGGTATTCGGATGGTCAAGAAATGCTGTGGAAAATGTGTCAATCTGGATAGTGACTACAAATCAAAACAATCTTTCTATCCAATTTTTTAAATGGTGATAATTAAACCTTTATGACACCCCCTCGTATTTGAAAAGGGGGAGTATTGGGTTCATTCCCTAAATATATTCCCAATAAAATCGTGATGAAACCAGTGGGGTTTATTTCTTTATGTTAAACAATTGTGTCTTAGAGGCTGAGATAAAACTGATAATTCATTTAAGTTCATGGCGAGACTTGTTTTCCTTGGTGCGTTTTTAGATAGACAGAAACAGTATGATGGTATTGTATCAGTAGGTAGAGAGATCTTGCAGCACCTTTGAGACTCGCTGCAAGAAAGAAGTTGGCAGCAGTTCCTAAACTTCAGTCTATTTTCCTCAGATGCTTTTGCTGGAGTCTAGGAAAGCTCCTGCTGCCAACTTCTTTCTTGCAGTGAGTCTCAAAGGTGCTACAAGATCTCTCTCTGCATACTGCTTCGACAGACTAACAGGGCTATATCTTTGCATGGCATTGCATTGTGAGTTTTGGAGAAAGGTGGGGGAGCATACAAAGTTAGTGAGTTAACAACTGTTGTTGCTTTCACACTAGACTTTTGAGCTTTTGCCCAATCGAGTCAGCCATCTCTGGGACCCAGGGCTTGTGGCAGAGAGCACAGTGTTGAAGCAAAGGTTTCCAACAAAAGTGGCACATATATATATATATATATATTTGGCTTGGCTAGAGAGGGATTAGCAAAAGGGGTCCTTTGAAGTCAAGAGGCCCCTTTTCTTCGGCTGCGCTGGACCTTGAGCGAGGCCCATAAAAAACAAAAAGGGCCAAGCAATTTCACACCTAAAAGGCTGCCAATAGCCTCCCATATTTAAGAATTTGTTTCACTCGAGGCACTTCCTGAAGTCAGGAGGAGGCACTTCGCTTGAAAGAAAGCCAAAGAAACAAGGGCTGATAGCGACTGTTTAAAAGATGAAACACTGACGTTTTCTTTGGGAGGAGGAGGAGGATGGATGGATGGGGGGCAGAGATGCTTCTTTAAAGCCTTCCTTGAGCTGGAAGAGGAAGATGTTGAAAAGGCAACCAAGGCCGCGTCCACACTGGAGGGATAACCCGGTTTGGCACCGCTTTAATTGCCTTGGCTCAAGGCTATGGGATTCTGAGAGTTTGGAGTTTGTTGACCGGGTTGACAAACCGGGTTGTTTCTCTGATCCAAAACACACTGCAGAAATAACCCAGTTTGAGGCCGCTTTAACTGTCCCGGCTCAAGGCTAGGGAATTCTGGGAACTGGAGTTTTGTGAGACATTGAGCCTTCTCTGTCTCTGTCAGAGAGCTCTGCAGCCACAGTCCCACGATTCCCTAGCCTTGAGCCCGGGCAGTTAAAGCGGTCTCAAACTGGATTATATCTGCAGTGTGTTTTGGGCCTGACACGGAGGGAACTTAGGCTTCACAGCGACGTGGGAAATCAAACGTGCCTCTTCTCGATCCTTATGTGTAGAGAGATCTTGTCGCACCTTTGAGACTCAGGGAAAGAAAGAAGTTGGCGGCGTGAGACTTTAATCTACTTCCTCAGATGCGTTTGCACCAAATGCATCTGAGGAAGTAGACTCACCCGGCTATATCTTTGAATTCTTTCCGATCTTGTTTGGATATTCTTAACGCAGCTTTCCCCAATCTCCTAAACGCCAGACAGGTCGGACTACATGCTGCCAACTTCATTCTTCCACTGAGTCTTTACTAAATCCCTCCATATCATCATCATCATCATCATCATCTCCAACTGCATCTGAGGAAGTAAACTGAAGTCTACGAAAGTTCATGCTGCCAACTTCATTCTTCCACTGAGTCTCAAAGGTGCTACAAGATCTCTCTACATATGCTTTTTTCCCCCCAGCTTTGTCTTGGGGTGATGAGGATTGTTTGTTGTTGTTGTGTGCCATTGGTTTTCGTGGCGAGGAGGTTTGCCATTGCCTTTCCCTGAGGCTGAGAGAGTGTGACTTGCCCAACATCACTCAGTGGGTTTTCATGGCCGAGCTGGGAATCGAACCCTGGTCTCCAGAGTCGAGGGCTATAGATGATGATGATGATGATGATGATGATGATGGTGCAAGAGGGCTTCCTCCCAGGAAAGTGTGTCTAGGGCTGCAACCCCTAACAACCAAGGGACCCCTCTCCCTCCCATCTTTGGGTGCTGGATGGGCTAAAGGAAAGATTTGGAGCTCAGTCTTTTGTCTTGGGCTCCCCCCCCCCCCCGAATTTCAGATCCCATAAGAGGAAATATATGGAAGGAGCGGAGGCTGCCTGAAAGAGCAAGGCTCGGGTGGAGGAATGGAGCAGGAGGCACGATTTGCATCACAATCCAGCCCTCTCTTTGTCACATCCGGATCGCGCTGGGGCTCCCTTAATCCTGCTTTCTTCTGAATCCACACCGGGAGTTGAAAGAATGCAAACAACAATACCCCTGGCCCTAAGTTTCAAGGGGTTTCTAAAGCCTCCCCACCCCCTCCCCTCCATTGGCACGATTGTGGGTCTACTACTCAGAGGATGGAGGAGTGGGTCCTTCAAGGGCTTTTCAAACAGGCTCTTGATATTTTTTGGGGAGGTTTGAGTTTCAGTGGGGATGAGATTCCTCCAAAAAGGCTCCCAGCAGGGCCAGTGGCCAAGGAGCTCCACTCATTTCAGTGGAAGAGATTTCCATATGAATGGATGGAGATGGGTCTCCTGGGGAGGCTAAGTCCTTCCTTCCTTCCTCTTTTTAAGGCCCAAACCTGCTTAGAAACCACATCCTTTGGGCCCAAGAAGCTTTCCAATGCCTTCCTACTACTGGTCATAAACCTTATTGGTCTGGCACATAAAAATCCATCATTGATGCCTTTATTGGCCAACCGAAAGTATACTGTATACATACTCGACCATAAGTCGACCTCAAGGGCAGGTTTGTGGACCAAAATGATAGATTTTGCTATGACCCGTAGATAAGTTGACTCATTTTTTTTTTGGGGGGGGGGGTCAATTTTTCCCCACTAAAATGTCTAGACTTATACATGAGTATATAGAGCATTCATTGCAAGCTTTCGAAGCTCCATGGGCTTCTTCCTCAGATGTTACAAACCAAACAAGGAGGGGAGAAAGCAATTGGAGATGTTAGTCGGATGCCTGTATATTGGGGTTTGGTGAGGATATCTTTTGTGTAGGCGGGCTCCTCTCCTTCTGGGCAAGCAGCAAACAGGGAGATTTTCAACATCCAAGAAATTTAAAGTCCATTTGCATCTCAACAGGGACCCCTCTTTCGCAATCCAACATGTCTCCATTCCAGTGAGGTTACGGGCCACATGTTGTTGTCGTTGTCGTGTGGGCCTTCAAGTCGTTTCCGACTTCTAGAGACCCTAAGGCCTATATCATGGGGTTGTCTTGGCAAGATTTGTTCAGAGGAGGTTTGCCATTGCCTTCCTCCTCTGAGGCTGAGAGAGTGTGACCTGCCCAACGTCGCCCAGGGAGTTTCATGACCGAGCTAGGACTCGAACCCCTGTCTCCGGAGCCCAATACTCAAACCACTCAATAGGGCCCATTCATTGGTCGTGGTGGCAGTCCGAAAGTATCTGAGGAACCCTCCTCCAGCATTACATTATCAGATTATTATTATTAACCTTTATTTATATAGCACTGTATGATTCTTTTCCTGTCACAACAGTCGAGTCCTTTATGGCATCCTTCTTTCGCATTTTGGAAAAGTTGCTCTTTTGGGACCGCAACTCCTTTGGGCGAGTCACACTCTCTCAGCCTCAGAGGAGGGCCTTGGTGGCAAATAAAAACCCCTCTCTGAAGAAGAAACCCGCCAAGAAAACCCCACCTCACCGCTTAGAAAGTGCTTAATTAGTTCATTAATTAGTGAATGCTATTGTTATGTTAGGGGTCGCCTCAGGGTCGCCATTAAGGCGGGAAGAACTTGAAGGGCACACAACAACAACAATTTGGAGAGTCAGTGTGATATTATATAGTGTTTTGAGCGTTGGACTACGAGTCAGGATGCATCCACAGTAGAGAAATAACCCGGTTTGGCAGCGCTTTAATGTGTTGTCTGACTCACTGCTATGGAATTCTGGGAGTTGGAGTTTGTTGTGGGGCCCAGAGCGGAGCTCCGCTCCGCTCTGGGCCCCACAACAAACTCCAACTCCCAGAATTCCATAGCAGTGAGTCAGACAACAAGATAAAGCGCTGCCAAACCGACTTATTTCTCCACTGTGGATGCAGCCTCAGAGGATGGCAATGTCAAACCGCCTCAGACCCCACAAAAGGGTCGCCTCAGGGTTGCCATATAAGGCACACAACCACAACAACAGCCACCACAACCACAAGGGCGGGCTGTGAACCTTGGTGCAAATGTCCTTTCAGCGAGGCCTCCTCCTCCTCTGCCTCCCTCCCCGACATGACAGAGAGAAAGAGAGCACAAAAGGGGGCACAACAAGCGGCCTTATTACGAAGGCGGGCCCGTCCCCTCCCCTTCGGCCACATATCGGCTCCCAGGGAGCCCAAGCCAAGGCCGGCTTCTTTGTGTTGTGTATCCCGCCTCTCCCGTTTGGGGATCGAGGCGGGTCACAGCGAGGGAAAATGACAAAATCCAAAAGTCGCAGAAAATAATAATAACAACGGTCACCGAAAAAAAAAACCCATCTTTCTATCCTCCTTCACATCAATTCAAAATAATAATCTTTGAGGCAGTCCAAGCGGTCTCAAAACTTGATTTATTTCTGCAGTGTGTTTCCGACCTACATTGGTGTCCAAAAAGGTCTCCAAACGCACTGCAGAAATAGCCCAGTTTGAGACCGCTTTAACTGCCTTGGCCCAATGCTGGGGAATCCTGGCAGATGTAGAAGTTTTGTGAGACATTTAGCCTTCTCTGTCAGAGAGCTCTGGGGCCATAACGAACTACAGGTCCCAGGATTCCCTAGCACTGAGCCAGGGCTGTTGAAGCGGTCTCAAAAATTATTTCTGCAGTGTGTTTTTGGACCAAATTGGATTATTTCTCACACACAAACTGCAGAAGAAATGAGTCGGGAACTGTAGTTTTGTGAGAACTTGAGCATGTCCAAAGGAGGGCGACTAAAATGGTGAAGGGTCTGGAAACCAGGACTTATGAGCAGAGACTTAGGGGCTGGGGATGTTTAGTCTGGAGAAGAGAAGGCTAAGAGGTGATATAATAGCCCTGTTTAAGTATTTGAAGGGATGTCATATTCAGGAGGGAGCAAGCTTGTTTTCTGCTGCTCCAGAGACTAGGACCCAGAACAATGGATGCAAGCTCCAGGAAAAGAGATTCCACCTTTGGAGGTCTTTAAGCAGCGGCTGGATGGCCATCTTTCAAGAAGGATACTTTGATGGAGAGTTCCTGCATGGCAGAATAAGGTTGGACTGGGTGGCCTTTGTGGTCTTCTCCAACTCTACAAGTCTATGATTTATCCTTCTGTACCAGTAAGATGTGGGGAGGGGGGTCACTAAAAAGCACCCATATTGTTGGGGGGGGGCATTTAGCTAATACATTGTAAACCTCTTAGGGAGTGCTTAAGAAATGCACTTGCTATTGCTATTGCTACATTTTCCGAAGCCACATTGAAACCCCACCAACCGCACATCACCAGCTCCCAAGGCAGCTGGAGTGCGCATGTCAGGACCACATGACATGGCTTCAAGCCAGGAAGAAACAGAAAAAAGCTGCTTCTTTTTGAAATGTCTTTTCTCTGCATAAGGGGCACTTTCTTCCGGTCCAGGGATGGAGGTGGTTCCACCTGTCCTGAACGGGGTCACGCTCCCCGTTAAGGACACTGTACGCAGTCTGGGGGTGCTCCTTGACTCGTCGCTCCATCTGACTTCTCAGGTGGATGCGACAGTCAGGAGCACCTGTTATCAGCTTCGGCTGATACGCCAGCTCCGTCCCTACCTGGACCGGAGGGACCTTGAAACCGTAGTACATGCTCTAGTAACCTCTCGGTTGGATTTCTGCAACGCGCTCTACATGGGGCAGCCTTTGTATCACACTCGGAAGCTACAATTGGTGCAAAATATGGCAGCGCGGGTGGTCACTGGTGCTCCCAGGGCCACCCATATAACACCAATCCTGAAGGATCTTCATTGGCTGCCGATTCGCTTCCGGGCTCAGTACAAAGTGCTGGTTATTACCTATAAAGCCCTATATGGCTTGGGCCCAGGGTACCTGAAGGACCGTCTCTCCCCATATAATCCGCCCCGCACACTAAGATCTTCTGGACAGCGGTTACTGAGAGTTCCGGAGACTAGACTAGTGAGTACAATGAAGAGGGCGTTTTCCATCTCTGCCCCCTGTCTCTGGAACTCTCTACCTACCGAGCTCCGCTTGTCCCCCCTCCCTTGTTCAATATAAGAAGGATCTAAAGACCTATTTATTTAAGCAGGCATATTGTTGAATGGATCTTTTTATTATTAGCCTGTAGTAAGTCGCCTACTGTTTTGCTGCCGCACTCGCACTTGTACTGTAATGGGAATATTGTTTTTATTGTTTTTATTGTTTTATTGTAATTGGTTTGTTTTTAATGTTTTAATGTTTTTATATGCTGTACACCGCCCTGATCTATGGAAGGGCGGTATAGAAATAAATCTTATTATTATTATTATTATTATTATTTCTTGCTGGTTTCAAGGCCTGTGTCATCTAAACGCCACACCTTCAAGCCAGCCTGAAAGCACCTCTTTTTGCCTGTCTGTTTAGCCCCATGGTTATGTAAGTCTGCAGTATGGATAGAAAGCCCTGGCTTTCTCCTCCTCCTCCTCCCCTTTTCCCTCCTTCTGGCCAGGCTAGTCTTGGGGGCGGAGGGGGGCGTGAAGGGGAGGAGACGAGGGACCCAGGGGGCGGGGGAGGGCTGGCTGAAGGGAGGGGGAGACAGAAGAGGGAAGTCGCCTTTGGCCTGGCCCTCTTCTCTTCTTCCTTTTCTCTCCATTGAGCCTCCTCCTTCTCCTTCTGCCCCCCCCCGCGGCTTTTGATTGACAGCTGTGATTGACAGGGAAGGGGGGGGGAGGACTGACTAGGCATCTTTAGGGGGGTGTTTAGGGGGGTTTAGGGGGAAATGTCATGGAAGAGCCCCTTTGGTCTCCGAAGGAGTGAAGCTTATAAGAAACAGGGAGGTCAGGGAGGAAGCTAGGAGGAAGGAAGGTCAACAGCCTATGGCCCTATTCCAAGATATAGCCCTATTAGTCTGGAGTTATAATAGAGAGAGATCTTGTAGGGCCTTTGAGACTCAGTGGAAGAAAGAAGTTGGCAGCCTGAGCTTTCCTAGACTTCAGTCTACGGGAAAAGCATCTGAGGAAGTAGACTGAAGTTTACGAAAGCTCAGGCTGCCAACTTCTTTCTTGCAGTTGGTCTCAAAGGTGCTGCAAGATCCCTCTATATTATTATTGGTATTTTCATTATATCCAGCTGTATCTGACTGAAGTCTACAAAAGCTCATGCTGCCAATTTCTTTCTTTCAGTTAGTCTCAAAGGTGGTACTGTACAAGATCTCTCTCTCCCCATGAGCATTTTCCCAGTTCTTCCAAACATTTCTGTGGGGTTGTTTTTCTTTCATAAAGCAGGTGCAACCCACATTCCCCATGGCTTCAACATTTCTGGTAATTCTCTATTTCTAATTATTGCTCTTTATTTTGTGCATGATTGTGCATACGGACAGGGATTCTTATTGGTCTCAGTTTAGCTCTTCTACCCATTGACTGCCATTTCAAGCAATGACTACTGCACTATGTTAAGCATCCATGGGCCAGCTTTGAGGACTAAGGTGTTTTTATAAGCACTTTGAGACTCAGTGGAAGAAAGAGGTTGGCAGCATGAGCTTTCCTAGACTTAAGCATACTTCCTCAGATGCATTTGGACCTGAAGAAGTAGGCTTAAGTCTACGAAAGCTCATGCTGCCAACCTCTTTGTTTCAATGAGTCTCCAAGGGGCTACAAGATCTCATATTGAATCTAAGGCAGTGTTTCCCAAACTCTAGTTCTCCAGATGTTTTGTACTACAACTCCCAGAAGCCCTGAGCCAATTTGGCCAACCATCAGGAATTCTGGGAGCTGAAGTCCAAAACATCTAGAGGACCAAAGTATGGGAAATACTGCCTTAGATTGTTGCCCTTCCTCCCTCTAAGGCCCAGTTCACACTGGAGAAATAAACTGGTTTAAGTGCCATGGCTCAATGCTGTGAAATTCTGGGAATTGTAGTTTGTTGTGGGGCCCAGAGCGGAGCAGAGCTCCGCTCTGGGCCCCACAACAAACTACAATTCCCAGAAATTCACAGCATTGAGCCATGGCACTTAAACCGGTTTATTTCTCCAGTGTGAACACAGCCCTAGCTTCCCTGAGGCTCCTTCCTGAGGTTACTTCCTCCTAGCTTCACTTCTTCTGAGTTTAAAACTGCTCTTCCTATGATATTTTCCAGCCATCCTACCCAGAGTTATTACTAAAAGTCTTAAAAAGTTTTAAAATTTGAAAACCTGGCTGTGTCAGTCTGGAAAATCAGTACACAAAGGGGACTTGTAGCACCTTTGAGGGCAACTGGAAGAAAGAAGTTGGGAACCATGAACTTTGGTAGACTCGAGCCCACTTTTTCAGATGCATGTGAGGAGGTAGGCTCAAGGGAGCTGGTATCTTCAACTCGGAGAAGACAAGACTGTGAACTTGTTTTCTGCTACTCCAGAGACTAGGACAGGAATCAGTGGATTCAAAGGAATAGGTGACACTTTCTGATGTAAGAGCTGTTTGACTGTGAATGGACTGCCACAAGACTGATGGACTCTTCTTCTTTGCAGGCCTTTAAGCAGAAGTTGTATGGTCGTCTCCCAGGAGTGCTTTAGGGGTGCATTTCTGCATGGCAGAAGGTGGGACTAGATAGTCTTTGTGGGCCCTTCCAGCTCTGATTCTATGAGTTCAGCTGAGAAGTTGTTTTCTGGTTTGTTTTTTACAAAGTACTGTGAAACATGGGCCGAGAGCCTCTTTCTCTCCACAGATATAACTACACACTTGAGATGAAGGGAGACAGGTTTTTAGGTATAAGTGTAATTAAGCTCTTTGTGCTACTCTTGCGATATTCACGCCTCCAAGACGCACAACAACCACACAGCAAAATCGACAGGCGTGACACGCACAACTAATTCAACTACTCTTCACCACAACAATACCCTAAATTCGGTTAAATCAGATCCACTGAATCAATGGCAATTTTGGAGGCCCTTATATAAACTCCATTGATTCAATGACCCTATTCATAGTTAGGATTATCAATTTGATTTAAAGCAATTCGTGGCTGCCTAATTGTCCTTGGGGCTTTGTTGCCTTGAGTCCCACAGCCCTGAGATTCAAGACCTGGACCCTTGAAGTTTCTTTGGAATGAGAACCGTCAAGGCTCCCTCAATGAATTTCCATCCATCTGTAAAGGAGGATGGCTAGTCTGAGGGATATTAGGCGCTCTCTGCCTTCCACCTCCTAAAAAGTAAGGATTCATTCAAATAAATAAATAGGACAAAACAAACCAAAGCTCCCTCTGGTTCTGGACACCACAGCTCAAAAAGGATGCTAAGAGGCTGGAGCGTGTCCAGAGGGTGACCAAAATGGTGAAGGGTCTGGAAACCATGCCTTATGAGGGGAGACTGAGGGAGCTGGGGATGTTTAGCCTGGAGAAGAGAAGGTTAAGAGGTGACATGATAGCCCTGTTTAAATACTTGAAAGGATGTCACATTGAGGAGGGAGCAAGCTTGTTTTCTGCTGCTCCAGAGAACAGGACCTGGAACAATGGATGCAAGCTCCAGGAGAAGAGATTCCAGCTCAACATTAGGAGGAACTTCCTGACAATAAGGGCTGTTCCACAGGAGAGTGGTGGAGTCTCCTTCTTTGGAGGTTTTTAAACAGAGGCTGGGATGGCCATCTATAGTTGGGAGAGGGGGGGAGGCTTTGCTTCTGTGTGACTGGATGGTCCTTGGGGTCTCTTAGGAGAACCCACTAGCGAATTCTATGTACCTCACCAAACTATGTATCTCAGGGTGGAGCCATGACAGTTGTGTGTGTGCTTGTGTGCCTTCCAGCCACCTGTCGACTTGTGGCAACCCCATGAATTTTTTATGCAAATCATACTCAGAGATGGTTTTGCCAGTTCCTTCCTCTGGAATATAGCCTACAGCACCTGTTGTTAGTTGGCGGTCTCCCATCCAAGTATTAACTAGGGCTGACCCCTGCTTAGTTTCCAAAATCAGATGGGATCTGGGGCTTTTAGATCCAGGGCTCTAATTGTGCACTGTGCACACACCCTCCGTGCTGGCTGGGCTCCGTTCCTATTTTATTGTAAGCCGCCTGGAGTGCCTTTTTTGATAGAAAGAAGGGTTAAAAAATAAAGTAGAATAAATGTTCGTATCTTTTCCCCTTAACTCCTGGTTTGATATGAAGGTCTCCTTTAAAGAGCTATGATTATAAAACTGCATGTTGCAAAAGCAGATCGCCAGAGCATCATCGCCAAACTGTTCTCCTCAAGTGCTTTTGGCCTCTGATGGTGCCAACTTTTTTCTTACTTGAAAAGGCAGTGTTATTAAAGATGCCTCTCTATCTACCTGTCTAACCTTTAGCTGTGGCCTCATCTGCACTTCAGAAATAATGCTGTTTGGCACCGCTTTAGCTGTCGTGGCTCCCTGTTAGGGAATCCTGGGAACTGTAGTTTTTGTGACACTAGCGCTCCCTGACAGAGAAGGAAAAACATCTTACAAAATTACAACTCTCAGCAGTCCATAGCCCTGAGCCATGGCAATTCATGCGGTGTCAGACTGGATTCTTTCTGCAGTGAGGATGCAGCCAGAGAAGGTTAAACATCTCACGAAACGCCAACTCCCAGAATTCCAGGGCAGTTAAACCGGTGCCAAACCGGGTTCTTCCTCCAGTGTGGATGCAGCCCTACTAGTCTCAGTGGCAGAGAGACCTTTAATCCCCGGATCTCATTGGGACCCATGCTGCGGCCTTTAATGGAGCAAGACGCCCCTCGCGCTGCAGTTCCCATTCCCTCCCAGTTCCGCCCCATTAAGGCTCGGCCGAATTTGGCCTCCAACGACCGACCGCAGTCATTTGCTTTTTTTTTTTTTCCCCTGGATCCAGGCAGCCGTTTCTAATGAACTGCTAAGTCGGGATCGTTAAGCAGTTGCTCCTTTTGGACGGCGCCGGTGCCAGCAGCAGAAAAAAAGCTGGAGGAGAAGGGCTCCAGGAAAGGGGAAAATCTGGGAACAGCAGCCGCTCCACGCGTAGTTGAGCAATTTGGAGCTCAATCCCATTTTTTCCTCTTTCGGTGCCAGCCTCTCTTGGCATAAGAGGAGGGGAAAGCGTGGCAGTGGCACCGAATTGTTGTGTGCCTTCACAAGTCTTCCCCGATTTGTGGCAGTTTTTATTCTTCGGATCAGCTTTGTCATCTCCATCCTCTGAGGCTGAGAGAGTGTGGCTTGCCCAAGGGTTTATTATTATTATTAGCGGAGCGGGGAATCTGGTCTAAAGAGTCCGACGTTCAAACCGCTACGCATTCCTACAAAAGTTGGCCGAAAATTAAAGAGTTTCTCTCTCTTTCTTACAGTTGTTCAGGTGCAACCATCACACTTAGCCAAAAGCAATGCTCACATGAAATTATATTCGTTTTTAAAATGATCTTAAGAGATCACACCCTTAAGAGCTGGGTTTAAGGGAAGAGGGGTTTCTCACTGTACAACGATAGCTGATAAAGGGATATTAAGCCCGAATACTGTCCAGAAAAAAAAAGGTATTAGGAGGTCACCTTTTGAAAAGAAGCTAAATGGACTTTTTTGGGTTCAAGCAAAGATTTGGTGCCTGGGAGAGGAGCACTGGGTTATCTCTATGCACTGGCTTCAAAGTAACACTCTTGTAAGGTATCTTCCCATTCAAAAAATATATCCAGGGTTTGCCATGTTGGCCATATAGCAAAGGTATTGTATCCTCCAAAACCCACAAGACTCTTGCCTTTATTGGGCCAACCCAAATGCACATTATGCATGTCGCAAGTTTTACTAAGCTCGGGGCTTCGAAAGCTTGCGACATGCATAATGTGCATTTGGGTTGGTCCAATAAAGGAGTCGCTGTTTTGTGGGTTTTGAAGGATACTGTACCCTGGTTAGGGTTTGTTCTTGGGTTCCTTCACACTGGCTCCTTTTGGGTCAGTCTTGATATAGCCAAGATTATACTCCCCGCCATAATAACCCCGACTGCTTTTAGGGGCCTAAATCCGTGAGAAAGATCCCTGGTCTCCATTTGGGACACCTAAACCCCCAACTGTTGAGAAGAGACCACTATTGAACCAGTTCCACACACACCCCAGTTTAGTTCCTAGACTAGTCCTGTAACTGTCCATCAAGTTCTACCACGCCTTGGAAAAGGCTTCGGGTGCATCTGTACACTGTAGAAATAAAGCAGTTTTACATCACTTTAGCTGCCGTGGCTCCATCTTACAGAACCCTGGGATGTGTAGCTTTCTGACCCGCCGGCACTTTTTGGCAGAGAAGGCTAAAGTCTTTGTAAAACTACAGATCCCAGGATTCCATAGGATGGAGCTACAGCTTAAAGTGGTGTCCAAGTGCATTATTTCGAAAGTGCAGATGCATTCCCTATAGGTCCAGGCATTGGTTCACAGCTGCCTTTTCAGTCCAACCTGAGTTGAAATTGCGGCTGCATCAATACTAGAGTAATAACCCGGTTTGGCACCTTTTTGGCTCATGGCTATGGAATACCGGGAATTGGCACTAGAACTCTCTGGCAGAGAGCAGGCTAAATGTCTCCTAGAACTACAAATCCCAGGATTCTATAGCCTTGAGCCACACACTCTCAGCACGAGAGGAAGGCAATGTCTAACCCTCCTCTGAATAAATCTTGGCAACAAAAGCCCAGAATAGGATCTCCATAAGTCGGAGTCAGAGAGAGAGAGAGAAAGAGAGGAGGAAGAAGAAGAGGAGGAGGAGGAGGATCTATCCCTTCCCCTTGAAAGAAAGACAATCATAATAAAAGTACAACAATAAAAGCATAGTGTTGGAAGTGACCTCAAGGGCCATCCAGCCCCAACCCCAGCCATGCAGGAATACCCGATCAAACCCAGTCCCCAAAAGTTACCCAAAGAGTACAAAGGGGAAAAAAGAAAGGGGGGGAATCATCCTGGGGCAACCCGAGAAGGGCTTCACTTGCCCCCTCTAAACCCAAGACTAAACTCCCAGCGAATCTAAAGGCAGCTCCTAAATTTTTTTAGCCTGGGCAAAACAATAATAATAAAGAGAGAGAGAGAGAGAGAGAGAGAGAGAGAGAGAGATGAAAAGCTCAACAGATGAGAGTCAAAGCGGCCAGGAAACGACTCCAGCTCCGGAGAGAAGTGCCAAAAGAGGCATAAAGCCGCATTGTCGAAATCATCTGGAAAACAGGTTTCCCCTATTGAAGTCGTTCGGTGTTAATGACTGTGATCTGGACGGCTCTGAATGGCAGAGTCTGGAAGCTGCCTTCCCTTTCCCTTTCCCTTTCCTTTTCCCCATCCAGAGGCCGATCCCAGGGAATCTTGTCGCTGATCGGCTCTTTTTTTGGAGAGGGGGGTTGCTTTCCCTGCCTTCCAAAGGACCCTGCGGGTCTCGCTTTCCCTTCGTCTTTTGCAAAAAACAAAACCCCCTCCGCATTATTGATGCTACATTGAGCGATCTAATTTCTTCGTGATAGTCAGCTAATTGCTCTGGCAGGTAATTAGCAACAAAAAAACCAGGGCTCCCTCTTTTTGTTGTTGTTGTTGTTGTTGTTGTTGTTGTGTATGTGGTTGTTAGGTTTTTATTCTTCCTTTTCTCCCCTTTTTTAAATTCTTACCCCAGTGCCCTTCGGATTATGAAATTGCTCTATAAATTATTCCATATTTGCAAAGAGAGGAAAAGGAGGGAGGGAAGGATAGGCACCAAAAGAAACCTTTTGAATAAGTTGTCCGAGCTTTCTCTCTCTCTTGCTTTTTCTTTCATTAAATTGAATTTTTCCCCTCTTTTCCCCCCTCCTTTAAAAAAAAAAATGGGTGGTGTGAGTTTGTGATGGTGGTTTTTAGCTTCTCCTGGCCTGGAATTATTCTAAAACACGCGATCCGAAGCCCATTTTGTTCCTGCTCAGTGGTCCAGAATAACTGGCCCATAATGGGCCAGGTTTGAAGCGGTGGCAAGTCTTTTTTCACCCCCCAAATCGAAGCATTGGGATGGGGGAAGAATGGCTTAAATGGGGACATCTGTTCAGCGATGCTCATCTCCTTCCTTTGCCAGGTCAGGTCAGGCTCAGAGAAGAACCTCAAGATGGACTGGACACTTGCTCTCTGCCCAAAAAAGCCCTTGGAAAACTAAGGATGGGCAAAAGCTGGCCCCTGGCACCAAAGATGGGTGGCCAGAAGAATAGGGGATACAGAGAAGCATCAGAGAACCCACAAACTTGCAGGAAAGAAGCTGCAGGGCTTGTAGGATCCTGCCCAAAGAGACACATTACAATGTGGTGGAGGTCCCGAACACACCAAATGATCCACTTCAAGACCTCTTTAACTGCACTGGGAATTGTAGTTTATTTTTTGGCACTTATACTCTCTGACAGAGAAGGCTCAATGGCTCTCAGAGAACTACAGTTCTCAGAATTCCCGGCCAAGGCAGTTAAAGCGGCCTCGAACGGGATTGTTTCTTTTGGACCGCAGTGGTTTGGACGTTGGACTGTGATTCTGGAGGGCAGGGTGCGAATCCCGGCTCAGCCATAGAGACCCACTGGGTGAGTGTTGACTCTCCTACAGCGAGCCGGGGCAAGTCACACTGTCTCAGCCTCAGAGGATGGCAACGGCAAACCCCCTCTGATGAAGAAGCCTGCCAAGAAAACCCTGTGGTAGGTTCAGCTTGGGGTGACCATAAGTCGGAAAGGATTTATGATTGTCTCTCCCTAACAATCTAATTGTTTAATCCTTTTCTAAGGAGGTGGGGAATAAGCGGGATATAAATAAAAAGTATTATTTATTACTATTATTATTATTATTATTATCATTAATTTCCTAGAGTCTGCCTATGCTCTGAATGTTGGACTGGACTCTGGGGATTGCATCTGCCCTGCAGAAGCAATGCATTTGGCCACCACTCCCTGTAGCTCCATTTTGTGGGATCCTGGGATCTGTAGTTTTACAAGGTCTGTAAACTTTTTCAGCCCAAATTGGGCCGGCGACTCACAAAAGCCAACAAAAGCCAGGCACACACACACACACACAACACCAAGCCTCTTCCAGATTATTTGTAATTAAAGACGACCCCCCCCCCCAAGCTACATTTATCTTCCCGAAAGTCGGGTTGCAAAGTGTCATCCGTCCGGAGTTGATGCGGGATCATCCGTCTGGAAGCGTGACCTCCTCGGACGCGAGAGAAGGGAAGCAAAAGGCCTGGAAGGAAAATCAATACCGCTTGAAGGGACGGATTTAGTCGTTTTTAAACTCTTCCGGCGAGGAAAAAAATAAATAAAGTGAAATAGTAGAAGGGAAGCGGAGGAGAGAAAAAGGAGAGGAGGAAAGAGATCCCTCTTGGGGGGAGGAAGAGTAGGCTTTAGGTTGCTAGGGTTTATTTTTTAAAGGGGATCTGTCTCCTTTCCAATTCCAATCTGCTTGTTCAAGGAAGCACGTGTGTACGAGCCAGGATCTACACGTGTCTACAAGACAGGAATCTAGACGTGTCTACAAGGCAGGATCTACACGTGTATAAAAGGCAGGGTCGTTCGCCTTCTCTTTTAGGATCTGCAGAAATGACAGACCTAAGTGAACTAAGGGGGTCTGGACACCCCAAAGGCGGTTCATCCCCACGTTCCTCCTCCTCCTCTGAAGGTCAACCCAAGCCCTGCCTTGATTTCGGAGGAAGCTCCCAGAGAGGGAAAGACCTTTGCGGGTGGGAGAGAGAAAAGGAGAAGGAGGTGTTCAAAGGGTGACCCTCTGGTCCCCATCCCCGCCCAGCCACATGCCTCCCTCGTGTTTCTGGAGCCCCAGAGGTCGGACAGCGCCCCGAAGGAAGCGCCAGCCCTGCCTGCCCAGCCCCAGCTCCGACTTCCCCCAGGTCTGCCCAAAAGAGAAGAGGGGCCCAAACACACACACACACACACACACACACAGAGGAGGGGGAGGGGAATCTGGTGTCAGTGCAAAACGAGCCCATCTTTATGAATCAGAAATACACACACAGAGAGAGAAGCATGTATGCATGAATCAACACACACACACATATATACTGTATACACATACACACCCCTGTATGCATGCGCGAATATATACACACACATAGGTAAACATGCATGTATATATATATATATATATATGCCTGTAAGCATGCACGAATACACACATATGCAATGTAGTTATACACAAACACACACACACATATATACACACACCTTGCATGTATGTATGTATGCATGTGAGAATATGTGTGTGTGTGTGCACACGAATATACACACATGCATACATACATATATGTTTATATATGCAGAAATACATACACACACATATACGCACATACATGCATATATGTGTGTGTGTGTGTGTGTGTATGCATTGCAGGAATATATATATGTGTATATATATATATATATGCATGTATTGCAGGAATATATATATATATATATACACACACACACACCCCACACACACACACATATATATATGCATGTATTGCAGGAATACACACACACACACACACGTGTATATATATACACTCACACATACATATATATATATATATATATATATACAGTATATATGCATGTATTGCACGAATATATATGCACTATATACATACACACACATGCATACAGATATACACACACACACACGTGTGTGTGCAGGACGCCCATTTCTTCTCTTTCTATGGGACATGAGCCCTGGACGGATCTTGAAATGGCGATGCCTGCGGAACACTCACTTTCTGGGACTCAACAAGTCCAGAACGACCCGAGAAACGGCGATGCCTTTAACCCGAACTTTTTCCGAGGCAGCCGACCTTTTTCGGGGCGCGGTTCCCTCCTTCCTCCTCGTCGCGTTGGCTTTAAGCAAGTGCCTAACACTTTCTGGGGGGGGGGGGGGGGATCCATCGTGGTTTGTTTGCTTGTTTTGTCCAAGTACCTGGATGTCGGGGAGTGTGTGTCATTGAGACAACAAAGTGGTTAAAGGG
The DNA here is from genome assembly GCA_034509955.1 of Urosaurus nigricauda. NCBI lineage: Eukaryota > Metazoa > Chordata > Lepidosauria > Squamata > Phrynosomatidae > Urosaurus > Urosaurus nigricauda. Next base: position 89,459,482 of record JAOEGL010000006.1, read on the forward strand.
AGAAGAGAGCTTCATTTGGGGCAGGGGTGTGTGTGTGTGTGTGTCAGACATATATACCTCAACCAACTTCTGTGCAAAGAGATCGCCTTGAGGAGAAGCAGTGGGGCTTTAATCTCTTGGAAAACCCATTTATTATTATTATTATTATTATTATTATTATTTATTAATGTACCTCCCTTCCCTCTTTCGACTTCAGCCTGTCCCATCCAACAGCATCTTCTGACCGTTCACATGGGGTCAGACCAAGGAGGAGATCTACCAGCAGAACCCTAACCAAGCGACTTGGTTTTATAGTGATGGAAATCCCTAAAACCCACCATTTTGTGATGGATGCACTCGGTAGAAAGTAACCATTCTTTTCTTTTCAACCGAGGAAGAAACTCCAAGGGTGAGTTGAGGAATGCGACATTTAACGGAAGGAAATCCCAATTGTCGGACTGATTTATTAATCCCAGTCCTAGAAGTCCTAGTTCTACCATCAGAGACTTAAGGTCCAAAACACACAACAGAATATATATATTCAGCCAAAAGGCTATCCAGTTTGAGACCGTTTTTACTGCCCTGGCTCAGGGCTAGGGGAATCCTGGGAACTATAGTTTGCTGTGGCCCTGATAGAAAAGGCTAAACATCTCACAGAAAAGGCTAAATATCTCACAAAACTGCAGTCCCTATAATTCCTTAGCATTGATCCAGGGCAAGGGAAGCAGTCTCAAACTGGATTGTTTCTGCAGGGCTTTGGACCCAAAAGGCTGCGTTCCTCATTGGTGAAATAATCCGGGTTGACACCGCTTTCACTGCCCAGGGCCTCCATGCTATGGAATTCTGCGAATTGTAGTTTGTTGTGGCGCGCCACAACAAACTACAATTCGCAGAATTCCATAGCATGGACCCCCTGCGCAGTTAACGCGGCGTCAACCCGGATTACTTCGCCCGTGAGGACGCAACCCAGCTCCTCGGAGGCAGGAAATGCACAGCGCTATCAGACCTGCCCCACCCTGGAGCGCCCCCTAGAGGCCACTTCGTATTTATTTCCTGCCTAGTTCCAGCCTGGCCTTGCAAAGGAGCATCATTCATCTTATCATTATTAATATTAATATTATTATTATTATTATTTCCCTGCTGGCCTTACGGGACCCTTTCATTGAGTTGGGTCGTGGTTCCCAGGATGTAAACGAGGTTTCACCCCCCCAAAGCTGTTGTCCAAATCGAAGAAACAGAGAAATTAATCTGGGAGCCGATCCATCATCGCCTGTAATAAAGGGAGCGACATGGATGAGACAGATGATATGATTAAGGAGCTGTGGTCGTTTTAATTAACTTTTTTCTCTCTCTCTCTTTTTTTTTGCTGTCCTGTAATGATCAAAACTGGTCAACAGACCCGGTCAATAAGCATGTTAATATCAAACAAATAAAACCAGGGATGATTAAAAACCTCCTGGTTTATTAAATTTGAAATTCAAATGAAATTTATGCCGCAGATGCCTGCAGAATGCTAATGGGGGGCCTCGGCGGGGATGCTACAGGTTTGCAAAGGGGACAAAAAAAAAAAGGCAGCGGTGGGTCGGTGTAACTAAACGTTGTGTGTATGTGGGGTGTGTGTGTGTGTGTGTGTTTTTGGAACTGTGGGAGGGAGATTTTAATTAATTTCAAGGGCGAAAAAATATCCTTCCTAGGTTCTCACCTCTTTCTGACACCCACACTGGGGGAATAACCCGGTTTGATACGGCTTTAATGGCCTTGGGTCAAGGCTATGGAATTCTGGGAGTTGGAGTTTGTTGTGGGGTCCAGAGCGGAGCTCCGCCAAACCGGGTTATTCCCCCAGTGTGGATGCAGCGGATTTTTTCCCCCTGATTTACACACGAGGAGAAAGGCCAGATGTTACTAAAGGAGGGCCGCAAGACCTGCACAAATTTGTTTGTTTTTTTCCCTTTCCTTTTCCCAAAAATTTCTGAGTCAATCCGGGTTCAAATCCTGCTGCCATTCTGGAGAGAGAAGGCACTTCTTCCTCTTGGGCTGGTCCTTAGCAAAGAAACTGTGGTGGGGGACGAAGTAAATCCGGGTTAGTAAACATAAATATATATATATATATATATATCTCAAAATAAAGTAAACATGTGTCAAAAAGGCAGAGGAAAGAATCAAAGGAAAATAATAATAATAATAATAATAATTTATTTATACCCCATTCTTCCACCAAAAGGCTATCAGAGCGGCTTACAAATTGTTAATTAGACTAATAATAATAATAATGTATTTTTATCCCGCTTCTCCAAACAGATCGAAGCGGCTAACAAATAAAAGCATCAGTACAATATAATAATCCTCCCTCTCCTTAGAAATAAAGTCCCTTTGGGTTACAGGTTTAGCATCTCCTTTTCCAAATATTTTTTTAAAAAATCTGTACAGTAAAATTATTGATTCCTGTTTGCCATATTTATCGAGAGGGAAGGCTATTCCGAAATATCCTTTGATTTAAAAAATAATAATAACAATCCCCCGACACTTGTCACTTTCTTTGCTGGCGGCCAAGGCGTGAATGGTTAACACTTGGGAGAAAGGCGACAGATAAAGCTAATAATCACCCTTCTTTCCTACAGTGTGTGTGTGTGTGTGTGTTTTAACAAATAAAAAAAGGCACTCTTTTCCACTCCCACTTCGGGGGAGAGGCGGTTTGTGGGTGTCAAGGATAGTATTGATTCCCAAATTTAAAGGAGCGTGCATGAGGTCTTGGGAAAGAAAGGAGGGAAGGAGAGAGAGAGAGGAGGAAGAACAAAAAAAGGAATATCATTACAGAAGGAGACCCAAGCAATGAAGTTAATTCTTTTTTTTATTATTTGTTAAACGGAGTTCCCTCCTTCCTCCACCCGTTCCTCCTTCTGGGCTGGCCTGGCACGCCTTCTCAACAGGCGAAAATCATTCAGAGAGAGAGAGAGAAAGAGAGAGAGAGCAAAGCGACGTTTATGGGGGACCCTCAGCCTCCAGAGAAAGCCAGCAGTTCATTAATCCCCTTCGCTCTTTTTGACTTCGGAGTATGATCAGGGCAAGGCGATCCGCTGGATCGATAAGGGATGATGCGCAGTCAATAATCATACCACGCTAAAAGCGGGTTTGTGTGTGTGTGTGTGTCCCCCATCTTTTCCTGTTCGCTAAAAATAGCCACGTCGCACCCAGAGAGTTGAAACCTTTCCATTCTTTCTCCCTCTTGTACTTTTCTATCCACCAAGTCCCAGAGCAAAGGCATCCCAAGCCCGAATATTTGCATTCCCCTCTTCTCTTCTCTTCTCTTCTCTTCTCTGAAGAAATCTGGCCAAGGAAAACCCAGGATCGGGTCGCTTTAGGGTCGCCCCGAAGTCGGAAAGGACTTGAAGGCTCGCAAAAGAGACACACCTTCTCCACTGAAATGAATATTGAAGGAAAGGGGACTTGCAGTCTACTATTTCCATACGCATCCCAGATCTTTCCTTTTATTTGGGGATGGTTTTCTTTTAAGTTTTGAAAGGATCCTCTTTCCTCCGGGACAAGGCGGCTTAGAGCAATCTCTTCAAATGGCTGGCGGTGGTTTCCCTTTGTAAGAAATAAGGGAGAAGAGGAGGAGGAACAAGGCACCTTGTAAAGATTAAAGAGAGACACCCAGGTGCTTTAAACCAGAAAAGAAGGGGAAAATAATACAATTTTCTATAAAAGGGGGAAGAGATTTGAGGTCGGGATTGCATTTTGCACACACGGACAGGAGTGTGCAAGGAGGAGAGAGAAAGAAAATCAAAGCAAAAGCAAAAGCAAAGGCCTGGGATTTATTTAGGAGAAAGAATCGCTTCCGACTCCCTTTTCGTGTAACACAACTGTTGTGTTTCCCTTTGTAGGACCGAGAGGGAAGGGAGAGGGGAAAGGGGTTTTCCGAACCACCCTACAATTACTTAATCTGAAGAAAGGGGGCTTTAAAAACAAAACCCATCGCTGTTCTGCATCCACACGGCAGAAATAATCCGGTTTCCTCGAACTGCTGTGGGACCTGTATAGTGTGTTGTCGCGGCACCTTTTCAACTGGATGCAGAAAAGGGAAGAAGGCAAGGGGCGATTTCAATTGATTTGCAGCATTCTCCCCCGTCCCATTAACAAAGCCCCACAACCAGCTCCAGCCCCCAAAATTCCATAGCAAGGAGCCAGGGGAGTTCCAAGGGGTGTCAAACCGGATTGTTTCTGCAGTGCAGATGCAATGGAGCTTTTTTTTGGGGGGGGGGGGAAGAGGGGTGCTACAACTGAAACCAAGAGAGGCGAAAGAGAGAGGAAAACACCTGTGCCTTTACCCACCCTCTTTTGCAAGTCTAAAGCACATTCACTCCCATTACCTTCTTCTTTTTCTGGCCCCAGTGCCTCCGCTCTGGTGCCGCCGCAACCAACTCCAGCTCCCAGAATTCCATAGCATAGAGGCAAGGGGAGTCAAATCGGATCATTTTAAAAAACACATCTCAACATTAGGGGGAGCTTCCTGACAGTAAGGGCTGTTGGACAGGGGAACACGGTGGAGTCTCCTTCCTTAGAGGTCTTTAAAGAGAGGCTGGATGGCCCTCTGTCGGGGATGCTTTGATGGGGAGTTCCTGCACGGCAGGGGGTTGGACTGGATGGCCCTTGTGGTCTCTTCCAACTCTAGGAGTCTATGATTTCTGCAACAACAGCAATAGGTTTTATTTATTGACCAAAAGGTCAATGCGGAGGAGTTTCCCCCCTTCCCTTTTTTGGGGAAGAGGGGTGCTACAAATCCCCTAACTTTCAAGAGAGGGGAAAGCACCTGTGCCCTCTCTCTCTTTTGCATCGGCACCATTCCTCCCCAAAAGAAGGAGGAGGAGGGATGCATCCACAGTGGAGAGATAAGCCGGTTTGGAAGCGCTTTGAACTTGTTGTTTGACTCACTGGTATGGAATTCTGGGAGTTGGAGTTTGTTGTGGGGCCCAGAGCGGAGCGGAGCTCCGCTCTGGGCCCCACAACAAACTCCAACTCCCAGAATTCCATACCAGTGAGTCAGACAAGTTGAAAGCGCTTCCAAACCGGCTTATTTCTCCACTGTGGATGCATCCCTCCTTCTCCTTCCTTTCCTGCTCGCAATCGCCTCTTCCTTTGGGCCCAAGGCAGGCAACGATGAGCTCCCCCCCCCCCCCCGTCTGGGCATCCTCTGCGATTGGCTGCCTGGCTCCCTCCGCGGCACTTCAAAGCCTGCGAGGGAGCTACAATTGGGCTGGAAGGGGCGGGCCCCATCATTGTGTTGCACACCTCTTTTTAAAAACACACACACACACTCACACGCACACGCACTCACACAGACAGACAGAGCCGGCCTCTGATTTATCAATATAAAAAAGATCCTCTCAGTCTCGGAGGAGGAGGGCACTGTGTGGGATGGCAACTTCACTTCTAGGGGTGAGTCGAAGGGTTTATCTCTCTCTTTTTTTCCTTCCCTCTCTCCTTCCCTCCCTCCCTTTGGTTTTTCTTTCTTTGCTCTTTTAATTGGGTCCCCCCTCTCTGTCTCTTTAACCCCCCTTTTTCTTTTCTTTTCTTTCTGGGTTAAAAAGTAAGCCCTTTCTCTTGACCGGGGGGCTATCCGTCTCCTCCATTGAGGGTTTTTGTCTTCTTCTTCTTCTTTTCTCGAAGTCCAAAGGAGTTGGAGAGAAAAGAAAAGAAAAGAGAGAAGAGGGGAGGGAAAGGGGGGAAGAGGGCAGTCACTCCTTTTTTTTATCCCCCTCCTTTTTTTGGTGGTGGTTGTTGTTGTTGTCAGCGAAAAGGGTTGGAAGGGCATTCGCCCCCCAGCCACCTCCGAAGCCGGGGCTCGTCCTCTGGGTCCCTGGAGAGCTGGACTTGCCGGGATCCGACGGGGAAAGAGGCAGCTTCCCTCCGTCTCTTTGTCTGGAAGGGTCTCTAGATGGGAGAGAGACTCGTTTCCAAACTGAGAAAACTTCTCCCTTTGCCTTCCTTTTAACCCTTCCTTTCCTGCAGGTACGTCGGAGCCTTCCTTCCTCTTCTTTCTTGGCTTCTTTGATGGAGAGGGACCTGGGGAGGGGAGAGAATCCCGGTTAAAAATACCAAAGTTGAATTTGGAAAAAAAGGGGGGGATTCCTTTCCGAAGCGGGGAGATTCTCCACCTGGATTGTAGTTCCTGGGGATCGGGGCTCCCTTCCAGACCCAGCTTCCCCCCCCCGTCCCTCCCCGCCCCTCCGGAGGCGGTGGGAAATCGTCGGGTCCCTCCGGGAAGGATCCTCCGGGGAGGCCGAGCGAGCGAGCTCCAGCCGCCCAGCCTCGGCTTCTTGGCTCTTCCCGGCTCAGAGAGCGCGGAGGAGGAGCCCGGGAGGAGCGGGTCTCGCCTCGGAAACGTCGAGGGTCAGGAAGGCGAGAGAGAGCCTCCAGGGAGGCCCCGGGAGAAGCAGCGAAGGAGCCCGACGGGGGCCCCGAAGAGTCTGGGTTGCCCTCCGGACCGAGTGAGGCTGGGGGGGGGGGGGGAGAGAAGGAGAAGAAGAAGGAAACCCTTCCTTCCTTCCTAGTCTTTCTTTCTCTCCTTCTTTTCTGTTTTTTCCTTCCTAGCTTCCTTTTCTGCTCCCTTCTCTCCTCCCTCCCTTCCTATTCTGTCTTTCCTCCCTTCCCTTTTCCTTCCTATTCTTTCTTTCCTATTCCTTCCTCCCTTCTTTTCTTCCCTGTCATTCTTTCTTTCCTGTTTTTATTTTTCCCCTTCCTTCTTTCCTTCCCTCCCTTCTCTCCTTCTTTCCTATCTATTCTTTCTTTCCTATTTCTTTCCCTCTTTCCTTCCTTTACTTTTCTCCTTCCCTTCCTTCCTTCCTTCCTTCCTTCCTTCCTTCCTTTCTCTCTCTCTCCCCTCCCTCCGTGGCTGAGACTGACGGCCCTTTCTCTCTCTCTCTCTTTCCTTGGCAGGAGGAACCGCGCTTGGGCTCCACTCCCCTGGCCATGCTGGCCGCCACCTGCAACAAGATCGGCAGCGCCAGCCCTTCGCCTTCCTCCCTCTCGGACAGCGCCTCCTCCTTCGGGAAGGGCTTCCATCCTTGGAAACGCTCCTCCTCGTCGGGGCCCAGCAGCTGCAACCTGGCCGGGGTCGGGCTGGGCGTCGCCGGGGTCCCGCCTTCGGTTCGCAACGGCTCCTCTTCTTCCTCTTCTTCGTCTTCGGTCCACGCGGCGGCGGCAGCGGCAGCAGCGGCGGCGGCTGCTCTGGTCTCGGACTCGTTCAGCTGCGGAGGAGGAGGAGGAGGAGGCGGAGGAGGAGGCGGCGGCGGCGGGGTCTCTCCGGGCTCCAGCGCCTTCTCGCTCACGTCGGGGGCGCCTTTCGGGAATGACTACTCCGTCTTCCAGGCTGGAGGTGGAGGCGGAGGTGGAGGTGGAGGCGGCGGCGTCGGGGTGCAAGAGTCCTCCTCCTCCTCCTCCCCGTCCCCGCACCAGCCGGTCTTCCTCTCCAAGGTGCACGCGACGTCGGTGGAGGCCGGCCTGCAAGGCATCTACCCCCGGGTGGGGATGGCGCACCCCTACGAGTCCTGGTTCAAGCCCTCGCACCCGAGCGAGGCGGGCGCCTCCAGCTGGTGGGACGTCGGGGCCGCCGCCGCCGCCGCCGGGTGGCTCGACGTCCAGAGCCCCAACGGGGTCCACGCCCTCCAGGCGGCCGGCTCCTTGCACTCCCCGCTCGGCGCCTACAACTCGGATTACTCCGGTTTGGCCGGACACTCCGCTTTCAGCACCGGGGCGGCGGCGGCTTCCTCGCACCTCTTGGGCCCCGCGGGGGCTCAGCACCTCATGGACGGCTTCAAGCCCGTGTTGCCCCCTCCGCCGGGCTCTTACGGGACGGACCCCGGGGCTGCTTCCCCTTCGGCGGGCTCCATGCTCGGGGGAGGCGTCGTCGTCGGCGGGCCCTCGGCCCCTCGCTCCTCCTCGGCCCGACGTTACTCCGGCCGCGCCACTTGCGACTGCCCCAACTGCCAGGAAGCGGAGCGGCTGGGGCCGGCGGGGGCCAGCCTGAGGCGGAAAGGCCTCCACAGCTGCCACATCCCCGGCTGCGGGAAGGTCTACGGGAAGACCTCCCACCTCAAGGCCCACCTCCGCTGGCACACCGGCGAGCGGCCCTTCGTCTGCAACTGGCTCTTCTGCGGGAAGCGCTTCACCCGCTCCGACGAGCTCCAGCGCCACCTCCGCACCCACACCGGCGAGAAACGCTTCGCCTGCCCGGTCTGCAACAAGCGCTTCATGCGGAGCGACCACCTCAGCAAACACGTCAAGACTCACTCCTCCGGAGCAACAGGAGCTGGAGGTGGAAACGGGAACGGAAGCAACGGAGGCTCCGGGGTCAAGAAAGGCTCCAGCGACACCGACAGCGAGCACAGCGGGCCCGGCAGCCCGCCTAGTTGCCACTCCCCGGAGCTCCTCCAACCTCCGGAGCCCAGGAACGGCCTGGAGTGAAAACCCTCCTCAACTTAAAAAAACACCACCCCTCTCTACTTCTTCTTCTTCTTTCCAGCCCCTGGTTGCCCTCCTCCTCTCAGTCGTCTGACTTTCCCGCCTTTTTAAAAATTGGGGGCCTAGTCCCTTCCTTCACAACAAGGCTCCCAAATTTCCCGCCTCCGTCCTCCTTCCTGAGGGACTTTTTTTGGCCAAAAGGAGAGGACAGGAGAAACCACACTGACTATATTAACCCTGCTTTTGCCCCATTTCCCCCACTTCCACTCCCTAAAAATGTTGGGGGGGTCTCCTCCTCAGGCTTATTTGGCTGTATCCACACTGGCGAAATAACCCGTTTTGGCAGCGCTTTAACTTGTCTGACTCACTGCTATGGAATTCTGGGAGTTGGAGTTTGTTGTGGGGCCCAGAGCGGAGCGGAGCTCCGCTCTGGGCCCCACAACAAACTCCAACTCCCAGAATTCCATAGCAGTGAGTCAGACAACGAGTTAAAGCGCGGCCAAAACGGGTTATTTCCCCAGTGTGGAAAGTGTGGCAGCCAGCCCTTAAAAAGAAGGGGGATTATGAACACCTCAAGGCGGGAAAATATTGTGAGGGGTGAGGTAGAGGAGAGGCCTGCTCCAGCTCTTCTGCTAAAAGCACTTTTCTTAATTTTGGGGAAGAAGGACGACTTCAAAAGGGAAGCTTCTCCCTCCCTCCCTCTCTGTCGCCAGGTTTGGGTTTTCCAAAGGGGACCCTTCCCAAACAACGTCTCACGTCCCTGTTTTGCTTCCAAACTGCAGCCCTGCAAAAGCTACCGAGGGTTTGGTTTTGTTTTTCTGAAAGGGGGAAGTTTGTGGGGAAATAAAAGGGTGAAGACCCTAAAGCTTGAGATGATTTGGAGGAAGGATAGGGATGGCTAGGTTTTTGGGATTGCTTAGAAAGCACCGTTCCTTCTTGGCTTCTCCCTCAGTTCAAAGGCTGCGTCCACATTGGAGGGATAATCCGCTTTGACACGATTTGAACTTCCTTCAATGTTATTCAATTCTCAGAACTGTAAAAAAAAAAATGCCAAATTTCCATAGCATTGAGCCTCGGCTGTTAAAGCGGTGTCAAACCGGATTGTTTCTGCAATATGGATGGAACCAGAGTCAGGTGCGAAACACACCGCACCAATAATCCAGTTGGAGACCGCTTTAATTGCTCTGACTTAATGCTGGACATTCTGGGAAGTGTAGTTTCTCTGTCAAATGGTGCCAACAATCAACTACAATTCCCAGAGTTTCCTTGCATTGAAGTTAAAGTTAAAGCGGTCTGGAACTGAGTTATTTCTGCAGTGTGTCGGTCCTAAATAGAGAGATCTTTGCTAACACTTCCAAGGCTGCATCCACACTGGGGAAATAACCCGGTTTGGCAGCGCTTTGACTTGTTGTCTGACTCACTGCTATGGAATCCTGGGAGTTGGAGTTTGTTGTGGGGCCCAGAGCGGAGCGGAGCTCCGCTCTGGGCCCCACAACAAACTCCAACTCCCAGAATTCCATAGCCTTGAGCCAAGGCAATTAAAGCGGAGCCAAACCGGGTTATCTCCCCAGTGTGGATGCAGTGCAATTAAACCTCCGAAGATCATTTCCTAAACCAGGAGGAGAATCCTAATTAAATTAAGGCTGTGATCCTGAACAAATCCTAGGAAGTCAATCGCTTTTCTTTAAAAACCAGCGCGGTTTACCTCTGAGTAAAGCTTGAGTAGGATTGCTTGCAATCCTATGGCAGTAAAAACCGCATCAAAGCTGGCCTGCATCCCTCGTCCTTGTAAATCCTCCTCTAGTTTAAAGTGAATTATGGTTCGGGCTATAAATCTCTGCTTTAATGGATCAGAAGCTAAATCACCCTCGGACTTGGGTCCTTAAAAAAACTAATTCGAGGAGACAGAAAGTAATTTATTCTGGCAAATCCAACTCTTTTTCACCCCTCCTCCTCATAGTTCACATTTGTTCTTGAAGAAAGTATCGGAATTATATTTCGGGTCAAAGTTTAAGTCCTAATGGTTTCAGTCGGAAAAGCGATAAGCCTTTTCGTTGAAATCCGACTTTCAACTTTCTCTATTTTTAAACAAAAGTCTTTCACTGTGGATGGCTCTCATAATTCAAAATTCATGTTGGAAATTTGCCTCTTGAAAAATCAGCGACAAAGACTAGACTTCTTCAAATATATTGTCCATTTTAATATATATATATATATATATATATATATTAATAGTGCCATTTTCTCTCCCAGCTCATTTTCAGAGTTTTACTATCAGGGCTTTGGAGGCACCTAGGACTGAAATTATTATTATTATTTTTCCCCCGATTTCAAGAAGTAAAAGGAGGTCCCTTTGCTTTCCAGTGCAGCTGCAGCTTGGATGCCAAAATAAAAGAGAGGGAGGGGAAAACAAAACAGACCAATATTTGTAAAATTCTTATCAAATTTAACGGTTTGTTTTAACAACGGAAATCGTTGTTAAAAATTAAAAGAGCTCACCATTCAATATAACTCCACCAGTGTCTTGGTGTGAGATTCAGTTGTCCAGGAGACGATTTTTGTATAGTATTTTTCTTGTATATTACTTCCAGTAAATATTGAAAATATATTGAAGTACACGAGCTTTTTTTTTTCCTTCCCACTTATAATTTTCCTTTTTTTTTCTTTTTCGTTTTTTGGTCACCAGGAATAACGAACGCGTTATTGTCGCAGTCCTAATTTAACTGCATTTTTTTAAAAAAATAAAAATAAAATAATAAAATTTTAAAACTTTGTTCCTCGAAGCGTTAACAGCAAAACGAAACTTCAGGGCATTGGTTTTTTTTTCTCGCTTGAATATTAATTTAGATAGGCATAAGGCTGTAATTAAGGCAAACAATATTTGATAAGTGTTGAATGACATTTAATTTAATGGAGCATGTACTTATTTGCATTTTGCTGGCAGTTCAGGTCTAGTTTTAAGTGAGAGTTTCCTATATTTCAAAGCGGTGGGTTCACCCCAGACCCCATGTATTAAATAAAACTGTCCAAGTGAAACCGACTCATGATGGCCTATGTGTATTTCCTAATAACAGGTTTGGAAGAAAACACAATAAAATAAAAAAGGTGGTGAATGTTCTTCAGAAAAAATAACCCGAATCAAAACTCCTGACGTCGGAACCGTTTGCAAACTCCGCAGACGCATAAAGTCGGGGTTGTCAAGTCGAAATAAAGTTCGGATATTTCACATTGAAATGGAAAAAAAAAGAGAGAGGGAAAAAAAAGAGAGAGAGAGAAAGAAAAAAAAAGAAGGCTTTCGCTGAAAACACTTTAAATTTTTTGCATTTTAAATGCATGGATTGTACTTGATTTTTATCTGTAAGATTTTAAATGGAATTAAATAAAACGCCCGAGAAAAACGCTGGCTGTTAGGATAGTTAATTTCTTTTTCGGAGGATTGGACACATTTGCTTTCTCGATGGGCTTCTCTTGTTTAAAAGTTTCGTTGAGCGCTGCACTGTCAGCCAAAATAAGTCTATATCGTTAGTGGAAATGAGAGATATTATTTGCTATGTAATTTATTACTACTAATAATATATGTCATGTGATGTGTAATGTGTTCTTTGATGTCATCAAATAAGAAGTGGATTTACTCTCAAGTAAGCCTGGCTAGTCGAGAATTGAGCAAACCGGGTGGAGAAAAGTTGTTTCAAAAGGAAATATGGAACCGTTGGGAGAAAGGAAAACTTGCATGTTCACATGTCACTCTTTACTGTATTTTATTTTATTGAAGATTGAGCTTATTTGTGAAATTCCTTTGCTGACAGATCAGATTGAAAGATATATACTATATATATATATATATATATATATATTTTCGGGTAGGAGATATATGTGGCTCTGTGTGATCGTCCTTTTGCTTTCCTTTCAGTGAGGCAGATGCGATTTTCCGATCCTTTCCTTTCTTAGAGAGAGAAAATGAAAGTCACAGGAGAGTTTTCATTTACTGGAGAAAGGAGACGAAAAGGAACCTCTTGCTGCTAAATACTTAGATATTTATTTATTTACGCTATTTATACCCCCTTTAATGCTAAATACTTAGCTGTTTATTAATTTACGGTATTTATAATCCGCTCTTCAACCCTAAAGGCTCTCAGAGCGGTTTACAATTATTGTGATTTTTAAAATTATAATTCTTATGATATCCCTCCCTTTCTCTCTTCTCTAAAACTCTTGAATATAAAGAAGCCAGTCCCAGGGCAGTTTGGGCGATCCTGGTTTCCTTGCAGAGAAATGTAAATTAAAATGGAGGAATCAGAGGAATAAAAGACGCTTTTTCGTTTACTCGGAAGGAGGGGGACCAATACAATCTAGGCTGCATCTACACTAGAGAAATAACCGGTTTTGGCAGCGCTTTAACTTGTTGTCTGACTCACTTGCTATGGAATTCTGGGAGTTGGAGTTTGTTGTGGGGCCCAGAGCGGAGCTCCGCTCCGCTCTGGGCCCACAACAAACTCCAACTCCCAGAATTCCATAGCAGTGAGTCAGTCAACAAGTTAAAGCGCTGCCAAAACGGGTTATTTCTCCAGTGTGGAGAGTCCCCAATGCTCCTGCTTCGGATTAAGGCGAGTTCTCAAAAACGCAAGGAAGAGCGATTGTGCGTCCGCAAATTGTGTTTATCCTACTGTTGTGTTACTTCACACTACAGCTCGGAACTCTGGGCTGTGTCACTTCGGAGAGGGATTTTTCGGGATTTTTGTTTCGGTTCCAAACAGGCGTGTGAAACCGCAAATCTCAATTGTCGGGTTGAATCCGGGCAGAGAAGTTTATAGGGAACTTCTTGTGCGGAGTCCAAGCGGGGCGTGTGAAACCACTGACACGCAGCTTGGGGATGTTGTTGTTGTTGTTGTTGTTTTGATGCGTAAGTTTGATTTTTCGGGCTCCTCTTCCGAAGTGTAGGAGTCACGTCGGGTAGGATGGTTGCCTCGCCGCCTTCCTCTTTTGTGTGTGTGTGTGTGTGTAGTGCGGACATATAGCTTTAACGCGCGTTCAGCTCCGTTGGCCTTTTCTTAAATGCCCACAACACGCTTTAACCGCCATGGCTCCATGGCATGGAATCCTGGGAATTGCCGTTTGTTGTGGCGCCGGATGCTCTCTCTGACAGAGAAGGCTCAATAGCCGTCAAAAGTACAAACCCCGGAATTCTGTAACATTGAGCTGTGGCGGTTTAAAGCGGTGTCAAACTGGGTGATATCTGCAGTGTAGATGCCGCCTCGGTCTACCTCCTCAGATGGTTTTGCATTTGTGGTGATCACTTCCTGTCTTCTTTTTCTGTTCTGTTCTGTTCCATTGCATTTCTCCTTCCCCTCCCTTCCCTTCCCTCCTCTTCTCTTGTCTTCTCTCTTTTCTTCCCCTTTTCCTTCCCTTCCCTCCTCTTCTCTCTTCTCTTCTCTTCCTTTTTTTCTGCTCTTCTCTTCTCTTCCCTCTTCTCTTCTCTTCTGTTCTCTTCTCTTCCCTTTTCTCTGCTCTTCTTTTCCTTTTTCTCTTCTCTTCCCTTTTCTCCTCTCTTCTATTCTCTTGCCTTTTCTCTTCTCTTCTCTTTTCTCTTCTCTTCTCTTCTCCTCTTCCCTTTTCTTTTCTCTTTTCTCTTCCCTTTCCCCCTCTCCTCTCCTCTCCTCTTCTCTTCTCTTCTCTTCTCTTCCCTTTTCTCTTCTCTTCTCTTCTCTTCTCTTCTCCTCTTCTCTTCCCTCTCCTCTTCTTTCCTCAAGTCCCTTCAGGATCTCTGTGCCATTCTTTGCTTGTTTGCTCAGCCCTTTGGACCTGCGTGTTTCCTGCCCTCCTTTTTCCTGCCCCAAGAATCCCCCTTAGGGAGGAAGGACCTTTCCCCTCCTAGGGCCAGGAAACCCATTGATTCCCCCCAGTTCACACCTGTCAACTCTGATAGGCATTTTCACGCAATCGGATCCTAACCATTTCCCCCCTCTGCCTCCCTCTCCCTTTAGAACCATTCTTTTGCTCAAAAACCCTGTTAAGTGACCGGCTTTGGAAGGATCTCTGTCTGTCATCCCTTCCAAGGAAACCTGGGCTGCATCCTCTCTGGGCCCCACAACAAACTCCAGCTCCCAGAATCCCATAGCCTTGAACCAGGGCAGTTAAAGACGTATCGAAACCAGGTTATTTCTCCAGTGTGGATGCAGCCCTGGTTAGGATGGGGTGCAAATCCCTTTAAGCCCCCAGTCTTGACTTAGGTACTACCTTCCCACTCTTTTTGGACATCGATGATGATGATGATGATGATGATGATGCGAAGGCATAGTAACACCGTTCTCCCTCGGGTTATCCAATGGCCAGGTTTTTTTTAGAAATTTACTTTTTTTGGATTCCAGGTTCTCTAGGGCTTTGGGAGATTATGGAAGTTGAAATCGATCCCTCTATTTATCTATCGATCGAAAAGGACAGGAGTAAAGAATGTATGATTTCAATCCTTTTGGGAGCCACAACCAGAGTAGACCCGTTGAATCAATAGGATTGACTTAAAGTGTAGGCTTACCATTCAGGGATCCATGTAATGGGCCTGTTTTGGTTCCGACTTCCGACAATTTCCGACAATTGAACCCAAAGGTTGTGTAAAAAAAATGAAATCGGTGATAGCATGGTATTACAAATTAATTATTATTATTAGTCATAGTATGGCGTTAAAAAGACCATCATCCTAAAGCAACCAAGCAAACTCTTCCTTCACTTTGGCTGCATCCACACTGGAGAAATAACCCGGTTTGGCACCGCTTTAACTCGTCTGGCTCAGTGTTGAGGAATTCTGGGAATAGCAGTTTGTTGCGGTAGTTTGTTTAAGCGACAAACCGTTCCCAGAATTCCTTAACACGGAGCCATGGCAGTTAAAGCGGGATTATTTCTGCAGTGCAGATGCCTCCTTCCATATATTTCGGTGGAGTCTATAAAGTCTTCTTCACCAGTTGCTTTGAATGTTGGCTTCAGCCTCACACATTTTGGTAGGTAGCACCTTTGAGACTAACTGCAAGAATGGAAATCTGGGAATTGTAGTTTGTTGTATGTCTGCACCTGGCTTCCACTCCCACCAAATGCATCTGAGGAAGTAGACCGAAGCCTAGGAAAGCTCATGCTGCCCATTTCTTTCTTTCAGTTTAGTCTCAAAGGTGCGACAAGATCTCTCTAGGTACTGATTCTACAGACTAACACGGCTATGTCTTTGAATTCTACCCAACAGGTCGGCATTATAGAGCCTGTGATGGTAGTGACTCCGGAGTATATTTGTATCCCACCTCTCCCCATGTTGGATTGAGGCGGGTCTGCATCTGAGGAAGTAGACTGAAGCCCACGAAAGCTCAGGCTGCCAACTTCTTCCTTGCAGTTAGTCTCAAAGGTGCAACAAGATCCGTCTATATTATCATTTATCGTTATCGTTATATCCAACTGCATCTGAGGAAGTAGGTTGAAATCTACGAAAGCTGATGCTGCCAACTTCTTTCTTTCAGTGAGTTAGCCTCAAAGATGTTCCAAGGTGCCCTCTATATCATCATCATCATCATCATCATTAGTCTATCCAACTGCATTTGAGGAAGTAGACTGCAGTATACAAAAGCTCAGGCTTCCAACTTCTTTCTTTCAGGGATGCTTTGATTGGGAGTTCCTGCATGGCAGGGGGTTGGACTGGATGACCCTTGTGGTCTCTTCCAACTCTATGATTCTTGCAGTTAGTCTCAAAGGTGCTGCAAGATGCCTCTATACATCATCATCATCACTATATCCAATTGCATCTGAGGAAGCAGATTGAAGTCTAGGAAAGCTCATGCTGCCAATTTCTTTCTTTCAGTTAGTCTCAAGGGTGCTACAAGATGCCTCTGTATTATTATTATTATTATTATTTATCATCATTATATTATTATTATATATAATATGTATTATATATTATATAACTGCATCTGAGGAAGCAGACTGAAGTCTAGGAAAGCTCATGTTGCCAACTTCTTTCTTGCAGTTAGTCTCAAAAATGCTCCAAGATCTCTCTATATACTGTCCCTATGAGTAATGGAGGAAGTTTTGGAATAGTTTTATGTATAAAGAGGAGCCGGAGGTAAATCCTATTGAATTCAAGGCAGCTTCTAAGCACCAAAAGGTCTGGTCCCCACAACAAACTCCAACTCCCAGAATTCCATAGCCTTGAGCCAGACAAAGAGTTAAAGCAGGGCCAAACCGGGTTATTTCTCCAGTGTGGACGCTGCCTCTAATTGCCTTCCAGAACAACAGTCTGCAAACTTCGCCAATGCAAGCGAGCTTTGCCTCGGTTGCAGCCAAACAGCGCCACCAAGCGGCTAAAGAGCGAACAGCAGCGAGCACAAAACAAATGCAATCCAATGGAAGAAATCTGAGCAGGACTGACTAATGATATTCCCCTGATCCAATCTATTAGGCTTGACCATACAAAGCTTCCTGTAGTGCTTTAAATATGAAACCGATCAATGCCAGCATCAGTGTTCCAGGACTAGGGGCCTGGTTCATTCAATGCAGAAAGTGGGATCTTTAATGGATAGATCATTTATACGGTGGTCTTTGGGGTTTTTAAAAATATCTTCTTCAAGGCAAGCAATGAGATCAGGTGGAAATGCCATTCACAGAATGCAGGGTCTAATAATTGCATTGAAGCTGGAACGCCTTTGCTCCCACTACAGATATTCACTCATTTTGTAATATTTGTCCACGTTGTTTTGTGAACTGTTGTTCATTGTGGTGGTTGTGTAGTTTCGGACTCATGTCGACCCTCAGACCGTATCATATCATATCATGGGGTTTTCTTGGCAGGTTTATTCAAAGGGCATTTTCCATGGCTACAACCTGAGGCCGAAAGAGTGTGATTTGGACAAGGTCACTTGGTGGGTTTCTATGGCGGAGCAAGGATTCGAACCCTTGTCTCCAGAACCATAGTCCAATGCTCAGATCGCTACATCTTGGTGGTACTGTAATTATTTTACATATATCTCAAGACATAAAGTCCACTGCCTGCTTTTAAATTTCTTTTCCCTCTCATCTCATTCTTCATATCTATCCCTCAGTCCCTTCTCCTTACACTTAAACTTGCCAACGCAGAATACAACTCCACACATCTGTCTACTGGTAAGTAGGATGAGCAAATGCCAGGGTAAATGTGTTAGTTATTACAGTGTTACTAAGCGTTTCAAATTGTTCCCTGGGAGTAAATGCAATTGAAGCCACTTTATTTTCATGTACAGACTCAAGCAAAAGGTGCACAGTGAGTTGAATCCTGGCTCAGTAATACCTACAGATGAAGGACTCCTTGGAACCAATGGGACTGAGAGGTTAGACATGACTAGGACTACTGCCACACTGCAGAATTAACTGCCTTAACACCATCCTATGGAATCCTGGGATTTGTAGTTTGTTGTGCCACCAGAGGTCTCTTGACGGAGAAGGCTAAATATCTCACACAACTACAGCACCGAGCTATGGCAGTTAAAGCGGTGTCAAATTGCATTAATTCTGCAGTGGAGATGCAACCTAGTTCTGTGTTGTGGTGTGTGCCTTCAAATTGTTTTGGTCTTTTTTTTCTTCTTTTTATTATAGATTTATTTACCTTGAGATAAATGAGCATGGCATTGAGAAATGTCTAGCAAACAACTAAAGTACCAGTGGTAGAATTCTGTGTTAGAACACTTAACTTTGAGATTTCTCATTGAAATTATATATTTTTTTTCATTTTTTATTAACAAATTCAGTATTACAACAAAGTTAAGCAGTACATCAATACCTGTAGTATATAATAATAAATCTATAAGCCTGTAAGAGCATTGAATTAAACAAGAGCAGCCATAGACACATTAACTCTAAGTTTTAAACAAAACTATTTAACTTTTAACTTTCTCAATAAAGAAAAATATAAACAAGTGATTATTTCTATATAAATCTTAGACGGGTTTTCTCATAAAGATTATTTTGCATATTTTGTCGGCTTTATGAGAATCTTTGACACTGTTGACCATTCTTTGTCCCATTTATCCGTATCTTTTCTATTTAAGATTGCTGTTAATCTGTCAAGTTCTTTCATATCAAGTATTTTGTATTGTTTTGATTTAATTTGTTTTTAATTTGTTTTAATTTTGTTTTGATTTAAATTGTTTTGGTCTTACGGTGTTTTCTGGGCAAAATTTGTTTAGGGGGGGTTTGCCTTTGCCTTCTCTGAGGCTGAGAGAATGTGACTTGCTCAAGGTCACCCAGGGGGTTTCCATGGCTGAGCAGGGATTTGAACCCTTGGTTTCAAGAGCCATAGTCCAGCACTCAAACCACTGCACCACAACGGCTGTACTCTCACCCATTTCAAGGGCTCTGCTCTAATACAGTCTGTGTCTGTATCTGTAACAGTTATATCACCTCGAAGCCACTAGAGTATTACTACTCTAACACACTCTACATGGGGCTTCAAGCAGCCTTTTGATATATGATTGTGTTAGGGAGGCTTTTACATGGGGTGTGTGCTTTACTTATGTTTCTAACTTTTGTATGTTTTATGTAATTTTATAGTCTTTTTAGCTAGTTGCTTTTAATTGTTTTTTAAAATTTTTTACTACCTAAAGTTTTATTTGTGATCTGTCTTGGGACCATTTCTGGGAGAAAGGCAGCCTAGAAATAATAAATAAATACATTTTAGCTGCCATGGATTCCATATCATGGCTCCATCATATGGAATCCTAGGATTAATAGTTTAGAGAATTACTGGAATGCTCTGCTAGAGAATGCCACAGTAGTAAGAAACTGATATAACTGTGAAGTGTAGAAATATTGCAAAATATGACAACAGAGACAGTGCGGTATGATGGTTTGAACCCTGGAGTATGTAGTTCAGGGTTCAAATCACTGCTCTGCCATAGAAACAGACTGGGTGACCCTGGGCAAGTCACACTCTCACAGCCTCAGCGGCAGGCAAAGGCAAACCCCCTCTGAACAAATCTTGACCAGAAAACACTATGACACATTCACCTTAGGGTTATTATAAGTTGGAAACAACTTGAAGATACACAACAAGATATAACAGCAGCAGGTAGGTGTGGGAGATCACTTAACTGATAGCAGTGCAGTCTGAGATAGTTGCGTCCCATCTTCTCCAACAAATATTTTCTTTTCATCTCACCTAATCATGGGAGAAAGGGAGCAAGCTAGGTGAGACTTGTGGCTGCATTGCACTCCTGTTGTATTGTGAAACAATGTAGAAAAATGTTGGCACACACATATCTCCCCACCCACATGATCGACTAGTGAAAAACACAAGAACCATAAAGTGTTTCAAGTCCTACTGCAGAAAAAGAGAGTTCCCTGGCCGTGGAGCAGGGGTGGTCAATTTGAGGCCCTCCAGCTGTTGTTGGATTGCAGCTTCCATCAGCCCTTGCCTGCTCTTAAAAATCAGCTCTAGATGTACTGAAATTCCCATTATCTCTAATCACCGAATGTGAGAAATGATAGGAGCTGCAGCCCAGCAACATCAGGAGGGCTGTCTTACAGGAAGATTTTAAATCACTCGCAGTGTTAAAACAGGAACTTTGCACTGCTCTGCCAGAATATACACTGAACTGGGCAGATCATATCAGGTTTCAAATTTGTTATTTGTACATTAGAAAGGTATATGTGTGTGTAAAAAAATTGTTCTAACCACTAGTTTGAGAACTGAAGACTTGATCTTGTAGGATTTTTCTTTGATTGGATTCCGTTTTTTTCAATCTCACCATCAAAAGGATGCTAACTAACTGTGGCTAAGTTCCGACTGTTGGGCCAATGAAGCCTGAATTTTGCACCCAGGCACAAAAAAGCATGTGGCATCTTCAAGTGGGATACCAAATTTCTGACCCTCTGGGTGTGGTTGGATGACAATTCTCATCATCCCTGTGTTGTGTGGGTCTGCTGGGAATTGTTTCCAACAACACCTGGAGAGCCATGTGGCACCATTGCCTGCTCTTACCAGCTATGGAAAGGGGTGTAGTGGGGGCTGCAGCAAAGGAAAACTGTAGCATTCATGTCCTCCTTGTGGGCTTCTTAGGAGCTTTTGGGGCTGTCTAGAGTGGAGAGGCGCTTATTAACCTGTAATCCATGAATCCCATAGGGAGATGGTATTTTGGGGAGTATGTAAACCTGATGCAAATATGTTCTTTCCTCCTTGATCTTCTTCCTTCTATTTTGAACACCGTCTTTGTGTGTATTCAGGGGCGACTTTTAGATCTTATTCTAGTAAGGTATTGTTTCACTCCCAGTGACAGTAGGATGACACGGAATGTTAGTGTGGATGGTCAGGTCATGTACATTTGTCTGGGTTGCCATGTTGTGGGGAAATGGTCAGAGAAACATAAAATAATAGATCATAGAGTTGGGAGAGACCTCAAGGGCCATCAAGTCCAACTCTCTGCCAAGCAGGAACACAAAAAACACACCCAACAGATGGCCATCCAGCCTCTGTTTAAAAAAGCCCAAAGAAGGAGACTCCAATTCCCACCCCACTTTCCCTCTTACATCCCCTCCTTTCAGCTGCCAGCCCTCTGCTTGGAGGTCTGATTCAGTAAGGAGTTTATCACATGGGAGGAATTTCTCTCAATGGAGTCAATTTGCAATTACTGTACATGAATTCACTAGTTTAGCGAATTTACGTGAAATCTGATTGCGTTCAGAATGAATTCAGAATGATTTCCCATTTCCCGAAAATGACCCCCCATTGCCCGAAATTGCGTGAGATACACTCATACCCCATGATTGCATTCGGATTGCCATTGCATTATACCCCCAAATTCCGTTGTATGATAAACTCCTAAGAGAAGGAAGGGAGGGGAAGGGATCTAGCAGCACCATTTGAGAATTAAGGGGCCTTTCACACCACACAATCGCAGAACTATGATTTAGCTGTCATGGTTCCATTCTGTGAAGTCCTGGGATATGTAGTGTGTTGTGTGTGTTATGTGCCTTCAAGACCCCATGAATTTCATTAGGCTTTTTTTTTTTTTAATGGAAAGAATATCAGAGGCGGTTTGTCATTGCCTTCCTCTGGAATATAACCTATAGCACCTGGTATTCCTTGCCAGTCTCCCATCCAAGTCCTAACCAGGCCTTACCCTGATTAGTTTCCAAGACCAGATGGGATCTGGTGCCTTCAGGATAGTTAGGCCTATTTGCACTGCAGGGAGGAGCATTTAGAATTCTCACCTTGAAATGTTGTCATGCCCCACCATTTTTAACATTACAAATGTTAAAATCCCATAGGATGTGGTCATGGAAGTTAAAGTGGAATCATAGAGCTACAGCTATGTAGTGTGACTGTGTCCTAACAGACACTTTTCAGCATAAGCTATCATTATGAGGAACTGCACCACCAAACCTGCACCTCCAAACTATGCTATCCATTCTGTAACCGCCAAAGATTAAGAAACATTGGTCTAGAGAGTGAAAGGAAGACGTAGAAACACTGCTGTGTAGGATCCCATGGCCAGGTCCCTTCTTCCCTTCTATTCTTCACTTTTCATGTTGTCCTTCATCTAGCCAGTTGCTTCCAGTAGAGGTGAACACGTTTTGTGCTGTCAGAAAATAAAATGTTCATTATTTTGTCTGGTGAGCAGTATGGGCTTAAGGAACAATATGATTTCTTAAAACAGACCAGAAAATATAAAGAAATACAATGTTAAAGTGACGACTGCTACTTTTTAATCCACATTACCTTATATTAATAGGATAGTATTGAGAATGCAGAAGATATGCATGTGACAATCTGTCTCACTGTTTTGGATCTCTGTTGCTGCAGGCACTGCCAGAGCTCCTCTTGCACAACAACTGCATGATTCACAGGTGCCTAGAAAATCCTGCTCATCATCTCCAGCTTTTATAATGACAGAGCAACAGCCAAGGCCATATTCTTTGCTGTGTTACCTGGGAATGAAATTTAGAAGGGGTCTGGATGTTGGTGGTCTCCTCCCACTGCTTCCCAGGAGCAGGGCCCATCGTAGAGAAGCACTAAGTGGTTTTCTTCTCTTCACTTTTTATCTCCAGTGCCAAATTGAGCTTTCAGACCCTTGAAACTCTTCTCACTCTTTATCCGCTATTGTGTGCATGCACCTTGTCAACTTTCAGAGATCCCAGGAATTTCATAGGGTTTTCATAGGCAAGGAATACTCAGAAGTGGATTTGCCAGGTCCTTCCCTCTGAAATAGATCCCACAACACCTAGTATTCATGTGTGGTCCCTCATCCCAGGATTAACCAGGGTTGACTTTGCTTAGCTTCCAAGACCAGACAGGATCTGGTACCTTTCACATGTTTAGGCTGAATTAATTTTCCTTTTAATCATCAGGAAAAGTTGCATTTTAAAAGAATCCCCCAAAACATGATTTATTCTTTCATAGAGTTTGAGAAAAAGGTTATGTTTTGGACTTTAACTCCCAGAACCCCAGGCATCACGTCCCACAAGTAATGTTTAGATTATTAACCTCTTCTGTAAGGAAATCTAAAACATGCACTAGGGCACTCCCCAAGGCATTGTAAATCCATGTTTCCAAAACAGTGTATTACCATTTGAATATTATTCTTGTGCAAGCATTTAAAATGCAGTAATTTTCCCATGTGGTCCATAACAGGGATGGGGATCATGTGGTCCTCCAAATGTTTGGGTTGCAACATCTGGAGGGCTGCATGATTCTAACCCATGGACTGTAAGGCAACTCCAAATATGCCCTGGTGAGACTGCATGCCTGAAATCCTTAGCATACTTGCATTGTGCTGCCTCAATCTTACATATGTCTACTCAGAGGGACAGCACACTGAATTCAGTGGAGCATACTCACAGGTAAGTGTGACTATGACTATGACTGAAGGTGAAGTCCTTTTGAACAAAGCAAACCAAGGAAACAAGCACGAAGAACTGCTTCACTTTTCACTCTTCAAGTCAACCAAAAAGCCTTTTTGTACCTTGAATTGGGTGCTGGATAGGGAGCACCCTTTGAGCTTCCCCACCTATTTGTGTGCTGATAAAATTACAAGACAGAAAGCAAAAACATTTTTGGAATGAAGTGTTCATTCTAGGTGAAGTAGGATTTGCTTTTTGCCATTTCAAAATGAAGCAGAAAAACAATATCCATGAAGAATTTTGATTTATCTGCTTAGGAATGCCACCAAAGGAATGGATTTCTTATTCTGGAACAGCTCTCCCTTCTGTATTTTAGCAAGCTGTCGTGTCAACTAGAGCCATCGGTCCTTCACCCATGGCTACAGTTTCACAAGATGGGGAAATAGATACATCTGCTTTTATGAGGTGCAAAGAGTGCTTAAGCATTGTGCAAGAGTTAACGCTGAAATAACATACACATTGTCTGATGTGAAAAGGCCAGAGAGGAAGTCATGTCAATGAGTTACAGCAGTGCATCTCAAGCTAGCTGATGCGGAGGAGCAGCAATCTGTTTTCCCCTGTGTGCCAAGGCCTGGTGGCCATATTTGCAACTATTGGCTGCATTTATTTATTTATTTATTTATTTCCTGGAAACCTATCAAGGACTGGTAGCCAATGGCACATGGACTAGCACCAGTCTATGGACCCTTAGTCCAAGTAGCACTGGGTTATAGTGAACATCCCAAGTTTTAGAAACTAACACATTTCTTGGACCTTAATGTTGAAACTTAGAAAAGTTAAGTTTACTTATAAGGAAGAAAACTTAATTTGGTGTACAACTCCAAGGCAAAAGTAAGCTTTCTAAGTTCAAGGACATGCTGATGAAGACACTGGAAGCTGTAGTTTTGGAGCACAAATCCCAGAATCCTCTATCAGCATGGATACACTGGTGGGAACTGTACTTTAAAAACAACTTTTCCAAGCTTATCTTTCAATGAAATAAGGTAGGTCCAAAACACACTGTAGAAATAACCCAGTTTGATACTGCTTTAACTGCCCTGGCTCAACACTAGGAAATCTTGGGAATTTTAGTTTATTATGGCACCAGAGCTCTCTGACAGGGAAAGCTAAATGTCTCACAAAACTAAAATCCCCAGAATTCCCTAAAATTAAGTCATTATTATTTTATATTATTATTATTATTATTATTATTATTATTATTATTTCTGCAGTGTGTTTTGGACCATAGTTTTAAACTGAGTTTAAAAGTTATGGATAGAAATTTCTATTTCAAAACACCAGCAGTCCCCAGAAACTCTGATAGCTTTTGGTCCCATTCAGAATTTTATCCAGCTTGAAAAGAATGCCCCTTTTGCACCTCCTGTTGAAAGCCAAAGGACACTGACATGTACATCTTTCCAAGGCTTGTAGTATCTTTGGGAAAAATCATATATACATAAAAGCCGTAAGTATGTTTTTTTAAAATGTAAATGACTAAAAAAATGCTTACAGCTAAAAATATTTACCGACATGCTTTAGCCTATTGGAAAGGGTGTCCAAAATATGTATATTAAAATGAATACAAAACTACATGTTTGAATAGCCCAGAAAGAAAAAAATGCAACCAACCCCCAACTTCCTCATACAATTCCCACTTCAATAATCTTGCAACCTAATATGAACTAAAGATGGGACAAGAATTCTGGTGGAGTTTGGAGAAATGCAATGAAACGCTGATGGGAAGATTTTCATAACCCAACATCCACAGTGGCCTTGGGTGTGTGTGCGTGTGTGTGTGTGTGTCCTAAATCCAGCCTATGTAGTTTCTGTACATAACATTATCACAACATGGCCATCTACAGGAAAATAGCTGAACATGTGTTGTCCATTGATTCTCTCAGTCTCCAAAACAACATGGAAAAGGCCGTGTTGGGTAGGACTGTGTGGCTTAAAAGGTGGGTTTGGGAGGAAGTTTTGTTGTTGCATGGTCAGTAAAGAATTCTAAGTTTTGGAATGACCAAAATGATTATGCTTTCTGATAGCGTCGGCTGGATTTAGGATTATCATAAATCATTACTGGTATGCCAACCTGTGTGTCCAAAAATACCATTTTCTTAAAGTGAACATCTATAACTATATGTTCATGCACAGCTAAAGCTGTATAAATAAACTTTAATAATAATAATAATAATAATAATAAAGCAGTAAGATCTCCTAACAACCGAACAATGGATGGTGAATGTTTATCTTGGAATACAAGTGTTTTTGCAACAGTAAAAGTATATAGGATCCTATAAGGTTGACCCTCAATGAAATGCCACATTACAGGAATATAATTTAAAACAGCATGTGCATCTAGAAATGCCAAAGTTACTTTTAGCACCACGTTTCCTATAATCACTCAGCCGGCGTGAGAGTCGTACACTAACTTTTCCTGTCTTGACTATACCACATTCTTCTAAGCTATATAATATGTTGTGTTGGTTGTGCTACCACTGGAGGCAAGAAGACCAACCTTTCAAAAACTCAAATAAATAAGACAGTGTTCATTGGTTTACGCTGAACATTGCCTGCAGGACAACAGAGAATGGTATGAATTGCGCTTGAGCAGATTAACCCCAGTAAAAAAGAAAATGTACCATGGGGATTAATGTCCAATGGAACAGATTCTTAGGGAGATTTCTGGAGTTTCCACCACTAGACGCTGGGTTACAAATGAGGCTAGATCAGCAAGCATCTGTTAATGCCAAAGGTATTATTATCTTGCAGCTGGGTATGCAGCTATGGGATGGGCATAGCAACCTACCAACCTCCATTCTCTTCTCATTTCTGTCATCCAATCTCTTCAGAGACTCTTGCCTGAATGCGTTGTGGATTAATGTCAACAACCTGTCTGCCTTAATTTTCTATCCGTAACATGAGGAGAATGCCTAGATACCTGTTCCACTGGAGTTGATTGTCTAAAGTTTGAATAGTACTAAGGAACTGTGCTTAAATCCACCTGGAAGCACAACAGATTTTTGTTGGTGGATGTCTGGTTACCTTTTAAGTGCATTAATAAAGCTCAGTGCACAGCCAAGCCTTTTGACCTAGCTGATTAAAACGAAGGGCAAAAATGCAGGTTATGGTAGAGAAAGGTGATATATATCTGTCTAGATCCTTATAGAAGTTTGCTTTCTGGGAAAAAAATTGAACCAGTTTCTGTAAATAAATTTGAACCAGTTTCTGTAAATAAATTTGAACCAGTTTCTGTAAATACTATAAATACATACAACCGGAGGGTGTTATGACAAATTAAAAAGGGGGTTTCACCATTAAAGGAAAGACACTGGCTAGAATATTCTGGGCTGCTCTAGCCCCTAAGATGCCAACTGCCACCATTGTGAATCGCTCCCTCTGAGGTCAAAAACAAGGCACCCAGTGTCAATCACATGGCTGGGTGACTTGTTGTGACTTCAGAGTGAGCAACTTACACAAGTGGTGCCAGTGCCAGGCAGCACAGTGGGATGCTGTGCAAATAGCTGGCTGGCATACCTTCAGAGTGTTCTGGATATCTTTTAAGAAGATCCAAAGAAAACTGTGATGGCCTGGATTTAAAGACCATCTGCAGTCAAATCCCTGCTCTGTGTGGACAGGACAATGGGAGGTCATGGTGGAGGGGGACCATGCCCATAGAAAAGTCTATCACATTCAGAATGCACATTTTTTAAACATGAGGAATTGCCACAGAAGGAACAACAATGTGCTGCATATGTAGCTATTATAAGCATACATGACTTGATTGCTCTTTCCCCTTGCAAGTATCACTTGAAAATGAAAGAGTTGCTCTAAGGTAATAAAATAAAACTGTGTATATAGCGTTAACTAATCATTCACTATCTTGCAATTGTAATTTTTTAAAAAAGCTATGGACAGGTCCCTGTATTCTCATCTCTCTCCCCCCATCCCCAACTCGGCTGGGCTTGAATACCATCACAAGTTGAGCACTGTCAGAACTCCCATGTATGTAATTCAGAGCAGCCATAGGAGGAAGGGTGAGAAAATCAAGAATGTGTTTACTACCGCTATGGAACTAGGGGCAAGCGCCTAGTTCTCATGCCTGATTTAGGATGGCTTGGTCCAGTTATTTCAGTAAAGCATCTGCAGGGGGAAAACACAGCCAATACTTTCTTCAGATTCCTTTTTTTCTCCTGTTGCTCAAGGCATAGTCATGAGAGCAGGGATGAGGGCACTGATTGTACAACAAGAATTTTATTCCCCCAAATGGAATTTTCCTTTAGTTTTCAAATATACAGCATTGCAGTTGAACATTTAGAAAAAGCAGTTTAGGCAGCTAAAGGAAAGGATATGACAGAATCGTGAAAACCCCCAACACTAATGCTCCACAAACTTATTAAAACACTGTACATGTACAAGGAAGCCTATACATGCAGGTGAACTTTGTATGCTGCAGGACTCACGTTTGGTCCATCTACAACTGTGTGCAAAAATTCATTCTCAACATTGACATGTGTGCTAACATCATAGAGGCATTCAGTGCTTCACCAGATAATGGCCAATTTGGTAATCTTGGCTTTTGAAAGGAATGGATTTGAAAGAATTTAAAATGGACATCCTCTGCAAAGTCTACCAAAATCAATCAATCAGTCCATCAGACTGCTTTACACTTTGTTAACTGCTCAGATCATTACAGTAGGATGACCTGTGCAATATGCATTTACATCTTAGTCATTGTTGTAGACTGGGAGGTGATACAGAAATACTTTAAGTAATGCGGATCCTCCAGCGTTTCTCCCAGCGCTATCACAGCTGAAATCCAGAGGCCTTTCTCAGTAAATAAATAAGCTAATTTTTTTAGTTTAACCAACGATTTTGCATGTGGAAAATATTTTATTTTAAAAATGATTTGTTGTTTTGAACATTTCACCACATACTTTCTAATTAAATGCAGCAATTGGGCATCATTTTTGTCATTAGGGCTGAAGAGCGGGGTATAAATACCATAATAAATAAATAATAATAAAAATTATCTATGAAAGCCTTTCCCCACAGATATCCTTTTCTAATCATATGCCCAGAGTATTCTACCCCCTGCACCCGGCCTAATTTTCATTTCTGACCCCACTGAACATTGGCTCACTTCATCACTGGCTGAGATTTAATACCTAATTGAGTTTGTGGCTTGTCATGAGTGTTAAGAAATGGCAAAAAATGCAACCTGTATATTTGTATATCGGCCTGCCTGTCTGGAGGGGAGTCAGAAATTTCAGTGGCTCTGTTGTGTGTGAGACCTTAGAAGCTCACAGTGCCGCTCTTTGGATTATAGTCTCTGGGTATTGTACCAATACAAGACTGATGATCATTGTGTAAGGAAATGGATACTGAAAGTCAGGGAAACAAAAGCATACAGCTGTGAGGGGCACAGAATATGAATTCCTTTCTGAGGAGCAGGTAATCCAACCTGTTTCAGCTCAGCATTTTCCATTCTCTGCATGATGGGTTAAACCATGGCTTAACACTCTTAAGGTACATTTTTAAAATAAGGAGAAAAAATTAAATCTTTAAATGAAATATACTTTACACTCATCTACATACTCATACACCTCCTTCCTTTCTTTAACAAAAATGGCAAAGACTGGCCCTAGTCTAGGTAGCCATGTGCAGAGAAGAATACTGTACATCTATTGCTGAATTCACTTGTGTAACCCAATTAAACTATAATCCAATCTCTCCCAGCTTGATGCCCTCCGAGTGCAATGTACTGTATATCCCTAGTATATTATCTTGTTTGGATTAGTATAATAAAAAAAAATTCATATCAACACTATTCAAAATCTCAGGTGTTTATTAATTCACTATATTACATTATGCTGCAGGTTTAATCACTGCAGAGTGTTGGAAACCTATTGAAGATATGAAAATAATTACTACTGGGGGAAAAATGATCAAAGTTTTAATTCTGGTGAAATAAATATTTCTCAGAGTTTAGAAAAGGGGTTTGGCACTATATATATATTCTTCCAGAATTTCTAGCCATCATGGTCAGTGATAAGACCGGCTGGGGAGATTTGAGGGAGGGTTGTATACAAAAAATAACTCGTCTTGGCTCTGACCTAGGAGCTTATCCTAATTCAAGCTGCACCCTGGTCTTATCGCATGGCTTTTGTCTCCAAATATACTATCTTCAGTAGTTGGAAAGCTCCCAACTTTGATAAATGGCCACCGAAGTGCATTAAGGAACATTGATTGAAGAGGAAGAAGATTCTCATAGGCCTTTGACAAGAGCTTGGAATTAACCAGTTAATATGATTATAACAAGTAACTAGTTATATGTAACTGATAAGTTTCAAACTCTGGTCAAAAACAAGCGATGTTATTTGTTACAAGTCTTTGGTGAGCTAATATTTTTATTCACTTGCAGGATTAAAAAAAACTAATTTGTTTTAAATTGTTACATTGTTTCATATGGTCTTTAAATTGTTTCCATTAATTTTGTTTCATGCTACCCTGAGATCATCTGGTTTGGAGCAGGAGAAAAATATTTTAAATAAATGCATAAAATAAAATACACAAAGTATGCTATGTTACATTTGAAATTCAGCAAGGGTGTACATGATGAGGATTGCTATAATAATCGTTCTAGAGAAATAGAAGCTGACACCAAAAAAGGAAGAACTAGAGACCTGTTCCACAAGACCTGTGAAATCAAAGGGAAATTTAAAGCAAGGATGGGGATACTCTATAGTCGGAAGAGGAACGTAAGACATCACCAAGATCCTGAGGTTCAAAGATATACAACTGAACACTAAAGTTAGCATTGTCCATTGTCCATTGTCCATTGCATTTCCCATCACTATGGATTTAAATAAGCTCTTTTGAGATGTGATGCTGAAGAAGAGTTCTGCAGATACTGTGGGTGGATAAAAAGACAAACAAATGGGTCCCTGATGGTGTCTATGTACCTGCAATGTGGTTTTCCTTCATTCCCACTGACTTCCATCTTCCCAAACATTATCATTTTTTCCCTCATAGTCATGTCATCTCAGGATATATCCAACATACAACTTTCCCATTTGAATCATTTTGGTTTCTAGAAAGGGTTTAAAGAAACATGCAAACTAACCACTAATGAGTATAGATGGGCTAAGGTTCCTGCTTCTATCAAAAAGATGGGATGACACATAGGAGTTTATCAGGAATTTCTCTTTATTTCGAATGGAGCCAATTGGAGCCAATTCAAATTCACGTGAATTCGCTTGTTTAGCGAATTTATGTGAATTCCAGTTGAGTTTGGAATGCATTCAGAATGACTTCCCATTACCTGCAAATGACTTCTCATTGCCTGAAATTGCATGAGATGCTTTAATACACAATAACATAAAACCTATGATTGCGCTCGGAATGACTTCCCTTTTGCTCGAAATTGCGTGTGATACTTTAATACGCAATAACATGAAACCCCATGATTGCATTCAGATTGCCATTAGATTATACTTCCAATTTCCATTGTCTGATAAACTCCATAGAAGTAGCTATGCAATACTATGAATCTTCAGCCGGCTTTTCTCATGGGTCAACCACCTTTTATACAGAAAATACTCTCCAGCTTTGCTATATTACTCTTTCTCAGAAAATTCACACTACTTTTCAAAGGTGGTAAAGTCACATGAGTTGGGCTGAGGATATGATGGTTGTCTGCTTAGATTCCCTGGCTTGTTTTAGGCAACTTGAACCTCTTGGAAAACCTCCAGAAGATCCAGACAATGGTGAACCATGCCCTTGATGTAAATTTGCAGTGTATCGAAACATTTGAACAGTTGCTAAATCAAGGTATCAGGGCTTTATAACCTTTAAAAAAGTCATATAAATCTATCATTGCACCCCGCTTTGGAGATCAAGAAAAGGAAAGGAATGCACATTAACCATCTACCTCTCTCTGGGACACTTGGAACAAAACCAAGCTTGCAAGCTGACTCCCGTTGACACAGGAACGAGAAAGCTAGACAAGATCTGCCAAACAGCAAAGCAATGCCTGCAACACAAGTTTAAGGGTCACTGCACTCTCCTCTTCAACAAGATACATCAACCAGACCCCCTGTGCTACCAGAAGGTGGGAACTGGCTTTTTGTATAGATAACACATACAAGATAGAGTAGAAAGTGCTGGTGATTATGGGTATGAAGCAATTGGGTGTTGATCCATCACAAAGTTGATTAATGCAGGACAGACCTGTTCTGCGAGTGTGTAATATCCATGATGGTCATGAACAGGCAAATGATAATACTGGATTTCTGTACAAACCCACACATTTGGGAATGCCAGCAGATGCAACACAACCTATTACCAAGACAAATTTCTTGTTTTATCTTTTCAGTCCTCTTTGTTTTCTCTGTAAACTGCAGCAAGGTAAATAATTATCTTTGCAATGCCAGTCCATGGTAAATTAATGTGGTGCAAAACCATCTGCCAGTACCATATATACAAAAATCTAAGTAAATGCAGACTCTCTCTTCTTGTTCAATGGCAAGAAGTGCTCTGCCCCGACTGCAGGAAACCCCCATCACACCAACATAGTATTCTCTGATGCACACAAAGTAAACATGTGAAACCTGTTTCATGCATCAAGTCCTATCTGCACAGATGCCCTTGCTCAAACCTGTTTTGCAGACCCAGCTTGAATTCCAAATGTCTCATTAGTCGCAAAATCATATTGCCATTCTGCATTGACATTTTATAGACAAGAGCATCTACCCTAAGTTTAGCTGCCTTTCAGCGGATTTCCCAAACCATGCATATGATATGAGCAATGGTAATCCCAGATAACTTTTGCATATACTTGGAAATGTAGAAATGTACTGTACTCATGGCAATATAAGAACTTTATATAAGTTTGGGCACTTGGTCTCTAAAAGGTTCACCATCACTGCCCTAAGAGGTTTACAATGTGTAAGCTAACCGCCCCCCCCAAATCTCGGTATTCATTTTAGTGACCTACAGATGAGTTTGAGTCGACCCTGGATCCTTGCAGGATCAAACTCACAACCTTGTGGCTGTGAGAGGCTGCAGTGCCATCATTTAACCACTGTGCCACCAGGGTACCTTACTTCACCCCGTAAGGTGCCATTTTTGATCCTGGTAGATGTGTCATTTTTGTAATCTAAGTGATGATGCTCTTATTGTTGCTAGTTGCCATTAAATTGGCTTTGACTTATGGTGATCTTATGAATGAGAGACTTCCAAGACAATAGACCCACTCTTGATAAAGTCTATCCACCTGTAATTGGATATTTTCCTACTTTGCTAAGCGTTATCATCTTTTCTAATGAGTTATGCCATTTTATGATCTAGGAAAAACACAATAATTTCAGTCTAGTCATTTTGCCTTCTATGGAGAGATCAGGCTTGATTAGCTCTAAGACCAATTTATTGGTCATTTTCATAGTCCATGGTATCTGTAGAACTGTCCTCCAGCACCACATTTCAGATTAATGGTGTTATGGCACACTTAATAAATCAAGTAATTTGCCAGCCTTGGAGAATTTTCTGACACGAGGAAAAATGTTTGCACCTTTTGTTAGTTCTCTTTTAGTAGAATAGTTTTCAGCATCTTGTCAGTGTTCTCAGCAGAAGAGAACAATAGCTTTGGGGAAACTTTTCCTGCATGGGCATGCTGTGATTGAACAAATTTCAGCTATCTTGCATAGTTTCCAAAAACACAGCCATAAATGTCAAGGGAAGAACGGATGACTCTATGATATCCCAGCTAGAGGTTATAATATACAAGACAGCCATTGTGTGGTGAGGCCAATGAAGACTTGAAATCCTGTCCAACATATCACTGATGTAAACTGGGAAATATGTGCTCAAGCAACGTGAGAGTGTAGTCAAGATGGCAACAGTTCTCAATGAGGAAGAACAAACAATTTCGGAGAGAATGCAGCAGTTTGCTTTTTCTTAAGCCTACTGGAAATGCTTCAGCTCTACCCCTCCTGTCCTCCCCCACCATTGATTTTATTGAATGACAACTACTTTTGTATTTTGAACTCAGTTTGCAGAAGTTGAACTAGGCTGAGCTCAAAGATGTAAAACGGGAAGAGGAGAGGCATTTTAAAAGCAGTTGAAAAAGTAGAACGATCACGGATTAATTGTGACAGTCCCTGTCACATCAGGACAGCTGGAGGGTATACATCTACACTATACAGTTATAACAGTCTGATAGCACTTTAACTGCTATGGCTTCATCTTATAGAATCTTGGGATCTGTAGTCTGCAGAAGAATTTAGAATTCTCTGCTACAGTGTTTTAGTGCTGAAGCTCATGGAAGTATATTAGAGCTCTCTAGCAGAAAATCCTGTGTACTACACATCAGGCTACACATCTCAGGAGACCATAGGATGGAGTCATTACAGTTTAAGAAGTATCAAATTGCTGTAAGTCTGCGTTGTAAATACTGTGGCAGTTCCGTTTTGGGATGTGATCTTGTCCCCATTAGGCTTGTCCCCCTCATAAAGTTCTTGTTGCTGCTGTGCTTTTGAGAACCTGAGATTTTTCCTGAGCCTGTCGACATTGTCTTTTTGTGTGGGATAATGCCAGTTTGGTTATATAAAGATGGGAACTGTAGTATTGGGAGATGATATGTTTTCCATTTTTAGCCTATTTTGAGCCAGTATTCCAATGGTATCTTCATTACTCTCTTTTCACCCCCCCCCCATCTCCTTAGGGTTGAAACTTGTTTGTACTTCTGTTAGGCAAGGTAGCAGTTTGACACCACAATCATCCTACAGAATCCTTGGATTTGTAGTTTTGTGAGGGACTAGCACTCTTTGGCATAGAAGGCTAAAGACGTTGCAAAACTACAAATCCTAGGATTCCATAGGGTAGAGCCACAGCCCTTAAAGGAATGTTAAACTGCATTATTTCTACAGTTGAAATGCAGCCTTAGGAGAACATTACACTTACCCTGGTAGTAAAATATGATAATTACAAAATGAATTACTAGTACATTGACATGTTATAACACGCAATACTTTATCCCATCTAATGGCAGGGCTGTACTGACCAACAGTGTCATCTGATCAGTCCACTTATATCATGCTTCTTGGGGGCAGTACTAGAGTACCGTGGACAACTAATACTGGAAAGAAATTATGATTGCTGATGGTTGTTTTTTAGGTGCTGCATCATTACTAGTTATCACATTACTATTATATTAATGGTTTCAAATTTTTAACTCAACTCTGAAATTCTCTAAAAGCAGATTGGTGCTATGCTCTGAATATGGGAAAGCCTCCTCTCTCATATTGCTGCTTCCATGATCTAGAACTCCTTTCTATGGAAGGCTAGGTTGGCCTCATCCTTGCTGTCCTTTCACCAGTGGGCAAAAACTTTACTTTTCAAGTAGGCTTTTAATACATAATTTCACCCAGGGACGCTTCTTGTTAGGGTGTTTGCTTTCATGGGTTTACAATAGTTTCACATTTTGTACTTAGTATATTTTTACTGATTTTATATTTTTGACTTGGTATATTAATGTTCTTAATTCTGTTTTTATAATTGTATTAATATTATTTTTGCAGTATTTTTTGAGAGCCCCATTGGGTCTAATTTAGGAGAAAGGCGGCATATGAAATTAATTAATAAATATAGAAAGTAAGTGGTGGAGTGGACACATTTTGGGTGATAAAAATGTAATCTTGAGAACGTCGGCTGGTGGCCTGTAAACTGCAATGACAGATTTGTAAACCAGTCACAGTTCCGTAACTCTCTGTTCAGTAATACTACAGATTCACTATTGTGGCACTATTGCCACAATGGTAAATGCCCCTCCAAATCCCACCTTAAACTCCAGAGAGCTGCTTCGTGGCAGAAGTCTGTTCTGCTGTCAATCTGGATGAAGCAGGATGGCATTTCCAGCCATCTGGGCTGCGATAATCAGAAGACAGACCCCTGTACGAATTCCTCATCGTAACCTCACTTAGAGGTGGGAGGACACTGGAAATGTTATCCTCCTGAACCTCAATCTTAGCAGAATAGACTTCCATTGCTTAGTGTAGCTATCTTAATAGGTAGGTTTGATACCCTACATTGCCTATTTAAGTACATGTTTGTGATTAAGTAAGCAATGTAGGATATCAATGATCCTATGTACCTCTGACAACAGCATTATTTTTCTTTCAGCCATTGAACTCACCAGGCACATTTTCCCTCTGTGTATCCAGCCTCACCTTTTCATAAATAATTTAAAAAGGAATGCTTTGCAAGGCTTCTTGTCTTGAGTTAGCAAACCTTTCTGTGGCTCCTTCATAAGGAGTGATTGTCACATACCATTCTAAGGCTCATGGGGCTCATTCAGCACAAAGGCAGCCACAGAGTTGGTATCTTATGCATGGATTGTGAATATGAATGAAAGCTTTGTGTGGGTTTTTTTAAAAATAATGTGCCTGTGTAACCTGTCTCCTAACTGAGTTCATTAGTTTTAATATGCAGTCTTTTTTAGATCTGGCAGTACCTGCTGTTCTTTTCAACACTGGTTTCCTTGATAACATTTTGAACTTCTTGGATAGGCTCTGAACTATCACTCTAATCTGAGTTTAACAGTGCACATTTTCTTGCGAGGTGCACACTCTATAGGTGAACTTCCAGCCAGTCATTTCAGTTGCCACAACATGTGAAATGCATCCTTTATTTAACAACAGAGACAACTCATCCTTGAACTGTAGTTGACAATGTGACATACAAATTGCACTGACTATGGCCAGAGATGCTTCTTGATAAATTTTGACTTGTCCCATTAGGCAGGTGCTTCAGGCAGCAGGTTTTGTGTGGCATGAAAAAGCAGCAAATTGATTGATTTGTGTTGTATTTTTACTACTAGAGATGGGGAGATGATAGGCTTGTAAATTTTTCTGCCTCATGTGCCCATTTGGCTAAATGTTTTAAAGTCTAGATGTAAACCTGGAATATGACCCACTGACATGGGGCTATCACTGATAAGAGGTGGTAGTGAACCAATTTTTAGTCAAAACTAAAACTGATTCAGTGGCAGTTTGCTAAGCCAATATTCATGTATATCTCACTGATTCAGTAGGTGTCTTCTAGTTGGCAACATAGGCCAGAATCCTGTATCAGCTACTTAGTTAAAATTAAATTGCAAAGAACAGGAATGAAATCTAGGACTTTCTGATCTTTTAAATCAATTTGGACGTGCCCTTAGTATGTTCCTGTTCTTTCCAATTTTATTTTGGAAATCTATACACAGGTTGTTCATCCCAGAGTATTTTCTGTCAGGTGCCAGTATGATTACAAACGTTTTATACCAGCTCCACAGATTGGTTTATTTTAACACAGTATACAATCACAAGGAGCAGGAATAAAATTTGAGACCTTTCAGTCAATCTGGATGATCTCTTAGTTAAGCATACTTATGCCCGGGGGGGGGGGGGGTTACGATCATGGCAAGAGTGTTAAAATTATGACTAAATAGCAACCTTGAATATGTTACAGTTACAAATGAGTAATTGTTTCATATTCAGAATTGCTGTTTAGTAACTACTGTGATACTGTTGCCATAATTATACAATCCCTCCCCGCAACTACTTTACAAGGAATCAGCTGCATGGAGAGAAACAGGCCAGTTCTGCAGACAAGTAAAGCATGGGTAGATGATGTTTCCATATTTCAATATTTGGGTATTGACTGCTTGATTCAATTTTGCTTATGTGTCTAAAAAAGTGGATTGATCTCCATGAAAATGTATGCTAAAATAAACCAGTTAGTTTTGAAGCCGCTGCCTGATTTATTTATCTCCTTCTATTTTTATACTGAAGCAGACAAACCCAGCTATCTCTTTGAAAACAAATGTGTTTGTATGTGTGTGTTGACCCTTCACTGGATGTGTTGTTTTAGTCAAAATTATCCTACCTCCATCCCAAAGAGTGGAACATTTTTATTCTTTCCCCTGATGCATTTATCTGGACAATTTGCAAAGGACAGACCTGAAATGTAATACACTCAAATACATTTTCACTTGCACAATAGTGAATTATGTCCCTACATTTCAATTACTTCCCACTTAAAATATTTCTTTTTTATAAGAAAAATAATAATCAAAATGCATGGGACAATTTAACATGATGCAGAAAAGCTAGAGTGAAGTCTTCTGTTGGAGGTTGGCTTCAACAATGGACTTTGAATAAGTTTATGTTTACTTTCCAAGGATACTGGAGTAAAAAAACTGTTCCACAATCTTAGTAAAATGAGCCTTGTAGAAATTCAGTTTTATGTGATGGTGCATTTTCAGATGCAGGAGATACCATTCATCTGATGAAGTGAGCTCCTTTCCATGAAACATTTTAGTTTATGGAGCCACCAAGGTTCTTTGCTGCTTTTGATGCAACAGATGCAACAGCCAAAATGACATTCTTAGGCTGCGTTCACACTGGAGAAATAAACCGGTTTAAGTGCCATGGCTCAATGCTGTGAAATTCTGGGAATTGTAGTTTGTTGTGGGGTCCAGAGCGGAGCTCCGCTCTGGGCCCCACAACAAACTACAATTCCCAGAATTTCACAGCATTGAGCCATGGCACTTAAACCGGTTTATTTCTCCAGTGTGAACGCAGCCTTAAGAACTAGGTATTTCCCATCTTTGCCACAAGGTGGCGGTAAAAAACAACATTTTTCTCCTGTATATTTGGGGAGTTGGGGTGCTCTATCCAAAGACTGATCAAACTGTAGAGCTGGAAAAAGGACAGTACTATACTGTACTCTTCATTCCTCATAAAAGAAAAGTACCCTTCACTTCCCCTTATACAAGGAAGGGTGTCAACTAGTAAAGATATATATATATATATATATATATACATACACACTTTTGTTATACACTTGGTGCTGCTGTTCTCACACATATGGCACATAACACATTTATTGCTACATGCTGGCAAGTTTAATATATAGAGGAAGTGGGTACCTTATTATCCTCCAGATGCTGTCAGACAACAACTCCCATTGTCCTGGCTAAGGTAGATGGTAGTTGTCGTCCAACAACATCTTGGAGGCTGAACATTGTTAACTCCTATTACAAATTCTATGTCTGCCACCTTGTGTTCATTAACCAAGTTCCCGTGAACCAGTCAAGCAAACTTCGGTGTAGAAACATTGTACAAAACATGTCAATGAGGGGGTGCCATTATACAATGCACTGCCACAATGCATTACATTGCCATATGTACAACTTCACTTCTGCCACTGTCAGCAGAAGAACATCTGTTACACCATGGTGAACAGTTCACCCAACAAGTGCGCACGGCTTATATATATGTGTATGTAACTAACAGGATGCCAATTGTAGTAACTTACTAGCCACTAATAAAAAGGAAAATTGATGGAACTATTACCATGTGAAAGGGTTATTGAAAAGAGTTGTTAGAAAGGTTTCAGTCTGCAGAAATGTACTTAATGCTCAAAAACTACTATCAAATTATTTTTAATAAGACGTGAGAGCCCTCCACTTTCCAATACATATAGAAGATCACTCTAAAACAAATGCATGACTTAATCCCAATAGTCATATGTAAAGTAGCACATGCAGATTTGCCGCATTGTGTGTGTGTGGCCTTTGAAACAACACGCCATGTGTATTAAATGTATTAGGAAATGAATGTATGCTTCTGAGGATTTCTGTATTTTTGTCATGAACTCTGTAGTGACGATTTCCTCTGTTAGGTATGAAACTCAAAGGACTGATGTGACCAATGAATGAACAGTATGCCCCCAAGGCCCATGTTATGCACCACGAGAAGAAGGGCTGTAGACCATGCCCAAGATGGGTGTCTCTCAGTGCTCAATTGGCCAAACTATCTCAGAATGATAGGAGTCATAGTCCAACACACTCAGAAGGGTCTGGAGCAGTGGGGGAAAGTTAGTTTACACAGCATCCTTAAAGATTTTTACGAATTCTGGAAGTCAAACAAAAGAATACTAGCTCAGTTTGAACCAATTTCCTGTCCTTTACTGTGGACTGCTTTAACCTATAATCCCAATTCTCCCCTTGGTTCATAAATCTTCCAAGAATATTGAGCCCAGTGAAGCATTTTATAGTCTTTCCTCTTTTCCAGACTGTTAAGCATGCCAATCACTGTTGCACCTGGAAATATATTTTAAAGGTAATGAAATAAAGCAGCATCCCACCTTATACTTCTGTTTTAATGTGTGCATGTGTGCTTGTATGTGTGTGAGAATGAAGTGTTAGGAAGCTATACATACCCCTTGTCCAGCTTGGCATGATATAATTCATACAATTAGCAATTGTACAAACGTCTTCTGCAAAATGATTTGCATTGGGTGGAGGCTGGGGATCCAGATTTGGAGTCATGTGTATAAGTGTGAAGACTTTGTATCCCAATCCAGATTTGCTCCCATAACTGCCATTTGCAAGTGCTTCAATGGAAACCTTTAATAGTTTGTAAAAGGGGAATTTCAGCAAGTGTTGCCCTGAAAACAATAACAAGCAAAACCTGCTGAAATCTCCTCTTCTACACAACCAATTAAAGGGCAAGTGCCTTCTCCAGTTGTTACTCTGGCAACCCTACTTAGAAGTAGTTCTTCAAGCTCCTCTGTGGAAAAAATTATTAGTTGCTGGAGGTTGGAAAAATCATTTTTACAATAAGTACATGAAACTTTGAAGAGTCTTCGTCATGAAGAAATAATTTCCGCAATACGTTGCTAGTCAGTGGCAGTTAACAAGAGGCAATATTTCACATAAGTAGATACAGAAAGTGATCAAATATGGCTACCTGCAGAGTTGCACAGGCATTCCGATGTCAAGGTCTTTTTCAGTTGATATGAACAACCTTCTCAGCTCCAGAATTCAAGCTTTTAAGGTACGGATTC
This sequence comes from Urosaurus nigricauda, assembly GCA_034509955.1. Taxonomy (NCBI): domain Eukaryota; kingdom Metazoa; phylum Chordata; class Lepidosauria; order Squamata; family Phrynosomatidae; genus Urosaurus; species Urosaurus nigricauda. Next base: position 89,499,682 of record JAOEGL010000006.1, read on the forward strand.
CAAATTGTTTTTCTATTTTACATACAGCAAAATCTGGTCCCGTTCCCCCCCAACTGCTGCATCCTTTCCTAGCTTGTATTTTATTCTCCATTAATGCCTTTTGCCATCTTGATGTGGCTTGGTTACATGAGTCCTGGTTTTCATCTTTAAAACGTTGGAGGATATGCAACATTGGTAGCTTACCAAAATGTTCTCTGGTGGGTTGCCAGTGCAACCAGGTAAACCAAGCACAACACCAAACACCAAAAAATCTAGTGACTCTTTTAATTTCTGACAATCCTCGTAGTGAACTTATAGACATTTGTCATAGACATTTTCACTGTTGAACTATTCTCAGTCTTAGGAATGGTTTCCTGATGTTTAATTAAAAGCTGCTTCCTTGTATTTTCTATACATCACTTCTAGTCCTGCCTTTTGAAAATAAATAAATAAATAAATCTGTTTGTTCTCCTATATGACAATTAGTTGGAATTTGGTGGAACAGCAAAACATAGAATAAAATAACATGGGTATATGACACAGTACTTGGGAAATTCGGAGGGGGGGGGGGAGGAAGATAAACAGACCTAGTATTCAGAAACATAGCTGTGTTAGTCTGGTATAACAGTATGCAAAGGGATACTCACAGTTAGTTGAGGCTAACTGTGCAAAAGAAGTTGTAGCATGCATTTTCGTAAACTTGGTCTACTTTCTCACATGCGTGGAGGCCTAGTATTTCAAACCAAATATTTTCAGTATTCTTGTGAACCATTAGATGTCACTGTTGCATGCAAAATGCTCCATATCTGGGAAGCTGCCTGTGTAGGCTTGTGCTACTTGGGACAGAGATCAGAAAAGGTACTTTTGGACCACAATTCCCAGAATACCTAAGACCACATGGCCATGCTAGTACACGGTTTCTGGGAGCTGTAATAAAAAAAAAACTGAGTCCACAAGCCTAGCTTTTGGGTATATTGAATCCTTTAGCCCAGTGGCCACCATCCTGTTGGGGAATTATGAATGGGTAACCTAGAGTTTCACATTTGTAACAATTTGGTATTCTCAATCACTATATATTCCCTATTTTAATGAACATGTAGAAACTACACGTATAAGACTTTCCCCTAAAATAATATTAGCCACCTCACTGCAGGAAGCTTTGAACATTTCAGGACATTTTAACAGTTCATTTGGAGTTTGATACTACCCGGGATCAAACATTGATAGAAACAGGGACTACAGTCAGGCAATGAGAAGAAGATTAAGATTGGAGAGGGCAGCTATGAAAGAACTAAGAAAGATTCTAAAATGCAAAGATATACAATTGAACACAAAAGTTAGAATCGTACAAGCCATTGTTTTCCCTATTACCATGTATGGATGTGAGAGCTGAACAGTTAAGAAAGAAGATAGGAAGAAAATTGATTCATTTGAGATGAGGTGCTGGAGAAGAGTGCTGAGGATCCCATGGACAGCGAAAAAGACAAACAAATGCGTCCTAAGGCAGATCAAGTCAGAAATCTCCCTGAAAGCCAAGATGACAAAACTGAGGCTGTCGTACTTTGAGCACATCTCAAAAAGGCAGGAATCACTGGAAAAAACAATAATGCTGGGAAAGTAGAAAGAAAGGAAGGCTACATGCTAGATGGATAGAGGTCACGGGTATGAGTTTGCAGGAACTAAGCAGAGCAGTGAAGGATATGAAATCTTGGACGTGTCTCATCCACAGAGTCACCATGGGTCAGAAGTGACTTGAAGGCAGTTAACACCAACAAACCATCTATGCATCATCTTATAAAGGCTTTCTTTTAAATCACTGCACGATGTAAATTTTATACCTTTAGATCACATTTTCCCAATAAAGCCATATAATCAATATCCCCAAAACTTTGGGCCCACCTTATCATGTACTCATCATCTGTCTCTAGTTTCAGAATCCATTTACACTTCGGGGCTGTGCCTTTTTCAGTCAGATCAAGGCGGCGGCAACCACATGCTGTGGTCTCAATCTGGCCTTTCCAAGGCATGAAAAGGAGCTGTAAAAATGGCTCCCTTTTTCCCTGAAAGGGCACAATAGCCACAGCTGTACAGTGCTCCTTCAGCGCTGCGTTGTGTGGGCACAGTGCCAGAGGAGGGCCATGATGCTGCACACTGTGTAATGCAGCACATGGCGTCATGGCACCCTGGGGGTGGAGCTGGAGCATGTGTCCTGTAGACGCTATGCCCCGACTCTACCTCCAGGCTGGCTGAAAGTGCCAGTCTGCACAGGGCCATAGTCATCATCTTTAGGAAGTTCTACAATCCATTTCCTCTAGCCTTTATGGCTGCATTTTTCTTGTTTTGATTAAATTAAACAAATTAAGATCTTTGCCTTAACCAATCTCTCCTTTAAAAACTTTCCTCTAGACTCATAGGGGAGTCTAATACAATGATATTAAAATTCAGCATACACTTGTTCTTATGTGGCTTTTCTCCCACTTGAATTAAAATCAATAATTCAGCCTCAGTGGGGTATGATAACTGAAGAATCATGGATACTAGAGACAGAGCTTTGAGGTGGTGCTGGCCATTTTATGAAACCTTTGCCCCAATGATATTCCATCAAGTTCAATTCACTAGAGTAGGAGTATTGGGGGGGGGGGTATGGGCTAATACTTTTTATTCTGCCAGATTTTTCTTTACATTCAACAAATGCAGGTGGGTGTGCTTTTCATACAGATGGATTGGTAGGTCTGCTTGTAATGTACGGACTACATCTACTTCATGAACACATAGCCTTCAGAAGATTCAGGAAAACTTTATTCAGTAAACAGAGTTGGTCACAGTTGTCAGGACTGAAGTGTTTTTCCAGTTACAGGTGTACTTAAAATCCAAACTTTTCACCTGTTACAAAAAGCCTTTCCCCATTTGTCAACAACTCAAAACATTCTGTCCTTCCAGGTCTAACCTCTCCTTCTTTCCCCTTTCCAAGCTTCAGCCCAACCTTGGTAACTTTTAGTTCATAATTCCTCCCCCAGACACCTGCTCATTATCCCCAGCACCAATGATACACAGATCCTATCATCCCCCATTACCAAATATATGCTTAAGCATAACATTTATTCATGGCAGGCCCATTTTTGGACAATGATCGTGACACTGTTTTAAGGCCATTTAAAACAGTTAATACTGTTCTATATTATAAGCCATCTTGGTTCTTTAGAGGAGTGAATACTGAAAAGGCAAATAAATCTGTCTTCATACCCATGAAACTGGGGGGAAATGCAACTTCAAGGGTTGGCAGAGTCATGCAGAAAAAACCACTTCAGGTCTCAAAAGTGGTGTGAAGATTTATATGAAAATTGAAATACGAATCTCTTTATGGAACTATGTATTCCAAGTTAAGCTCTTTTACCAAGCATTAAAAATAAATTACATTACAGATGTTGCTACAGATGCTCTTGCATCATAAAACTGGCCAATTCATTCTTCCATTTCATGCTCATTGCTGCTGTGCACTTAATTAACAGCAGCTTTCCCATCCTACTGCCCTCCAGATGTGTGAGCCCACAACTTTCAGTGAGGCTGGCTGAAGGATTCTGGGGTGTTTCTATTCAGCACATCTGGAAGATACCAGATTGGGGAAGTTTGATCTCTAGTAAATAAAACAGACTTTGGGAGTCTAATCAAGTGCATTAGTGTCACACAAAGCAGAGGCAGGAGAAATTTTATCCCTTCTTATTATTTATCCCCCCCTCTTTTCTCAATACTGAGTTCCAAGCCAAGTTACAGAGTTAGGACAATTACGTATAAAAGCAACTCTATGAAAAGACATAGTAATAAAACTTAAAATGAAATTCAGCTTGCAAAATGAAATACAATTAAAACTATCAAGCAATTTAAGGATACTGTAATTCAAAAGATTTTCTTTTATAATGACCAAAAAGAACAGTATAGCACATTATTCTAAGAAGTAAGCTGTCAATTCCTAAGGGTCTAAGAAATCACAAGCATTGGAAATGTTTTTGACCTTTGTTGCATGCTGGATGACACTGAGGGGCTGTGCAGACTGCCCCTAAGGGGTGGCCTGCAGGCGTCACCATTTTTGCTGGATGAGGGCCATGGCAACCACATGGTGCAGCCCTGATCTGGCCTTTCCAGGGTGCAATAGCTGCACTGCCCTGGCAATGCATCATAGGGGCACAGTGGCAGATCAGCACCGTGATGCCATGCACCATGTGGTGCAGCATGTGGCATCATGTCCCCCTGGGGTGGAGTTGGGGCATGCGTCATGTGGATGCGATGCCCAACTCTGGCCAGTCTGCACAGGGCCTGAGTGAACAGTCTGTGTCAACAATTGGTATTGAATTCTAGATCTCTGTTTAGAGATTAAATGCCTACTGAACTGACCAGTACCTAACAGGGCTCCTCCTCCCTTTTTCATATTATCAACATCTACAGGTATTGGCAGGCAAAAGAATAGAAAGACTTAAGTGGGATGCTTCTCAATCATACTGCCTTCCAAGTTTAATGACCACTGAATTTGTTTTATTTATATTTATCCATTTAATTTACAGCCTGCATTTTCTGTGACATGATGTGCAAGCCAGCTTACAACAAGGTTAAAAGTAACGTATATAAAACTCTGACGATAAAAAAGTTAAAACTAACTAACTTAAAACACAACAAAACACTATCAAAACCACATTAATTTAAAAAGCATAAAAAGTTTAGATATGTTACAATAAAGATAATTTTACTCCCATCATAAAAATACTCTTCTGCACAATCAGCTGGTTATCAAATGCTTGTTATCAAATGGTTATCAACTGCTAGACAAAGGAGAGAAGAGAGGAGGCCAGGTTGGCCTTCCATGGAAAGCAAGGTAGGAGGAGGTGGTGTGGCCTCCCAATGTTGTTGGACTGCAATTCCCAACATTCTTCACTATTGGCCAGTGGGAATTACAATCCAACACCTGGAGATTTGCAGTTTGTTCATCCCATGCCAAGGAGTTTATCATACGACGGAATTTGAGGGTATAATCCAATGGCAATCTGAACGCAATCATAGGGTTTCATGTTATTGAGTATGAGTGTATCTCACGCAATTTCGGGCAAAGGGGAAGTCATTCCGAACGCAATCATAGGTTTTATGTTAATGTGTATAAGAGTATCCCATGCAATTTCGGGCAATGGGGGGGTCATTTTCGGGAAATGAGAAGTCATTCTGAACGCATTCTGAACACAATTAGATTTCATGTAAATTCGCTAAATTAGCGAATTTACGTGAATTCGAATTGGCTTAATTCGAAATTGGGAGAAATTCCTCCCATGTGATGAGCTCCAATGAGACAAACCACTTTGGATGCAATTTTGTACCACTAGCCTAGGAAAAAGTATCACTGAACACAATGGAAGTAGCCTTAAAGTATATATGCACATGATTGTGATGGAAAAGACTTGTAAAACCAATTTACTTGCTTGTTCCCAATGAATTTGATGAACCCACATTATCCTTGGGATTATTGCATCTGGGTCTGGAGGCATCATGCACAAAATGAATTATGGAAGTAGCCTCCCCCAAATACTACAGGAGTTAATTTTCTCCAGTTTGGAAAGTGCTGTGGAAATATACATTTTCTTTTCAATTACTGAAATCCTGTGAGTTCCAAAGACAGGAGTCTGTGACAATCTGAAGGTTGCAAAACTGTAAGGTTATAGTTTCCAGCAGATCAGGCCAAACTGCCTGAGCAGGATTAAATACCACAGTCTTTCCAGGAGCTAAATATCATAAATCTTTCCAGGACCAAAAATAGCTGTAGAATGTTTTTTAAAAAAATAATTCTGACAAACTTTTGGGAATAGTTTTTAACGAAAAAGTCACTTTAATAATGTGGCATACTGCTTTTTTGTTTTCTTTTTAAACTGATATGTTTTAAACTGTTTTCATTTTGACAGATGATATAATTACACCTTTTAATGCTTTTACCTGTATAGTATTTGCTTTTTATTTTGGTTTTTCTAAGTTGCTTTTGTCAGAAAAGGTGGGATACTAAATCAACAAATGAAGAATTGTTCACAATATTAACTCCTTCCAACATGCAGGGAAGGGTTGGGGAAAAGTCAATGTTTCTGTAGCATTGACACCAACTGTATTGCCTTTGGTTCCTTGCATTTCCCTTTCTTCCTCAGTGTTCTAGCAATGTGTCTTGAAAACTTCCACCTTCCATTGTTGAAAACATTTTTGAAAACATAATACAGTACACCACAAAAGAAAATGAAGAAGGAGATTTAAAATGTTGCGGATTACTAAAACAGCTTGAATTAACCAGTTTATTAAAAAAATGCATACCTTCATACATATATGAACATAGCCCAATCAGCAGTATATATGTGTGTGTGTGTGTGTGTGCGTGCGCGTGCGCGTATATGTTTGTATGCAAGCCTTCAAGTCACTTGTTGACTTACAGTGACCCCATGAATTTCATAGGTTCTCTTAGGCAAAGAATACCCAGAGATGGTTTTGCCAGTTCCTTCTTCTGAAATACAGCCTACAGCACCTGGTATTCCTTGGCGGTTTCCCATCCAAGTGCTAACCAGAGCTGGTCCTGTGTAGCTTCCGTGATCAAATGGGATCCACTGTCTTTAAAGTGTTTAGGGCCCTTCCAATCAGAATTAGACTTTTTCAAATGGGAGGGCATTTTTGGATAGAGAAGCAATACGAGAGACTGGCATAAGGGTCTCATCAGGATTTTAATTCCTAAAACTGTATGAATTTTGCATGAAAGATACAAGGCTGAAACCTATGTCTATTGCGCTGAATTCTTAAGAAGATCCTTGTTGTATATGTTAAGCCTCTAGGAAAATGTATGTTGATTGGCATTCAGTATTGCAGTTATGGATTCAGAAACACAACTTATGGATCTTTACCCACTACAGTCCACAGTGATAGAATCAAGTTCAGTTCTAAAAGATTATATTGTATTTGGGCTGCATTATGAGAAGGAAAGACTCATTAGAAAAGGCAATGATGCTAGGAAAAGTGGAAAGCAGCAGAGAGAAAGAAAGATTACATGCCACCGAGGCCATCGGCTTGAGCCTGCAGGATGTAGGGAAGTAGAAAATAGGGTTTTTAAAAAATGTCTCATTCACAGGGTTGCAATGATTCAAGGTCTACCTGTGGGAGGTTAACAACAACAATATGGAACAACCATCTGTTTCATATTTAATAAGAACAAGTAGTTTTACTATAACACTACATAAGTGTCATCCACCTTAACACCCAGAAATCAGATTGTTAAGGTAGGTTTGATGGAGGCAGGGTGTTGGCCAGGCAGTGTTACTTATTTACACTTATATAAATAAGTAGCCAGTGTAGAACATCAGCAATGGAGTATTAAAGTGGGTGGAAAACTGGTCTGGTGGGTTTCAGTTTTTCTCCAAAATTATCAATGAAGTTAACTAGCTTTTCAAATATTTTTATTACTACTACAAAATCAAAATCATTATACAAAAAACAAAGCAAAATATAAATAAAGTCCTCATTCCTCATGAACACATAAGCATGTTACACCTGTACAAGCCTGTACATCACTTGATGGTTATGAAGATGTGGCACAGCCAGCCTCGACGATCGCTAGGGAAAAACAAGTTGATGTGCTAATGGATTTGTAACTCTCTCTTTTTCAACAAACGATCCTCTCTCCTTCCTGCCATATTATAGTCCTCTCCATTTTAAAAATCATTTGCCATATGGCATGGAAAATAAACAAGCTATAAACTCCTTTGGCCAGCCAGGGCAGGCATATGGTTCTTTGCATCTTGCATCACTGCACCGACATTGTCATATATTCTATTTCTGGTGTATAAATAGAGTTAATCTTACAGTCTAGGTTAATGGGATACTTGTGTATTGACAAGTGTATGATAGAATCCTTCTAGGGCCAGCAGTTGGCTATGAGTTCCTTTTTCTATTACTTTGCCATTCTGGATGACTGCTATGATGTCTGAATTCTGGATAGTTGACAATCTATGGGCAATAACAATGCAGGTTCGACCTTTTCTAGCTTCATCTAAGGCCTTCTGGACAACCTGCAGGCAAAAACAAAAGACAAGCATCTTTACAATGACAGAACAAATAGAACACACAATCCCTTTAGATAAATTTTAACTATTCAACTATTTATTATAGATGAAAGGTAAAGGTTTACAAACCTTTTCACTTTCTGTGTCAAGAGCTGACGTAGCTTCATCCAAAAGAAGAATTGCTGGTTTTCGGACAAGGGCACGGGCAATGGCTATTCTTTGTTTCTGTCCTCCTGAAAGCTGGGCTCCTTTATCACCTACTCGAGTATTGTATTTCTGTAGTTTTTTGTTAAAAAAAAAAAAAGACAGACCACAGGCTGTGTTACATGTTGTGAAAAAATTACCAAGTTGCAAGGCAATATTAAAAGTCTTATGCAATGTGCTGTACAAAGTTAGAAATAAATGAGAAAATAACAATGTAATATATTTAAATTAAATTGTAAAGGTTTTCTCATATAGCATTATATCCTGGTCCATTCCAATTCAGGCTATTTTTGTAACCTTTTTCAAAAGGAGGTGAGTTTAATAGTTTGTTTACTGGATCTAGAGAATTCTGCAGTCAAATATATGGTTTTAGGCTTAGCAGATAAAATGCCTTTTGCCCAACTTTAGAGAAATAGGGCAATCTGGAAGATTACACATGCCTACTGGAAACATCTTCCTTCCTTCCCTTTAATGAGAAAGTAAAAAGGGTGCAACATATCCTCTTAACATTTTATAGATAAAAATTGAGACATGGGTAGCCAAGCAACATCTAAGTGTGGGTAAGAAGGCAAAAGTTATATATGAAGAACACACAAGCTTCATAATCCAATACTCAAACCAATATACCACAGTGGTGCCAAACACTAATATCATTGATCCTAACTGGTCTAGCAATTGGAGTTAATTAACTGTTATCCTGTTTTTCTCCTGGGACAGGACCCAGAGCTAAAGCCTTAGAGGTAAGTGAAAGGGTTTTTGTTGTTGTTACGTAGAGATTTTATTAGTTTTTGAGAGGATATATTATACTTTTTTTAAAAAAATGAAAAGCCATGTCAGGAAATCCTTCATTGTACAATTCCTTTAGCTCGAGATTATAAAAGAGCAATTTCATCATTAATAGAAGCAGTGAATTTTCATTTCAGAAGGCCACAGGGTCTGTTTCACCATGCTGCTCAAATAAGCCAAAAAATCAACTTGATGTGCACCCAGATTTACTAAGATGTCAATTCCCTTGTATAAAAGACTTCCTGTGAGATAGATGTCTACAGGGATGCAGGCTTAAATATTTAAGGTTGGAATTCTAAGTATACTTAGGTTACAGGGAGAACAAGCTTTCCAAGCCAACATGTATGTTTTCCAAGCTGGCATGCTAAGGACTTCGCTACAGGCCTAAAATGGGCTTCAGACACACCTTTTGCTAGACTGCAACCCAGTTTTTTTCAAAACAATGTCAGTAAGACAGTGATTTTAGGTAGTGCTCCTTTTGTGTTTTGTTGTTTAATGAAGATGAACCATGCAAAGTGAGAGAGACATTTTTGTTGAGAAAGAAAGTGATAAACAACTAACCTCTGGGAGGTTTTGTATAAAGTTATGAATGTTAGCTGCTTTAGCTGCTTCTTCAACTTCTTCCTGGCTGACCACTCTGCTGTTGTCACCATACTGGATATTCTCTGCAATACTGCAGTCAAACAGAATAGGTTCCTGCTGTACAAGGCCCAGTTGGGATCTTAGCCACTGAATATGCAGAGATTTGGTATCCATTCCATCTGCAAGCTGCAAATCGGAAGAAAAGTTTAGAAATCCTCATTGCAAAATTTAAAATGAGATCCTGCAGACCTAATTTTGAAAGTAAAAAAAATGGCAGCTTAATTGATTTTAATGGATAATTTACTAGTAACAAATGCATCTGTATTAATTTTAACGCACTGCTTACAATATGCAGCATTTGTCCAGATTCCATGAGCTACATGTGGCTCTTTCTACTCAAGTTTGCCTAGCTTCCCTTCTTCATAATACACCAGTATCAGTAGATACTAATTACTAAATCATTATTTAAAACTAATTACTAATATCTACTAATTCATATTAATACATACTAATCTATTAATTAGTAGTTTGTTATGGTACTAGAGTAGGATTGAGTCATGGCAATTAAAGTGGATTATTTCTGCAGCCTATGTTACCAGGAAGCAATGGTGGCAGCTGGTGGCTTCCATGTCAATAGACTGGTTAACCATACAATAGGACCCCTATATGCACAGGACCAGTAACTGTGGTTTCATTTACCCACATCCAGGCATCTGGAGGTTCTCCAGCATGACTCCATCATAACTGGACATATATAGTTTGTCATTATCTGTGATTTTTGCTATCCGTAGTAAGTCTAGGACCATATCCCATATTGGTACAATATCCAGTAGGCTTTAGATATTAGTTCAAATTTTAAAGGAGGTATTTGAAGTGCTGAACCTATTTTGGGGTTGGCACCTTGGGTAGCTCTGTTAAAATATGGGCTAAAACCTGGTGGATTCACTACCTCTCTGATAGGGAAGCCACCAGCTACCTCAGTAGGATGCCATTAAAAAGCAATAGCAACAGCAAGTACATTTCTATACTGCTTATCAGTGAACTAGCACTCCCAAAGCAGTTTACAATGTGTAAGCCAATTACTTCCAACAAGCTGGGTACCCGTTTTACCGACCTACAAAAAGATGGAAGGCTGAGTGCACCTTGTATGTTATCTTCACCCTGGTCATGACATGTGAAAATACTTGCTTGTATGGACTGCTGCCATTTCATTGTGAGTTTCTACAATCTTGCTCCTCTTGGGAGTGAGTGAAGAGACTCAAAAGGAACAAGCGATTCATAAAAGTAACCGTATGCATTGCAGCTGGTACAGGAATGGTCTATTGAAGAGATATTTTGCTGTACAGTTTGTTCCAGACTAAAGTATAAGCACAGCCACTGACTCACCACTTGTCCTGATCCTGGGTCATAGAATCTCTCTAAAAGTTGAATGGAGGTGCTTTTGCCACAGCCACTGCTCCCCACCAAGGCCAGAGTCTGCCCTTTGTTAACCTTTATATTGAGCCCTTGCAAAACCTGAACTTCTTGTCTTGTTGGGTATACAAAATGTACGTCCTTGAATTCAACATTGCCTTCAAATTTCTCCTGTTGAAGGGAGAGAAGGAACATAAAAAACAATTTTTGTATTTTTTAAGAAACAAAAATAGTAATCCAGGGAAACACGATACCTGTCTCTTCATCAGGCATTGAACATAAGATAGTAGTTATGTCTTCTTCTTTCCTTTGGAATGGTGGTATATAAATACATACATACATACATACATACATACATTTTATTATTATTATTCTCCACTCCTCACTCCAGTAACAGAAAAATTCTTTCCAAAGAGTTTGGAATCCTCCAGAATTGTATGGAATGCAGTGAAAAGTGGGGAAACATGAGCAAGTGGAATGTCACTTAACTTTTGTGCCACCAAAAGTTTTGCAGAGCCTTGTAAGAAAGTCTGCCTTGTTCAAGGGGGGTCTTTTCCTTCTCAGAGAGGATTTAGGAGGAGGAGGAAGAGGATAAATGGAACACAGCCATAGTATCCCTGCAACTTTAATCTTAGATGGCCCAGTCAACTTCCAGACCTTAATTTGATTAAGATTCTGTGGCAAGATTCAACATGACAGAATTGGAGGAATTTTGTCAAGAAGAAATAGCAAAAATTACAGCATCCAGACATGCAAAGCTGCCAGAGACTGCCGAAGAGGACGCTGATGTTAAGGCTGCCAGAGGTGTTTCCACTCCATAATCAAAGAGGGGAGTTCTTATGCAATCCACCAATTCTCCTCTGCTTTTGTTTACTTAACGTTTGTCCCACAATAAAACTATTTTGCACATTTACAGTGTTGAGTATCTTGTGTACATCAAATAAAAAACAATGCCAATTCAATCCATATCAATTTCAGGTGGTACCACAACAAAATGTGGAAGCCACGCCAAAATAATTGTTAATTTTTATAGCATCAATATATTATTTAAAATCTGCTGAAGACAGGAAGAATTTATATCCCCCCTCCCCCCATTTCTAACGATTACTCCTCTAAGACAATTTATATGGCATTTACTTTCTTGATTTGGTTCGTGCATATCCAAAACCAGTTGGGAAGATTTCTACCAATTTCAAAAATACATTTCAAATGGTCTGACTTAAAACCTTGGTTATATGGAATACAGGTAATACACTTGGGGAGGGGGGGCAGCTCTGAGGGACAACCCAATTAATTTTTCAATGGATTTTCACCAGATTTGGAGGGTGAAATACAGGTGATATTCAACCAAAATACAGATTAAGTGGCATACACAAAATTCTCTTGGGGGAGGAAGTGGTGGAGTGATCCCTTTTAAATTTTGTTATACAGAGCAGTGAGCAACATTTGAGAGACTTCAGTGAGTTGAAGTAAAAATCAATTATTGAAATTTGCTGTATCTACATAACTAAAATTTATTTGCTTGGGAATGGCCTTGGGAAGCCTGGCAATAAATAACTACTTAAACGGAAGTAAAGTTTCTGTCAGCCTATTATTGCATCATACATAAATGGTTGGATGGATTCTCACAAAATTTGGAACAGATATTTGGGATGTTATGACTTAACATATAGGCTATGTGGTATGTGTGAAATTCACTTTTTGGGACCCTGCGGGAAGCCCCAAATTCAAACAAACTGGTGTCTTTAGCAGTGAATTGGCAGAGGTTCATTTTCTGAAATGCAACTACAGTTGGCCCTCCTTATAGGAGGCCTTGCTTTCCGCGGCTTTGAGCTCACGCAGCAGGCAAGCCCAGGCAGAAATAATGGGGCATGTAGTCACGCCGTGCATCCCATGTGCTGCTGCGAGCACGCACCCCATTATTTCTTATATGGCTTAAGCATATGCTCTTTTCCCCCAAATGTGGGGTGTGTGTGTCCGAAACATTGTCTGTTATTCAGACTAGAGCTGAAGAAAGCAAAATAAGCAAATATTGTGTGTGTTGTGCATGTCTTCAAGTCATTTCCAGTTTATGTTAATCCTAAAGCAAACCTATCATGGGGTTTTCTTGGTAAGATTTGTTCAGAGGCAGTTTGCCATTGCCTAGCACTGAGGGTGACAGGATGTAGTGCTGCCTGTTTATTCTATCAGAAAGGCATAACAGTTGATTTAATGAACTAAAAGGAATAAGTATTGTCTTGCAGGACCTTACCGGTTTTTCACCCTCTTCGCTATAGCTGTCAATTAGTGGCTTCCGATCCAAAAGTTGAAAGATTCTTTGGGCAGAGACTTTAGATTTACTAAAATCAGGTGCAATAGAATTACTCTGGCCAACGTTCATAGAAGCGAAAATCACTGAAGAGAAGACTCTGGAAATATATAAATATAAAAATTAAGGAGCTATCCTTATATCAGAAAACAAAATATAAACTTCTAACATCATATGCACTTCTGTAGTCAATTGCAGATGGCTATCAATATGGTGAACTGATTTGTAGCATTTGATTGATTATCATCAAGGATCCTCAGATACAAGGTGGAATATAAATATTTTAATACAATAACAAAATAATTAAATAAGAACAGTCCCTTTTTATCACAGCCTGTGAAATTACTATGTGGTGCAGTGGTTAAATGCCTATACTGCAGCCACTTACTCAAAACCATAAGGTTGCGAGTTCAAGACCAGCAAAAGGGCTCAAGCTCAACTCAGACTTGCATCCTTCCGAGGTCACTAAAATGAGTGCCCAGATTGTTGGGGGCAAGTAGCTTACAGTTGTAAACTGCTTAGATACTCCTTAGGTGGTATGAAGCGGTATATAAATCAAGCTGTTTTTTTGTTTTGTTTTGTTTTACCGCCAACATCGAATCAGCTTTAAATACTATACCATTTGTCGCATATCTATGTTGTCATATATCTATCAAAAAAACACTTTACCTATACAACACCTAAAGGTTTTTCCCCCCAGAATGGAACAGAGGCTTCTTGAGAAATTCAATATGTTATGCTTAAGAATGAGGTGGAAACAGGATAGAAACAGCCTGGATTTCAAGGAAAGTTACTTATTCTGTTACTAATAAAGTTGAAATTTTATTGCTTGGATTTTCCAACTCTTTGTCTCCAAGTGCCCACATAGACAAAGAGGGGAGGTGCCACTCCCCGCATTAATATCCTTCCAGACTATTTTAACTGACAACAACAAAACACAATTATCTTGACAACATGTAGGCCTGTCACTCTAATATTGTCAAGATTTTAAAAGCATTGTTGGAGGAGGTTAAAGGTCTATCTATTCCTGTTTCCCACAGTGACCAACTATATGCTTTATTATCTTTACAGTGTGAAGATAATAAAGCTTTCCATAGCTGACATTCACTAACTGTCTCCTTCTGAACATGGAAGTTCCACTATAGCTAACATAGTAGTAAACAAAAACATATGTAGCTGTGTTAGTCTGGAATATCAGTGAGAAAGGATCTTGTAGTACCTCTGAGACTACGAGCGAAAGAAGTTGAAGCATAAGCTTTCATAGACTTGGTTTGAGGATGTAGCTGAAGTCTATGCAAGCTTATGCCAAAACATCTTTTGCTCATAGTTTTAAAGGTGCTACAACATCTCTATGCGTAGTAGCAGTAGTAGAAAGTATCCAAAAGATTTATCCTCCATGTTGTTTCTGCCTGTCTGAATGACAAAGAAGAACAGATCTCTTTCACCAGATACCATGTTGTACACTTAGAGATGCACAGTTTCATTGCACATTTGGTTTTAAAAACGCACCAGTGTTTGAATACCTTGGTATAATACAATATAGATCTTTAGAAACTCAAAAGATAAACTCACATAAAAAGTTGTTCGAAGTTCATGTAGCAATGGGTGATAAGCCATGCTCCAAATCTGAAGACAGCAGCATTTATAAAAAAGTTGGTACTATTGGATATTGCGTATGACAGTGCACTAAGAGGAGCTTTCTTCAGAGAATCCCTAATAGGAACAAAAGCCATTGGGAAAGAACCACAATTTGTTATGAAAGAGAGAGGAAAAAGAGAGAGAAAAATATGTGGGGGGCATTGATACAGAATTCTCTAAGAAGAGTAACATTTTGCCCCATCTGCACCTTACTTAAGACATGAATCCTCAACCCTTGGTGGGGCAAGGGAATTACACCTGTTGGCCCATCTTCCCTACAACTGTCCCATCTTGGGATGTGGCTCTTATGTTCATACTAGACAAAATATGCATTATACAATTCCAACTATGTAGATCCAATAATGCAGTTCTTACCAGTCACAACTGGGCAAATAGGTATTCAAGTGTGCTGTTAATGGATTCTAACTATGTCTTCATCACTTGTACATTGTGCCCAGTTATAAGTTGAGAACTAGAGCTTAGGAAGATGAGTCAAAATGTTCGGTGGTGCATGGTCATGCCTCACTGCACAATGAATATACTGTACTCCACTTAATTTAATTAGCTTGAATTGATTTTTAGTTTCTACAGTTTATTCATATAAATTATTTGCACATACGTATTAATGAAAGTGAATGTGAACGAGGGCGATGTAATAGTTTGAGTGTTCCAGTATGACACCGGAGACCAGGATTCAGATCTTGGCTTGGCCATGAAAACCCACTGGGGGACCTTGGGCAAGTCATTTCTGACTTATGGCGACCCTAAGATGAACTTATCATGAATGAGGTTTTCTTGGCAAGATTTGTTCAGAAGAGGCTTGCCATGGCCTTCCTCTGGTGGCACAGTGGTTAAATGCCTGTACTGCAGCCACTCACTCAAAACCATAAGGTGGCGAGTTCAAGACCAGCAAAGGGCTGAAGCTCGACTCAGGCTTGCATTCTTCCAAGGTCGCTAAAATGAGTACCCAGATTGTTGGGGGGCAAATAGCTTACAATTGTAAACTGCTTAGACACTCCTTAAGGGTGTGAAGCGGTATATAAATGAAGCTGTTTGTTTTGTTTTTTTGTTTCCCCTGAGGCTGAGAGTGTGTGACATGTCCTAGATCACCAGTGGGTTTCATGGCTGAGTGGGGAATTGACCCTGTGTTTTCAGAATTGTAGTCCAACACTCAAACTGCTTTGGACTCTTTCAAACGGGGAGGAATTTCTCCCAACTCTGAATGGAGCCAATGCGGATTCATGCAAATTCGCTTGTTTAGTGAATTTACATGAACCCCTGCTCCGTTCAGAATTACTTCCCATTACTCGAAAATAACCCCCTCCTGCCCGAATTTGCATGCAAAGCTTTAATTCGCAATAACGTAAAACCCATGATTGCATTCGAATTGGCTTCCCTCTTGCCCGAATTTGCGTGCGAAGAGTTAATTCGCAATAACGTAAAACCCATGATTGCATTCGAATTGACCTTAAATTATACTTCCAATTTAGCCTTGTATGAAAGAGTCCTCTGTCTTGTTGACTCTCTACTCCCATTACAAGTATTAAAGCAAAGGAAGTACCAACTTGATCACATGCAATGGGGGGAAGGCAAATACCATGACCTTCTGCTTAGGATTTATCTAGATTTGTCAGATGCTCCAGGCTGTCCCTGGAGTATTCTGGCACCAAATTCCACCTGAATTTCCCCTTTACCTGATGTGGGTGTTTAGTGAATGATGGGCAACTGCCTTCCCATGTGGTCCCTGCAAGCTGCCCACTGCCACTGGGCATCTCCTTCTGACCTCAGAGCAACTTGCATCCATAGAGCAACTCAGCAAGGATACTTGCAGGGACCATATGGGAAGAGAGCTGGCTGTCATTGCCATGTTTTTCTCCCATTTTTTTTGGAAAGCCTTGAGCAAACGGTAAGCCTTTCTAATGAAGAGCAAGGGGCAAAAAAATCAAATTGGGTCCAGACACTGTGTAAAGAGCCTGGCCTGATTCAGGGCTTTGGGGCTATATAGTGTGGTGTAGTGGTTTGAGTGTTGGACTACAACTCTAGGGATCAGGGTTTGATTCCCAGCTTAGCCATGAAACCCACTTGGACATGTCATACTCTCTCAGCCTCAGAGAAAGGCAGTGGCAAACCTTTTTTGAACAAATCTTGCCAAGAAAACTCCATAAGTTCATCTTAGGGTCACCATAACTCAGAAATGAGTTGTCCCAAGGTCACTCAGTGGGCTTCCACAGTCGAGCCAAAATTTGAAAGCCCCCAGAAAACAAAATAGTTTGAATGATCCTGCTGTTTTCTTCCTCCCCATGTTCCCTCTGTATCTCTCCCTGTTTCTCTCAAAATCTCTCTGTCTCTCTATATATCTTCCTAAAATATAATTCAGACATAAAACCATATCCTGTAAATAGAGCATTTAATTTGCATCCAAGCTTTATTACCTGTATGGCCCCTCTAAGCTTGCTTTGTATCTTTCAAAAAATCTGTCTTCTCTTGTCAAGGAAACCACCGTTCTTATATTTTCCACAGCTTCTGTTGAAATCTAAGATTGGGAAGAAATAAAAAGAGTTTGAAGTTGGTTACAGATGGCCAGTGTGGCAGATAAGAAGACATCTGGCTGGTAATGAAGAAAAGAGCTCAGAAAAGTCAAAAGAGAAAGGTAATCTGAGAGAAATCTGAAGTCAGGATGCGTGGACAGCAGAAGGTTGCGCTTTGAGATTGTGATGAAGCTTTAAGAGGTCAGCAGAGACAAGCACCAGAAAAAATCAGTCAGAGGTCTGATCAGCAACAACATTTGATGGCCAGGGTTATTTTTGACCTAGCCATAGCCAGGCACTTTAGATAAGAGAGCACTTACTCTTCCAGCTTCTTCAAGGGCTTTTTGATCCTTTGCCGCATGACCAGCCATGGCTTTAAATCTAATGCCATGTGCACCAGCAATTAAGGGAATACAGCCCAGGATGAGCAACGTTAATTGCCAACCATGTACAAAAGCGATAATAAGTGCAGTAACAAGTGTGAAAAAATTCATGGTTAATAAGCTCAGTCGACTTCCAGTAGCCTAAAAGTAAAGGAAACAAACACTATGTTCTCATTTTGCCAGCACAAAGAATCTTTTTAAAGCCTCAGTGAGTGTAGTCTTTTCATTTTAAAACTGCAAGTTTTAAAAGCAATATGACAACTCAATCTTTCATTCTCTTACTAAAATCGTGAGTTAGTCAGAATGACAAGTTTAACCAAGAAAGTGCTCTGCTCTTGCCAAGTCATGCTACTAAACTTTTTAGAAAGCCACAGTAGTCTCACACAATAGCAGTTTCTTTACACGGCTTCTCTTTGATAGTTAGCACAAGCAATTAGGATTTTTAGCAATGCACCATGGGATGAATGAAAAGCCACCTCTTCATTCCAACATGATGTCAGCAGGCAATACTACAATAGTCTTAGTATTGCAACGAACTCATCCATGGGCAATTCAGCAGTGCAAATCATCCCTTTGCTTGTCCTCTCTTGGCCCTCTGTCCTGTGGCTTATGTACAGGATGAAAAAAATTCAGCGTATGGCAGGCTGCATCATTGACACAGTGGCCACAAAATAAGACACAGACAGTTGAGAATTTAAAGTGTATCAAGAACAGATTTACTATGCTGATTTCTGAAACATCTCCATGGTTCAAACACTACAATTAGTATGTAATACAATACATAATAATAATAATAATAAAAAACTTTTATTTATACCCGGCTTTTTGCCATAGCAATCAAAGCGGCTTACAGAATTTAAAAAGATACAACAATATATATAAATACCCCCCTTAAAAAAGAATTAAACAAATTACAATTAAAATTTTCATAACAATTAAAAATAACATTTCAATTAAAACAGAAAAAGTATGAAATAGTAGAAAACATACTCCTTTAACTTGAGAAGCATCAGTTGCAAGTCTGGTTAGCAGAACACCAATTCCATTGTTATGGTCATCAAACCATCCAATTTCCTAAAAATAAAAAAGTAGTTCAAACCACATTTGCATCTAGCAAACATTTCTTGTCAAAACTCAGAATTTTGAGGTTATTTGATCAATTAAATGTTCACTAAACTGAACATCAAGGCTTAGAATTCAGAAACATAGCTGTGTTAGTCTGGATTATCAGTATGCATAGGGATCTTGTAGCACCTTTGAGAGTAACTGTGTAGAAGACGTTATAGCATAAGCTTTCATAGACATCTTATGTTAAAACACCTTCTACACAGATAGTCTCAAAGGAGCTGCAAGATTCCTGTGCATATCAAGGCTTAGGTTCATTGTTTTCAGGCTAAATATTGCTGACGGTTACCAAAATTATTAGTGTTTTTTTTTTAAAAAAAAATTGGTTTGTTAACTAACTCAGCTAAACAAATCAACATTATCTTCACTTGAAAACTTTGGAACAATCCTTAATAGAGTGGTCTTCAAAATGTTGTGGACCTGTTTGAACTTTTATTGGTCCCAGGAATGATGAGGAAGGGGGACAAGCCCCTGTCTGAAACACTATAGAGTTGCTGCCAGTGTGTGTAGACAGCACTAAACTAGATGAATTGATTATCTGACTTGGTATAGCACCTTCCTACATATCTGTGTTTTTGCCTAAACTGTCCTAAAATAATTTGGTGCACATTTTTATGAATACTCTTTACCCTGAATATGTAATACATATGTATCTTTACTTTGATATATTGTAATGTGAGACATACAGGGAAGCCAATGGATCAAAGGCCCAGTGCACCCTAAAACTGCATTCTTGTTCTCTCATATATACTATATTCTGTTGCTACCTGTCGAAGCAATGCTTTGAATGAAAATGAGCGCAAACGCATAGTCAGAGCTTCCCCAGACTTCCCAAACATGAATCCCTGAAAAAGAAAAAAAAAATACTTTAATAGTATATACTAGGGGTATGTTCCAACATTTTAAAAACCAACTTCCTGTAGATGGAGATGATATTGATTAGAACAGAGTGCAATATGAATCATGAAAATCCTTAACTTAAACTAAGTTGATGAGAGATTCCTGAGGGCTGACACTTCTCTGCTGTCTAGAAGGTGGAAGAGGCAAGAAAGGATTTAATTGTCCCATGAATGATTTGTTGCTGGAGCATTCCTGTTTTTTCCTGGGATAAGTCCTCTCTAAGTGAGATGTGTGGGAAAATCTTTGCCATGATCGTATGAATGTCCAGAGAAAATGCCTTTTTAAACCCCAGATTTCCCCTCATGTGATAAAGTCCTAAGAGTGAAGTGTGGTAATCTACTATGGAAACAAAATACCCTAAAGGCACTAGACCCCATCTGATCTTGGAGGCTAAGTGGTCAGCCCTGGATAGCACTTGGGTGGGAGACTGACAATGAATATTTTCAGAGAAAAGAAGTGGCAAAAACACCTCTGAGCATTTCTTGCCTAAGAAAATCCTGTGAAATTCATGGGATCACCATAAGTTGACCGGCAACTTGAAGGCACATAACACACACACACACACAAGGCATTACAGGGCATTTATCTTAATATCAATACTGGGAAAGGTTCTAGAACAGATCTTTAACCAGTTGACCTGTGAGCATTTAGAAATAATGTTATGATTACTAAGGACCTTATTACACTAGATCAATTTGGATTGAATCTGAAGTGACCTTGGAACTGATTTCTGTGAATTTGGTTGTTACTGAATTCACTAAATTCTGGGGTGACTTTGGATTGGGTTTGGATTGGGTTTGGAATGGCTTCATAGTAACAGCATTCATGTATGATAATTCAATGCGCATTCATGGGAATTAACTTGGATGGATGCAGAGTGATCCTAGATTGGGGCTGCAAAAACCCTTGTCTGATAAGGGCCTAAGATTCAGCATGCATTTCTAAAGAAGTCAAGCCAGACTAATCCCCCCCCCCCCCCCCCACAACTGAGGTACAAGCTTGGTATTTCAGGGGAATGTTGTTTATACAGTGTATCTTCTTTTTGGTCAGGCTACTGATAATGTTCCTCATGATATTCTTGTAGATAAATTGGTAAAATGTGGACTAGGTGATGTTCTGGGGATCAGATTGATGGGCTAAAACAAACCAGTGGCTGCTAATGGTTTCTTGTCATACTGGAGAAAAGTGGCAAATAGGTTGCTGCAGGATTCTATCATGGACCTAGTGTTGTTCAACATCTTCATAAACAATTTGGATGATGGAATAGAGAGCATGCTTATCAAATTTGCAGATGATACTAAACTTGGAGATATATATACATGAGATCCTTCATATTGGTGGGCTGGTCATCCACAGATTTGACTGCCTGCAGAATGCCATACCACATATTATTCAATTGCAGCACATGCATGTGGAAGCACTGATACATCCACATGCACATCACTGCTTCTGAATAATATGGGGTGTAACCATCCACAATTTTTTTGCTATCCACAAAGGATAGTGGTGGAACGGAACCACAATAGAAAGAAGGGCCCACTGTAATATCTAAGGAGATAGGATTCAAGAAGAACTTAAAGGACTGGATAATTGGGCCAAAATGAATTTCTACAGGCATAAAAATGTAGCATATTACATTTAGTTTGAAAAAAAAATCATATACACATATATAAGTTTGGTGGCTTTACAGCAGGATATGTGAAAAGGATCCAGGCATCACAAGCTAAACATGATAATGTAATGCATGGTGGAAAGCCAATGCAATTCTAGGCTGCATGAACAAATTATACTGTTCAGCTAAAGTGGAGTAGCAGTAGTCTGCTTTGGTCAGACCTCAAACAAGCTGCAATGTGTCCAGAGGAGATAAAGGGTCTGGAAACAAAGCCTTATGAGGAATGGCTCAGAGAGTTTGGACATTATCACACCACTCCTTTTCAGGGGCAGTCAAGCAATCAAAAATAAAATGGCAACATACCAATTTTGGAGTAGCCACCACCACACTGTTTGCATTCACGTGACAGGGCTTGCTGACCCCAATCACGCTGTCTTCCTGTCCTCTCCCTTAACCCTGCCTTCTCTCCCATGTCTTTAATATTTTTTAAAAAAACCAACTCCCCCCCCCCCAATTCCAGAGCTCTTTAGCCACAATTTAAGCTTTTAAAAATCATTTTGAAAACTTTGAAGCTTCAGAGTTCTGAACTGTGCAAAAACACAAGGATTTTATTTTTTAAAAAATAGCAAGGTGGAGGAGGGAAAAGAGGGAAGAGGGGACAGAGACACCATGTGACTGCCAATAGTGTAAGTGCCCCAGGAATGGCTTTTTGCACCTGGGGCATTGTGTGATTGGCAGTTCATGCACAGGTTCCCCATGTAAATGAAAAGGGATGGCTAGGGACAGGGCAGCTATAAGAGAGAAGTGGCACTGTGTGATCAGTTTCACTGATGCCACTTCCTTCCCAGGGGAATCACAATTCAAAAGTCGCGTGTGATAATCTCCTTTGACACATTTAGCTTGGAGAAGAGGAGAGGTGGCATGATAGCTTTTGTACATAACTAGTGTCATGGGCAAGATGCAATAAACCTGTTTTCTGTTGCACTAGAAGACAGGATCCAAAGCAAGAGATGCACGTTACAAGAAAAGAGATTCTGGCTAATCTCTAAGCACTTCCAGATGGTAAGAGTTGGTCAACAATGCACTAGTCCACCCCAGAAGGTGATGGGCTCTCCTTCTTTAGTAGTTTATAAGTGGAGGTAAATAGCCATTCTTGAGGTAGGGGAGACAAGATAGCCTTTGAGCGAGTTTGCATGAGTAAGTCATGTAGTCAAATCATGGTCACTGGGGGGGAAAAACAAATGTAGCTAACTGGAAGGTAATCAGAGTTCCTACATAGCAAGTCAACTGAAAACACGGTAACACTTTTTAAAATAGGTATTCCTTGTTTTTTATACTTCATGAGTATGTTTGTACATAATCATGGTGTCCTCAAATGTTATCAGTCCACTGTCTCTTTCAGATGTTCTTTTCTAACAAACTAATATTTACAAAGTCTTATACTAGTGCTTACCTGAATTACATATGTGATTAAGCTGATCACTCCCAGCATAAGAAACAACAGAGAATACAATACAGTACTTTGGCTTTTCTTTTTATCATCATGTTCTTGGAAAACCTGGATTGCAAAACATACATTTAATCACCACTGCAGAAAATAATTACTTCCAAAAATTCCATTTAGTTTAGTTTATGATTAGATCTGTAGAAACAACTGTTTCAGACTCTAGTACACCATTGCAAGTCAACTCTGATTCTTCTACTCTTTGTGGAGTCAGCTGACTTTTCTTCAGATGCCACCCTATCACACTGACTGCAACTGCCCCCTCAAGAGATTTCAGCAATTTCTCCCTTGTTTTTTTATGTTGCTTAGTATTCCCCAGTACCAGTGTTGTTTTTGTACCAAAATGTCTATATATAATTTCATACATATAATTCAAAGGGTGTGACTGACAAAACTCATTAATGCAGTTTTTTGACATTCTAGAACCAGAAGATCAAGGCCTTGATAAAAATATCTGGATACAAAGTTCCAGTTTAAGGGTTATTCAGATGGTGAAAATAATCTGGGTTGAATCTTCGTTCTTCAGATGCATTTTGAATGCATCCAATTAAGTTGGCAGAGGGCTGCCAAAAAAATCCAGGATAATCAATTAAAAT
This sequence comes from Urosaurus nigricauda, assembly GCA_034509955.1. Classification (NCBI taxonomy): domain Eukaryota; kingdom Metazoa; phylum Chordata; class Lepidosauria; order Squamata; family Phrynosomatidae; genus Urosaurus; species Urosaurus nigricauda. Next base: position 89,523,303 of record JAOEGL010000006.1, read on the forward strand.
AATTGCATTGTCAGCAGTGTGAATAACTGATGTGAACAGGCCAAGGATAAACCATGATATAGCAAGAGCTTGGAAAATGAATGCTAAAGTCTGGAGGAAAGCTACATGGAAGTCAAGTTACTTGTTTAAAATATTCATAGTTCACACATCATCTTAATAAGTCCCTAAAGTTACTCACAATTATAAGACACAGAAGGAAACACATACTTAAACAATTATAACCAACTATTAATACCATAATAAATAAGTATCACTCCACAACATGGATTAAACATTCCAGAATCAGGAAGGCACCAATAACATGGCCTTTTTTTCTAGCTGTCACCCACCTCTTCTCAGAAGGCAAGGGCACTTAGCAAAAGAACTATGATACAGATTTTAAAGAATGTGTTTTTCTCTCTTTTCTAATGTCGGCACCTCGACCAATGACACTGAGTGCTGTGAAAACTGAGCATACTTCTTCATTCAACACACAGCTGATCTCATATAGAACTCTATAGGTTGCTTTCACAAACTATACTGATGATCACCAATTTGGGCGGCTTTATGGAGAATAAAGCTACTATTCATGATGGCCATGTTGTACATTCAATGAGTCTGAAGAGGCATCCCTCTCAGAATGAATGCTGGGGAAAATCAGAGGGAGGTGTGGTTGTACTCACATCTTTCTCATGGACTTTCCATAGGCATCTGGAAGGCAACTAGACCTAGTATGGCTTTTCTCATTTTCTAGATCAAGTTATTTTAAGGATTAATAGCAGCACTCTGACCTGCAAAGCTTGAAAATAAAATGGCCATGTGATCTGGGAAAACCTGGGAGACTTAGTACAAAAAACCTACACTTTCAAAGCTTTGCAATACATGGTAAACATTTTGACCACCGCACTCTCTCTCTGTGCGTAGCTAGACAGAACAACCAACCCAAGTAGACAAGAATTTCTCCTTTTTCAATGAAAAAGGAACAAGAAAAATATTAAGAAAATGACAAAAAGACTTGGAGAATGGAAAAGAAAGATTTTGCAGAGGCTGTTTCAAAGGCTACTGAACAGTCCTACACTTACCCCAATGATTTTACCAAACACAACTGCAAATGCAGGAACAACACCGCCTCCAATGGCAGCAGCAATGACACCAAACACGATGTAGCAAAATTCTGGCTTATTCAGGGCCAGAATTCTGGAATAGGGCACCTCAGGAAGCTTCTCTTCCTGTAAGAAAATTAACTCCAGTTGTCATCAGAGGGTGAGAATACTTCAAGAGACAAAATAATTGCTAGGCAATTAAGCACATTAGCAAATTAACCACATTAACAACATAGTACAAAGAAATTAATATAAATCATTTTATAAGGAAACATGCTGTATTGTGTACATTGTACTATGTACATTGCTGATTTCCGTGATCTCAGAGCATTAATTGTTCATTCAGGAATGTGAACAAACAACAAAAAGAAACAAAACCAGTCTGAAAGAGCAGTTGAAAAGTCAAATGGAAGGTAATTTTAATTGATTAATTGTACTCTTACTGGCTTATATTATTAATGGTTAACAATGGCTAATTGGCATTTTATTTTGTTACTAACTGTGACTAATTGGAATTTATTTTGATCTCTTACTACTAATGCTTTGATGTGAAGAGCTGTGGGTTCAGTCTTACATTCTTTTTAAAATCATGGCTATCAGCGTTAAAATGAAATAAATGAAAAGGCCTAGAAAATTAATATAACCATATCAAAAAATTAATGTGCATATTCTGTATGCAGTTGAAATGCATACAAATACAGTATGTGGTGTGAGTTACCTGCTAGGGAGTTTGTGCATATCACCAGTTTGTCCTCTGCTCAATGACTATGTAACCATGTTTTGTGTGGCAAATACGTGATGTGACAGAAAGTACGCGGCCTTGTATCCATTCCATTTTACAGATTTCTGTGATGTGGGGGCCCGTTCAGACTACGTTATAAACCGGTTAGCAAACCGGTTTAAAATCAAGAAGTTCACACTGAAACCGGATTTAACACTACTGAATCCGGATTTTGCACACCCGTAGCGGGGTAAATCCCCCATAACCCAGGTTCTCCCAAAGCGGTGTATTTACCGTTTCTTTTGGGAAAAACCAGTTTGCGGGGAATGTGAACTTGGCTCCGATCACGATCGGGTCAAGTTCAGGGGAGGGGAGAAGGCCAGGGGGAGGAACATGCCTCCTCTCCAGGCAAAATCGGGCATTTTAAAATATTTTTTTAACTGTATTTTTAATTAATTAATTAATTATTTTATTATTTTATTTATTTTAGAGTTATTTTATTTATTATTTATTTATTGTATTTTATTGTATTTTATTTATTAGTAATTTAATTGTATTTAATTGTATTATATTTTAGTATTTTTAAAATATTTTTTAATTTCTTATATATTTTTTTTAATTATTTTTTTCAGTTTGACAGCTTATGCGCATTCTACGAGGCTCCTTTCCCATCCAATTTTATGAATGGGGAAAAAGGGAAACTCCTGTCCATATATGGATTGGGGTTCCCTTTCATGGGGCCCTTTAAAAATTGAAATTGAAATTTTCTTTTTCCCCCTCAGTTTGACAGCTGTCATTCGCATTGGCTGTTCCGTTTTTATGAATGGGGCAGAGGGGGAATCCCTGTCCATATATGAACTGGGGTTCCCTTTCAGGGCCCCATTCATTCTTTAAACTGGAGGGGAATGAATGGGGCCCTTTTAAAGGGACAGGGATTCCCCCTCTGCCCCATTCATAAAAACGGAACAGCCAATGCGAATGACAGCTGTCAAACTGGGGGAAAAAAAGAAAAAAAATATTTTAAAAAATACCAAAAAAATACAAAAAAATCCAATAAATTACTAATAAATAAAATGCAAGAAAATACACTAAAGTACAATAAAATACAATGAAATAAATAATAAATAAAATAACTATAAAATAAAATAATACAATAAATAATTAATTAAAAATACAATGGAATATAATAAAATATTTAATAAAATATTTTATTTAATAAAATATATATTAAATTAAAAAATAAAAATAAAATATTAAAACATATAATAAATAATAATTTAAAAAGTACTGGGAGGAGGAGGAGGAGGAGGAGGAGAGGAAAGGATCGCCTCAATCCGCACCGCTCCCAGCCAAATGCTCCATGCGCATAAGCTGTCAAATATTAAAAAATATAAAAAAAAAAACACAAGCATCTTGCGCGGCCAATGGCTGCATCAGACGTCACCATGACATCATTTGATTGACAACCAAGAGGCTCCATCTTTAATCGTTACTTTTGCGTGTATGAACTTCGTTGGGGTAAAATGCACCGGGAAGCCTCAATGGGGGCAAAAGGTAGTATGAACTCCTCTCTGGACAGAATCGGTTTGCCATGATCGATCTCATCTGGATCAAACCAGGGCAAATGGGCTAGTCTGGATGGGGCCTGGGAACTGGAGCAGCCATTATACTATAACAGCCATTTTGTGAACCATCTAGTCTCCTCACCAGGGCAGCCATTTTGAACACCCATATTTTCAAAATTCCAAATGTGCCTACCGATTTCAAAAGTCTGGGGACTTTTGGCTCTTAGAATGTCTCTTGCTGACTGGCAATACAACCTTTGCAACTGAAATGTCAATCTGCACCTTAGCAAATCAAACAGGAGTTCAGCTACAGGCTTTGCCCAAATCTTGAGCTTGAGATGGGTCATCTGTCTCTATTTTTAAATGTGTTAGAAGCATTCATGGATTTATCTGATCATTCACTGCATCCTTACTTAATAAAGTTTCTTTTTCCTTTCTTTTTTAATCTAACAGTGGTCCCAGGGTTGAATACACAGGAATTCATGGTGGATATATAGAAAGCTAGCTGACTTTTGTTTCAGCATGCAAAATATTTGGGTCAGAGTTTGATGCTAAAAAATGAAGGTAGTCTTGAACCGAGTATAGTGCATTCATTTCCGGAGCCACTTGGAACCACTTTCTGGAAATATCATCACTATATTCAATCCAAGGGTGATTTTTTTTTTCTAGGATGAAACTGAAGTGATGGTTTCTCCATCTGATTTACTTCAGTACTGATACTATTTCTTTACCAAGTTTAGTTCTTTCCTTACAATAGTTCTTTTACAAGACATATTGGAACATACTATCACAATCATTAGATAAATCTTTGGAAATCTTGATTTCATATTTCAGCTCTAGCCAAAATATGAATCCATCAGTATTTTGACTTGGGATGTCATCAACTCTGAACCTGAACAATGATCACACATTGCACAATTTACAAATAATAATGAGGATAATAATAATAATAATAATAATAATGCATCTAATAAGCTTAATAAAATAGAATGACCTATTTGGAATGTTAAGCTATCCTTGCAAGGTATATTAGAAAGCATCTTAGCACCAACCACTTTATCCTTCTTTGTTTTCTTCATCTTCATCTTCTTCTTCTTCTTTCTCTTCTTCCTTTCAGAGTATCTTTTAGTAGAAACCCTACTGATGCTGAGTCTGTTAGACATTCTTCGAAAGCTTCCTGCAGTAATTACTTCTGTGATTCCAAAAGGATTTTCCAAGATGTTTCCCTCAAGATCATTTAGCTCATCTTCCCCAAAGCTGTCTCCATCATCATCATCATCATCATCAGTTGCCTCCAAATCTGTCTCTTCTTCTGTTTTACTAGCTTGATCATCTCCATCATAAGACTAATGAAAAAATAATTCAATTTAAATAATATGTTAATTAATAATTGTGACAAAATGATAATTCAATATAAATATAAAATCTATATGTTTTTAAATCTATATGGATTTAAATGTCCAAGAAGCAAGCTTTAGCATAGCCCTGACTACAGTGCACCTGTGCCATATGCAGGCACATCATACACGGCTTCAAGTTTACGCTGAAGCCACACAACAATTAAACAAATGGTTTGTGCATCCATGGTGCGCTCACCGTGCCTTGAGTATGCACCCAATTGTTTGCAATGGGGCATGAGCATATGCAAAACTCCTCTTACATGGAAGGATCTGGAATAGATCCCCGCGTAAGGAAAGGGCCTACTGTACATGAAAGTTTTGGTACAAAGGACCCATTGTCTCTTATTACCTGCTGTGTTACAAGGGCATAGTAAACTCCTTTATGTGCCATGAGTTCATCATGTGTTCCTTGTTCAACAAGAACACCCTTCTCAAATCCCGCAATAATATCTGCTGTTCTGATTGTAGAAAGTCTGTGAGCAATCACAATGGTGGTACGCCCAGCCCTGGCCTTGGGAAAGAAAGAGGAAAAAAAACTGCAATAATATCAATGCCCTTACACAAAGGAAACCTGCAGAGAGATTGTTTAGGACAATCATACCCAGAGATTTTTGGCATATAACACATACTTAATAGCTCTTTCTAGTATATTCCTGTTAGTCTCCTCCTATACTTAACTATATATTAAAGCTCTCATTACCTTCCATGTTTGCTATCAACATTTGCTTCTCACATTTACTATTCAATCTATGACAATATTTATGTACTTTGACATAGCATTTATATACTTTGATGATATACAGTGGGTCCTTGGTATCTGCTGGGTTTTTTGGTTCCAGGACCCGACTCCTGCTTTGGATACCAAAATCTGTGGATGCTCAAGTCCCATTAAATAAAATGATATAGTGAAATGGTGTCCCTGATACAACATGGTAAAAACAAGCTTTGTTTTTTGGAATTTATATGTCTTAAAAAAATATTTTCAAGCCATGGATGGTTGAATCCACGAATAAAGAATCTGTGGATATGAAGGGCTGACTTTATTTTCAAATTGTGGAGGGTTAAATTCGTGGATGAAAAGGGACAACTGTACACTTCTTCAACTGATTTATTATTCATTCACAGCAGAAGCTCAGTTATTTTTATTAGAAATAGAATACATTGAGCCTCATCTTTGATAGCGTCCTGAGGCATGGCACAACATTACAGACAAACTTGAGGTGATGTGGGAGACCAGCAATTAGGAACTTTTAGTTTTTGTGTTGCTAAAACAGAAAACCTACAGAATCTCTCTGAAGATCTGAGAAATGATGCTGGCGGAAAGAGGGTTTAACTCCCTTGCTATAACTCTCAAAGGCCTTTCCCTGGTGCGATCACCTTGGCAAGGTTTTAGCCATAAAGGGTACATATAATAGTTTTAAATAAATAAATAAATAAATATTATATCAAATTCATAGCAGCTCTGTCGGTTGGCATATTGGGAAAAGGAAGGCATGGTGAGGAAAACTATAGCACCATGTCCTTGATATTCAGAGCAATCTGGTGAAACTACAAATTACTCAAACAAACAAAACATGGAAGGTTGCGATCATGGATCTTGGACCACAGATGTCTCCTATCTGATCATGAATCATAGATGTCTCCTATCTAGTTTGGCTCTTTGTCTACATACATTTCTAGCATTATGGAAATAACTCCTCATTTTCTTTTCATTCATTTCTATGGTTATGGAAATTTAAAGCAATGGAGTCATGCACTTAGACTAAGCACCTGGTCTGGAACCAGTGAGCACTGATACACTCTCTAAGTTATGTTGTTCAGAGACTCTTTATAAAATGGAAACAATCCACATATTCATAAGAAATAAGAAATCAGATTTGTGACTCTTTCCTTCTGGAACATGCAATTATATTAACAGAACCACTAACAAGAGCTGTAACCCATTAACATCTAACAGCCAAAATTAATCACCCATGACTTAAGTACCTTCATGAGTTTCAATTCTCCTTTTGATTGGCCTCAGCAAATCTGCATAAGGTTGATATTTTATATAGCTATGCAGCCAGGAAAATAAATGTCTTCAAGCATAATCTACCATTTGATGTCACCCTCCCCCTGATAATGAGCTTGCAGCCTAGTTTGAGTCACCGTGGGATTCAACAAACTGATCAATAAATACATATTAATAAGAACTCTCTGATGGCAAACTACTTGATAGCAGTGGCCATCTTGATGGTGGACTCACCTTTGTTAGAAGATAATAAATAATAATAATAATAATAATTTATATTCCGCTACTTTAAGAGCAATCGGGGTGGCTAACAATAATAAAAATACAATACATAATAATACATCAAATTTACTTCCCTCCCCCCTTAAAAATTATTAAATCAATTATAAATCTAAAAACCAACAATTTAAAACAATAGATATCACATTATGATAATAAAACTATGGCAGTGATATAATTCAGTTTCGGGAAAAATTGAAAATTTTAAACAGAGGCTAGACAGCCATCTGTCAGAGATGCCTTGCCCATGGATTCCTGCTCTGGTAAAGGGTTGTACTACATTGCCCCTGGCACTACCTTTCAATGGGGCTTTCAAGATTGGCAGGAAAGTGTGACATGAAGTTGCCTTTTCCTTAATGCTTAGCAGCTGCACCGCAGCCTTTAGATGGAGCTGCGCTGTTCTGCAGTTTTCAAAAAAGAAGCTGGGAAAACCAGCACCTTTTTAAAGGCACTTCTTCTCCCCTAAAACGCAAAAAAAGGCGTTTTCATGGCACACTTTCCCTTTTTCTCATCTAAAGGCTAGACTTTCATGCAGCCATGAACACACTTCTTTTTGCCAATCTAGATCAGGCCAATGTTATGATCACCTCTTACCCAAATGCCTGGTTGGGCCCCTCAAATGGGTCTTAACTGGTCAGCCATGTCACTTACTACAGCAACCATGAAAATACCCCCATGATATGAATTCTTCCTCTTTATTTATTTTCTATCCACAAAATAGTTGTTTACACATTTACTGTTGAATGGTGAGCAAGTCACATTTGTACTCTGAATGAAGAGTGCATGTATATGGCATTACATTTATTCACACACCAGCTTAAAGTTCTTTATATTGATTTATGTTCTTTTGCCCGAACTCTTTAATCTTTTAAAACAGTGTGAATCATAGTAGAACATTTACCTTATCCAGTGCTGCTTGCACTATGGATTCACTCTGGTTATCCAGAGCAGAGGTAGCTTCGTCCAGCAGCAGAATCTTGGGGTTCCTGGCTAAGGCACGAGCAATAGCAATGCGCTGTTTCTGCCCTCCACTCAGTTGAGCTCCCCTTTCCCCAACCATGGTGTTAAATTTCTGGGATATTCAAAGCAAAGAAACCAATGAAGTTCCTTCTAATGTTTATAGTTAGTTTGAAAAACAAGAAAAGGCAACCACGACCCAAGAAAAAGCATTACATACATTTCCACAGTCCATCCCCAAAAACTCCTGTTCCAAGCAAGGAAGATTTTCTGGTTTTGTTTCAGTGTGCAGTATATATTATCTCCCTGAATATAGGGAGGGGGGAATCTAGTGACTTCCAATACCTACTGTCATACAAATAGTACTAATAATAGTTTTATTTCTCAGTTTATCAAGGACAGCTTCACCACCAACAGCAAGAAACACTTCTGAGGGAAAAAAGGGTGCTACCCTGCCATGTGGTAACCCAGATTAATTCATTTGTGCAAAGAGCCTGAACAAACCATTCAATTGATTTAGTTAGCTATTTGCACTGGTCTCTTAATGATTCCAGTAAGATTAAAGATTACATTTTCTGGAAAGAATTTTTGCTAGCAAAAGGAAGTAAACAAAACACTGAATGACTGAATGATTAACGGCAACTAAACAATGACAAATACAGCTGACATTTGAGACTGGGACCGTAGCCCCAGTTACAACAAAAAACAAAAAATTAGAAAGGCAAGAGGACTTCCAGATGAAAAATGACAAAATTATCTCCCTTATGAAACATTCTGAAGAAACTATGCGGTAAGAATAAATGTGCTTGTAATCATTAGTCTTCTGTCACTTTGCTTGTAAAAATCTATGTGAGAGAAAGGGGACTCCACCAAAAAATGTGATCATGCATCAGTCCAACCAAGAATCACTGAAATGGAAAAATACTGTTTTCATATATTATAAGCAGTATCTGTGGGCCATTTTGGGTCCTTCCAGGGAGAAAGGTGGCATATAAATGAAATAAATAAATAAAAATAAATAAACAAATGCATATATTACAAATGGCAGTTGTCCTTGCATATCTGTAGCATGAATTTGTCAGACACTTACATCTGGAAGTTTTGATATGAAGTCATAAGCATTGGCTTCTTTAGCTGCTTGTTCAATCTCAGCGTCAGTAATATCCTCTCTGCCATACCGAATGTTCCCTGCTATTGTGGTAGCAAATAAAACTGGTTCCTGGCTTACAATGCCAATGTTTTCTCTCATCCATTTGATATTCAGTGTACGGATATCATGCCCATCTATGGTAATCTAGGAGAAAATTGAAGGAGGTTGCAAGAGCTATAAAAGCAGATTCTAAACGAAAGTAATTAATAATGAGAATCAGGCAACTTAGTTGAATAGATGGTAACTTAAATGATGAGTTCAGTAATAATATGCTGGAACCTGGACTTTACAAATTCTAACAAAATTAATCATCTGTTATAGCATTATAAGACTTGTTTTATTTGAAAATCCTATTGCAATATTAAAAACTATAGGCTGGATACGGCCTGAGTTGTGTTTAGGTCCCCTTAAAGTCCATAGGACAAGGTAGTCATAAACTGTGATTCCAAAAGAACTAAACAGCTTGGTTGGAATGCAGTTCTTTTTATATCGTTTGTTATCAAACCAAGCTAACATTTTGATCCTACTTGACCCTATGTAAGTATTTCTTTCCCCCACTGTGGCCTTTGTTGTATCAATACAGATTCTAATAGCACTCCTACACACAGCCACAAATTAATTAAATTAAACAATCAGTCCCAGTGGAAATTGTTGGATTTGTAGTTAATCAATTGTTTTCAACTTCAGTTGTATTTGGTTAGGAAGTACAGAGGTATAGCCTTTTTTGTTGCTGTTATGTGCCTTCAGGTTGAATCTGATGGTGACTCACAGGTTTTTCTTGGCAAAATTTGTTAAGAGGTTGAGGTTGAGAATATGTGATTTGCCCAAAATCACTCAATATGTTTCCATGGCCAAGTGAAGATTTGAACCCTGATCTTCCAGAATCCTACTACACTCAAGCTACTACATCAAGAAAGTGCAGTGCTACAGCCCTAGAATGACCTAAGGAATCTTTTCTGGTGTACTTGGGCCTCTCATGCTTTTCCCCCACCATCATTAGAACTTGAGTTATGACTAACTTGAACCATTAATTTCAAAGGGAGCTATATGCAATTAATTTACTCTCATTTTAACCTATGGTTTTAAAACTTTTATATCCTGCAGCTTCACACACTTAACAGCAAAGCAATTGATAAATTACTTCTGCTCCTAATAAATCACTTTTTCTGCCAACATCTTCACCCCATGCTTCCAGGTTCTATCTAAACAGAATAAGACACATATCATGTACACATGCTTTCCTGATGCATGGATAGGAAGTAGCTGTATCTCTTTAGGAGTGACATGCACTTTATTCCTTTGGATGGAAACATGGGGTAGGAAGAAAGAAAATGCAAGACATTAAGTCTGTATCTCAGTTTTAGACAGGTGTGGGTGATGGGAAAAGAAGCTCTAAATCAGGAGGTGTATTTTCTCCATCTTAGGGACAGTGAGAAACTTCACAGGATGCATGGATCCTGCCCTGTTGACTTATGCCTGACAAATGACACATTTAATCTTGAGCACTACACAGAATCAGTGTTAACAGAAACAGGCATTAAAAACAACAAATAGTCTTGTGGTGTCTTAAAGGGGAGCAAGTTTTATTTGGTGCGAGTTTTGGTGGACTCAGTCTGCTACATCAGTAGTGACTCTTTTACTGTTGAACATTTTTAAAATTGTAGTGATATTATTTATTTATTGTAGGGATGAGTAACTGTGGTCTTCCAGACTGCAACTTTCATAATTCTTAACCACTGACTACGTGACCAGGGATGATAGGAGTTGTCAGTGACAAATATTTAGAGGATCCGTGACCAGAACTACAAATTTAAAATTACACTTAAAATCAATTACAGTATTTTTATTGGGTTTGCTAATATAATGACATGAGATCAGATGTCAAATGGCAATGATTTCCAAATATAGATTTTAGTAAATTCCTTTAAAACACACAAACACACAGGCACAGAGTAGTGTTTAGTTGAACGGATTTTTTTTTATAGTTGTGGTTCAGTCAAAGGTACCTGTCCATCAGCTGGATCATAGAATCTCTGCAGCAGTTGAATTGTAGTACTTTTCCCACAACCACTGGCACCAACAAGAGCAATGGTCTTCCCAGGCTGGATTTTTAAGTTCAGACCTTTAAGAATCTGGAATTATTAAAAACCAGAGGTGGACACAGTAAAGCCTGCAAGCCATATGCAGTCCTAGGACCCCATGTTTGTGCCATGGAAGCCCCCCACCAGTCCTCCAAACCCTTCCCTCCTTTAAAAAAAATATGAGTGTGATTTTGGGTGAATGTGGGGCAATTGCTGCCCCCCCAAAAATGCCAAAAGTTTCCCAAACATATGAAAGCATATGAAAATACTACCTGTCCATGCAGACAGAACCCTGTACTGGTCATAAATGCATCCATTTTTTCTTGCAGTCCTTCTCAAAATGGCAACAGGAAGCAATATGATGTAATTTCTGCCCTTTTGAGAGGGATTGCTGAGCAAAACCAAGGTTTTGAGGGTTTCTGTGTGAGGTACAGCCCAAGGGGGTCAAGGAGACTGGCCCCTTGCCCCATGCAGTTGCTCACCCTTGTTTTAAACAAATACAACTTAGACAATTTATCTATCTTAATATGTAGACCAATAATATAATGAAAAGAAAAATGAATTTCACAGGTGAAAGATGATATACAGTGGTATGTTGTAATTAGCAGAAACTGTAAAAACTATATACAGGAAGCCCCCACTTATCTGATGGGTTAAAAACCAGAGGAGGGCCAGAAAGTGGAATTGGTTGAAAAGTGGAATCCAGGTTTTGCTGGCTTACAAATGCATTTTGGCCACTGAAAATGTAAATAACACATTATATATCATTTTTTAAAATGTGCAAAACCTAAATTAACACACTGCATACACACACACACACACACACACATACATACACACCAGTGTGTGTAAGTGGTCCAAAGTGAGCCTCTTAGGCATTGAGAACTGATGAAAGACCAGAGCTCCTGTTAACTTAATAGAACGTGTCTGTAATTTGCAAGTGCTGAACAAGCGAGACATCTTAAAACGAGGCATCAAAAAGTGGAGGAAGCCTGTATTCACTTAACATATTTGACAGAGACACTGCTTGCTTTTATTATAAGTAATACTTTTACTATGTAAAACTAGATGCACATTTTTTTTAAAGAAACCCAAACTTTCAACATTTATTCACTAAACAAACAGAAAAAAGCAGTAAGCATTCCACTTATTCAAATGTCTGTGTCTACAACAGAAGTGGTAGAAACTTACCTGAATATCAGGCCTGGAGGGATAGCTGAAATGGATGTTTTTGAATTCGATCTCTCCTCGGAACCTGTCTGGTTTGAACCCCTCAGTGGAGCTACTATCTATGGGACGAGACTGAAAAGATAATTTCAAAGCATGTTATATTTCAATAGCTGCACAGACATGTTTTTAACTTTCTTTCTAATGACAAATAAATGGAAGAGTGTATTTTGTCAGAGGCCATACTGTTTCCAATATCTAAGGTGGTTGTACTTCTGGGGAATCATGGCTGAAGGAAAGCACGATTCACAGCGGGTTCACAGGGCAAAACTTGGATACATAAAAATAAAAAGCAAAAGCTCACCATAAAAAATACATTATTGGTTACGAAGGATTACTGTGCAGACCTCATAAATGCCTTTAGAGTATTGGTTGTAGCTATTTTTCAAAAAGTATCTCATTATAAATCAGTGGCCTAAGTGCATGAACTCACTTTCCTCCCTCCTTCAATGGCATCCTGCCCATAACTTGCATATACAAAACATTTAGAACTTAACTGGCCAGTATGTTTTAATAGCATTGCTAACTTGCTAGTTTTAAATCTCTGAAAGTCAAAGTGAAGTTCTTAAGGCCTCTTGCTTCCCATTCTTAGCTCTGATAAATAATCAGATCTTGTAAATGGAAGTATCCATTTAAAAACAAAGGTTTAAATGCAGTATTGTTCAGGTAAGGGGATTCTGTTATCCTCTTCAGGCAATCTAAAGCTTTTAACCATGTCAACAGGTAGTTATCATCTTGTTGGGAGACTGAGGTTATTCTATAATCAATGAGCTGTTGACTATCGGGTCATGAAAAACTAATGAAGGATTTGGTAGGGTTATTCTTTTGTTATAGAGTAGCATAGGGAGAAATTTCTCAATGAAATATATGTCAAAGAAAGACAAACCAACAAACTTCAGTTTCACATAGTAAATCCATATGCGGAACTGTACAGTACATTAAATCTGGCTATGTGTGCTAACAGAGAGCATGGTGTAATGGCCTGAGCGCTGGACTAGGACTGTTGGAATATCAGGGCCCAAATTCTGCTCAGCCATGGAAACCCACAGGGACCTTGGCTATGTCATAGTCCCCTAGCTGCTTTTTCACACTAGGGGACAAACAGGATTTAAACGAGAGTTAAACAGGAAATGCCCTGTGATAAACATAGGGCATTTCCTGTTTAAATCTCATTTAAATCCTGTTTGCCTCCTAGTGTGATAAAGCAGCTAGTCTGAGAGAAAGGCAATAGAAAACTCCGAAATTACTTGAAGGCACACAAGACCAACCTGTGTGCTCATAGGATGCAAGCAGGAAGGTGTTGTAAACTATACGTCAGAAGAAGGAACTGGCAAAACCACCTCTGAGTATTCCTTGCATAAGAAAATCCTATGTAATTCCTCAGGTCATTATAAGGAGCATGATGCTGTACTCTTTATTCTCCTCCCTAGACAAGCAGCTCTCCTCTCTTGGTAGGGGTGGGTGGCTGTCTCCTGGATAATAATCTCCTGGGATTCCCTGTATTTCATACCATGGGAGGGACTGGGCTGGTGCAGTTAACCCCCTGTGCTCTGATTTGAACCCCCCTCAGGTTGTCCCATAAAGAGTGAGCCTCTTGAACTGCTGCCAAGTTTAAAGTAATTTTCTCAGAGATCCCCAGATATATGTACGCATTGCAGTTCAAACTGAGTCATGACTGGAGAAAGGGAATATTTCTCTCCTTGTTTGGGTAAGGCCTGCATTTCCTTGTTCATTAGACTTAAGACAAATTTGAACTTTCAGAGCAAGAGCTGTGGCCTATGCATTAGTACCGAAACTAAGGAACATTAGGACTGGCACCAGCCATAAGGGAAGTGGCTTGTAACAATTTGTTGATCCCATATCTGCTGCTTGGGATCTCCTTTGGCAACTCTTATTGTTACAGTACAAAAGATACTGTAGCACCTTTGAGACTAATTGAGCCAAATATATTGTACCATAACGTTTCATAGTTGTGGTCTATTTCCTCCGATGTACATCTACCAAAGCTCATGCTACCAACTTTTCTCTTTCAATTAGTTTCAAAGGTGCTACAAGATCCCTTTGCATACTAATATTGCAGACAAACATGGCTGTGTTTATGAATATTATTGTTATTGTGTGCCTTTAAATAGTTTCTGATGTATGGTAACCCTAAAGTGATGAATGTAGGCGTAATATGGCAGGAAGGGAGAAGGACAGTATAATTTTGGAGACAGAAGTAAATCTGTGGATCAGTTTTTACTTTCAACATAGATAATGTCTTTCTTCTTTCATAAGAACCAATGTGCACAGTCATGTGGAATATTACAATGGATATGCTGTATGTCTTGGCCAATATATACCTTTTTGATGATTTTGAAGACTTCGTAGGCTGCGCCACGAGCATTGGCCAGGCTCTCCAAATTTGGGGAAGCTTGTCCAATGGAAAATGCACCAATGAGGACAGAAAAAAACACCTATGGGAAGAAAAGGGAAAATGATTGCACACTGGTTCTTGGTAATTTGACATCATCAAATGCACAGCAATTAAGGTTATAGTTTCATGCTCATCTGGTAGAGTGTCAACCTGATATAACATATTAGACTTATTTCACACAGCATCTAATAACTCTGCTTGGCTTTGTAAAACATTCTCTTTTTGAAGACAACAGAACAACAACAACAAAAAAGTTTTGTATCTCCTGCAGAGCATCATCAACATTATTAATATAAATACACGTTGTCTGTTGATATTTCTTGTGATATTAATACATGTAGTCTATTTTTCATACGTCCACAAAAACAGAAGCTAGAAATGATTTTATACACTCCAGTATTTAAGGTGGCTTGATCTCAGGGGTGGGGAAAGTACATCTCCTCAAAATCATAAAACCTATTTATTTTAAAAAAGAAAATTGTTTCCAAATGCCCCATTGCCCCTAGACAGTTCCCTCAAATTACAGCTTAACAAGACTTACAATTAACACTGTCCCAATATCATACGTTTCTTTCTCTTCTAGTGTGAGTTTTGTTCCATACCAAAAGGCAAGTGCATAGCAGCCATATATCAGGAACTGAGAGACTCCCAAAGAAATATTAGTGGTGATGGTCTTTTTCATTCCCACATTCCTTGCTGCCTCTAGGTTAGCATCATACCTGGGGGAAAAATCATTACATTTAGGACAAATATTGCATTTCTATAAATAATTAAAACATCTGTGGTGTTTTTTTGTGCCCTCACATTGTTTCCAACTTATGGCGACCCTGAGGCAACCCTATCAAATGGTTTTCTTGCCAAGATTTGTTCAGAGCCAAGGCCAAGATTAAAACAATACCCACAACAAATATATGTGTTTTTGTTCTTGTTGTTAAATTGCTGTATGTATGTTACAATGTTATAATTTGAATAATTATAATATAAATATATAAATGAAAATATAACAAAAAATTAAACACGTGTATTTCTTTCTCTTCAATGTCCACTGCTTCTAATTTTTATTTTTTTTTAAAAAATGGCAGCACTTTAATGTTTTGAGCCTGCTGGAACATCACAGTATTTTTCCATAGGAAGATGTGCACTATCTTTACTGAGACTGTATCTGAAAAAAATATACAGCCATCTTCACTGCATCCCAGAAAGTCTGGAAGCAGATATTCAGAATGTACAGTTTCCACCAGCTGTGTGAATATACTGAAACACCCCATTTTAGCAACCTTTAGCCAAGGAATAACTAAGCAAAATCTGCAGAGCCAGCTATTTTACATGACAATTAAAAAAAACAAGATTTTTGTTTTATATTTAAGTAATGCCATCATCTATAGTTCCATTTAATAAATGTTATAGTACAGGCATCACTTTGGGAATTTGGATATATCCTCTGTGAGTTTTACCTAGAAAATTATATTTACCCTCCAATCCGGACAAATTCTTTGACCTGTTGAGCATTTATAGCTTTCATTCAACTGTTATGGTTCTAGCACTCTCCACAAAAATAGCATTTTGACTGCCATGCTGCATCCTGCAGAACCCTAGGATTCATAGTTTGGATCAAACCATAACAGCTGAAGTGGAATCACAGAGCTAAAATAATGTAGTATAAAGAGGCCCTTAGAGATTAAAATTCATCCTTATTTGTGGCTCTGCCAATATATTTAGAAAAACACCTTATGTTCAAAGTGTAATTCAGCATCAAATGTAAAAGGGCCATAACAGAGGAGGCAGAAAACCAAGAGGTTTAGGAAGGGTTTTGTTTGGTGTGCATGGTCAAGATCCTAGACTCATACAACTGAAAAATATACTGCCTATAAAATTACTGCCAGTTAGTGTGGGAAGCTTTCTGTATTCTTTTAAATGCCATCCTACCTTGCTATAGCTTTCTTCTGTCCATTAAATGCAACAACTGTCCTAATGGCTGACAAGATTTCTTCTGCCACAGCGCCTGCTTTAGAATAAGCCATTAGCTCTTTAGAAGTCAACACTGACAGGATCTGACAATGAAAAACAGTTGAAGTCAGTTTATAGAACTAAAGATAAATAGGGGAATTCTTGTTCATAACAGGTAACCAGAAAGGCCTTTTGATGATATACTCTATCTCCAGTCTTTTCACACTCTTGCCAAATGGCCTGAGTTTTAACCTTTAGTTCTTTGCAGGGATAAGATCACCTGATTTAGCTTTCTTCACTGATGTTGATTTTATGGGTTTTAGCAAAATTGTAAGGTTTAAAATATTATACATTAAAGGCCTATAAGAAATTAGATAATATTCCTCTGGTTCTGATTTCTTTCTACAGTTATTTAGGGCCCTTTCAAACTGGACAACTATAACCTTATGCTTCTGTCTTAACTGCCATTGCTGCATCCAAAGAAATTCTGGGATTTGTAGTTTGCTGATACACTAGAGCTATCCAGCTGAGAATTCTGATGATCTTGTCCCCAAAGTGCAAATCTCAGAATGCCAAAAGAAAGAATCAAAACATTTAAAATGGAATTACAGTACTATAAGTGTACCATGTGAAACTCTCAGAATTTCTGAAGTTATAAGGCAAACATATTTACCAATTATTTTAAGCTACAGCAGTATCAAAATGTAGGTTTATTAATATTTCTGTGTTTATCTCTTTCACCCAAGGAGCTTCAAGTAGCATATATGGTCTCTCCTATAATGCTTGCTGTGTTTGGCCCAAGATCATATAATATGCTTTATAGTTGAGGCAGGATATGAACCTGGCTCTTTCTGGTTATCTCTACAAGATACCACACTATCATATGTCTGTTCTAGAAATAGCTAATAGCCACCATGCAGCAGTTTCTTGGAACCAATGCATGAACATTGCATTGATGATTAATGAAAATCTTCACAGAAAAATATGTAAGTGGCTAGACAATGGACTCAAAAGCACACTAAGGAAAGACAAATGACAAAACTTGCAACTTTGAATAGTTATTTGTGCACTGTGTCCCTCTTTTCTTGCATAGTCTACCTTTCCTGTTGTATAGTTTCATTTGGAGGGTAATACGTGATACAGTAAATTTGTGTTCTTTTGTTCCAGAAAATAGGCCCTGAAACCGACAGATTAAAATGACAAGGAACAGGACTTAGACTACATATTAAAAAAGAAGCTGATGTTCCTGTATGGTAGGGGGTTGGACACGATAGTCCTTGTGGTCTCATCGAACTCTATGATTCTACGATTTGATGATACAAGCAGTTCAGCAACTGATCAGATTGCTCCAGTAGTTTTTAATCAGAACATGGATGGCAACTTAAAGGGGATGCTGCAGTACCAAATATCCTACTCAGTCATTTAATTATTTTTGGTTCTAGCAACTTACATATGACCATGCGCCACCAGATGCTGCAAGAAGAGGGCTAACAGATAAAATCACCAGGGTCAGCTTCCATCCATACACAAATCCTATGATAATTCCTGCCAGAAATGTGGAAAAAAACTGGACAACTATGCAGATTTTGTCTCCAATGCCTTCATGAATGGTGTTAATATCACTGCAATTGAAAACAGAAAATGATGAATGTCAGACCTTCATTTACATATTACTCTGGTACAGTGTGCTAGCAACACATTTAAAGTGCCAAAAAATGGATGCTAACTTTTAATATTTATTTTGGATATAGAAGCTATGAAAAACATTTCAGATCGAAATATAGCATTGATAGGTGAACGAAGATATCACGGTAATGCATAAAGATGTAGTAGAAATTTCCTTTAACATGGAGTAAAGTAAGAATGGTTGAATTACCTGAAGATGATAATTTTGTTGGGGTTCAGGAAGTTATGCTTTTGTTTGTGAATATAGGTTGTTTTGAGAGTTTTGTCTGTGTTGGGGATTGGGCTATGTATTTTGTTTTGTTGTATTTGTTATTATATGTTGTGTAAGATGTTTAATATGTTTGCTGTGGGGATTTTCTTCTTCTTCTTTTCTGTTGTTTATTATATCTTTTTAAAGTGATAAAAGAATTTCAAAAAAAGAAAAAGAAACTTTTCAGATGCTGAAGATTCCACTCTATTTTCTTGAAAACTCAAATCTGTAGTCTGTAAGGATTAGCAATAGTGGGGGAAGAAACTCTTATTTTCCTATGGCCCTTTCCCACTACAAAATTACAGTGCTACAATTCTAATTTTGATCTCAATACAAATATATACAGTTATTTGTTATAAATGCAGGGTTCTGGTGAACACAGAGATTTTACACTCCACAAGATCTATTGCTTACATTGTAATGGACAAAGTGGAGTCATATATATAGTCCGGTATGGTCATCAATCTGCTCTATATTTTGAAATCAATGGTGTGATATATATAAGAGCTTAATGTGCAGCTCAGTAACAGAACATGAAATTTAAAACTGACCATCTGATGTTGATCAGGTACATTTGAGCATCCTATCTTGAGAGTCCAATTTCCATAGAGCACAATATACCAGGAATTTTCTCTACTGGAATAGCTGATGATCTATACATTGCAGTCACTTAAAACCTGCAAGACTATTTTTAGAAATGCCTTTTAGAAAGAAATAAAGGCAGAAATGCCTAACACTTTAGTTAATGTTTGAATTAATGACTATATCATGGGGTAGGGGTGGGGGTGGAATCTACTGTGTTTATTACTATGTACATGGATACATTTTGAAAAAAATTAAATCTAGTATGCAGAAACAACACAGTCTTATGGCACCATAAATGTAGCATGACCGTTTGTTGAAAATAATCCAATTCTGGTGAGAAAAGGGGGAAATGTATACTGTCAAACCTTTCCTATGGCCAACTGGGAAGATTTTGATCACCACATGGCCCCAGAGATGCCAATGTTTTAACAAGGAAAGAAGAAAATGCATTATCAGAGATGGTGATATCCAGTGAGGTCGGGATATGCAGATGGCCCTAAATTGTATCAGGACGAAAGACTTCAGCCATGGAAATCCAGTCAAGTTGTGGATGACCTTCTCCCCCTTTCCCCAAATCATAAAAAATAATATCTTACTCAGTCAATCTAGTGTTCAGTGTTCCTATCTGGGTGGTGTCAAACCAGGCCATCTCTTGGTGAAGTACGGCAAAAAAGAACTTGTCACGTATCCTTGCAGTTTGTCTTGAAGAAGTGGTCAGAAAGGTCCAGATTTGAAAAAAGCCACAGAGCAGTACAGCAAAGCCAATTCCAACAAAATAGTAAGCATGCCTGTCAGGAACATTAAGGTTCAATAAGATGTTAGGTTACCATTTCTCTTCGATGCTGTCTTTCAGCCAGAATGGCCTTCGAAGCAGTTTATAAAAGTTAGACAGCTCAGCAGTAGTCACTCAAACTTTTTTATATTGAAAAATATAATATCCTTGCAGTCAATAAGATATTTTCCAATAGTCAAACAATTTTAGGCAGACTCATACAATTTCAAAAAAGCATTTTCATTTATCAGCAAACACACAATGGCCTGAATCCTATTGATAGTCTCAACAACCAGCCATTGGTCCAGAAATACATTGGATTTACATCAACATTGACTCACAGTTCCACAATTTATTCAAGGCGTCTACTAGTTGGGACTAACCAATAGGCTTAAGCAGAACTAGCAGATGCAATAAGAGAGCAGATTCAACTTAAATTGGATTATGAGTAAAATGAAAAATGGAACAAATTAGGAATTTTATAGGGACTTACACGGTCATTTGTGCTTCCAAATCTGTACCTGCCTCTGGACATGTTAAGTTACGGTCTGTAAAAGAAAGAAAGAATGCCTTCATGTAATTTTTACATAGTGCTATAGTCCAGGAAAAAGTACTCAGTTTACTCAACTAGTTGACCACCTGCTCTCTTTCTGACCTTTAGACTTGACTGGCCCAGGCTGTTCAATCAGTGTCCATAAAATATGCACTCAGAAGAGGACTAAGCATAGCACATCAGTTTCATATATGATATTTTCAGCATGATGTGGCTTAATTCATTGGCAGCTAGTTGCTTTCATGTCAGTGGGGCAATAATTCCAGTTTGCATTCTAGTCTCAGCTGAGGCCCTGGCACTTTGTGCTGGCCTATGAATGGGGTTAGGGCGCAACATCCGTATGCTGGAAACCCTATCCCCATCTCCAGGATGCCATTTGGCGCACACCAGCCCACACAGCACACACCATCATGACGTCCCTCCAGTGCTGCACCAAAGGGGTGTCATAAAGCCATGCTGGTTGTGACTATGGTGCTCCTTGAAGGGCACAAAAAGGAGCCGCTTGTTGTGGCTCCTTTTTGCGCTCTCCAAAGGCAGGATCAGGGCCACAGTGTGAGGTTGCCACGGCCCTGACCCAGCCAGTAAAAGGGGCAATTACAGACTGCCCCTTTGTCCGTATAGCCCTTTAGACTACCTTAGGTAACCCTTAGAGCTATCTAAGGTGCTGAAATTTGTCCCCAAAATATATTGGGGATATTGAAGAGTTATCAGTTTAACAACATTACACTTTCACATGGCCACTAAGCAGTGCTAAACATACATACACCCTATGTAGAAGCTACCCATGGGAAGATTAATAAGAGGAAAATGTAAGATGCGTAGGATACATACAATCATTCTTGGTCATGTGTGAACAAATTTTTGCTAATGTTTCATTTATTAAGAGTTGAAAAAAGCCTGGGTTTGTAGTGGGGGTGGGGACTGCTACAGTGGCTAGGGGATTTTGGTGGTTGCTGAGCAAAAAGTAGGTCTGCCTTTACTACTTTAGGGGTATGTGCCTCCAACTTTAGCCCAATTCAGAGCAGGGTTGCACAAGCATGAGGAATGTATGGTCTTCTAAATCTTGCTGAACTGCATCTTCCATAATCCCTCACTATTCATTATACTGACTGGGACTGAGGGAAGTTTAAGTCTAAGATCACCTGGAGCGCCATACATTATCTGTGAGGTTTTACTCCATATGTAGAGGCTTGGAGGAAACAACCAACTTGTCCCAGTCTCTTACACAGCTTTGGTCTCTAACATATTTTTAAGTACTCAATCTAGGAACATACTTGAGTAGGTCTTTATTTATTTATTTGGAGTATTTATACCCTGCTTTTCAGCCATGAAAGTTCTAGACAATTATTCATTTTTTTACAATTTCTATCCCATCTTTTCCCCAATTTGGGATTCAAAGTGGCTTACAAAAATGATAAAATACAGAGTAAAAAATCTACAAGACACAAAAGTTTAATCAAGATTAAACATTTAAAAATTAAAATAATTAAGAACTCACACACAATTATGATTCTATAGAGATGCAAGTTCTGTTTGTAAGCCATGCAAAAAGACTGAAATCACTTATGAGTCAATTGATTTATATACATGAATACATGGATTTGTATACCAAATTCAACAGTGTAGCTGCCATTGGGTTTTCCAAAAAGAAAATTTCTGTAAAGGTTTGTTCATCTTAGTTGTTAATCTTTAATTCTTGAGCACCTGGACAAGACTTTTTTTGCCTAGAATTCATTAAACTTTTTCTTTAAGGAAATATGTCTATACTAACTGATAGTATTTTACAGTCCTGCTTCTCCAGAAAAATTCTCAGCCTCTTCAGTTCTTTAAAGCAATCTCTTTAAAAATGGATTGGGTCCAATTTACAGACTTTTACCTGCAGGAATACTCTGGTTGGATCCTGAATACACAAAGGAATTTGTCATCTGACCAAAAACAATGATCAGTAGTGGCTGTCCAATTCCAGCTGCAGCAGCTGCGATAGTTCCAATTATCATTAAAATGATATCTAGCCCATCTGCAAAACTAAACTATATTAGAAAAGACAAACAGAAAAATATGATGACATCATTGCAGAAAGTATATACTATACATTCCCACAAACATCATGTTTTGAGAACACATTGAGACAAGATTCCCCATCCTGGTGATTTTGTTGTAGATGAAGTCCAACACAAATCCCATCATTGCCAGTCTGCTTATGCCTACCTGTGGTTCTTCACTTGAGCATTCACAAATCATCCTACTCTGGAAGGCATATGCATGTCCTATCTTTACCTGAGCTGCAGCAATCATTTTTTAATTGATTTTTTTTCAATTTGAAAAGTAGCCTGATCTCTGGAAGTACACAGTGAAAGGAGCAAAACTCTAACCGCTTGAAGAACAGCAATTGCAAGGAAGTAATGAGTCCTTAACTGAAGACAAATGGCAAACTACTTCTTGCCATGGAAACTAGAAAATCATAGAGAAAGGGTTAGCTAAAAGAGAGATATGTGAAAGAAATGGACAAGGAATAATGACAGATGAAAACTGGAAGAAGTGCCTGAAAATCAAAATGGAATTCGTGTTTCACTGGACATAGAAAAAGCAGATCAGGAGGTGCAGCAGTTGCATAAAGTATAATATTAAAGAGAAAAAAACTTCTAGACCTTCTTTTTGCTTTTCCTGTCCTACAAACTCAGAAGGTTGTGAACTCTCACTCCATTCAGGCTAATTTTTCCTGTCAAGTGTATCTCTTCCTAGGTAACAAATGTGAGCAATCAATTCTCTATCAGACCTTTCTTCATTCCATTGACTTGTCTCTCTCTCTGAGAAAGCTGAACTTGTTAGCATACTCCTCTTCTGTCCCAAATTAACTTTTAGTTGGCCAATTGCTCTCACAAAGCTCTCTGTGGGTATTCAAATCTTATTTTGTAGAAATAGTTTATACAGAGTGCTAGCAGCAGGAGATTAAATTAAATACAACCCTTCTGAGGTTGATGCATAACAAGAGCAGACTGAGCCTGCTGGTTGTCATAATTATTGGGCACAGGATCCTGGCACCACTCTTTTTTAACCTTCTAAAGCTGACTGTTTGCTTTTGATCTTAAGCAATCAAGTCCACGAGGCTGAGAAAGAAACAATTTTCTTTTTCAAATGACCTTCCGTATTATACAAGGAAAAATCTGACTTGGTACATCTAGGACCATTTCCCTACTTTCAGGCAAGAGATCGAGGTAGCATTGTAACAACATTATTACTATTGTTATGTGCTGTGAACACAGCTTTAGCTTCTGATGACCCCCTCAGAGATCTCTAAGAGATCTGCAACAGCCTTGTTCAGATCTTGCAAACTCAGGGCCACAACTTTCTTGATGGAATGAATCCACCTATAAGGCAGTTATCCACCTATAAGGCAGTTATCCTCTTTTTCTAATGTCTTAACCCTCAATTATTATATTTTTGTTTGCCCAATATATTACAATTTCCTTGTTAGTGTGCTTTGTCCAGCTTCCCTCTTAGCAGTGAGACTGCTGAGTAGTCACTTGTTAATTTATTGAATAGTTTCTTAACTGGAGTATATGCTGTATTTGTGTGAACAGTCTTAAGTATGATGATGAACTAAAACTATGTTTTATTCAGTTTCAACTAATTTAACCCTAATCTTTCTTTAACATTTTTGGAACCATTTTATTCATGATGTAGAAAGAAGTACAGACCAACTACCTGATATGACACACTTAAAAAGAACTGTCATATGTATACACCCATCAACCATTATTGTCACTTAGAATGTTCTCCCACCCCCAAAATGTGACTGATCTATGAACTTACCCACTTATCCATCTGTCTTAATATGCTAACATATTAGGTTAAATCTTGGATCTGTCTAGGTGTCACTATCTGCCACTAGTACTGATGGACTGTGAACAGTTCTTATGTTCAAATATAATTTCTCATCACTCTTTTCCTATTTTCAACAGAGTAACTATTAAAGAAGGAAATTTTGTTATCATTTAATATGATCTCTTTTGCCCCATGTATGTTAGACATTTCACAATATCAGTCAAAGTGTTTAGGAGAAATAAGAATAACCATGGAAATTCAAATGGATATTTTAGAGATTCAGGAGTGGTTCCATATTAAGACCAAGCTGGATAAATCACATTACAATTACATTTCAAAATAAATGTGTTCCTGGACATTACTTCTTTATGAAAAAAAATTGGGTACCAGAAGCAAAACTATCATGGAAAGAATAAGGATAGGTTTCTGCACCAAAAAAAAGGAAGAGCAGTTGAACGCATTGCACTAAATTGTTCATTCAAAACTAAGAATATGCACAATTGAAATGAAATTACCTGGTCATGAAAGTTTTTCATAAGTGAACAAAAACATTTTGGATTTTCTAGGGAACACTGAAACGCTTCTTTCAAAATTTATCTGGAGCAATGAGTTTTACTTTCCCAGCCACCACTTATGATTTCAATTTAGTTGACCAGACCTATAGGCCTATGCTTTTAAAAGGGTGAACTGCTGAGGCAGACCTATCTGTTCTCACATTTTCTCACTGTTTTGCTGTTTGCGTATATTCAGTAAAGGATTCTGAAGACAGCTGCAGTTTATCTTGCCTACTGAAAGCAGGTAAACACAGCTGCAATAGGATCAGCTATAGAAGAATCTCATTTCCCCTGTCTCAAGATTTATTGCATTGTTTACTGCAGATGCTGCTGCAACCAGACACCAAAAGCGTGTTTCTCCAACCCTCCTTCATCCTCCTCCCAATGCTGCTAGAAATCCCCACAACTAGACAGAAGATGAGCAGGAAAAGGTGGCTGGATGAAAAAAGACTTTGTAAAAGAGATCTTTACTGTCAGAGGCCTTGTAAATTGAAGTATGCTGTACACAACAACCAGAACTAGACCAATGGGCTCTACAACTTATATTCCGATACCAGAACAAATTCCTTCCAAAATGGCAAAGAAAAAAACAAACCAACAGTTTACATACCAATTCAAAAAACCCAACCATTTTCTTTTTCTTCTTCTCTGACTTCTCATTTTTCTTTCTAAAAAAGATTTACACAGAACATCAAGTCAAGTGAAGTCAGTTGTCTCAATTCAAAGGCAGCAAAGAGGTTAAAGAAAGACTTACTTTTTCTTATTCTTCCTTAAATGACCATTCTTTGCCACTGCTTCATCCACCTGGAAAGCAGCATTGTCATGGCCATTGCATGTAAGATCTGTTGATGGGAAAACAGGCTGGATTTAGCAAAACGTGTTTTGTAAATACTGTCTGTCTATACACAGTATGCCTATACAAAATGCTGAACATGCAAATGTTACTTTTAGGGGACTACAATTTCTAGAATGCCACAGCCAGAATAGGCCTGGTTGGGGAATTCTGAGACTGGTAGTCCAAAAAATGAATTATTCCAGATGCTGCAGGAATGCAAAAGGAGTTGCTAATATTGAACTTAATCAAAAAGATCTAGCCCATTTGCATTCTTTATACATATCACACAACTTTATAATGCAACTGAATACAAAGGTAAAGGAATTAAACGGTTTTAAAAAGCTTTCTGTTATACAAGGTATATAATAAGGAAATGAAGTGGTTTATTCAGGCAATGAAACTAAACTACTGCTTCGTCATTAGAAAAAGAATGTTGTAATATACTGGTGTGTGCCTTTTAAACAGTTTTATCCAGAAAAGTCTAAATAGTCCAGAGATGCTTCTCCATTATAGGAACTGAAATATTTATAGAGTGGACCCTTCTCATCAATGGGTGTTTAGTTTCAGGGCCTCTACTGGATGACAAATAATAATAATAATAATAATAATAATGATGATGATGATGATGTAATGGTGTGCATGCACCACCATTGAATAATTGGGGCATGCCAATCTGCAGGCAGTCAAATACAGATCACCAGCCCACCAATATGGAGAGTCACAGCAATTAAAAATGACAATTACAAAACTCCACCAGAAATAAGAAACCAGTGAGAATTCTGCATAAGTTTCTCCTGGTATTTGGACACTGTGGAATGGTGTAGAAAAACATGTAAAAGCTTGCTTTTTGAACTGGTTTCTTGAATGGAAAACCTACTCTCCATAGAGAAAATGGAATTTTTGTGCAAAAAACATCATGTGTTTTTCCTCCTGTATAATAATTCCTTCCAGTCCAGACAAAACAGCCCAACATACTTTAGAATATAAGAGGGGTTGAGACCCAGTGTGATGTAGTGGTTTGAGCACTAGACTACAACTTTGGACTCCAGGATTCAAGTCCATCCCTTGGCCATAGAAGCCCACTGGGTGAGTTTGGAGAAGCCACACCGTGAACACCACACCCCAGATCAGGCCAAAGCTGGTGCTTTTGGTCCATCTGTTTTGGGCCTCTCTTAGCCTCAGAGGAAGTCAATTGCAAACCCTTTCTGATCAAATCTTGCCAAGAAAACTCCATGGTAGGTTTGCCTTAGGTTTGCTATAAGTCAAAAATGACTTAAGGCACCCAATAACGAAGCTCATATGTATACTGCTGGTTGGAAAAGCTGTTTCTCCTGAGCTACTGGGACAATTGTAGCGAAAATGAGGAGAAACAGAGAAAAGGGGGATAAAATCATCATCTTGGGGCACTTCGCACCCTGGTTCCAATGCAGTACTCCCAATAGTTGTTTAACTTTTAAATAAAGTCTGCTGATGTGATAACAGCAGGCATAATCAGCTCATCATTTATGGGGTGAAACAGACAGGTGGCTAGGATCAGACTGGGACTCTGGCAACCACATGGCCCACTCTCAAAGTGGGCTGCTGCCACGATCCCAAATAACTTGCCAGTAGGAGCAGTGTTTTACTGCTCCTTTTGCCAGTGGTTTTGGGCTGCATTATGCAGCCTCAGAGTGGCTCCCAGGGCATGCATCATCTGCACGCCATGCCCCTGAAACAGCTGGAAGCCGCACCTTTTGGCCCATTTGTTGCAGGCCAAAGACATCTAAGGGTACACCTCTATCCACTAGGAATAATTAAAACTATCACATAATATCTTATATTTTCACTGTAAAAAAGGCTCCTCCCATTTACAAGAACCATCACTGCAGGAAAAGATCTTCTGAATTGCTGTCCTAATAGGTAACTTCCATTTACATTATGAAGCAAATTATTTTGTTAGAACTTTTAGGAGAAGAGCAGATTGGCCATAATAAAGTAGGACACACAGTTTGTCCTGGTACCTGAACAGATTTTCATAATGAAAATAAACATACTTTCATAGTTCTATGAAAATCTGGCCAACATTGCTTCATTATTGCTTTCAAACATGTTATTAACCACTTAAATGAAAGAACAAACACATTAACAATACTGAGAAAAGAAACCTGCAAGTGCAATAATAGCAAAGATTGATCGAACAGTTAGTTGTAATTTCTCAGTTATCAACTGAAACTGTAAAGTATTAGAGTTATGAGAGGCAATTAATAATATATTTCTATACAAAGATATACAAATATAAAGAGGAATAAATAAATCACAATCTACCAGGTGCGGGTACTTCATTCACCGTGTAGGTTCTCAAATTATTCTTCATTGCTTTGTTCTACAGTACAATTAAGATAGTGAAGAAAGTGATGTTCGCCAAAATTCTGTATTAGAAAAAGGAATACAGCAAATTAAACAAGTTAAAAGGATGCAAGTCTTAGCATATAAAATGGTGTTTCCATATCCTCCAACATTTCACAGATGAAAACTGGGACACATGTGGGCAAGAAAGATAAGGTGAGGTCAAGATGACAAAAAATATTGATGAGGAAGAACACACAAGCTAGGTGAGGCTTTGGGGTGAGTCAGAGGATGGCAATGGCATTGGCAAACCCCTTCTGAAGAAACTTGCCAAGAAAACCCTGTGACAGGATGACCTTAGGGTCACCAAAAGTCTGAAATGACTTGAAGGCAAAACGACACATATAGGGAAGGGCAGGATTTATATGCCTCCTCTTCCCCCTGCTTCAGTGAGATAACTGAGTACAGTATAAGCTATTTTTTGATGTTTAACTTGAAGTAAGCTGAGGAATGAGAGGGAATGAGAGAGGAGGAAAGAGAAAATGGGGCATCTTAAAAGCAGCTGAAAAAGTATGACAACTAATATTGTTTGTTTGTATATTGCTTTGCATCTTGGACTAGAACTTTGACAGACAAAGATTTCAAACCCTGTTCACATGTGGAATCCCCTTGGGTGACCTTGGTGAAGGCATATTCCCTAAGCCTTGGAGAAAGCCAATGGCAAGTCTCCTCTGAATAAATCTTGCCAAGAAAACCTTATAATGGGATCATAACAGTCAATTTGAAGGCACACAAAATTATAAATTAAGGATTCCTATACTGCCCATTTGGCTAGTCCGGGTGCTGCTTCCATCTTATAGGTGGGGTAAAAATAAATTATTATTATTATTATTACTATTATTATCTAGGGGTCATTCAGACATCAGACAATATGAATCACTCACACATTCTGGGCTTGTTATTCACACTATTGAACCACATTGATGCACATCTCTGCAAATTCGGTTGCTCACACATGCAAGCATTCGAATAAAGGTGGAGTCGACAATGCAAATGTATTTGGAACACATTCAAAGCATGCATTGTTTTATCCCAGGTCTATTCAGGTCTACTTCCATCAGTTATTCTAAGTACTGACCATGCAGATTAGTTAAAAAAAAAAAACTTGGGGAAAACCCTGATATCGATTATCCTGGATTAAGTAGGTTTTTTATTTGAGTGCATTCAGGATGCATGTGAACAATGAAAATTCAACCCAGATTCATCCTGGATTATCTCCACAATGTGACTAACCCTCCAGTCTCAATCCTTTTGTACTCTTAACTGTCACAGATTCCCAGATTTTCTCTTTAAATCAAATCTCTAAATCTTGTAAAACAAGCAGTTTTAGTTGTTTTCAAGAAAAAAGCCTATAGCTAACTTTCAGGGTTTTTTAGCTAATGTGTAAAGACAGAACTATGGACTGAGGGAAAGATCAAATTGTAGCTAAAAAGCAAAAGTAGCCATGCAATTAGGTGAGAAAACTGAAACAAAATCTATACCAGGATAATAACAGATATTTGGACTAACCCCAGAGCCTTTGAGTGCTCAGACATTTTTATCAGGCTTGGCAATACAAAAAATGGAAAGAATATAGAAAGAAACATCAAAGTCCAAAAACTAGAGAAGATGTTTTTCTGGAGTTAAACTCAGTTCCAAGATGGACATTGCTGACTAAATTATAGATGGTAACTACTGTATGCTGGGAACAGGTTAAACTTGGCAATATACTGTATACTGGAACAAAGAAGCAATGGCCAGTATCCATTTCTGAAAACACAAAGGTTGGCTGCAACTTCACACTCTCTCCATTGCTTTGGGCAAAACACACAGGTTCCTGAAATCAGCATAGAGCAGAAATGCAGCGCAATTGTAGGCTATTACTTTCATCATCTGCCAAAGTGATCAACCAGCTTTCTGGTTCAGGATATTTTTCTCTTTTCTTTTGGCTGAAAATAAAGACTGGTGGGTCCTACCCAGTTGAAAAGTGATTACCGCTTGCAGGGGAAAAATTGACAAATTCAGAATGCTAATGTAGTTTTGACTGAAAAGCATCACATCCAATACAAAGCACAAGGTAGTAACAAAGAAAGAAATTCATACTCTGTCCAATAAAGGCTGAGGACAGGTTTGACAATTGAATTTTGAATATAAAAACAGCCCAAAGTGTTAATCATCACTCTCCTAGTGCTGCTTCTGTAGTCAACTTCACAGCCCATTCTATCTGCATTTCCAATATATGTTTGACATGTAATATATAACCTCAAGTGAGCTGGTGTAGTGTAATGGTCTGAGTGTTAGACTACAGACTAGGGTTCAAGTCCTGGCTCAGCCATGGAAAGTTACATTCTTGAGCAAGTTACCCTCTCTCAGCCTCAGAGAATGGTAATGTCAAACCCCTCTGAAGAAACTGGCCAAGAAAACCCATAGTAGAGTTGCCTTAGGGTCGCCATAATTTGGAAACAACTTGAAGACACAGAACAACAACAAATATATCCTGAAACAACCACACACAATTTCAGTCACAGGAATGTTAAGTAGTGCCTTAAAATTACTACTATTACTTTATCACAGCTAGACATTTTTTGTTGTTGACAGCTTCTTTGGTTTTTCACCTAACAATGCCCTCCAGCAGTCATTTTATTTCTTTTACCTCTTTCAAACTCCTTCCCAACCCAAACCCGGCACCCAGCTGTTTCACTGACCTATGCAAAACCACACCCACATACACACACAATGCACTTTTGGCCCATTTTTGCATCAGATAACCATTCTTAGTCATCATTTAAAAAGGAAAAATGTCACTCCTATGTTTTTCTATTATTATGGTATTAATCTTTTTTTTTGTCACAGAAAACTACAGATGGAGCAGAGAAACTGTAGAAACAATGTGTAGCCTGAACTCTTGTGTCTGACTTTTGTCTAACACAGACCCATAACTTAAGTTCCTTAAGGAAAAGCACAGAGTACATACAATAGTCTGTGGTTTTTGCTTTCTGCGGTTACAGTTACCTGTGGTCATCCACAGACTGAAAAGATAATATAGTTCCTCCTTATCTGCAATTTTGCATTCTGCAGCTTCAGCTACCTCTTGTCAATCACCATCCAAAAACATTGTGGGTATAGGGTATGGTATCATCCATGGTTTCAGGCATCCATTGGGAGTCTTGGAATATATCCCATGTAGATATGGGATTACTGTATTCAATTTTTGCCTTGTCCTCCCCCCCCCCCCCCATCCTAAATACGTACAGCACACAAGGAAGAAATGCTCTAAGGGGTAGGGAAAATCCAGTAACAGTACAATCCTACAAGGTTTACTCAAAGTAAATTGCTAATTATTCAATGTCAGGGTTCAAATACAAGTTACATGAAAAAGAAGTTGAGAAGACCCAATACTTCTATTTATGATCCATAAAGCAACTTCAAAAGGGACGATCTGGCATAGAAATTTGACAGGGTATTTGATAACCCCTTTAGCAATCTACCACATGATTTGCATAATATCCTGCATCTTTTGCAAATCTGTCTGCCTAGATAACGGGAAACACAATGCTAATAGCACTGGGAACAAGCAACAGCCTTGTGGTTACCAGCAACAGACAGCAACAGGAGACAACAAAAACACTCCAGTAACATATTTGAATTGATCAGATATGTAGAAAAAGAAATATGAGAGTAGGATTTGGACCCACTTTATTATTTCCTAAAACTGGTGCTGTAGTCTTCTGTGATGGATTGTATCAACAGGTCCAGAAGAATCAGAAACTTACACTAGCCCTTCCAATATAAGGATAGTCCACCAGGACCAAAGGCTATTTTTGTGTCCATACACAGATCTGAAACCAGAGGGAAATGAATACATAGCATGGTGTAGTGGTTGGGGCACTGAACTTTGACTTCAGAGACCAGGTTTTGAATCCCCACTCAACCATGGAAACAAATCATACTTCTTTAACTTTAGTTGGAAGGCAAAGGTGAACCCCTTCTGAATATTTCTTTCCAAGGTTGCAATAAGTCGGAAGTGACTTGAAGACACACAACAATAATCCATGCCATCTAAAAGTCATTGGAATTGAAATACTACCATTTTCCTGAGTAATTACATCCATCCATCCATCCATCATTCTAGTTATTCTCCACCTTTCTCCCAGACTGCGACTTACAAAAAGGAAGGAAATTCAACACACACAATTTTAAAAAGTACAAAATAAATATTCAAAGTGTATTATATAACAACAGAATTAAAAGCTTTCAAGACATCTTCCTTTAAAATAGAGGTTAAAAACAGAATAGCACCATAAAAAGTCATTTTCTTCTTAGAAAAATCAATTCCCAATGGGTTGCTGGGAAAGAGAGATCTCTTAACCTGCTACTTAAAAGACAACAAAAAAAGAGCCATCCCAGAGAGGGAGTTCCAAAGTGTGGGAGCAGCCACAGAGTTAGCCTTCTCCTGCATTTTCATTAACCATGACTGTGAAAACAGTGGGATAGAAAGATATGCTTCCCCTGCAGATCCTAAAGTTTGGGCAGGCTCATATGGAAAGATATGGTCTTTACCTAGCTTGGGCCTATGTTATATGAAGCTTTGTAGGTCATAACCAGTGCTTGTCCACAAAAAAGAGACTGAAATACCTTCAGATTCTAATGAAGGTACTGTATATCTTAAGACTTCCCTAATGGATCTCCTCCTTCACTAGCCAGAAGCTCCTTCAGCAAAGAACAACCATTGAACAAGCAGGCATCTGCTCATGCTGTTAGAAACATCTTGGCCATATGCAACAAATGTTCAAATGCAACACCACCCAGAGAAACACAACTGCAGTAGTTCCCCAGAAAATTTCAGTTCTATAGATGTTTCATCAGTTTAAAGTAGGGTCCAAATAAAGGCAACTTCTCCTTCCCAAGTCAAACCAATGTTGCTATTTCTGCTCCAAGAACCAGGGAGAAAACACTCAACAGATTTCCATATAGTCAAGTCTAAAGATACCCTATAGGCACTAGATCCTGTCTGATCTTAGAAGCTAAGCAGGATCAGCCCAGGTTAATACTTGAAAGGGAGACCACCAATGAAAACAAGATATAGCTATAGGCTATATTTCAGAAGAAGGAAATGGCAAAACCACCTCTGAGGGTGTATCCACACAGTGGAATTAAATCAGTTTGACCATCACTTTAACTGCTATGCCTCTATACTATAGAATCTTGAGATTTGTAGCATGGAGAGGCTTCAAACCTCTCTGACAGGCCTGGCTGAATACCTCAATAAACTACAAATCCCAGGATTCTGTAGGATAGAGTCATGGCAGTTCAAGTAGTATCAAACAGCTTTAATTCTGCAGTCTGGATACACCCTGAGTATTCCTTACCTAAGAAAACCCTGGAAATTGATAAGGCCACCATACATGAACACATGCGTGTGCGCGCACACACACATACATCTTGGTAATGTAACCCTGATAAATCAGAATTGGTCCCATGTACAGACCTGTTATTATGCGTTATTCACTAGCATCTGAAAACTTGGCATCTTTTTAACAGGATTCAGAAAAAGACCAGAAGGGGAAACAGCCTTCACCTGTCTGACCCATTTTCTCCTACATAGTCCTCCCACTTCCATACCTCCTCCAGTCCAGCTCAAATGGGGCACATTCCATCTCCCAAAAAACAGCGGTATTGTCCCATCTCCAAACATTCTGACTTTTTCTGTTTCCATTTCTTTTCTTCTTACAATGAGAGGTTATCTCTGTTACAGTTCAAACTGGAACACCTTTACTTCAAATATTTAAACAAGTAGGAAGTTTACAACAATCCACATTATTCACAACTATTCACACCATCATTTATATATTAATATTAATACAACTTGACTGTAATCTCTCTTGAAACCTCACATACCTCTTTACCAAGTTTCTCATTCCTTTTGGGTATTCAAGGGATTACCTTGTTGTGCCACAGAAACTATCAATGTATCTGAAAGTAAATCAAGCTAAGTAGGCAGCACATAGTACTAGAGAAACCCATCCTTTGTGTATTGGTGGTGAGGTGTGTGTGCAAATTAATACTCTAATAGCAGAAATGAGACATTAATGCACTTTGTTATCTTAAAACATCCACCCACACCTGATTGTGTAAAAAGAGGCATGCAATAGCCTCAGACCACCCCAACATATTTGGAAATGTATTGTTGTTTTCTATTTGTAATGCAAAATTAAAATTGATGTTGCCATTCTCTGCCCCCTTACATGAGAGTCAGCCTCACTGAACTCAAGTCAAAAGTACTGAGGCAGTGGTTTCTACTTACTTTGCTACATCTGAGGTCTAGAAAATGTATTTTTGTAAAGGAGGGAGAAGTGATCAAGGGAATGAGAACACAGCAAATGCAAATGCATCTGAGGAAGCAGAACTAGGGTACAAAAATTTATGCTACAACTTGTTTTGCTCAGTTAGTCTCCAAGGTGCTGCAAGATCCGTTTGCATACTGATACCCCAGATGGCTATCTCTCCGAATTCTACTTTGCTGTTGTGTGACTTCAAGACATTTCCAACTTACAGTGATCCCTAAGAGTGGCATAGTGCTTGGAGCATTGGACTGTGACTCTGGGGACCAGGATTCGAATCCCAGCTATGTAGACCCACTGGATGACCTTGGGCGAGTCACACTCTCTCAGTCTCAGATAATGGTACTGGCCAACCCTCTCTGAACAAATCTGGCCAAGAAAAAAATCCCATGACAGGTTTGCCTTAAGGTCACATCAGAAAGGACTTGTAAGCACACCACCACCACCGCAACAACGAACCTATCTTTTCTTGGCATGGTTTGTTCTGAGAGGGCTTTTCCTTTGCTTTTCCTTTTCCTTTTTCTCTAAGGCTGAAAGAATGTGACTAACCCAAAGCCACTGAATGGGTTTCCATGGATGAGTGAAGATTTGAACCCTGCTCTCCAGAGTTATAATAATCCAGCACTGAGATCACTGTACCACTCTGGATCCCTGTCTTACACGCTTACAGGTGAGAGGGGCCTCCATCTGAGTAAGTAGGCACAGCATTGGCATGGTAAAGCCATGCCGCAGAAGCGGTTTTAGCCTGAGGTCATGGTTTGAGCATTCTCTGGAAGTCAGGGTTCAAATTCTCCCTCAGCCAAGGAAACCTATGGAAAGGGGGGGGGGGCTTGGGGCAAGTCACACTCTCTCAGCCTCAGAGGATGGCCATTTCAAAACCCCTTTGGCCTTTTCGTTTTGGTAAAGAATGAAGACCGGGACAAAATAATGAATTACTGTAAAGAAAGATGGTCCAAAGTTTAAGAAGAGAAAAGAAATCTCTCAATAATTAGTATCTGGCGGAAGTAAATCAGTATTCATGATTCAGAAAAGGTTTGATGTAAAGATAACTATGCTTAACAATCACGTCAACAGAGGGTTCAGACATATATGATATAAAATAATTAAGAGTCTATATACTCTTAATAGAAATGGAGAAGATATAGATAGACACGTGGTTATGTTGCACTGAGATAAATGATGGAAGAAGAATCTGACACACACATATATATAGACACGTTATAAAATGATGTATAGATGGGGAGCATTTGGGGAAAGGGATAAAAAAGAAAAGAAAAGAAAAGAAAAAATGAATTAGTGAAAAAAATTAATAGTATTATACCTTTGTGGAATTCTGAATAGTATATGATGAAAAGAAGACAGTAAGAAGAATGAAGCTATCAATAATAATTTTATGTGTTTTTTTTTTAATTACTGGTTTAATTAACATTAAATAGTTTGATATGAATAAGATTTAGATAAGGTGGTAAAGAAAGGATAATTAATACGATTTACTACATATTGTATGTGGAATGTTATGTAAAAGATTTGCAATATTATGTGGAATAAGATGTGAAAAGATGTAAAAGATTGTACGTAGGTTATAATGCTAATACATTTTTTTAAATAAAATAAAATAAAAATAAAATAAAATGATGTATAACTGTATAGTATGAAGAAGTTAAAGAAGGGCAGGTAGTCTGAAAATAAAGAAAAATCCCAAAGAAAATGTATTTGAATATGTTTAAGGGAAAACCCAATAAAAACTATATAACATCAAACCCCTCTCTGGCCAAGAAAACCCTGTGATGGGGTCACCAGAAGTCAGAAAGGCAAACAACAACAACAACAACAACACACACACATGTGTCCCTTGCATAGCAAGCTGCACCTGTTGAACATCCCTTGCCAAGCCCCAGGTGTTACACTTAGAAGATCTCCAGCCCTGCATCGCCTCACCTGTAAATCTTCCAGCAATGGAGAGCTGCCCTTTAGTTTGGGAGCCTTAACTGAGCAGAAGATCCCTTAAGAGTCAGAAGAACAAAGCCCAGGAGGGACTGACTGCCTTCCTCCAGGAGATGGGCAGAGGCTTTGATCTTCCAGATCTCCCTTGAGACCCCGCCCCCTCAGCTTGATTTACAAACAAAGGACACGCCCCCCTTTCCTTTGCTTCTAATCTGTATGCAGTCAGGTTGCAGGAGGATGTATTGCAGAGTGGCTTGCCTCTGCACTGGAGCACTAAGCTGCATTGACACTAAGCTGCATTGACACTAAGCTGGGGAATTCTGGGAATGGTTGTGGCACCTCTGAATTTTCTTTTTCTTTTTTCTTTTTCTTTTTTTCTTTTTTATTAAACACATAGACACTAATTATTATTATTATTATTATTTCTGGGAATGGTGGTTGTGGCAACTCTGTTTTTTAATAATAATAATAATAATAATAATAATAGTTTATTTTTTTCTGGGAATGGTAGTTTGTTGTGGCACCTCTGGATAATAATAATAATAATAATAAAAATAGTTTATTTTTTCTGGGAATGGTGGTTGTGACACCTCTGGATTTTAATAATAATAGTCCCCCCCCCCCCCCGGGAATGGTAGTTGGATGTCACACCACTGAATTTTAATAATAATAATAATAATAATAATAATTTATTTTTTCTGGGAATGGTAGTTGTTTGTGGCACCTCTGAATTTTAATAATAATAATAATAGTTTATTTTTTCTGGGAATGGTAGTTGGTTGTGGCACCTCTGGATTTTAATAACAACAACAGCAATAACAATAACAACATATTTTTACCCCACCTCTCCTATAAGATCGAGGCCCTAGAATACAATAAACTTATTAATAATAATTTATTTTTACCCCGCCTCTCCTATAAGATCAAGTCGGTTTACGATACTAAAAACTATACAGTGCAATGAAATAATCCCACCATCCCCTCCTTCCTTAAAACAAAGCAACCCATCATTCCAGCATGACAGCAATTATAATAAAAGATACAATTAAAATCAATTAAAATAGTCTGAGAATTTTGAACATGAATTTTATATTTAATCATCGTTCTACATACTGTAATAGAAATATGGCATAGATCTCCTAATACTGTATGTATATTATGTGCAGCTTAATGTGTGTGTTTTATGTAATGTTTGTGTTTTAACTATGTTGTAACCCACCTCGAGCTGTGAGGAGAGGCAGGTAAGAAATAAAATTATTTATTATTATTATTATTATTATTATTATTATTATTATGGTGTTGAACCAGATTAGTGCTTCAGTGCGGATGCAGCCATGCTGTTATATATTTTTTCCCCAGAATCATTCCTGACCTATGGAGAGCTTAAGGCCACCCTCTCCTGGGGTTTTCTTGGCACAATTTGTTCCCAGGTGCATTGCCTTGGCCTTCCCTTGAGGCTGAGAGAGTGTGACTTGCCCAAGGTCATCCAGCGGGTTTATCTGGGAATTGAACCCTATTAGTCGTAGTAGAACGCTCAAACCACTAAGCCACACTAGCACTGTAAACCTGGTTTATTTGACTGTTGTCTTTTTTTTAAAAAAAAACTTTGATGAAGGGCAGAATGTTAACTGTTTTAATAAAATAGGTAGTCCTTTTCTTCCCAAGTTTGTTAATATGTCTGCGGGCTGACACTGGACTTGGGACTAACATCGTTTTCATTTTTTTTTCATTGTAGAATTGTTAACTTTTTTTTTCCTGATGAAGAAGCCAGTGGAGCTTTGAAAGCTTGCAACATGGGTTTTTTTTTTTTTTTTTGGTCCATATGGGTTGGCCCCATAAAAGTATCGCTGTTTTGGACATTTGAGATGTTATTGGGCTTTATTTTCCTTTATGAAATGTTTGCTTACTCTGGAGTCCCTTAGGATTTAAAACATGAACAGGATTTGAAAGATTGGCCTGAACAAGAGTTGTTGTTGAATTCAAAGATATAGCCATGTTTGTCTGTAGAATCAGTACATAGAGAGGTCTTGTAGCACCTTTGAGACTAACCTATGAAGGTTTCATGGCAAGATTTGTTCAGAGGAGTTTTACTGTTGCCTTCCCCTGAGGCTGAGAGAGTGTGACTTGGCCAGGGTCATCCAGGGGGTTTCCATGGCTGAGTCTCAAACTGGGAATTTGAACCCTGGTCTCCAAAGTCACAGTCCAGTACTCAAAACATTATGCCAGGCTGCCTCTTCTATACAAGAGACCCTCTAAAAAAAACCTTGAATTTTGAAAGTGACTAAAGTGACTATATTATTGATGAATTTTAACATTCAACACTTAAACCAACAAGGATAAAGACAATAAAGACAATAAACACTAACTGCATCATACAAAAAAGAACAAGTTTCTTGTGTCATAAGGAGGCATAGGAGATAGTGGACTCTTTCATACAAGGCTAAATTGGAAGTATAATTTAAGGTCAATTCGAATGCAATCATGGGTTTTATGTTATTGCAAATTAACTCTTCACATGCAAATTCGGGCAAGAGGGAAGCCAATTCGAATGCAATCATGGGTTTTACCTTATTGCGAATTAAAGCTTCGCATGCAAATTCGGGCAGCAGGGGGTTATTTTCGGGTAATGGGAAGTAATTCCGAACGGAGCAGGGGTTCATGTAAATTCGCTAAACAAGCGAATTTACATAAATCCGCATTGGCTCCATTCGGAGTTGGGAGAAATTCCTCCCCGTTTGAAAGAGTCCAATGATAGGTGTGGTGTAGTGGTTTGAGTGTTGGACAAGGATTCGAGACCAGAGTTCGAATCCCGGCTCAGCTATGTAAACCCACTGGGTGACCTTGGGCAAGTCACACTCTCTCAGCCTCAGTGAATGGCAATGGCAAACCCCCTCTGAAGAAACTTGCCAAGAAAACCCTGTAATAGGCCCGCCTTAGGGTTGCCATAAGTTGGAAACAAGTGGAAGGCATACAACAGCATCAACAACATTTAGAGAGGCGTAACATTTTATTTCCGTTAATACAATATGCTCAGGAAAAACTGGGAAGTGATTTTAATGGGGTGGTGGGATTAGGAATATGATGTTTATTGTTTGAAAGTGCATTTTTAACTCTCTCAAAGAAAGAGAGATACTCTCAACAATTGTATACACCAATCTGGCCTTGTGGAATTTCATATTTCCAAATTCACAGAAGGCTGGGTTTCACTTTTTGGAACAAAGGAGTAGAAGAGTGAATGAACCCAACAGGTGAACTCCTACGGAGTTCAGGAATATTAACCTGATCTCTAATCTATATTACTGTAGAACATGCATGTACTATAAACATAACCTACTCCAAGGCTGTACACATTAACTGTTTGTAAAAGCAGTTCAGTACATTATGCTCTAGGCTGCTGCCTTACAAAGGAAAAGAACCCACCCTCACCTTTCCAGGTAGTCTTGACCTTACTTCTCCTGGATCAACACCTATTCTTACATCACCAACAATGTTCTCATAGGAAATCAATGTTTTTATGGATAGAACAGCAGTCATTTCCTCTTCCTGTATATCTTGCAATAAAATGTTGTGTCATTTTAGATTTTCTAAAATCTATTCAAGGGCATTACCTTTACTAGACCAACTCAGAGTCAAAAACATGTGTATAACGCTTTCGCACTTTCAAAAATATTTCATCCGACAAAAGGCATGGAGGAATATTTAACCCTCGGAATCTGTATTTAGTTATAGTATTACAATGGTGTTACCCTGCCTGCTTCCTGAAATCAGATGAGATTTGGAGTGTCCCTCAACCCTATATAAGATTTAGTTATTACCTAGAATTGTCTGTATCTTTGGCTAAATGGAGTGGTGGGAAATTCTGGACAGAAAAGGAAGTATTTCTTCCTGGTGCATAGTTAAACTGTGAGATTCATGGTCAAAAGGTGTAGTTAGCCCTGACATGCTATCCTAAAGTCATGATTTATGCTGCTACAGGCAAGACTATACCCAGAATTGATATACTTAGGTACTTATGAATGATGTTAGTATTTTAAAATATTTAAATACAGGTATCTGCACTGTAGAAATAATACAGTTTGACACCAGTTTAAAGGCCATGACAATGCTATGGAATTCTGGGATTTGTAGTTTTGTGAGATATTTAGCCTTCTGTGCCACAACAAACTACAAATCCCAGAAATCCTAGCATGCCGCCGCAGTTAAAGTGTCACCAAAATGTATTATTTCTGCAGTGCAGATACAGCCCCAGTGAAATAATTTTTAGAGTATGAATGTTTCTTAGACCTACTGAGGGAAGAGACACTGCCTCCTTTTGTGATGTGGAATCTGTACTGCAGAAATAATACAATTTGAAACCACTTTAAAAGCCGTGACTCAATGCTATGGGATTCTGGGACTGTCATAACTTTTATTATATGCCCAGGGGTACAATCAAAAGGAAAGCAAATTATCTGTCTCCTGAACCATTTTCATTCTATCATCCTCTAATGAATACTTTAGAAACATCTACTTTGAAGTGAGCTCCATGGGCTCAGTGTAGCTTTCAAGTGCAGTCAAGTCCCACTGAATTAGGACACTGGGAGACCAGGGTTCAAATCCCAGCTCAGTCATGAAACCTATTGGGTGTCCGTGGGCACATCACATGCTCTTGTCGGAAGGCAATGGCAAACCACCTCTGAACAAATCTTGTCCAAGAAAACCCTATGATTGGTCCACCTTAGAGTTGCCATAAATAGAAAACAACTTGAAGGCACAGAACAACAACCTTATGAATGAGAGACCTCCAAGAAATCTAGTTATTAACAGCCCATCTCTGGTCTTGTAGAAACTCAGGAACATGGCTTCCTTGATTTTCTCTGTCTACTTGTACTACAATCTTCCTCTTTTCCTACTATCTTCAGGTTTATTGAGCACTGTCATCTTTTACAGTGAGTCCTGTTGTCTCGTTAAATATCCAAAGTACGATAGCATCAGATTAGCGATTTTGATTTCTAGAGGCAAAGGAAGGTGGCATTTTTGGGGAGTGGTGGTGGAACTCAGATCCCGGAAGACCAGTCAAGAATAATGGGAACTGAAGTCCAAAACATCTGGAGGACCAAAGGTTGGGAATCGTTGCTCTACTGACATCTAAGGGACTATCTAACATGACACATGTGCTCAATGCCCTTGAACATGATGGTCCTCAACAGGTCATGCCTGCTAATGTAGAGTCCTGTAGTACTTTTCCATAGGCATTTTGTGAGAAGCTCCACAGCCCCAGAAAGGTTACATAAAAATGAAGCAATTAAGTAAAATAAACATCTTACTTAATTGTTTTATGTTAGGTAAGACCAGTGTTTTTGTGCTTTGCCAGTGCTGTGAAGCTGGAAAACTGGCAGAACAAAGACTTTTCAAAGAATGGTTGCCCTATTGAGGTGTGTTAGGAGCTGTTCTGTCTTTTAGCCACAAAACTGAGTGGTGGCATAGCAGGAGTAAAGATTGGTGCCCCAGTAGCCACTTAGCTATGTGCTTCCATTAATTCAATTCCATCAAACACGCTGTTGTTCACTGACAGCTCAGTTAGCTTTTGGAAAATGAAGCAGTCACCACCACCAGGCCCTTTCTTTGTAATCTAGGGCTTCATGCACCACTTCTTGAAAAAATTATGTTAAAGCGAGGGTATAGTTTGTGGTTTTCTCAACAAACATCTGGTAGATCAGTTGTTTTATATCTGAAATATCAAAGTTACCAGTTTTTACAAGGGAATTTAGACCTGTAAGAATTTTATAGAATTGCCCTAGCACAACAGCACTGCATCTGGAAAAGTAACAGCAATTAAGTGCCTTTCACAAATGATTTAAAAGTCACACTGCATTTTGTTGGTAAGTTCAATATGAAGAACTTGCTTGGGGTTTCTGGAGTTTGTAGTCCAAAATATAAACTCTGCTTCATTTTTAACAGTAAACTGGTAGGAAGTTGCCTGTGTCTGAACAGCCTTTCTAAAAACAAAACAAAACAAAACAACAACAACAACATTTATTTGTATCCCACCTCTCCCTATATTGGATCGAGGTGGGTAACAACAGTTAAAAGCAATAAAAATCAGACATATTGACACATTAAAACAGAGCAAAATATAAAAATTCTGATTCCCCATCTCCCTCCCACCCTACAACAGGACTAAAATAACAATTCCCAGTAAAAATTCCAAATACAGTCCATCATTTGCCGGTGGACAAAACAAAA
Source organism: Urosaurus nigricauda (assembly GCA_034509955.1). Taxonomy (NCBI): domain Eukaryota; kingdom Metazoa; phylum Chordata; class Lepidosauria; order Squamata; family Phrynosomatidae; genus Urosaurus; species Urosaurus nigricauda. The sequence continues at coordinate 89,566,073 of JAOEGL010000006.1, forward strand.
CAAACAAACTTCTATATGTGTACATGGGTTACTGATTATAAGGAATTGCAAGTTACATTGGAGTCCATCTGCAACAAAGAAGGATTAAGCTGGTGACAGAAGGGAAATCTCCCCGGTCATCAAGTTGGCCTATAGGGAAAAATGACAGAAATGCAACTCTGCAGCAATAAATATTTAATGCTAAATATGCCTGTGAAAAGAAGATGTAGATAAAAGTCTCCAGACCGACAGTGGGCTTCTCCCAATTGGGCACCCTGTACACAGGCAATAGCCAGACTGACACAGAGAATGAGCTGAGCGAAAAGAGCCACAGTTACTTCCTTTTGTTAAATTAAATATAAAAAATGTCTCCTGGCCAGTGAGGGGGCCTATCATAATTATGTGTTCTTCAGTATTTTTTCTGCCCCTTGGCAAGATGGAGCCAGTAGGGCATCAGGAATATCCCAGGGCCAAACCTTGACAATGTAGGTGTGCTCCTCTGGGGGGTGTTATTCATCATGGCAATGGATCCGAAAGAGTTAAGACACGAAAAGCCACAAAGCAGCAATTGTGTTGTACCATTTTCAGTGATTCCCAGTGCAGTGAATACAGCAATCAGGTAGCTGACTATTCCCAATGAACCCTGGAGCCAGCTGCAGTTTGAATGACTTTGAGAGGGGAAGCCGATGGACTCACTGGTGAAGCTACACCAGCTACTTCAAATCAGTAAGGGTGACTAATATATAATTCTGCCTTATTTTTCTTCCCTTTGTTGGAAGAAATGGCCCAGGCCCAATAATTCAGGCATAGGCTCTGGGAACCTTAAAAGGGTGGAAACTATTCAGCACTTCAGATGTGGCTGAACAGAAACTCCCAGCAGCCCTAGCCAGAATAGCCAGTGGTGAAGAATGCTGGGAGCTGCAATCTAATACTATCTAGAAAGCCACACATTTCCCACCCTAGATCTAGAGAGATTAATTATCAGTACAAAAACATGAATCTCATCTGGAGCCTTCTCAGTGGGGTTAGTGTAACAATTGATTGCTCCCAGATGTTTTTTTGCCTCCTACTTTGGAGTATCTTTTGCTGACACAGTGCTGAAATCACTATGGACCTTATCAGACATCAGAAATTGGAAGTATAATCCAATGGCAATCTGAACGCAATGATGGGGTTTCACATTATTGCAAATTAAAGTATTTCACGCAATTTCGGGCAAAAGGGAAGTCATTCCGAACGCAATCATGGGTTTTACGTTATTGCGAATTAAAGCATCTCAGGCAATTTCGGGCAATGGGGGGGGTCATTTTCAGGTAATGGGAAGTCATTCTGAACGTATTCCGAACACAATTGGAATTCATGTAAATTCGCTAAACTAGCGAATTTACGTGAATTCCAATTGTGTTCGGAATGTGTTCAGAATGACTTCCCATTACCTGAATTCACATGAATTCGAATTGGCTCCAATTGGCTCCATTCGAAATAAAGAGAAATTCCTCCCATCTGGTAAAGTCTTAAGTTAGCAAGCCTTTGGTGCCTAAAAACAGGAGAGGCTGCTCTGGATGTTTTAGCAGTCTGTGTCTCTTAAACTTTTTAAAGGCAATTTAAAAGTCTGTTTATTGGTGCATATAGTGTTCTAAATGTTTTTGGATAGCTCCTTCATGGTCCTGGTGAGAAGAGAGACGAATGATTAAGACTGATAGATAAATGGATAGATAGATAGACAGACAATTCAGTTGAAGCCGAGAACTCTGACATCTTTCTGAGATTAAGCTAACCTGAAATCACTGTCTTTAAGACCCTCAGAATTTTAGCCAGCAAATCTTTTCAGTTTACTTTCAAGTTTCCTCTTCTCAAATCCTAGTTCTGGCCCAGAGGATCTTCATTAGTTTGTCCTTCTCTAAAATCTCTGCCATGATCTCCTTTCCTTTGTCCTACTTTAACTAGAATTTCAACACTCTGCTGCTTCTCTTCAAGAAAATCTAGTTTGGCTAAAATCAGGTGATCTCTCTCATCCTAGAATCTAATGTTTCAGGGAGTTCTTAATCAGAACAGAGGAAGGTCCCCGGAACTCTCCCTCTTTCTTTGACTTGGGAGGGGGGATTTTTTTTAACCACCCCTTTGAACTCCTTTCATTAATTCCTCCTTTTCTTATTAAAGTCTGAACCCTAGTGGGCATAGCCCTAAATCCTATCACCTCCTGGTGTCTGAGTACACCGGTGTCCTGGTGTGTGAGCACAGCCCTCTGGAGCAGGGGTTTTCACTTTTCGGTTTCCATATGTTTAGACTTCATTTTCCAGAGGTTCCAGCCAAAATGGCCAGTGCAAAGGGATTCTGGGAGCTGAAATCCTAAACATCTGGAGACCCAAAGACTCAGAATCACTGGGTCTTTGGCATGTGCAGGCCTTGCAAGTTGGGTCTTACAACTCTTGCAGCCTTGTAAGGCTACTTCTTTGAATTAATTGTTTTAACAAGTGTTGTATCTTATTCTAGGCCATAGCACAAAATTAGAACCATGGTGGAAATGGTAAGAAAGCAAATTTCTTCAAATTACTATGGAGTGGCAGCTGATGATCACCTTGACTCACAGTCATATCTCCCCTTTCTTTCATCACTGGATTCAAAACTGACTTTGTTTATTTATTTGTGTAGTGCAATCAACATTCTTTCTCAGATGTTTTCTCATTCAGGCACTGATCAGACCCAAATTTGCTTAATTTTAGCATAGTAGATGCATGCTCGATAATATTGTCATAGAACCTGATCATTGAGCTTTGGTTGGCAAAATGAATACAGACAATTTTATTGCCTTTCAAGTAATGTATACAGTACACAGACCCTTGAGAAAAATAAGGTAAAAGAAACTGGCTGTTCCTCTCTGGTCACGGAAGTTCATACTTGTGGACAGGATATGTTTTGTATCTTTCCTTGGGTCAATAGAGTTTACTTCATACCATAAATGGAGAATAAATTTAGACAGCCTTTTACCTACAGAGAGGGTGGAGAGAGCTCCACAATGACACGAAAAAGACTGTTCACCTAGCATGTCTACCAATTATTACCAGTCATGTTTGCCCATGGCTCCTGAGCACTTTTCTCTCTTCAGCTTTATTGCCATAGTCACAACTCTGAATTTGAGCTCAGCTGACAGCACAGTCCTAAACATGTTTACTTAACTGTAAATTCCCCTGAATTTAATTTGACTTAATCTCTAACCTACTTGTTTCCAGTATGAGGCCCAGTGGCATAAAAACAGTTATGGCATGGGGGGGAGGGATAACCCAATCAATACTTGTTTTTTTTTAAAGTATGCAGAGCACTTGGCCCTCCAGATGTTTTTGTCTACAATTCCCATAGTCTCTTACCATTGTCCATGTTGCATGGGACTTATGGGAGCTGTAGGCAAGATATTAGAAAAGTCAAAGGCTCTCCATCTTTGGAGTAGAGGAACCTGCCATCCCTGTATTGATGGGGAAGGTTTGGAAGAAAGCTATAATCACATTGGTTTGAACATTGTTCATGACAAGGAACCTTATCTTATGGGGCTCTTTAGAACTTCTTTGCACCATTAATATGGGAGGTCAGAAAGGATAGAGGTAATTTTTGTGTACATATTCCCACGTGGCTTTTTCATAGAGGTGGGGAAAGTGTGACTTCTGGGCTGTGTTTGGCCCAGGACCACTTGTTCTGTGGTTCCTAAAGATCCTAAATCTACCAATTTTGAAAATAATTCTTAGCTGAATTTTAGGCAAACCACCAGGTCTCCCCCCCCCCACTTCAAAAAAGTGGCACTTTGGGTCCCCTTGCCAGTCAGAACTAGTGGTACTGCATTGGACAGACTAGTGATCTGTTTCAGAATATGGCAGTTTCTCATGTTTGTAGCTCCCTTCATTTTTGGACAGTTCTTGGGTCCGCATTATGGAGCCCATCACAATGCAGGTGTCTATATTCCAGTTTAAAACTGCATTATGCATTGGATATGGCAGCAAAAGAGGCCATCTGTCATTCCACATGAAAAAGGGCAGGTGCTGAAACATCAAATTTACCTGAAATCAGTTTTGTTTCCCCCTGAAATGACTGGCAGATGGGAAATGGCTTATCAGAAGGACTCTTTCTGCACATCATGATCATATGGCTCAGAGGGAGCTCTTTCTCAATGACCTCCTGCATTTCAGCTTGCAAAACAAGAGAGAAACTGGTTGCACAACATTTAATGACTTCAACTTGGTGACCATTGCCCTCATTCTCTCTCTCTCTCTCACACACACACATATATATTTCTATGTGATGAATCTTTTCCCAGTGATGTTTGAAAACTGTACAATTTTGCCATGGTCATAGTTGTGGAAAGCAGCATTTGAAGAGACAGTGATGGCAAAATAGGGCAGAGACATTATTTCCATATTTCAGGTTTTCTGAATGATAATATGAGCTTGCCCATATCTTGAAATCTCCTGTGGAGGCTCTTCTCTCTGACCCATCACACTCACAGGGATAGTAGCTGGGCAGGACAAGGGAGGTAATTGACAGCGTCTGTGCAATGGTGCATAGGCATTGTTGGGGAGGCAGAAAAAAATAACCATGACTCACAGCTTGATGCAGCATGGTGTAGACTTCCCATGGGTGTTCGGGTCACCTTAGGAGCCAACCACATGGGCAATGGGGTTTCAAAACAGTTTGCGGGAAAATGGTATCAAGCTGCCTTTTCCTGCCTATCTGTTCTGGCCCATAGATAGACTAATTCAGCACCACTACCACCAACCACAAAAAGCATTAGAAAAAGAAAAAGAAAAAAAGGTATATATACACATGTGTGAGCCTTCAAGTTGCCTGTTGACTTATGATGACCCCATGAACTTCATAGAATCATAGAGCTTGAATAGACTGCAAGGGCCATCCAGTCCAATGCAGGAACACAGAATCAAAGAACACCTAAAAGCCTGTGTGCACTTAAGCACTCCCTAAGCAGTTTGGAACATCAAGTCATCCCTTCCGATTCCTGGGGGAGCCATTCCACCACCACCCCATGCAAATTGGGAAAATCGCCAATATTGGAGCCCCATTGATTACAATGGGGCCTGCATGCCATTATGTACCTCCTGGTTTGCTGGCCACAAATACCGAGGGATACGACTGTATAAGCTAATTGCCCCCAACAAGCTGGGTACTCATTTTAATGACCTCAGGAGGATGCTGGACTGAGTCAACCCTGAGCCCCTGGCTGGTCCTAAGCTCACAATCTTGTGGTTTGTGAGTGAGTGGCTGCAGTACAAGCATTTAACCACTGTGCCACCAGGGCTCACTTGATGATGTGGGTCTTGCAATTCACCAAAATCCCAGTTTTGTTTCACCCTCATTTTTGCTAAAAGCTTCTAGTTATAGGTATCTGTGCTACTTGTAGCTTGCTACTTCAAACCTCTGGAAAAGAAGATGAGTTCTGGTGGGTGAAAGAGGAAGGACATCCCTTAATTGCAGTATTCTGTGGTTGTACTGATCCCACAATCTCCCCTGAACACACACACACCTAATGTAGCTTCCTCTGACCTAATATCTCCAGTTTTGCTGGACTACAGTCCACATCATCCTGATCCAATATGACCAATACTGCCAATGTATCAACCATAATTTCTTCACTTATACTGCATTTAATTATAAGCAAGAATTTAAGTCAAAGGGAGGAGAGTCCAGTTGGATCAGATGGAGGCTTATCTAGGTCAGCATCCTGTTTCTCGCCAGAGATTGGGAAAGTTATGTTTTTTGACTACAAGAAGGATTTTGAGTAGATTAGTGGAAATCACTGGAAGACCATTGTGACAAGGAGGTTTAGGCGACATATGTGAATTTTCTATTGTAGCTATCTCTGAGCATATTTTCCAAAATTCTTTGTGCTTTTGCACCTTAGTGGATTTTGGCAGCTGAGCACATTTATTTCTAATGTGGCCTTGGCATGAAGGGAGCAGACATCTGCCAGGGTACATCCCAAATAACAAGAGCAGAGGTGGGCACTCTATTATCTAATGTTTGGATGAGTAGATGAGTTGACAAAACACAGGTATAAATTACTAAATATACCTGTCCAGCATAGGACTGAGGTGATTTGGGGGAGTGGGACATTACCACATAGTCTGGTACGGCTTTGACTATATATGTATCTCTAAAGAATGGCCCAAAGTGTAGACCAGAATGACTTGTGTGGGTGCCACAAAGCAATGTTCTGGGGTGTCTTTTAGAGTTCCGAACAGCAGAATAGAGAAAGTAAGCCTGTTTGTTAGGATTTATGACTTACTGATAAATTCTTTCTTTGCCTGCTGTGTGAATAAAGCTTTAAACCTTTACCACAGTTGTGGTTCCACATCCAAATGAAAGTCTTATCTTTTGCAAAACAATGAGGGGAATTCTATGCTGTAGGTTATACACTCGTGAATTTGGGATTTCTAGAAACGTACACTTTCATCATAGACAGAAAGGGTTTATTAGCAGTGCTAGATATATTTTTAAATCACAGGGTTCCAGAAGAAGTATTATCACACATTATTTGCTCTAGGAAGATTCTTGTGTCTTTTAACACCTTCATGCAGGAGGAAGTGGTAATTTCACTATCAATGGAATGGCCAAACTGCCCCAGGGTTCAGTTTAAAGTTGCTCCCCAACTGTCTTGAGAACAGAGTTCAGCAATTTGGATTGCACTTATAATGAAGGCTTCATCACCAGACTAACATTAGAGCCATCAGCGAACAGTGCCTATGTGGCAGGCAGAAGTTCAACAGGTCAAGATCTGCCTACCGGAGGGATTTAATTTGCTCTGGGCCCTCAGGGGAGGCCAGCAACAGGGTCCTGCTGCTATTCCGAGTGGCTGCTTGGAGTGACAATGGGGAAAAAAAAATTCACAATGGCAGCAACCATCACAGGACTTTGTGGCAGATTGGAACAAGATGACACTTTGGATCTCTCTCAAATATTGTGGGATGATGACTTCCCATGAGATTTACTATATAAACTGCCAAGCCTATATAGGCCTCCATCACTGTCTGCTGGCCACTGTTGACTAGGCTGTCCATGTTACCAGGTTATCCAGCTGACATGTTTTTTGCTGGTCTAGCTTGTAACCTGCCTTGGTGTGTTTTGGCTCATGGGATGAGGTTGGATCTGGGCCCAATCCATCAGACGATGGGGAGGGGAGGCTGTTAGGTGAGGTTGCCAAGCTGGGCTGCCTCCCTCCAGTGGCAATTATCTTTTCTATCTGAATGTACATATAATGACAGTGGTTGATTTATGATGGCATTATGATTGATTTATGATGAGATTAAGATTGATTTATGATGGATTTATGACAGTGTTATGATGGATTTATGACAGTGTTATGATGGATTTATGATGACATTGTGATTGATTTATGACTGCATTTTGATTGATTTATTATTCCATTTTGATTGACCCTCCTTGTCCCAGTGCATTTTGATTGACCCTCCTTGTCCCTCATTACTAATGCCCATTCTGGGAAATGGCCTCAAGAAAGGAGGATGCCATAGCTAACAGGATTCACAACTACCTACCTAGCTATCTTGTGTTATATTGCATTAGCCTCCCTTTTAACCTGCACCTTTTCACTTAATGAATTTTTTTCAATAGGTTTTATTTTATTCTTTATTTATCCAAGGAGTTTAGTGTAGTGGATGAGATAATGATTTTTTAAAAGAAAAATTTTTGGTTAAAACACCCCCAAAGAACCAATACTTCAAACGTGATTTGCCACCTGACCCTCCTGGTTCTAGTCATGCAGGACTTTCCCTGGCTCAAAGAAAAAAATTGTCAAGATCACTATCTATCACCCTTATCATGTTTAAGCCATCTTGCTCCTAGAATCATGAATACTGAAAGCAGCTTAAAGGGATATGTCATGAAAGTTTCTAAGTGTGTAAGAAAGATATTCATTACAAGTAGGTTAAAAGTTCTGAACTACTCAACTTGTACTTTGGTATTGATGGTTTGGATATTAGCAATTCATTTTTTACATTAGCAATTTATAGCAAAATATGGGAAAGTTCTGGGAGTTGTAGTCCAAAAGAGAAACTTGGGTGGGTGGGGGGAACCAGCAACCAATGTGGATCTGAGATAGATACAACAGCTCAGGTTTTTACAGTATTCAAAAGCAAATATCTCTTCTTGGATGATATTAATATAGCCATTTGGAGGTGAAAGTTGAGAAGGAAAAGCAAATGAATTAAATGCTTGCTTTGGTGACCTGGCAAAGACAATTCAAAAGCTCCTGGAATTTATGTTTTTCAAAAGCAGTAATAACAGAAGTTGTGTGACTGAGAACAGGAAGTGTCCAGTGGGAATTAGTCAATTTGTGAACCATTCATTCACACTTGGAAAAATAAAGGAAAACAATTCATATTGAACTTGACTGTATTTTTGGTTCCTTCTCCTAACCAATTCAGCTACTAAGAGCAACACAACTTTTTCTAACAACCAATACCACAGATACATTTTTCAAAAAGCTTTTAAGTTTATAACATATTGCAACATGCTGCAGAATAATAATAATAATAAAAAAGGCTGTGCTAAGGTCATTCCTAAGAGATAAGTAATAGTGATAAATTTACAAGTTGCCTGAAACCAATGGCAATTTATACAAGAGGAGAGCATAGAACATGTTGCAATACTAAAGCATTCCAGTCTTGTCTTTAAGAATTATTTGATTTAATGCTGGGTATTTCTCCCACTGAGGCAAGTGGATTTTATTAGAAGGAATGAAAAAAACACACCTGTGTACTTTCAACACACATTTCCATTATTTTAAAGAACAGAGAAGACACTTGTAATAATTAATAGAAATCATTTTCTTGTAAAAATGTGTTATTTTTTTAAGTCTATAACATCTGGCTGTGTTTTTTCCCTACTCCTATGAAAGCAGAATACTAAATTTGGTCATTCAGCCACTAGATCCTACATTAAAGGAAGAGGATTTCATATTGTCTGAACTTGGAATTTTATTTCAGCAGGTTCACCCACTCTGACCATGAAGAAAAGCTACCCAGTCTGGCTTCTACTGACTTTGATTGTTGTAACACAGAGAGAATGATGTATAAAAATGCTATTGACCTATGCACACACATGCACAAACACATGAACACACACACTTCCTTGTTGTATACCTTCCATCACCTCTAAAATTCCCAAACATTTGTTATTGTATGCCTTCAAGTTGTTTCTGACTTATGGCAATCCTAAAATACACCTATTACAGGGTTTTCTTGGTAAGGTTTGTTTGGATGGAGTTTACTTTTGCCTTCCTCTGAGGCTGAGGCAGTGTGACTTGTAACCCATGGCTGAGCAGAAATTCAAATTAGGTTCATAGAATCATAGAGCTGGAAATGATCACATCCAGTCCAACCTCTGCAATGCAGGAATACATAGTCAAAGCACTCCTGACAGATGGCATTCATGGATTGAGTCTAACAATCTGGAATGTGGTCTTACTTTGTTCCTACTGTCTTCTACCTTACCAAGCATTAGAGTCTTTTTTAATGAGTCATGTCATGTCATTATATATCTGAAGTACATCAGCCTTGGTTTAGTCATCTTGACTTTAGGTTTGATTTGCTCTAGGATACTAGGAGCCTGGACTGCTAAAATGCCCCATGGCCAAAAGTCTGGTTTTGAAAAATTAGCATTTTTTTTTTAAAATTAAGTACAGGTGGGCTGCCATGAATTTAAAAGGTGGATTGCATACCCTCTAAGATTTGGCAGAGACAATGAGATGTCCTTCTTTTTACACCAGGGTTCAAATCCCTGCTTGGCCTTGGAAATCCATTGGGTGACCGTGGGCAAGTCACATTCCCACAGCCTCAGAGGAAGGCAAGGGCAAACCCACCTCTGAACAAATTCTGCCAAGAAAATCCCATTATAGGGCCACCTTAGGGTCACCCTAAGTCAGACATGCCTTGAAGACACACAACAAATGTTTGGGATTTTTAGAGGTGATGGATGACATATAGCTATGAGTTGTGTGTGTTCATGCGTCCGTGTGTGCGCATGTGTGTATAAGTCAATGACATTCTTCTACAGAATGCTGTTACAAAGGTGAAACACTTTGTACAGATTTACACAATACTTCCTGCTAGGTCTAAATTAGTTTATGCTTCTTTAGGGAACAACAGATAAACAGAGCCAACATTTATGAATGACCACGTGTTGTGTATATGCCTGCAAAACAATTTGAGGGAGAGAAAATTCATAAACATGGCTTCAGGCTAGCATATACGTACACCAGCACATAAAATAAGCAATTCTTTACAAATGGACACTGCTAATCTGCAGTGGCTCTAAAGACACAGAGATCTGGGAGGGAGGAACAGGTAGAAGTGCCTGATGGCTGCCATGTCACTGGAGTGGAAAATGCGCTCAGAAATTTATGCTGACTTTTGAAGAAAGCATTCAAAGCATTGGGCCTACTTAGGAATATGGCTTAGCACCTTGGATAGTTCCTTGAAAATGTAGAATAACACCTGGAAAGGAGCACCTGATCCACTGACAAGGAAGGCATCTGCTGCCACTGACTGAGGAATTCTGGCAATAGTTACAGCCAAACAGGGGACATTAGCGATTTTCACTTTCATGGCTAAGCTTCATGAAACAATTGAGCTGTCTAGCAGGAGGAATGAGAATGCAGTTAACGTTCCAGGTAAATGCACGAAGGACATTTATAGGAATGTAAATTTATGGGAACAGGATAGGAATTATGAATCAACAACCCACTCTGTTCCAGAAAGTACCGGTTTTCTTAACTACCAGTAGGTTGGCTTACATTTAAAAATTCCAGCATGCTGTTATGTGCCCCATTCTGTTAGTTTAGTTGGAACAGTTGCAAGCATTGAGTTCAAACTGCATATCCAGCTGATTTATCTCCTCTGGCAGGCCATCCCACAGTCTGGTGGCAACTGAAGAAAGTGTATTTCAGTTAACAGTTGCCACCCAGGTTTGGGCTGACTAAAATAATTATCCCCCAGAAGACTAAGTGTACAGAGAGGATTATATGGGAGAAAGTGACCCACTAGGTAAATTGGACCCATATCATGTAGGGCTTTAGAGGTAACAACCAACCTTTGTACCTTGTCTGGAAACTAGCAGAAGACAGAATGATCTTAATATTATGTGATATGGTCATTCTAGATGCGTCAATAACCAATCTGGCTGCTATGTCTTGGACTAACTGACATTTCTGAATTTGGTACAAAATTAGTTCAATGACAGTGCATTGCCGATGTCCAACCCTGATATAGCCAGCATGTGCACTATGATCTTTAGATCCTTCAGCTCTAGGAAAGGCCAAAGCTGATAGTAAGGACTCCTGATCATTCCATCAGTCTGGACTGCCATTTTGAGTGGTGGATTGAGAAGTAACCCCAAATGTGAACACAATCTTTAAGGGGGTGTTGATGTATCCAGTGACATACCTCCAAACTCAGATTAGGACCCTTGGCAGTAAGTATTTCTGCCTTGTCTCTATTCAGATTTATCCTCTGATTACCTCCTCAGACACTCATTCAGGACACATATCCTTAGATGATGCTATTATCGAAGGCACAGAAAAGTATATTTGTGTGTCATCAGCACATTGATAGCACCTCACCCCACAATAAGGCCATTTTTATCTTCCACTTTAATTTTAACCCAAATGCTCTCATTGTTTTTCCAAAGCTCTAAGTCACAGGTGTACACAACCTTGACAAAAAATGCTACTGCCCCTTCTTTTCTGTTTGGACACAAATGACCTACATGCTGGTAAAGAAATAGGTGTGTACAATTTTGTAATTTTACATTTGTTGAGAAAGAAAGAGCATGAGAGATTCATTTATATGATACACTTGTGTAAGTCAAACACATTGTTACTCTGTTTTGGTTAAATTTCTATTTAAAACGTCATCATATTAAATTTTCTTACACAAGTGTGGAAATAATTCTTTAGTGCTCAGAGAAATGTGTATGCAGGATAGGAGTGATTGCAGCTCATGTAGACCTGTTCCTAAAACGCGAAAGGATAACCTGTGGTGAAAGAAAGTTGTTACACACAGGGTAAATACCAAATGGGGATGGGGGGTAGGAATATAATAGGAGAAAGACAGGACAGAGGGAAAGGGTTAAACTTGCAGTGTTGAATCTCCTTTTCTCCTCCTTCTGCCAGTAGCTTCAACATTTAAATTTTAAACAAATGTGGGATATGAATTACTGTACCTGCTATTTCATGTCCTTTAGCCCATGAGTCATCACAACTATGTTGCAAATGATGACTAAATCCATTCCAAATCCCTGCTGCTTTGTACTAACATGACTCTTACCAGGAGTGACTTCATCAGCAGAACAGTTATCGCACTGCCAGTGTAAAACATAGGTATCTAAAAGTTTTTATAAAAAATGAATACAGAATATGATCATCATATATAATCACAAAATCTTATTCAATAAGATCAGCAATGCCATAAACTATTGTAAAATAAAATGGCAACAGTTCAGCCTATGAAAAACTTATAAATTGGGAGAACTGAGTGTTAGGTGTATAGAAACTGCAGCAGTGTTACAGATAATGTTTCCATGTCCATTGAATAAACATACCATATATACTCGACTGTAAGTTGACTTCATGTGTAAGTCGAAGGCAGGCTTTGGGACCAAAATTATGGATTTTGATATGACCTGTGGATAAGTTGAGGGGACATGTAACAAAGCAAAGTTTCCAGGAGAAAAGCAAAGGAAAACAATGCCAATGAACTTAACAAAATTTCAGCAGGCCCAACTGTTTGTGCTTATACTAAAGGCAGGATGGATGAGAAAATAGAGAGGGAGTCAGTGCTTTCAGGACAGATTACACTCTTGTCTTTCACCTATTTTTGTTAACAGTTAAAGTTCAGTATTTACATTGACTAATTGATAAGTTCACTCAAGTTTTTGGGGTCAATTTTTGATTAAAATTTCTAGACTTATACACAAATATATATAGTACACTTAAGAATAGAAGAAAAAAATGGTATTTTCCACCCTTCACCTCACCTAAATTGGGTGTGGGTAAGGTCTAGCTCTCCAGATACTGACAGACTGCAATTATCAGCTTTTCTCACTAAATTGTTTAGGATTGCCAGAACTTGCAATGAAGCAACAACCAGAGAGTTGTGTGTTCGCTGACCTTAGCCCAAATCCAGCTAAAATAAGTCCATTGAATCAAGGAGGTTTGCATGAGGGTTTGTGCAATTGATCTAATGGGTCTACTCTAGGTGGGACTAGCGGTTGAATTTAGGCCGCTGTTTTGAAATTGTGTCTGATTTTTCACTCTGGGTTCTTCCAGACATAAATTCTATCATGCAATTGCCCTGCTTTATTGAAAGGATTTTATTGGGCCCGAACAGACAGGCCAAAATAAAGCTGCTTCGGGTCACTTTGGAGGTATGCTGTTTAAATGATAGATGCATCCTAAGAGGCCAGAAGCCACACCAAAGCCACACTCTAGTCTTAAGGACTGGAACACAGCTTTGGCACTGTTCTGGCCTCTTAAGATGGGTGTGTTATTTAAACAGCATATCTCCAAAGTGACCTGAAGCAGCTTTATTTTGGCCTGTCTGTTTGGGCCCATTGAGATCCTTTTTCCACCCAGTAGAGTGACCAGGGAGGTGCTGTGGTGCAACCCTCACCAAGTGACACCCCAGAAAAGGGTTGACTCCTGATGGGGCCTTCCTCCTACTTAGAGAGGAGAGAGCATCCTGACCCTGCTTCACAATGGCAGTGGTTGTTCTCCTCAAGAGGAGGCCTTTGCCACGGTGAAGGAGAAGGCTAAGTGCACCTGTCCTTGCTTTTTTGCAGTGACAGTGACCTCCTCAAGAAAAGGGGATGCCAGTGGCAAAGGACAAGGGGTGAATGTGACCTTTTGACTACACCCTCTGGCAGCCCCCCCCCCCCACCAAGTGACACTAGAGGTTGGGACGCCATTGCTACCATCATCTTCCATTTATAATTCTGCAGCTGTGAGTTATGTTGTTGAGCCTGTTCAGACTCATAGAATACCATCTCCCCTGCCACTCCACAATTTTCCAACCACTTCTTTTGTTAAGTAAAGCATTCTTCCAGGAGGCATTCATCCAGGAGGGAAAGATAAAATAGATGGGCACACTGTGTCTTGATTGTTAGGAGCTGTATATCTGAGAGTAACCTTTGCTACTGAAATCACAGCAGGGTTAACAATCTTGGTGTCCTTACAAACTACAAAGTTTGGCACTACAATGCCATTTTAACTGCCGTGACTTTATGTTATGGAATACTGGGTTTTGTAGTTTGTGGAGGCACTAGAGTTCTCTGGCAGAGAATTTTAAATGCTCTTTCCTAAATGGTAAATTTTAGGATTTGATAAGTTGTTGCCTATTTAGTGATCTGATTGTGAAGTGTGAAAGGGCAATTGGTTCTTCATATCTATGGTGGGGAAAATATGTATCAAAACATTGAAGGTCTCCTGTCACTTATCAACACTTTTGTCAATATAATTTTCCAGAGGATGATTTCATAAATCATGTACAGATTTGTACTAATTGCCCAGCTAGTCAATTCTGTTGACTGTCAAGTGTACAGCACACCACCCTCAATTCAGCTTTTGCCTTTGTGCTGCCAGACTACAAAACACTGCAATAGGGAAAGAGTATGACCTTGTGCACAGTACAGATCCAGTCCAATCCAGAAATATTTCACAGGTGACCCTTTCTGAGATTGTGTCTCAATGCATACCTTGGATAGTCTGCACTATAATTTAAACACAAACACACACAGAAACAAACAAATGGGTGCACAGAGCCTTTTCAGGAAAGAGAAGATTATTCCCATTTGCTCTTTTCAAAGGTTTCATTTAGTTTTTGGGTACTTGTCTTAAAAAAATTCTTCAAACTTTCCAAAAGAGGGAGATAATTCCTTTTTGACTTTTGCAAATTTCCATAATTAAAATTCAATAATAAACTGAAAGATAACCTTAGTTTCTAAAAGCCCTCTAAAACCACTTCTCCACACAGGGCAAACATACAAACAAACAAACATGAATTGCAAAGAGGCTCCTAGATGCCACATTTCAATATATCGGTCTCTCTTCAACATAGATATTTGCAGTTCCTGTAAATTATTGAACTCCCCCCCCCTCAATTACAGGCACATCCGGACTGATTGAAAGCTCCAGATTTTGTTCCAGTTCTTTCCAGTTTTATACTGGGCTAAAACATTGCCGCGCAGGTCAGGGCCCCCCCCCCCCAATAAATACAGAAACCTGGTTGGAGGAAAAAAGGCCACAACTTTATTAACTGTTCCACACATGCAGAACAACACAAAACCATAGGGTTGGCCCAAAGCATAAGGTCTGGATCTGGCCATCAGCAACACCCTGGTTGGTTGATGTACCCTTGGTAGCAGGGGCAAATATCGGGATGACGTAGGTGCCAAGCTCCGCCCTGTTGCGCAGTTAGGCAACTGCGCTGCTTCACATCGAATTGCGAGACATCCTAGTCACCGGGTATTAATCGACTGTGGCCCCCGCAATGGCCACAGCGAACCGCTCCTTACCCGGGTCATGAGGACTCCCGATCCAGTGCCAGCGGGCCCTGGAAACCCCTACCCCAGATCCAGGCCTATGCTGCCGCAACACAGGCAGGTCTGAAAGAGCGCCTGCCGCCAACCCTAAGAACCGAAAAAGAACTCTCCACAAATAACATTAATAGCATCCGCTTGAGCAAGAGTCCAAATCAGGGTGCACTAGTTGTGGCTTCACTAGGGTTAGTGTCACCTGGTGCAATAACTCATGGTATCACCCCCCTACTGACCTCCTCCCATACGACCCATTACTGAATTCTTAGTCATGTTTTTGTACTAATGCTACTCCTAAATCATAATTCCTTGTCAGTTTTTTTAATCAGTTGTGATATCATTGTAAAAGACCCGTTCAAATTATAGGTTTTAAAAAATATTAAAAATGTGAATGATAGTTTTAATAGCCTTACTACTACTACTACTAATAATAATAATTTTTATTGATACCCCGCTCTTCAGCCAAGGCTATCAGAGTGGCTTACAATTTGTTAATTAGACATTTCCCTGCCCTCAGGCTTACATTCTAAAGCAACATGACACAAAAGGAGAAGGGAATGGTGGTGGGGAAGGGGGAATGTCCACTAGATCTTCTCTCCCTCGGAGGCCTGGACCAATGCAGATGGACTGGAGGGAGGGCTCTTATTCCCTTCAGGCAAGGCCTGTTGGAGCTGGCCTGTCTTTCTCTCCCTCAAGATGGTAGATGGAGGGAGGGCTCTTCTTCTTTTCAGGCAAGGCCTGTTGCAACTGGCTTGCCTTTTTCTCTCCCTCAAGATGGTGGTTGAAGGGAGGATTCTTCTTGCTTCTAGAAGGAACAGGCCTGCCTTTCTCTCCCTCTCAAGATGGTGGTTGAAGGGAGGGCTCTTCTTGCTTCTAGAAGGAGCTGGCCTGCCTTTCTCTCCCCCTCAAGATGGTGGTTTTATTCTCAAACAGCTACCTCTTACTAAAAAAAAAAAAAAAAAAAAAAAAAAAAGAAAAGAAAAAAAGTGGCGTCAAACTGCATTAATTCTGCAGTGTGGTAGCAGCCTCTGATGATATCCCAAGTTAACTCAGTCTTAGAGGGCTCGCTCACATCTAGCAAAAACTAATGATAGCTGAATGGACTCCATCATAATTTGTAATTTGTTATGAATTCATAATTTGCAAAAACCAAAAACCACAACAAATAAAAATCCAGCACACTGCAGAAGACCAATTCCTTCTTTAAAAGGAAATCAATTATCAGAGTTCTTCTGGAATAAAAAAGGGTTTTATTCTCTCTCTTTTATTTTTAACCCAGGCTGCATAATTAATGCAGTTTGACACTGCTTTAACTGTCATGGCTCCATCCTATGGAATCCTGTGATTTGTAGTTTGTTGTTGCACCAGATCTCTCTGACAGAGATGGTTTAAATATCTCACAAAACTACAAATCCTAAAAATTCATAGCACTGAGCCATGGCAGTTAAAGTGGTGTTAAATTGCATCAGTTCTGCACTGTAGGTTTATATCCGTATTCTTTTACACATCTATAGAACAGCTTTTAGCTAAGCACCCAGGTACTAGATGGGACAAAGGTGAGCAAAGTGGATGGAAATACGGCATTTGTGTATGTTTCATCTGGCACACTCACCCTAGGTGGCTTAACACTCCTTAGTCAAATATGTTTTTATATTGCATTAAAAACATGAAAGATATGTCCTGATTGGAGCGGCCGATTCATCCATGACACTTGCTGCGTCACTCAGCCCTAGGCGTGGTATGATCTCTAACTTATCTCTAAGAGTTGTTGTAAAAATAAAGTGAACCTCTCGCACAGATGACTGAGCTTGTTGAGAGTATGCAGGATTTCAGGGGCTACTTTCTGTGGTAGGTTGTAAAACTAGCATTTATTTTATATAAAGCTTAGAAAACCTTGGGGTTTTTTTAAACAATGTCTCCTAAGATTCCATGATTGTAGTTCAAAAAAGAGAGTTTCCTAAAAGCCCTGATTTTATTTTGCTGGTTAGGTAACCTTTCTCCACTCTCCGTCCAGATGTTATCTCTTTCTCCTTTGCTCACTTGCTGGTTCTTTTTTGCCCCTGACATTTTCCTGCTCTGAAAGGGGGAATTCATGAGGGCCTCTTACGAGAAAAGAACCTCACTCAAACCACCTTAGACCAGAGTGAGTAAAACGTGAGGAATAGGGCTTAGTTTCCTCCTGTGCTACATGACTGCATTGAGTCTGTGAGTGTATCTTCATCAACACAATTATAATATGAAGTCGAAGGCTTTCATGGCAGGTATCCATAGTATTATGTGGATTTTTCAGGCTATGTGCGGCCATATTCTGGAAGAGTTTATTCCTGACATTTCGCCAGCATCTGTGGCTGGCATCTTCAGAGAATACTGGCATACACATACATACATACATACATACATACATACTGTGTGACCCTGGGTAGGGAGGAGTTAATCTATGTATTGTTCTATTGTTGATAGCAGGGCCTCAGGATGGGAGGATATGCAAAAGGGGATTAGCATCTGCTAACAAAGTTTGGCCACCAGTCCTGCAAAATAGCAAAATCAGGACTCAGCAAATGCAAATGAGAAACCACCCAGGGTCAGGAGCTTTCCCAGCAATGACCACTAATTAAGCAGATGCTAATCCCCCTTTGCATATCCTCCCACCCTGAGGCCCTACCATCAACAACAGAACAATACACAGATTAACATAGGAATCACTTCTCCCTACCCAGGGTCACACAGTATATATATACCCACTCTCTGCCATGCCAGTATTCTCTGAAGATGCTGGCGAAACGTCAGGAACAAACTCTTCTAGAACATGGCCACATAGCCTGAAAAACCCACAAAAAACTACAACGATAATAGTTTGGTAGCACTTTAATGGCTGTGGCTCCATCCTGTGGAACTCTTGAGAGTAGACCAGGGCTGAATCTGCATTACATAATTAATGCAGTTAGACATCACTTTGATTGCCATGGCTCAATGCTATGGAATTTTGGGATTTATAGCTTTGTGAGATGTTTAGTCTTCTCTGTCAGAGAGCTCTGGTGCCACAACAAACTTCAAATACTAGGATTCCATAGGATGGAGCAATGGCCATTAAAGAGATGTCAAACTGCATTAAATCTGCTGTGTGGCAGCAGCCTGGATTTAAAAAAAGAAAGAAAGAGGATAAAACCTTTTTTTATTCCAGAAAGATTTTGATAATGCATTTCATTTTAAAGAAGCAACTGGCCTTATACCGTGTGCTGGATTTTTATTGGTTGTATTTTTAGTGTTTTTTTAAATGGGTGTGGTTTTTTATTTTTCTTTTAAACTGATTTTAACACTTTAATTAATTTTTAAACTGTTGTATCCTGTGGATCTTCAGCTATGCGTAACTGTTGTTAAACATACAGAGCCAGTGTGGTACAGTGGCTTGAGCATTGGATGAGGACTCTGGAAACCAGGGTTCAAGTCCAGGTTCAGCCCTGTGTGGCCTTGGGCAGGTCACACCCTTTCAGCCTCAGAGGATGGCAACGGCAAACCTCGGAACAAATCTTGCCAAGAAAACCCCATGATAGCTTTGCTTTAGAGTCACCATATTTCAGGAGTGACTTGAAGGCACACAACAACAATTAACTGTTGTAAGTTGCCTTGAGTCCCATACTGGAGAAAAGGTGGGATATAAATATATTTATCATCATCTGCTAGACCTCTCTGGAGGATTATCCTGGAAGAGATTGGTTTTCTATGGTGTCTTTTTAAAAGGACTTCCACAACTGAGAGGCCAAAAGGGTTCAGCAATGGCACTTTCTCTTTCATGCGCTGCTCTTTCTGGTTCTTGGGAAAACCTTCAGGATTCCTCCTTTTTCTCCATCTTTGTCAGCAGCTATCACCCTTTCCCAGAAATGTGATGCCGTATAGTTATGCAAAGTCTGTAGGGTAATTTAAGTTTCCTAAGGCTTCAGCCTTGGTAAAGAAAAAAAAAATTAAATATAAAAAATATCAAAGCCAAGCCTTAGGGTCTAGTTTTAAATTAGCAGAGTAGCAGAAATGTAACGTTGTCTAACTACGCTTCCTTAAGAACGAAGACTGATTCAAAAACAAGAAACAAAAGTTCATTAATGGCTTTAATCTATATTTACATAAAAGCTTTATCCAATGGCAATTCCATACTGGGTGTCACCCGGTGCAGTTCGCACCCCCACATCTCCCCAGCGATGCTACTAGCTATATCCTAAGCTAGCTAGTGAATAGTTTGGGTAAAAGGAAATCTTTATCTCACCATCTTTCCAAAGAAAGTTGAGAGAGGAGGAAGATGGAAAACCAACAGTTCAGTTGAAAATCTTTGAGAGGGAATGTCTGTTAGTCCCAAAGGGGAAGTGACCTAAATCCCATGGTTAATTTGAATGAGAAAGAGAGGTGTTTGCATGCAGGAATAATAATAATAATAATAATAATAATAATAATAATTTATTTGTATTTCCCGCCTCTCCCTGCGGATTGAGGCAGGATTACAGCATATCAAATCCCTATTTACCTAAGGAGGAGTGAAAGAGAATGCAAAAATCTTCCAACAAAGTCCTTTTATGATTTTATGTAGTTCCGGAACACCATTAAGACAAAAACCACTGATCTTTTCAAATAATAAGACCATTTTTTTCAGCATCTTGAGGTGTGTCTTATTTTTCTTGTGTATTTTATTTTATTGTTTTTTGTTTTCTTTAAACTATGGACCTTATCAGACGCTGGAAATTGGAAGTATAATCCAATGGCAATCCGAATGCAATCATGGGGTTTCACGTTATTACGAATTAAAGTATCTTACGCAATTTCGGGCAAAAGGGAAGTCATTCCGAATGCAATCATGGGTTTTACCTTATTGCGAATTAAAGCATCTCATGCAATTTCAGGCAATGGGGGGGGGGGTCATTTTTGGTAATGGGAAGTCATTCTGAATGCATTCCAAACACAATAGGAATTCACGTGAATTCGCTAAACTATCGAATTCATGTGAATTTGAATTGGCTCCATTCGAAATAGAGAGAAATTCCTCCCATCTGATAAGGACATATGAAGAGTCATGTAGTTTATGCTGCATTTGGTAAAAGAAAACGGGGGGAAATATATAAGTTTGCATTTAAAAAAGCTATAGGTGGCTATTAGCTAGAGCTCATTGTTTAGAGTACTTTCCGATGAAGCTTTGTTTGTGTGAGCATCAGCCTGCTTCGCAGAATTTTACAAGATTTCCACATCTGGTCATTTTAAATTTGTAGCTCTCTCATGATTTACCACTGCTTTCCCCATTTTTCCTAGTGCAAAAAAGAAGGAAAAGGTGGAAATTTTGTACAGCAGGGGATCTCATTTCACTGTGATGATAAACCCACAGTGTTCTGCTTCCAGTTTTAAAATTCCATCTTTATCTAAACAGGCAGCCATAGTAGCCGTTTTTGATCCACCAAATGTCTAAAACAGGAGCAAAAAAAAGGTAGGAGGTCATCATGGTGTAATGGTTTGAGCATTGGACTACAACTCTGGAGACCAAGGTGTGAATCCTGACTCACCCATGTAAACTCACTACATGACCTTGGGTAAGTCACACTCTCTCAACCCCAGCAAACCTTCTCTGAACACCATAAATTGAAACAGCTTGAAGGCACACACCACCACCACCACCACCACCACCACCACCAAATACTTTACTTGTTTAATGCTATATTTATTCCCCCGCTAGGTGTCAGGATTGCCACAGTTTTATGTCTACTTAGTTTGTACCAGGTCAGCTGTTCATTGATTTTGCTACTGAATTAATATCAATTTTGGTTTCCATAAGAGTAGGCAACTTTTTCAAGAGCAAATTCTTTCCCCATCCTTGTCTTCCCCTCGTTTGCCTGTGAAATTGTCTCCATGTGTCCTAGACTGCCAAAAATTGGGGAAGGGGAGCTTTTAATTCATCATATTGGGGTCAATAAGGGCTGGAAAAACAGCCTTCAGGAGCTGCCTGCAGCCACAAGGCTAAACTTTAGTCACCTAATCCCAAATTTTTGGATTTTACTTATTTAAATCCCTTTTCTGCATTGGATAAACTCAGTTTAATAAACTCCTTAGAGACACCATAGATTAGAAACCATAACATGAAGGCACACAACAACAACAAAGCCACAATTTATGATGCACTTGAAGTATTTCTAAATGTGTTTTCTCTCAAACTATGCATGTCTAAACAGATTTTTTTTCTAGCTGCAGTATAAGTGTGTTTTTGAGTTGAGCACTGTGACAGAAAAATATGGACACAATTGAAATATGAAGGCTATCTGTACACATGTTCATAAAAGTGGATTGGTGTCTCACACATGTGTATGTTCCTTCTTGGTTGGCTGCCCATCTGGGCACGTGTTTAATTGCATATTGAAGGCAAATGTTGCATAGAAGAATCAGTGAGTATAATTTTCTTTTCTTTTTTCTTTCCTTAGGCTGCATCTGCACTACAGTTTGACGTCTCAACTGCCACTTTAAATGTCACTGGGCAATGCTAAGGAATGCTGGGATTTGTAGTTTGCTGTGGCACCAGACACAGAAAAGGCTAAATATCTCACAAAACTACAAAGCCCAGAATTCTCTAACATTGAGCCATGGCATCTAAAGCAGTGTCCGACTGCTTTATTTCTTCCATGCAGACAAGGCCCGAGAGACACAGTGCTGTAAAGGCAACATAAGGGGCTGTCTAGCTCAGAAAATAGAGAGAAAGGGGAGATATGATAGAAATGTTTCAAGTTGTGAATAATGTGGAGAAAATGGACAGGAATAGTCTCTTTTGCTCTAGGTTCCTCCCAAGGGGGGAAAAGGTGTCAGGAGGTCATGGTATTTCTTGTTGTAGTTGCTAGTTTTTTTTTTTTAATCCAAACATTTCTGTTGTCCCAGACTACAGTATTTGTTTTGGCATTTTCTATACCAGCTGCAACATTTTATTCAAACCTTTGAGTTTTTCTTTTTTAAAAATCCGAGACATACTGGAATAAAGAAGTCTCATTCTCTTCTCCTTTCCTCCCTCTTATTTTTTCTTAGAGATAGAGTACTATAGTGCATCAGTGAAATGCAGTTTTGAACTATACTCTATAATATTAGAAGAAGAAGATCTGACCATGTTTTTTAATGATCTGGACAACAGTCACCCAAACATCCAATTCACAATGGAAAAAAGAAAAGGAAGGAACACTGCCATTCTTGCATGTCCAAGGGCTGGGCCACACAGTACTTGTATACAGAAAACCTACACGCACGGATGGATACCTACACAAGAACTCCAACCATCACCTAGGACAAAAAAAGAAGTACAATAAAAACACTGGTAGACTGGGCCAAAAGGTTATGTGAACCCCACTTCCTGGAAGATAAATTGAAGCACCTAGACTGGGCTCTACAGGCTAATGGTTACTCCAGCGCAGACATCAGAAGAGCTGCCAGACCCAGAAAAATCCATAGAAGTGAAGACAACCACCCAAAGGGAAGGTATTATTACTATACATCAGAGGAGTCACAGACAGAATAAGGAAACTGGTGAGGAAACACAACCTCCAATGATCCACAAACTGACCAAGAAAATCCAGCAAATGCTGTGCTCAGTGAAGGACAGGAGAGACCCGTTCACGGCAGCAGGAGTTTACCACATACTGTGCAGCTGTGGACAAGTCTACATAGGGACTGCCAAATGCAGCGTTCAAACAAGGAACATGGGAGACACTGCAAATTGGGTCAACCAAAAAATCAGCAGTAGCAGAACACATTATAAACCATCCTGGGCATAAGATGAGGTTTGAAAACACTGCCAACAACTATTAGGTCAGAATGCACAGGGAAGCTTTGAAATCCATAAACATCTGGACAACTTCAACAGGAAAGATGAAACCCTTAAAGTACACAAAGTTTGGCTACCAGTGCTGGAAAACACCAAAATCAAGACCCAGTAAATACAAATGAAAACCACCCAGAATGAAGGGGGTTTCCCAGCAGACAATGGATCATTAATTAAATAGACACCCTGAGGCCTTGCCATTCAAGAACAGATCAACACACTTACTCCCAACCAACAG
The DNA here is from genome assembly GCA_034509955.1 of Urosaurus nigricauda. Taxonomy (NCBI): domain Eukaryota; kingdom Metazoa; phylum Chordata; class Lepidosauria; order Squamata; family Phrynosomatidae; genus Urosaurus; species Urosaurus nigricauda. Next base: position 89,589,718 of record JAOEGL010000006.1, read on the forward strand.
TATATATACCCCACTCTCTTCCTTGCCAGCATTTTCTGAAGATGCCAGCCACAGCTGCTGGCAAAACATCAGGAATAAACTCTTCTAGAGCATGGCTTCATAGCCTGAAAAACCAACAAAAACTATGAATGCCGGCCATGAAAGCCTTCAACTTCTGTTAGACTTCAGCTCCCCAAAAGCTGCAGCCAGCAGACCAAGTGGTCAGGACTTCTGGTAGTTGTAGTCCAGCCACATCTGGAAACCAAAGGTTAAGCACCACTGTATAGACCAAAGGAAACTTTTCTTTCCTATCTGTAAAGTCTAGTTCTTGACCAAGAACTCAGGTCAACATAGCTGAAAAAGATCCACACTTTTCCCCTGCAGATCAGTGTAATGAACAGTCAAAAACAATTCCACGATTATTCTGGTGAATCCATCATATCTGGAAATTCCTCATGGTGCTAATGCATGCTTAACCCATACATTCTTGTACTTATCAGCCTTTAGTTGGCCTTCAAACAGGAATGAATGGGGGGGGGGATTTCTAGGGAGCAATGAGGAGGACAAAGCAACCATGGAAATCTACAGGATTATTGACAATGGCTCTGTGTGGAAACAAGGGCATAGAGCCAATCCAGAATTGCAGGGACTGCAGAAATAAAGCAGATTTCCAACAGACATGATCCAGCTACAGATGAATAAACAACACTTGAATGAAAAACGGACTCGTTCAAGAATAGAGGAGGAGGAGGGATCTCATTATGAGATTCCCCAGAGGGATGACTGTAAAAAAGAATTGCACAAAATATAAGCAAATACTCCCACACAGAGCTACAGTAAAACCAGATAATTTAACAGTTTAGATCTGAATGAAGAACATCTATACTAATAAAAGAGAATGTTTTGAGTCAAAACTCCAAGACCAGGACAATTAGACATGTAAAACTTGGCATGCATATTATGGGGCTCAAGGATGTGTTCCTCTAGATTATTTTGTTGTTAAAATGCATCAATTAATTTTAATCAATGTTGTATAAAGATACCTGTATATTTGAAGCCTGCAGTACTATTGATTGGATGATGTTCCTAAACATGACAAGCTAGAATTAATATAGTTTGAAGACAGCTGAGTAGTCCAAGGGACATAGTAGACTTGCTCCTCACCCTGATGTGATGACAGTGGGAATGGACTAGGCAGACTTCTTCATCAGGGTTCCGCAGAAGTGCATTTGGCAAAGACTTGGCAAGAGGTGCCAGCCGTATCAATTCGAATGAGGCACGCATCCAATTCTGACCAAAAGATGCTGAACCCTGCTGGGTGACATGTTTTTCAAGCCTTTGGTATATCAAACAAAAAAGGACAGTGGGCCTTTGGTATCTTCCGGCATTTGCTTCCAGGATCCCCCATAGATACCAAAATCTTTGTATGCTCAAGTTCCATAAAATACTCTGGCATAGTAAAATGGTGTCCCTGATATAAAATGACAAAATTATGGTCTGTTATTTAGAATTTATATATATTTTAAAATATTTTCAAACAGTGGATGGTTGAATTCATGGATAAGGAATCTGTGGCTATAGAAGATTGGTATTGCAACCAGGACAAAGGAAGCATTTTAATAAATCATGCCTGGAATGGGACTTAAATTTACATAAGTGGACTTATATCTCCAGGAAATAGAACTGAGGAGTTTTGCCATGGTGACACAGTGGCTAAGCCACAAGGTTGTGAGTTTGATCCTAGGAACTCCAAGGTCCGCTCAGCCTTGTATCCTTCCATAGGGTGCTAAAATGAGTACCCAGCTTGTTGGAGGCAATTAGCTAACACACTGTGAACCACTTAGAGAGTGCTAGTTCACTGATAAATGGTATTGAAATGTACTTGCTACTACTATTGGTATTTGCCATGACCATATTCAGCAAGGAGATGCCATGATATTACCAGTGAGAGCCAGTAAAGTGACCATTGTGCTTCAGAAGCGATGCATACCAGGTGCCAACGTGCATCGCATACTGCCTTTGACAGATCTCATGAGAACATTTAAAAAAACCACACACAGCAAAAACAACATAAAATAAATTTTTATTATTTTATGTATTTGAAAGTGTGTGTGTTTAAAAGGGAAATACTGGACGGTTACAAATGGAAGGCAAAATTAGCTGCCCTGGAAAATTCTGCAAAGGACGAATGCATAAAAAATGTGCATGAATGGATGGAAACACCCAAAGATAAAAAAGTGGTAAAATGTAGAAATGTAGAAAGATGTCACCCCCTCTCCCCATTGCAGTCATCCTGAAGAATCTATATCCACATGCAAAAAGCAAACATTAGCTTGCAGATGTGCTGGCGTTTCTTCAGAATATCAGGGTTATCATGGCTGAGAATGAGGCAATATTTCACTAGATAAGGTAAACATACAGCTCTGAAGAAATTCTGTAGAATCATCCATCTCCTCAGACCAGCAATTCTGACCAATTTAAATCAGGCCTATAGCTGGGAAAAGATGCTTCATGGGATTTGGTCAATGGCCATGCTGGCTGGAAAATTCTGGGAGTTGTAGCCCAAGCGGGTTCTCTGCATTTTGGTTAAACTCTACTGTCCCACTGAAATAGCTCAGTGTGAGAAATCTGCAAGAAATAAGATGATCCTACAAAATGAGGGCATTGCAATGTTTCAAATGCACTGCATGCTCACCATTAACTTTACTATTTACCACTTTGCTACATGGGCAGCTGTCTTTATTTTTAATCTCCCCCAGAAATTGGAATCATGCATCAATACGTTACTTTGCATTTAAACAAACAAACAAACAAACCCTGATGTCCAAATGAAAAGTACTTGTTCCTCCCTCCTCCCCCCACATCATTTAGTGTACTTTTGTGATATTTTTTTCCTGGGAACAATACAGGGGATATCATTTCTCTTTGATACATTATCTTCCCTCTTTACCTCCTCTGTGCCAGAGCTTTTTATACTTTTTACTTTTTACATTAGCATCAGGGAGTGGCATGAAGTGTGGTGGAAAGCAACAAGAAGATGAAGGAAGGAAGGTACAGGAGGAAGAAGCCCATGGCTTGCTGCTTGTATGTGATTTTTGGTTCCGTCTGTGAATTTTACTGCAAGTCACAAGTGGTTTAATTCTGATGGCTGATCAGTTGGCCAGTCCTGGATTGCTTCTTAGCTTACTCCTCAGTGTTGTTTTTTGGCTCACTGACTTTTTGGGTCATTTTCGGGCAATGGGAAGTCATTCTGAACGCAATCAGATTTCACATAAATTCGCTAAACTAGCGGATTCACATAATTGCGAATTGGCTCCATTCGCAATTGGGAGAAATTCCTCCTGTGTGATAAACTCCTTGGATACAGGATCCATTACCCCTCCTACAAATGTGTAAATTTGCTTTATATTCTGAGGGCTGGATGTTGCTCTGTACTGCATCTGAAGAAGTGGGTTTATATCCACCAAGGTCATGCTAAAATAAAAACCAGTTAATCTTAAAAGTGCTGCTACATTCCTTCTTTTGCTCTCTCCTGCTCCCTTCCTCCTTTTTATGCTGCAAAAGACTAATACGGCTATTTCTTCGAAACCTGGATACACGATAGTGTTTCATGTTTTGCATCTTAAGTTGTCAATGTTCAAAATTTGCAAACAAGCGTTTCTGAAATCTACATCCCTATTGAACATGGGCCATGTAAGTGTAACATGCAACAAATAGTTACAATGTGGTGTATAGGTTTTTATTGCTTGTCTTAAAAACACCCCATTCTCTTTCTCACCCAGTTTTCAACTAGCCACCAACAGTTAGCATTCCATGACTACTGACCTGATCAGTATTGATTTTGGGGAGGTATTTCTTCTGTTTCCCCCAATATTTTGTAGTTCTGTAAAGCCTGAGATTTTGCAAGCCAGTTGAAATTGCCTCTGTATCTGTTTGGATTACCTGAGCATCAGCACTCAGTCTGGAGTTAAGAAACAGAAAGAATTGTTCTCTTGTTCTCTTTCTCACACAGACTACTAAGACAACCTATTTTTGACTCCATCATCACAATTCTCTAACTATATCCAGGAAAATGCAATAAAATTTAAAATTCTTGAGAGTATATGAAGATTATACTGAGCAAACAACACTAAATGAAAAAAAAATAAGAATAACAATAATAGTTAGCATTGAAATTGCAAGCTTTACAGAGATTTGACTGTTCCAGCTACAATCCTACTGTTCATTTGCAATAAAACCAAAAGGCAGCAGAATAAAGACCCAAGGATTTGTCTTCATTCTTTTGAACAATGGAAGCTGAAATTAGATCTTTGTATTGATTTTTTTTAAATGAAGGGCTACATAAGTAAAATTGTCCTCAGAATCCAAGTACAAACATTATGCAATAGAAGCAGCAGAACATTGAGAATGACAGGAAATCAAAGATCTGGGAGACAAAGGACATGCACTCTGAGGAGTATCTCCAAAGTTGTGAAGAATGAAGCAACAAGACTTTAATATACACCATACGTTAGCAGTGTACACAGAGTTTATCGACTCCAGGCCCAAACTAATCCATATTCTTTTTATCTTTAATGCACCAGTCATTTTTCATTTGGATATCTGAAGTGCTATGTCATCAAATATGAAACTACCGGTAACTGTGTATCTGTATTTTCAGCTGGGTCCTTGCTTTGCACATCACAGTTAGGTGAAAACTTGAAAAAGACAGTGGTGGGACACCTTTGATGACCCTCCAATTGTTTGGATGTTCAGCTCTCAGAAACCCCAACTTCCATGGAAAATGGTAAGACTGTAGTAAAGTCCAAAACACCAGGAAGGCCAGTTTTGATTGCTCCATATGGGGTATGGGGGGCATTTTTATCATTTTTGGAGGAAGGGACTTTGTCAGTTTATTCCCAGAAGAGGCCTTTTTTTTGGAAAGAGGAAGTAAAGTCACTTTTGCTCTCCTCTTGTTGTTAAAAAAGCCTCTCTTGGGTCTAAATTGGCATAGGAAGGCCCCAAAACATGATGAGAGTGCACCTCATGTCCCCCAGAAGGCATTTGGGGGCATTTTGGAACAACAAAAGAAACAGATGAAAGGCCCTCCCTCCATCTTAAAAGCTACCATCCTGGCCTTGAAGGGAGAGAAGAGGCAAGGCACAGCCCCATCATGCCTGGCCCTAGAGAACGACAAAAGGCCCTCCCCCCATTTTAACTGCTACCAACCTGGCCTTGGAGGGAGAGGAGAGGCAGGCACAGCTCCACTATGCCTAGGTCCAGAGGCAGCTGAAAAGCTCTCCCTTCATCATAACTACTACCATTCTGGCCTTGGAGGGCGAGAAGGACTGGCAGTATCTGCTGGACTTGAGCCCTTCCCATTACCATTTCCTTCTCCTTTTGTGTCATGACGTTTTAGATTGTAAAGCTCTAGGCAGGAAACTGTCATATTAACAATCTATAAACTGCTCTGATTGCCTTTGTGGCTGAAGAGCAGGGAATCAATAAGCTAAATAAATAAATAATAAACAAAAGTTTTGGGTTGTTGTTGTTCTGCAGGTGTAGGTGCATTGGGGGTTAATCCCCTCCATCAGCATTCCACTGTTGCCCACAACTGCTCTATACCCATATACACTTAAGAAGACTCCAATCCTTCATACTGGGTTTGGAGTTATAAGAAAAGCTTTAAACCAAAAGCAATCATATTTTCACATGGATGCTTCTTCATATAGATCAGTTTTAATCCTTTAATTGGTTTCTCCAAGCAGCACCTCAATAGCTAGAAGATGAACATGAGGTATTTAACAGATAGATTTGCCCACACTTACTCTCTTTGCACAACACACAGACAAATTCATGTCAATGGGCCACACAAATGACAAATGCATTATCATTGGCAGGTGCACAGCCAATAGGGATGTCACTCTTTATAGTGAATGCTGTTTTATTTTTAAAAACAAAATGTTAAAGAGGTAAGTCAAGGAAAGGAGAAATTCATATTGCTCTAATAAAACTCCAACAATACATTAGAGACCTATTTTTTTAATTGTTGAGACAAAGTACAATAATTTTGCATTAATTTAATGCTAAGTCATAGTTACTACAACTCTCATAGAAAAATAAACTATCTCACAATATAGTAAAGTGACAAATTAATAAATAAACTTAAATCTTAAAAAAGTTAGTCATGTACACTACAAAACACATTTTAAATAAATGTAGTAAGTTTCAATGGAAATTACGGCAGTGATTTTAAAGTGTTTTAGATAACAAAAGATAATTACATTTCTACTTTTTTAAACGGAATCTTTAAAAACAAATCTCACACATAATCATGTTTACAAAAAAGAAGGAACACACAAAACACATCAGAGGCAAACTACAAAATATACATTTCAAATTAGACCCTCTATGTGTTGAACTATATAGGAATATCCAAGTATGAAAAAGATCATGACAAGGCAAACGGAAAGAAAATCTATTCCATTTGTATGAAGACACTATAGCAAACACAATTTTGCTATTGACATTTAACTTAAATATTTTGACATAATTTTTGTACCTTCATTTAGCAGTGTGTAAAGCCAGACAGGGGACAAAAAGAAAGAAATTTAATAAAAACATATAAATAATTTGGTTGTTTCTGTAAGTTAGGTTGTGAACTTTCCAAAAACAATATACATTTTAATCCTAAAAGTGCTATGATTGTTTGAGCATTTGAGTTTGAGCACTGTAGCCTCAGTGGAACATATTTCCAAAGCATACAAAAATAAATAATTCTTTAACATAACTCAAAAATCCACAGGATTACAATGCACAGTTCCAGAGGCCCAAGTTGTCCCATTCACTCCAGTGCTGTGAGAATCTCCATGACTGCAGCGAAGGTGTTCACAGAACATTCAACAGAATTGCAGAATGAGGATTCAAGCTCTGTACCCCGAAGTTAAAACAACAGTGCCTTCTTGTATATGTTTACTCTGGTGTATGTCCTACTCAGTTCAATGGGACAAGCTTTAAATTTTGGTTGGCAGAGAATACTTCATTTGATGACATCTCTGTTCTAACGTGTCACTCTCCTAATCCCCTTCCTGATCACCATCATCTCATACACTTGCCACCACAGAGTTATTTTGCATTAACAGGGCTATAGGATAGAGTGGAAATCCTCATGAAGTCCAAAGTGGAGCTCCAGCATGAGAAGGAACCAGTCACAGATCCTCCATGATCTACACTCCTCACTTCTCCAACAATAAAGAATGGGGAAAATTAAGGTTTAAAGGACTGGTGTAAATGGAGCAGGGGAGGCTTAGATCTGGGGAATCGAAAGCTTTCTCAGCCTTCAGTCACAGTCCTCAACATGGGAGCACAATGAGGTCCCTCCCACTGCCCTTAGTGGAGGAAGAGCAACAAATATCACTCCTGCCTACATTTTGACCTATCAATAGGAGCCTATTTAGGGGTCTGATACATCACAATGCTCTTTTAACCATGCAATTGGTATTTTACCGTAATATATTCTCTGGATGAAATTGAATGTATTCCTACATAACTAGAAACTATTACAAAATTTTAACTTAAAAAACCCCCTCCAGTAGTAGTTGAACTTCTATTTATTCCAGTCTTCTACAAAAAACCTGTATCAAATTCTAGAAAGACTTTGAAAACATGAGCTTGTAACAGTCAATAAATATTGAAAGAGATTCATTAAAATGTGCTTTGAGTGCCATCATGCTTGTAATTTTCTCCAAATTATCTAATATTCTCCAAAATATGCCACAGTTAATGTGATCACATGATTCTTTTTTTACACAGAGCACCAGTTCTTCAGGATGTGAGTTTCCCTACCAAGGGGTGCACAGGTAAAACATTGTCCCTTGTCTCTGAAAATTTACAATCCAAGTTTCTGTAGAGGCCAATCTCACATATATCTATAAGGACTGCTTCAGATAAAGCATGTTTTGGACTGTGGCCTTAGTGTCTTTTAAGTAGTCTGAATGCAAGCCTACTAGTTCACAGCCTGCTCCAAAATTAGTGCAATATAGAACATCTAGGTTTGGATCATCAGTGCTGGGGCCAGTGGGGCTCATAAGGACTTATTAACTTTTTGGCAGACTTTTTGATTCCCAGTGTTGTCTTGCTTCCCATATTCTTCTTGGTTCTGATTGCTGCAAGCATTCAGAACAGGAGTAAGCACTGACATGTCACCCATTTGTACCAGCTACATTTTTAAAAACACAGTTTGGAAAACCCTGTCATAGACCAAATCTGTGTTAGCTACATCTAAAGTGAGACCAGTGCTTTTTTTGTCAAACCAGTTTAGAATAACATTCTATGTCACAACTAAATAAGTTATATTATGTAAAAGTGCTACAATGCAGAGTGGTGTAACAAACTGAAATAAAGCCTACTTTATGCCAGAACATAATCAGATTTAAGCCAATTTTATCCTATTGATGTCAAAAGGGATTGAATAGGTTCCCAATTCAAATATTTCAAAATTGGTCTAATTGGTTTAATTATGTTAATCAGTAGTTAATGCACATTTGTTTTTCAAGACAGAGCAGCTCTACTTGAAACCTAGCTACGTTGTGCAATGAGGTTTCCAGGTCAGTTTTTCATTACAGTATTCAATACCATAAATCTCCCAAGTATCATGCAAGAACTTTCAAATGATGTTCTGTTGAAACAAAAGTTCTGAAGAAAGCTATCTTGCCTTCAGGAATTGTATCGGAAAGTTTCATTTACTTATAATTTGCTGTGGTGGATGTTTATTTCTTCAGGGTTATCACGTCTGTAGGTTACTGTTTTTGTACAAACAGTAGGCAAGAACGTTTTGTCCTTGTAAGAAAAGATAAAATGGGTCAGAAAGGCTCACACAGCTAGTATTTTATGTATGAGAAAAACACTATTCTTCAGTTACCTTTTTTGCTGAAGACACTCTGTAATCAGCAGAAGACTTAATTTTATTATTGTTCCACTGGAGAATTATCTGACGAATTATAAGGACATTCAGCAAGCCAATCAGAAAGGTAACAATAAAGATTATGAAAAATATTCTGAAGTGGCTTGGATCATCAGAGATGCATCCTACAAAGAAAAAATAACATGAAAAATTTACACTAAAAAGGTTGATGCAGGAAATCTAATAGGCAAACAAAATTCTAATATGATAACAGTAACTCAGAAATGGCCATTGTTAATAGTATCACAATTGAATTACTATTCAGATGATACAAAAATATACGTCATTCTTAAAAGTAGTATCTAAAGCAGGAGCGGACAAAGTGTGGTACTCAGATTGTACGTGCCCCCCAACACCTTTCCAGACTTGTTAGGCTGCTCTTTTACTGTACCCCCCCTCCCAATAAACTTTAACCTTCTTAACCTGTTTTTAGGTTGCCAACTTGTTTAATATCTTTATAGTTTACTTAAATTATTTTTATTGCTTTAACCTGTTAATAATGATTTTACTTGTATGCTACTCTGAAATCCTATGAATTAGTGTAAGATGTACCATGATCCACCAATGGAATACAGAAAAAAAAATATATTGAAAAGCTGAGAAACCATAAAATGTGTCATGGGAAAATTGACATAGCCATCTGGAGATCAGCCTCAGGGCCTGAGATCTTTCACTCTTGGTTTCAATATTGGCATTCCATCTTCAGAATGTCATTTCATGTGAGTGGTCTTCTGAGCTGTCACACAAGCCATATGAAAAAAAACTAGGTTTGCTCAATATGCAACTAATGCGTAATTCTAAGAATTCTGGCAACATGGAGGTATAAGGATGGCAGACACACACAGTGAATCCTTTAAACTGGGATGTCCCCCTGCATATTATTCAATGCTAATGACATGCACACAGATGCATCAACACATCCATGTATATGTATCATCTTTGAATAATATGGAGTGTGGCAATCTGCATTCTTGAAATTTGTGAATCACTAGCCCACTGATGTGAAGAATCCACTGCAGAAAAATGCTATGATCAACTATAAGATGACCTGTATTTCAGCTGTAAGATCTGACACTAAGAACTACACTTCATTTAAATACTGCACAAAGAAACAATGTATCAGGTCCATCAGTAATGTCTGTGCATTCAATTTTTTTTTTAACATACCTAAAGATTGTTCTGTATGATGCACCCTGTAAGCACATGAGGTTTTGCACTGGTCAAGTGTAATTTGAGATGAGTTGGAATGACAGGGCACACAAGTCCTGTAAAGCAAAATGAAATTGAATAGACTCTTCAGAATATGTCTCAAAGACTACAAGACTCCACAAACTGTTTTGCAAGTACAGCATTTTGTTTCATGTTCAAATTATTAACATACAGTAAAGGGTATATTTCATTGTTCAAGACAAGAGATGGCATGGTACCATAAGTGAACCATAGGTTGCAATCTTACCACTACCACTACTTATTGCAAAGATGAATGAATGGGACTTCAACATTCCTCTACTGACATAACTCAGTTATCATTAAAAATTCAGCCAACAATGAGCTGTTCATGAAGATCTACAAAGGATGTTTTAACATGACTTTAACCTATCAGGAGAGCCAAATGGTACAACATGGATTGGATAAAGGAAACAATAACGACTGTCGTACCTAGGCCAGGAAGGATTTAGCAGTTTTGGGGGTGACTTCATCTTAGTGAGCTCATTTCCTAATGCATTCTTTGTCTTCAAGTGAACTGTATAAACTGTGACCTGAGAGTGGCATTGAAATTGCCCAACAGAGGTACAGGAAGAGATGGTTGTGCTAAGACAAAACTAATGGCTTCTATGTTATGGCTTAGGTCCAGACTATCTGAAAACCCATAATGAACCTATTAAGATTATTGTGGGAGGGTGTTCTCTCCCCACTGTTCCACCACTGACACAGACCCATGTGGGGAGGCCACGAGAGACAAACGTTTCAGTGGCTGCTCCCAAACTGTGGATTTCACTTGCACAGGAGGCTAGACTGCCCCCCTCTCTACTCTTGGTTGAGGACTAGAACATTTTAAAAGTGACTTCTGTCCAAAGCGTGGCATTGAAGGACTCTCAAAAAGACTACTTCACATTTTCTTATCCTTGATAACATGGGAAGACACTCTATCAAAATATTTCCAACTGTCACAAGATTGTTTTCCTTTATGAAAACACTGGTGCTTTTAATTTTTTAATGTTAGAAAATCTATTGTATTTTTTTTGTGTGTGTGTGTGGTGGTGAGGAACTTTGATTCTGTATATCTCTGCATGTGTGTGTTTGTGCAAAAAAAGAAAAAGAAAAAGAAAAAAGAAGAAGAAATAAAAAGAAACATTGAAAAATGTACCATAGTTCTTGTATTTTCCCTACCTGGAGTAAAACTTTTCAGATTTTTCATGAAAGAATAAAAGTCTGGTCTTAATGGGTTGTAGCAGATTCCTCCCAGAGGACCGAACCATGCGAGGGGGCTCATATGGGAATAATTCAATGACAATAATATTCATGACTGGTGTCCAAGATTGAAGCCACAACAGCAGTAGAGGAAATATTCCAGTGGAGGATGTGTGTGGGTTTATGTACAATGAAAAGTAAACAATGTACCAAGGGACTTCCATGGGATTTCACTGATATATCAAAGAACTGTAGGCATGGAAATATAATCCTGCTTCACGTTTAGGTGGGAAAAAAAACAAAAAAAGAAAGAATGAAGAGGCAAAAGACACAGAGAGGCCATTCTAAATCAACATTTCCCAACCAGATGCATTCAAAATGTTTTTGGCCAAAAGCCCCAGTAGGTATGTCCATTGGTCAATGGTATGTCCAATGGTCAGTCAGGCTTATCACCGGAACATTGAGGAGAGAACACATAACACCTGTGCTCAAGTCTCTCTACTGGCTGATTAGTTTCTGGGTGCAGTACAAGGTGTTGGTTTTAACCTTTAAAGCCCTACATGGCTCGGGTCCATCCCATAGGAGCCCCCACGCATGGTTCGGTCCTCTGGGAGGAATCTGCTACAACCCATGAAGACCAGACTGTCGCAGACCTCTCAGAGGGCCTTCTCCGCCATCGCTCCCAGACTGTAGAATGACCTGCCGGATGAGATCCGTCTTATCACGACCCTGGACAGCTTTTAAAAAGCTGCCAAGATGCATCTCTTTCGGCAGGCCTTTCCGGACAGTGCCTAACCTTCCCTGGTTTCCAAGACACCTATCCAGCCTTCCCCAGCCACATCAGATATCACCTTGAGACTGCCCATAAATCTGGATTTAGATACATTGTATTTTTTTTTTTATTGCTGTTGTTTTAACCTTGTGCTGGTTCAATCTTATTTTAAGGGGTGGGAGGAGGTATTGGGATGTAACATTTTAATTGTACTTGTTTTTAAATGTTGTACCCCGCCCCGATTGCTCACTCAGAGGGGCGGGTTATAAATAAATATTTATTATATTATCATCATCATCATCATCATCATCATCATCATCAGATATTATGGCAGTTGTAGTCCAAAATGTCATGAAAAAGCAGACTGGGGAAGATAGTCATAAACCTTTTTTTTTAAAAGGCTCTGGTTATAGTACAAGACTAGGTCATAATGTGTTGCTGAGACAGCCCTCAGAAATTCATACACCATCAGTTCTCTTTCCTGCCTTTACTTAAGACTTCTAAAGGCTCCTATTTTCTTCTAGAATACCAACCCATCAGGAAAAAGACACAAGACAGCAACAGATGGTTCACCAGAGCAAAAGGAATAGGATATCTGCTGCTGACACTAAATTTAAGATTCATAATTGCACTCCCACATACAGTTTAGGATAGTGGATTCAGGATTCACTCAAAGCCCTAAATTACTTGGAGCCCAGTTCTTGGAGAAGAGCAACACCTTGTGAAAGGATAAGAAAGAAAGCCTTCTCTGCTGTAGAGCTCTCTTTGAAGGCGGACTGATTGGCACTGATGCTGGCTTGATTCCTGCACCATGTTAAAACACAGCTTTTTATTAATGCTTTTGAGCCTGAATTGATTTTTTCTAAAAATATGCATGCATATAGTTTAAATTTATTTAAAACTTTTAACCTCTTTTAACTTGTTTAATTTATTCTGTTGAAATCATGTATAATTTTCATTTGAATTTGTTTTGAACAGAAACCAATCTGTTCAAATTGGTTTTATTTACGCATCATCTAGAGATCCCATGATACATACAGTATATATTTAAAAGATAAACAGAATCAAATACAGAGAGTAACAGGTGTTATTTCAACCCCAAGAAACATACCGCTTGTCATTGCAAGTTGTTCTGCAAGTAGGGCAAAATTCACATAAACGACCAAAACTGCTGGGATCAGTGCATTTGCATCTTCCACACACACAAGTTCCTCTTCCACTGCAGATCTGGCCATTTGAATTCATGCAGTTCTTTCGTAATGACAATGGACACTGGCAACGATCACCTTCCCAGGCACCAATACATTTACATTTGCCAGCTTCACATTCACCGTTGCCTACAAGAACAGAAGATGAAGGCTGAGACTTCATTACTTGCTACAGAGGCACTTAAGTTTTTATGCAATCTATCTTCTATACAAGGCAGCTTCTGAAATATTGCTACAGTTGTGGACACAATCTATGATGGGGATTATTAAGAAAACAGCTAATCCTGTCTCTTTTTTCTCAGTGAAGGTGTCAAATTTGTTTGTCAAGGGCAAAAGATATAAAACTTGAAAAATATATTTAAGTTTGACAGGTAAAAATATAGTGTTCTGTTATTTGCAGTTTTTCCACATGCATGGGGGTCCTGTGCCCCTAACCCCAGCAAATGTGGAGGGATGAGTATACTTCTGTTTAATAAAGTCCCCCTGAGAAGACTATATTAGTGCTATTGATGTGGTTTGGACATATGCTGTCTGTGGTGGCAGCAGTTGTTCAAGGATGTGGGTAACATTAGTGCCATATTACTGGGAAAGGAAGAGGTCCCCACATTAAGAGGTAGTGACAAGAAGGTGGTGGTCCCCACAACTGGTAGCAATAGTAGGATAAATGGATGTCCCCATAACTGGATCCAATAACTTTCCAAGGTAGGTTCAAGGAAAGTGTGGCTTCAACCCTTTTTCCAGCCGTGACATAGGCAATTTTATCAGACACCCTTTCCACAGTGCAAGGCATCACTCTGAGTACAAGCCATTAAAGAAAAAAAAGTCATTTGACAAGTATCTCCTACTAATTTTTCCATGGCATGTGTTTAGAGGACTCTAGGTGCCGCTGCATGATTCTTGTCCTTCTCCTCCTCTCATGGCAGAAATGACAAGAAGCCAAAATTAAAAAACAAAGAGAAAAACATAATCCAAGCTGAAGCACTGCTGCTGTTTCTTCTTTGTCTTCTTCTTAGAGTATTGCTCTATAATTGCCCATCCCTGGGCCTTTGGCATTTAGGTAGACTATAAATATATAGTTGGCCCTCCTTATCCACAGATTTTTTTTTATCCACAGATTTGAGCATACATAACTTGAAAATATTCCCAAAAAGTATAAATTCCAAATAGCAAACCTCAATTTTCCATTTTATATATTGGATACCATTTTGTTATGCCATTATATTTAATGGGACTTGAGCATCCACGGATTTTGTTATCCATGAAGTTCCTGGAAGCAAGCCCTAGTGGATAAAAAGGGCCCACTAATTAGAGACTGAATCCAACTGGGAAAATCCTAGCACTTACCAGCACACAAGCTTCCACTGTAATATGGGCAGGAAAAGTCATCCTTTTCACAGTATTTACCATATATTGTGCCAAGTCTGGTTTTATGGCAAATACATTTTCCACCTACACACTCTCCTTGACCACTGCAGATTAGATGGTCCCCTTGCATCTTGCACTGCTCAGAAGAGAATTCAGCACTGGAATCACAGATACTGCCTTTGCAGTAGGAAGTTTTAGAATCCTGAGACGTTTCATCGACACATATCCTTTTGTCCTCACAATGGCAAGCACATCTTTTGTGTATATTAACTTTGGTAGATTCATTGAAACCAAGAGGTTTTAGCATCACATATTTTCTTCTGTCATTGGTTCCACATTCCTTCATGGTAATGGTGACATTAAAAAACACCTATGATATATTTTAGAAAGAATTAATTTCTTGAATGTAGAAAGTTGACCTAGATTTACTGTAAATCATATTTATTTATTATAGTTCATATAATAAAATACAGTTGTCACTCCATTTGTGTAGCCTTGAAATTTGTGCCCTCACTTATGTGTGAGCAGCAAATAGAGGGGGAACATAATGGGGTGTGTGTCTGTGGCACATACCCATGCACACCTGTGGGCATGTGCCGCCATTCAAGCCAATGAGGCTTGAATATTGGCAAGTTTCCGTTTTTGTGGGGTGGGTGGATGGGTGGGACCTGGAATGGATCCTCCACAAAAACAGAGGGCCAACTGTATTAATATCTTGCTCTAAATCTAAAGATCTCAGGGTGGTGTACAATAAAACCAATTAAACAAACATATAACAACATAAATAATAAAAATGATTTTAAAAAGCTAAAAACATATTAAACAAATCAACAAACAAAAAAGAGAGATGAAAACTGATCGCACTATTTTAAAATGAATTAAAACAATATACATGGATGGCTTCTATGTTAAACCATTATTTACAGACAACATATGCTAGCCAAATCTTGTTTCTTTTAAGATTACCTTCCAAGTGGTATTTGTCATTTACTTATGAAACTGGGTTTAGGAAAAATATGTACACAGTTTGTATACTGTCATAAAAATAACAGTAATTCTGAAAGCATTAGGAAGCTTAGTTCTCCACAAATAGATTTCTAAAATGGGTTTTTGCAATACAAGAGGCTTGCTGGAATGGCAAGCTTCTGTTTAGATTGCCAAAAAACCGGAATGTACATGTAAGAATGCTTTTTAAAAAGCAGATTCCTCCTTCACCATTTACCGTTCACTTGTGAAATTAGCTTGCCTCTATGACAGCCCATTCTTGCTACAGAATTGTGTGTGTGTATATGTGCCTTCAAGCTACTTGGTGACTTAGAAAAACAGAATTATAGCTCTTTTATTCCACTTTTAACTGCAAGGGTTCCTTCTATGGAATCCTGGGCTTTGTAGTTTGTTGTGGCACTAGATCTGTCTGTCTGAGAAGTCTAAATGCCCTTTCCCAAATTGAAAATCCCAGGATACATAGGATGGAACCATGGCAGTTAAAGTTAAAAATAGTTTTATTATTGTGTAGTTTGAAAGGACCTCAAGAATGAAGCTGCAACAGCCAAGTACTAAATGGTTATTTTTGCCTATGACAATCCCAGCCTTACTTTGGAAGTGCTTTCACTTGCCAGCCTACTGATCAATTGCAGTCATACAGCTGGGATTAGTGAGCAAGTGCTTTTCCTGTCTAGTTTTGCAGAGAAGCATCACATGCACAAACCAATACAGAACAATTGAAATCCATATGCAGGAATTGAATGTGAAACTTCCATTAAACTTCTATGACTGTTAGCTGTGCAACAGAACAAAAGGAGATTGAAACAGTGTGTTCTATATCATGTTACAATACCCAAATTTAGGAGAGCTTTATCGTTAGCTCAGTTTAATGCTCTCCCAACAGCAGTGCTAGAAGGGAGATATATATTAAAAAAACACCTTATGAATCTCAGCTTTGTCCTTGTGATGATGGTGTTATTGAAAGTACAGTGCATGTTCGATTGTACTGTCAATTCTACAAGGACAGTCACCACCAGCTGATTACTCCTCTTCTAAACAAACATCCTGGATATACTGATACTTTTTATTTACGTTATCTTCTGGACAATCAGAAACCAAGTGATGCTCATAATGTAGCAATATTTTGTTACATCATATGTAAAATACGTTCCCAATTGGTTGGTGAAAACTGATATGTGTATAACATGACCATGAATTTGTATCTGAAATTGTTTTAACAATTGTTAATAATTGTATTTTGCAATTATTATTTTATCAATTTATTTTTATACTGGTCAACGACTGAATAAATCTTATTACAGATTACGTGTGTTCTAGAATAAGAACAATGACTCTGAAGGCCATCAGTCAGGACTCTGCTTTTCAAAGTGTGAAGGTTTATTTACAAAAGGCTTTGCTGAGACTACTTCCTAATGGATCTAGCTGATGCCATTTTGCTGCCTGAGGAGGAAGAACAAATGGCACCTTCACCTAGTTGCCAGATCTGATCCAAGACAGGCTTCTTATAACTTTAAACCTGAACAGATGTCAAAACATAATGAGGTGCCTTAAAGCTCAATCAAGCAGAAGGGGGGGCACTTGTCCTCCCTTACCTTCTAAATCCTGATGGAACCACCACTCAGGTCTATTCTTGTCACTGGCTTCTCCATGCCTCCTTCCCCCACCTCCATCAGTGTTAGGAGGGGACAACTGCAGCTGAAGGTTTGGAAGGCGTGGAAGGACAGGTCCCTTCATAACACTTACAGATCTTTCTGGTACCTCAACCTACTCTGAGATCTGTTAGTTGCAGAAGCCCCATCCTGGACCCAGTCTGGCAACCTCACCATCACCCCCAACTTAAGGTGCAGAGTAAGCACCATTTCCAATTTGTTTCAGCATCTGAGTCAGAAAATCTCACTAGCATTTTTCCCTAGGTGTAATTTACTGGCTTTGGTTACCCAGAACAATCTGCCTAAGGCAGATGTCTCATGGCCTAATTGAAAAGCCAGCCCTGCCTCCTTAAAAGTGCTGCATTTTGCACACAGCTCATTTATAAGATGAGCTGATGAGGACTTAGATAAGAGAGTGTAAGCAGGAAGAACATCATAATGTAGGGGGGCATGAGGAAATTCTTTAAAAAGCAGCTGCTGGCTTGGCTTGATCTTATTGATAACAATGAACAAAATGTTTATTCTTTGATTCAATTTAAATAAAGCTATAAAGTAATAAAGCAAAGAAAATATGTAGAGGGCCTAAGGTTGTGACCAGCAGAACCCGTCTTTTAAATCTGTACAAAGAACCTCTCTTCCACTGAAAAGCTATTAGAAAAACAACAAAATATTTCATCTCCTTTGTGAATAAAATAAATTTTTCTTACTTCAGCTGTGGATTTCACATTTTTGCATCCCTCTAAGCCTGTTCTTTTGTTTCCATCAGGACAGAATGCAGTAACTTTGACATTTATATCTTGGTCTGTGTTATCCACCTGAATTTTCACTTCAGAGAGAAACTTCTGAAACAAAAAGAAAACAAAAGCAATAAGTGTTACACATTAGAATCCAGTAAGCATTAACATGCCTGACTCAGATTAATTGCAATGAAAAAGCTTGTCTGTCTCTGAATAAAAGAATGAATTGTTTTCTACATAAAGACTCCATTATACATCCTTTTCTTGTGCCAGGAGAACTTGTAATCCTGAAGGGGAGCAGGAGCAGGAGAGTAACATCTGTGTTTCCAGTTAATTTTACAGTTGTGTGATTGTTAATGAATCTAACAGAATGGAGTATGTTCACACATTCACATCTTAATTTGTCACCATGTGTATAGAAGTATATATGTACTAACAATTACTGTTGCTACCAGCGTCTAGATATTGGCAGTCACTTCTACAATAATTGCCCTCGTTTCTATTGTTATTCAGAGGAAGAAATTCAACCAAGATTGCAAAAACAAGCTCCCTGTCTCTGTAATGGAGAAGCTCTCAGCAAATACTCCTGTAAAATATTATTCTTAATATTAAAATTACTTAAAGTAACATATAAACAAAGAGAGTAAAGGAATTTGGAGAGAAAGGAGGCACTTAAGGGATGTAAATCTTTGCTTATTTCATGGGATGCAATCTTTACTTGTAGCCTAAATATCCTAAAGGCATTAGATCCTGTCTGATCGTGGAAGCTAAGCAGGGTCAGCTCTGGTCAGTACTTAGGGAGACCACCAATTAATACAAGGTGCTCAAGGCTATATTTCAGATGAAGGAACTGCCAAACCCACCTCTGATTACTCCTTACCTAATAAAACCATATGAAATCATGGGGTTGCCATAAGTCAGCTGGCGACTTGATAGACACATACACATGCAACCTTTCCTTATTTTGCAAAAATACAGTTGCAAACAAAAACAAAAACAAAAAACCCCAGTGTATTTTGCCCAATCATTGTACAAACATTTCTCGCAATGAATGCACTGAATTGTTTTCCATGACCATTGAAAACAATGGTCAACAGCCTGCATCATAGGCTGTGATATCTAACTTTATGATAAAGATCAATGCTGCTGATATGATATATAACCATGTTCTAGAATTGCAACAATGTACAACAGGACTCTATACAAGATGTCCCATTGTATACCATTTTAACTGCTATGACTCAATGCAATGGAATTTTTGGATTTGTAGTTTTGTGAGACATTTAGCCTTCTCTGTCAGAGAGCTCTGGTGACACAACAAACTACAAATCCCAAAATTCCATAGCATTGAGCCATGGCAGTTAAAATAGTGTCAAACTGGATTATTTCTGCAGTGTGGTGTAGCCTAAAATACATTAAATAATATTTCACAGTATTAATATAATAAAATATATTTGACACAAGAACTTACATCACAAAAACCAGAAAAATGTACAAGACTAATGTAATTGTTCTGATCAGGGTTGGGGTGGGGGTGAGGGTGGGAATCAGGTTTTTTTTTTAATCCAACTCCAAAACCCCATTTTTATTTTATTTTTTGTTTAACTTGGGTTATTTTTGTTTAAACCAGGGTGGTGTTTTATTTTCTGTTTATTAAAACATTAATGCAAAAAATTCCTCCCTCCCAACCCTGACCAGAACAGTTACCTTAATATTATAGATATTTCTGGATTCTGTGATGCAAGTTCTTGTGTCAAAAACTGTTCCCCAAAAGGCATAAATTAAATAAAGTAGAACACATGAATAAATGTGTAATTTCATGTATTGGTTTTAATTTTAAAGATCACAAACTGAGGTTTTAAAATGGATGGAACAGGCCACTGACTCAATATAAAAACATTGGATGATTTGTTCCCAGTTACTGGTACTTTTATTGTGCTTTTAATATTTGTAATTTTATATTGTTTTTATGTGAAGTTTTAATTGTTTTATTGTAATACCTTTTTTATGTGTTTTTATGTTTTTTTTTGTTTGTGAACTGCCTTGGGTTCCTTTCTGAGTGAAAGGCAGAATAGAAATTAAATAAAAATAAATAAATTATAGTTGTGTACATTCTCTACTTTTTTAGAGTTAACACTTGTTTTTATCTTATTTCCCTTGTGCATTTCTCCTCTTTCACAAAGTGGAGAGTCCCACTGCTGCAGCCTTCTGAATGGAAGGTAAATATAAGCATAAAATAGCATTTCATACATATTTGTGAAAATATTAGGATTTTCTAACCATCTGGGTATATAGTGATTGCATTTAATGCCCATTGAATATTCAACTTTACTACAGTAGTTGCTTCCCTAAAAACAGTGTGAAAGAAAAAAAAAGGAATACAATAGAACTGCACATAAACTTCAAAAGCATATACCTTGTAAGCATCTACCACCAGATCACCAAGATTTGCTGCTTGTGATTCTATCTGTCTTGCAACAGTGCCAGGAAGCAGAGGCAGAAGGTCCTATGGAAGAATACCATTACAGTTACAATGGCTTTGTAATTATTGTCTTTCAAGAAGGCAAAATAGTGATGTTTAGAAATACCTTATACCAGTGAAATTGGTTTCCTTGCACAGCAAAGATTACATTAATGTTGTTGTCTATGAGCTTTTCAGCAAGTTGACCAAGTGATGGATGCTCCTGTAAATCAGGAAAGGAAACACAAGGTATGACTTTTATGGATTAATACGATAGAATGCTGTGAATGTAACATTTACCACCCAACCTTGTATAGGTGGAGTTGTGATACTTTTACCATAAATCTCTGAATGCATGAAACAGAACATAAGATATTTTTAGACTATGGCCCAGTACAGACAGGCCATTTGCACTGATTTTAGTGCTCGATATTGCGCAGCTTCCAAGTCCTAATATTGGCACCATTATGTCACAAGGCTGCAGCCCCGTCCACACGGGACACAGCCTTGTGACGTAAGGGTGCCCGAGCACCCAAACGGCTCTGGGCAAAAGAGCTGTCATAGGGCTGCATTGCAGCCCTTATGACGGCGCAAGCTCTCTCAGTTTATTCACATGTTGCAATATGCTAGAACTCAAGAAAATTCTGGCTTGTTTATGATGAACCAAGGTCTTTCTTCATGCTGACTAATTGCTACTGCTTATAGAGAGGGTAGCCAAAAAGCACAGAATCTTTGTCTATGATTTGTTTATTGTGACACAGAAACCTGACATGGAGCCAGCTCTCTGGCCTGTCTTTATCTGTCTGTTATTTATCTTGCTTTCCAGGGGGAGACACCTCACAAGAAATATGAGGCATGTCTCAACAAGCTCCCCCCCCCCAAAAAAAAAAAAAAAAAATAAAAAAAAGAAAAAAAGAAAAAAAAGAAAAAGAAAAAAAGTTGTTTATTAGTAAAAAACAAAACGCAAACATGTTTTGGCCTATGTTAAGGCTTTCTTCAGGGAGCTACTTAGAATCAAACCTCAGAAGTTTCAAAACCATTTACTGGACAAAGGAAAAATCATTGAATGCTTCCTAGTTTTTCTTTTTTCTATGATAGAGGCACCTGGACATCCAGCTGCATGATGGGTTCTCATGTTACAATAATGAAGTCACGGGCCAAAGGTAATTAAGGATTACAGTTACAAGGGTGACCAGGTGTCCTCTTTTTCTAGGATATGTCTTGAAGGAATTCTAAAATTTGTAATTTTAACAAAGATAAGTTCATCAGAAAAATACAGTTGAGTACATAATAAAATACAGTATATACAATACAATGGTAAATAAACCATATGAAATAAACTCATATTTATATTGGTGTCTGTAGAAAAGGTAAGATTTGGCAGTTAAGGTCAGAAAAAAATGTGAAGAAGGAGAGATTGGATCAAGGTGTTTAAGATAACACATATTATTGAGAAAGTGACAAAGGACAGCCTCTCTCATTCGGGGCAATTCCAGGTGGAGCTATGCCAGGAAGCTATGGCATTCTTGTTGTAGTCTCCATTTGCTTTTGTTATTTTAAATATATTGAAATGATGTTTTGGTTGCCCTGGACTATTTTCTGACAGGTCCTGATACCAACTGTAACAATATATTCCTTTCTCTTTCTATCCCTTTCTTTTTCCTTTCCTTTCCCTTTTTTCTAGTGAAGCCTTTCCTTCCCCATATGTATTTGTTACAGTCCTTCTGTGTTACTAACACATTTTCTGTAACATTCTGCTTAACTCTAGAAGCACAAGGTTGTTTTTTTGTGGGTTTTTTTTTGGTTTTTTTTTTTTACTCCAGGTGGCCTTATATAAAAAAAATATTTGGTTAGATCCAGGCTTTGGCCAAATGAGAGCAGACCTGTTGAATTCAATGGGATTTAAACTAGTCATGAATTGTGGCCAAAGGAGCTGCTCCATATAGCTTAGGGTGTGATGTCAGACTGCGCTGCAACTGGGTTTGAGAAGACCTTCCCCTGGCTTTAACTGAAAATTTTCTCAAATCTAGGAACTGATGGTGTGTGTGTGATTTTACACCTGTGAATATAAACAGAAGTGCCCCACATAGGACCTCTTGCATTTCAATTAGACTAAGGGTGTATTACACAGTTTTGTACCTTGAGTCACATTATTGGGGAAAAAAACTGGGATATAGATGAATATAATAATAATGCTTAGTGCCACTTAGATCTCTGAAGGCAGAGTAGGATTCAGGAGAACCCCCAAACTATTAACCTGTCATTGTTAAATATTTCTCACATGTGCTCTGTTTCCAAGCTGCAATGAAACTGATTTTTTAAAAATATATTATATTCAAAATATAAGCATAAGAAACAAACAAATGGCAGTGGCAGTGGATGGTTGGCAGTGCTGATTCTCATCCTGGGTTGCCAGCAGATAAAAAAGAAAGGGGAAAAATGACAGGAAAAAAGTCTTTGTCATAGGAGGCTCAGTTGAACCAGACACAATATAATGTTTGAAAGGAAAACTGTCTTACCAAAATAACTTGTTATCCCTAATGAGTTCTACTAGGTTGAAAACCTACAAGAGACAAAGAACACTTACACTGCTCTGACTGGGAGGAAATACACTGACACACTCCCTTCTAACCAATCAGAGTCCCTAAAACAACTTGAATGAGGCCTCTAGCAGACAATTCACAACTTCCACCAGGTGCATCTCATTGTGGAGGCCCTTCTAATACCTAATACCACATATGACATATACCTTACCATACTGGTTGCTTTGACGTACACATTATCTTTCAAATGACAATTTCCATCATTAGGAATTACTATTCCTGATAATTTACTGTCAAGAGCCAGGTGAGAGGTCTGGTCTGTCATCATGAGGAGCAGACGTTTTGCTTCTTTGCGCCAACCAATTTGGCTCTACAGAAAGAAAAAACAAACAGATGAGAGTTGTGCAGTGGGAACATGCAAAACAATAAACTGAGCATTCTAACATCTCTGTCTAGGGAGGCTGTGATGGCTGCCTCCTCACTCTCCTTCCACCAGCAAATAAAAAAAATTCTCAGGTTTTTGAAATGGACCATGATGGGCATTTAATAGCATACTGTGCTATTTTATCAGTTTTTATATTATCTTTTAATAAATTTTAATGGTTTTTACAGATTATCTGTTTTTGATCCAACACAGGGAGAGGTGGGATAAATATAAATATTATTATTGTTGTTATTATTATTATTAGTTAACTTTTATATTTATAATTCTTGCTGATGTTTTTGTATAATTTTTCATCTGTACTGTTTTTAATAAGTAGTAAACTGCCTTGAGTCCTTTAAGACTTTAAGACTGTCTTAAAGTGATTGAACACAGTGGGCTCTATCCAAGACAGTTCCATACCTCTCACAAAAAGAATGCTCACATCTTAAAAAGACTTTCAAAACCATTTGACCAAGGACCATGAGAAAATGGAAACCAAAAGGTGAACACTGCAAGCAAAATTAACTATGACTTTATGAACTATCAACAGCATAGAACATTACAGCACTATGATTTTACGTCAACCAGCGAGCAAGGCAATCAGACAAAGACCTTTTCTCAAATTATCAGTTACTTTTTACCTGGCACACAGCAGCCTGAAGCATAGCATCAAATCCTCCTTCAGGTGTATCAATATTTCCAGATATCTTTTGTTTATTAATTGCACTTCTGAATTCTGCTATTTTGTCAGTCAGTGATAAGACATGGATATAACCATGTGGAGGCATGCAATCTAGATCATAATCACTTTGGGGGGAAAGAAGACATACATTAAAATTAATCTAGATTTATTCTGTACTCTTTCTTGTCTGACAAAGAAAACTTTAACTGTCATGACTCCATCCTACAGAATTTGTAGTTTTGCAAGGCACCCGCATTCTTTAGCCAAGAAGAAAGATGGTTTCCTGTGATGTTTGAACTAGAACTAGTAAACTATGGTTGAAACTTCAGAACAAGCCAAGGTGATAAGACAACTGACACTGGGGCTGTACAGATGGGCAGCAGGCAGCTGCCCCTTTGCTGGCCGGATCAGGGCTGCAACAACTTCACACCATGGGCCCAATCCAGCCTCTGGAGAATGCAAAAAGGAGCCACATAAAAGTGACTCCTTTTTGAACCCTCTAAAGGGCGCTATAGCCATGGCAGTGCAGTATTATGACGCCCCTTCAGTGCTGCATCACATAGATGCAGCACCGGATGGGCGTCATGGTGGTGTGCGCCATCTGGAAGGGCAGGCAGCATCATGATGCCCTGTGGGCGGACTTAGGGCATCCAGCATGCAGATGTTGAGCCCTGACTCCACCGTCATGCAGACGCAAAGTTCTGGTCTGTATAGGGCTACTGACACTCTGCTTGTTTTGAAGCCTAGAACCAGTTGGCACAGAACTAAAACTAGTCAGTGTAGCTTCTTGGTTTGTTTTCCAGCTCACATGAAGGAAGAAATAAAGTGACTGAATGCAAGTCTATTTTACACTTCAGGTTATTAAACCAAAATATGCTCTACCTGAACATAACTGCCAGCTCTGTCTGTCTATAATTATATAGCCACACAAAAAATATATCTTTGTATTACAAGACTAAACAACAAAAAAGAAGAGATGTCTTGATGTGCGTAGCAATTTTTCTAATGCCATAAATAAAAAAAGAAGCTAAGGAAAGGGTGGGGCGTCTCTTTGTCAATAGCACCAAAGCAGTGGTGATAAACAACCCAGGAAAATGGTGGTTCTGAAAATAGATACATTCCTGTCTTTGGGATTTGCTTCTTCTATCTCATGCCCTACAACTCACTTGGGATACTTGATATTTTACAAGGAAGAAATAGCTTTAAAACAGATTATAATTAATCTTTTTTAATTAAAACTGAGAATTAAAAACATCTTCCATAAAAAGCAATCAACTATTTTCTATCGTTTCACATAATACATTGACCAGTATTGTTCTATTTTTTTTAAAAAAAAATCTTCACTCTTAATTATGTGCTCTCTGTGTATTAATACTTCCCCCGATTTCTTAACATACATTAATTTATACATTTTTTTACTATTTACCCACCATCCTATTAGACAGCCTTTATATATCAAACTCTACAAGTGGTTCCACGTTTTAGTCATTCAAACGTCTTCTTATTGTATCAATACCGTTATACATATATAAAGCTATATGAAATAAGCAATCTTCATGTATCAAAAAGAAAGAATAAAAGAGGTATGCCCTCTTTAGCAGCCCTGGTGGCGCAGTGGTTAAATGCCTGTACTGCAGCCACTCACTCAAAACCAGAAGGTGGCGAGTTCAAGACCAGCAAAGGGCTGAAGCTTGACTCAGGCTTGCATCCTTCCGATATCGCTAAAATGAGTACCCAGATTGTTGGGGGGCAAATAGCTTACAATTGTAAACCGCTTAGACACTCCTTAAGGGTATGAAGCGGTATATAAATGAAGCTGTTAGGTAAGGAGCAAAAAGCTAAGGAAGACTGTTTATCTGTAAGAAAATTATCTATTAGTATATGTATGATGTTCTATTATATTAGAGACCGTAGTCTTAATTTACTCATTTGAGTTTTCACATTCCAGCTAACAGGCATTATAAAAGCAGTCCTTTCCATTTTTCATTCCAAAATTTGAGCACTGGTATCCACTCTTCTTCCACTGAAGATTTGTTATTTAGTCTACAAGTAAGTCTGTCCAATTCTAGCATATCAATTGTTTTTATTTACCACTCTTCTATTGTTGATGTCACTTTCTCTTTCCATTTCTTAGCAAAAAAGAATAAGTCCTGCTAAGACCATATATAATATTAGTTTCCAATATTTATTTTCATCATTCTTCACAACACATTCATGATGTTCAGAAAAAACGGCTGTCGAGTTAAGGAATACTAAGGGGGTGGGTGGTGTGAACAGTCAGGTTTTGTTGCGGAGTTTCTCTGGGTAACGCCTGTTTATATAGCTTAATCCTCCAGATCTGCATCTGGACAGGCAGGACTCGACCTGGTCTCTGGGGGTTTGGCCTGTGTCATCTGAACAAGATGACCTGAGGCTAGAGAGAACCCAAGTCTTTAAGCCCGTACGGATAAACTCTGTGAAATCAAACTGTACAGTTCAGTTGCTCAGCGTACCCTATTTCTATTTAAAAGGGGAGGGCAAAGGGGGAAAGAATCCTGCCTATTGTTTGTAAGTTGAACTATAGACTTTTGTCCATATGTGGTGGTGCATTACGTATGAAGATATTAGAAGAAAGTTTAAGAAATGCAGGCCTATTTAAATGTTTGCTCATTTATTTATTTTTCCAAAGACTCAGATTAAGACTGTTTAGAAATAGTGTATATGTATGTTGTCTTTCTCTTTGGATTTAAGCAGACATACATTTAACATTGCAGTCAGTCCCTCACATTCGCTGGGGTTAGGGATGCAGCGGAGGCTCTATGCCTGCACAGGAGGCCCTACAGATGCCCAGACAACATTTTTTTTTTCAAGGGCAGGGATAAATACACTAATTCACAAATAATCAAATCCATAAATGTTTAACCTGAAAATGTGGAGGGATGATTGTACTTACCTGCACTGATTATGGATTCTGCCTGGATGAATACTAATATAAGGCGATACTGTCTTATCCACATAGGATCCAAACCCAAGTCGTAAATCAATGGAAATATTTTTCATCTTTTGAGATAAATCAGATCCAACAGAGTTTAATTTTTCTATGTTTTTGTGCATTGATGCAGACACATCAACTAAATAATAAAGGTCCACAGGGTACTTTTCCAGTGGGTGGACTTTCAACATAAAACTTGCTTCAGAACCTGATTAAAAAAAAAAAAGAACTATAATGAGAATTTCTAAAAATTGTCAGATTACTTTAAAATAAAATCTTGAAAGTTCTCTTCTTTCTAAAAGCAGATCCAGAGAACAAGGCTTACTCTCAGGCCCATTAATTAATTAATTAATACCCCACCTTTATCTTATCATGCGACCCAAGGCAACTTACAATTTAAATTTAAAACAAAGTACAACTAAAATCTTAAAAGTATAAATAAAAAAGCATAAAATTAAATCAGTTTAAAACACAGTAAAACGATTGTAATTTCCACAGTAACTAAGCTTTAAGAACATGCAATCCACATTTATTTCCCTCTCCCATTTTTCCCTTCCATTACTTCTTGTCTCTACCACTACCTATTATAAGGATGTACACTCCTCAGGGGCAGGGAGTTACCTGTTTTTATATATACATATTGATACAGATTAGATAGATGGATGGATAGATAGACAGAGTTGGCCTTCCGTATCCATGAATTCTTTATGCATGCATTCAATCATCCATGGTTTGAAAATGAGACTTCAAAAGCTTAATGAAAATCTACCTTAAAGAAATGAAGGGCCCATTCCCACTTATCAGAAAATTCGGGTGCCTGCTCTGAATTGATAAACTGGTTCATCTGCGAGCTGGTTCACATTACATTTGCCCCAATTCTTCAATTCGGAGCAGGCACCAGGGAAGACAGCCTGCTTTCTCCATCCTTGGCCTGCCTTCCACCGCTTCCTTGTCTTTTACCATTCTATATCACTTTACAACACCATGTATTTTACCATTCTATATCATTTTACTACATCTTTGTATTTAATGGAACTTGAGTATCCATGAATTTTGGTATCCACAGGATATCCTGGAACCAAATCTCACTGAATACCAAGGGCCCACTATATATACACAATTGGGATGTGTTTCTCAGAGAGGAGATGATTTATGAGAAGGGACAGTTATTCATAGCAGGTCTCCAAGCTCTAACATTGCCATGTGTCACAAGCCCACTTGCTGAAATTCCCCATTCTCTCTGTCTGTTGATAAAGACATTATCTTACTGGATCCTCACCCATCTGAACTACTGTTCTAACCACAGAGGATGATAATAAGAAAATTCCCTTCTTCAAGTGCTTAACCTTCTGTTAAACAAAACAAACAGCATAGACAGGTGTACGTAGTATTTTGAAATGAATCCATACTGTGGCTGCTTCTGTAAAGATTAGTACTGTGCCAGAGCCTAGAAAACTTTTTAAAGCCTGAAGCGCTACAGCTCTTGCCTTCTGTTTGCTGACAAAAAGCCATACAACATGCCCAACAGATTTATGGTTCCCTCCCTAGGCAATTAATTTCAATTCATGATTGTTCTTGGAAGACAAACATTCAAAAACCAATATATATATTAAATCAAAGAATGATTTACAGCCAATAATATACTGTGGGTGGTCCCTCCCTGACTGTTTGTTTTTTAAATGGCTTTAAAGACTTCTATCCCTTCTGTATCCCTTTTATATATGGATGTAATCCATTTTTCTATTATAAATGTGGTGTTTTCCTAGGTACTTTAAATGTTTTAGGCTACTTAGTTAAGCTGAGTTAAATTTAAAGTTTGATTTATAAATAATTTTTAATTTACTTTTTTTGTTTTAACTATAAATTTTAAATCAAGTAATTAAAATGTATGGCCAAAATAATATTGTTGGTATATGCTTCTCTGTAGATAAAAAAAGTCAGAAACAAGAAAAGGGAAAAGCAAATAAGAGAGAGATTAGAAGATCAATCAATAAATAGTTATACAGTAGCAATGGAAATGTCATAAAAATGCTTACATAAAGAACACTTAAATAAGTCTTACAATAGCCTCTGTTGAATTAGCCACACAAAGAGACATCAACTCCCTATTACCGTTCAGTTTGCAGCTTCACTATTTTTCAGATAAAGCTTAATATATTTTCAAGGTGAAGATTAACAAGTTTCAATGTTAGAAAAATAATCTTTGTAGATATTCATTTTAGATTTGAGAGAGTGTGAAGTTAGTCTGACTTTATGAGAAATAGTATTAACTGTGCTTCAAAATGTAATGAGATTTGCATATGAATTACAGCCTTTAGTTCGGGGCTGGCAGTTTCTGAATGGACCTATTTGTTTTCTTTACAAATGGAACATCCTTGATCAGGAAGTTGCACTACAACATTAGGTTCCGTTCCAGTTTAGGTTCATCTGTATTTCCTAAGATTCCAGCTCACTGCTTCCAGGACACTTGTTGCTGGATGAGAGCCACATTTCCAGGAGTAGTGATCTGCTTGGGCAGCAACACAACAAACAAGAAAATTGCCAGTCTCAAAAAGTTTCCATCACTTTTTCTCTTTCACAACGGTGTCCACTTATGGGCCTCATTCAGATATAATGTCTAACCATTTTAGAGCTCAAGTGTGGGCAATTTTGGTGGGTTCTAGAGGATCCCCCCTCCACTACATGTTCCATACTCTCTGCCATGGAATTTCAGCAGCAAACTCTAGACACACACACAGAGACCACCAACTGTTACCCACCTCCAATTTAGCTAAACTGTAGTTTAGCAGTGAAAGCATAAATATAAAAAAGACGTCAAAGGCTTGATGAAAATCTACCTTAAAGAAGTGAAGGACCCATTCCCACTTATCAGATAATTTGGGTGCCTGCTCCAAATTGATGAATTGGTTCATCTGTGAGCTGGATCACACTACATTTGCCCAGATTCCTCAATTCTGAGCAGGCACCAGGGAAGGCAGCCCGCTTTCTCCATCCTTGGCCTGACTTCCACCACCTCCTGTGTTTATATCCCGACCTGACTCCTCCATCCTCAGCCTGCTTTCTCTGCCCTGGAGAGGCAGGCTGGGCCAGAGGAGAGGCAAGCCTGAGTGGAAGGAGGCAGGCCAGGAGGAAGGAAGGCCAAGAAGGATGGAAGGAAGCAGGCCAGGCTGGGGAGGATGGTGTCCGGGAAAGCTGCCAACACGTGGCTGATAAGATAATGAGTCTTGGATATAACACAATTATAATAGAAACCAAAATACCAGTAATTGCTGGCCGTAGTAAAGTACAAAGTCCACAAGGCAAAAGGCAAATCCAATGGGCGTTCCGAGGTCTAGGGTTTTCGCAGGCAGAGATTCCAAAGCCGTTCCGAAGGTCACAGGTAATGAGAAGTCCAAAGTCAAGCCGAGAGTCAAAAGCTTTCACCGGTAAACCAAGATAAGCTTTGACAAAAGTTTGTCTTCCCTGATCTCTTATATAGTCCCCCAGCTCCTCCCCTCACAGCTGTTTCAACTTGGCTTTCTCTAGCAATCTCAGAGAGCGTCTCAGCCCTGCCCGATCTGCTCTTCTTTGAGCAAAGGAAGGGATTTCTGTCTCTTGCTCCTGTGTCTCTTCCAGGCCTGCAACCTCTGCTGGGGAAAGGCTTTCTTCCGAGGAAACCCTAGGCTGCTGAGGTAGGGGCTGTGCCTCACTGTGTCCTATAGAACTAGGTCCAGGTTCACCTAAGTCTCTAGGATCTGGCAGCACTATGCTAGGACCGGACTCAGCATATTCTTCCTCAGAATCCTCCATGTCCTCCACCTGGCTGTCCCTGACAGATGGAAGGTGGCAGGCCGGGAGGAAGGAAGGCTGGGGAGGACGTAAGGAGGCAGGCTGGGGAAGATGGAAGGAGGCAGGCCGGGGAGGTCAGAAGGAGGCAGGCTGGGAGGATGAAGGAGAGGCAGGCTGGAGGTAAAAGGAGGCCGGAGATGGAGAGGCCAGGGTGGCCAGAGACTGCTAGGGCAGATTCGAATCCAGCTGGTTCCCACTTGGGCTGAATTGATTTATTCCAAAATAAATTGATTCAGCCCAAAAGACCCGGAAAAAGACAGTCTCTTTTTGACGTGGGTTAAACAGGCCAAAAGCATGGGCAATTCGGACTAAGTGGGAACCATGCTCGGTTAAACTAGATCGTATAGAATCACAATCCGGTTTAAACCGTAGTGGGAATTAGGACGAAAACATAAAAAATAACCACCACAAATTTATGTAGCACATTTGGCAAGGGTTGTTTTTTTTTAAAAAAATCATTTAAAAATGGTGCATTTCCCTCACATTTTTCCCAAGAGATTATAATACCATACCATGGCAAAGCCTGGGAAAGTATAGCAAGTATAAATAGTTAATCATATGATGGAAAGAACTGGATGCTAATTCCATAGGCATGGGTAAAGTGCCATGCTAATGCTGGTTTAGAAATTCACTCCAAAAAGGAACTCTGAATATGTTTTCTTACATCCCAGAGATGGCATCTTTATTAACTCCCCCCCCCCCCAATCCCCGCAGAATACCAGACATACTAATAAAGATGATAGATCCATGTCCCAAACAAGGCAAGTAAGAACATAGATGTTGTGAAGGCATCTGTCTTATCTGAAAGAGACACTGCCAGAAACCAGAAATATCTACGTACATATGAGTCTTTTTCAATTTATTTTGCAACAAACAAATGCCTAACATCACAGCCATGCTTGGCTTGGCAGAGGAAAACAAAGTTGCACTGTATTTCTCCAATATTTAAAATAATGTAACACATAGAAGCCATCCTTGTCATTGCTGTTCAGTAAAAGGAGATACTAAAACATAAATGAGATTTCAGAATAACCTATTATTTTCTCTAACACTTCCTTCCTTTGGCCTTATTCAGTGTGAAATATTTTCCATTAGTAGAATTACTGACTGTCTTTTATTGCAATACTGGTCCATGGAAGAGTCATGTTTTTCCATGACAAATTACAATATGAACAAGACAATTACATTGATTTATAGAAGTACTGTGCAGAGATCCTTGACAGATTATGTAGCTGTGGGAAAGTCATTATCACTCTCAAAGGTTGTGAGGCGGATGGAATGGGACAACTTTGAGCATTTTATGCCAAATTCCTTAAAGAAATTTCTTGGAGGGATAAAAAATGTGAAATAATGGTTAAATGTTTTTCAATAATTCTCAACAGATTAGGGATATTTATCTGGAATGGCAGACTATCAGGTACAGTGCACCCTCACCATACACAGGCTTGCCATATGCAGACTCAAAGTCACGCAGATGGCAAGCCAAAAGAATGAATGATGCATGTGCCCCTGGCATGCATTCTGTGCTGCATGTGGAGGGGCACCCCCATTAAAACAAATGGGGCTTGAGCATATGCATTTTTTGTCATACATCAGGGAGGTGGTGGTGGTTCTAGAATGGATCCCCACGTATAGGAAGGGCCTAATGTATAACTATATAAGGGCATACATGGTGGCCCAACACAGCAGATGCTTGGAGGTCTCTGAAGCATAATAACCTCATTTTTGTGTGATACATATTCACCAAGCATAGTGGTAAACTATGAAGTGTAAGCCCATACAAGGTCAATATCCATAGAAATTCCAAAAGTGTGGGTAGATTTAAGCAATTTCTACAAGTTTTTCTAGATGTTCTAGAAGCAATTTCTACAAGTTGTACAAAACAGGTCTTTCTTAAAGGCAGCCCCAAATTTCCCCACTGTTCCAAAACTGGTCAGAAATAGCAGTAAATTGTAAGCAGGAATTACTTTAGGTATCAGTTTACCTTTATTTTCAGCTGATTTTAGCACACAAGCCCGCTCACATGCACGCACACACACACACTGAGGGGGCGTTGTGTGAAGGGACGAATATGAAGTCGAAGGCTTTCATGGCTGGCATCCATAGTTTTTTGTGGGGCTTTTTGGGCTATGTGGCCATGTTCTAGAAGAGTTTATTCCTGGCATGAAATCCATATTTAAATATTTGGAAGGATGTCATTTTGAGGATGGAGCAAGCTTGTTTTCTGCAGCTTCAGAGACTAGGACATGGAGCAATGGATTCAAACTACAGGAAAAGAGATTTCATCTAAACATTAAGAAGAACTTTCTGATGGCAAGAGCTGTTCAACAGTTGAATACACTGCCTTGGAGTGTGGTGGACTCCCATTCTTTTTAAAAAGAGGCTGGATGGTCTTCTAGAACATGGCCACATAGCCCAAAAAGCCCCTCAAAAAACTATGGATGTTAGCCATGACACTGGGTGGTCAGCTGTTGGGAGTGCTTTGATTGTGTATTCCTGAGGGGCAGGGAGTTGGACAGTTCCAACTATGATTCTATGACTATGACTTGGGGGCAGCATGCACCCTATGCTTTCTTCATCCCTACTATACATGCACCAGGGAAGCTATTGTACATATCCAGCAGATATTGCCAGATTCTCCCCAAAGCCAGCTCTTAAATGAGAACACTTTTTAAGTGTTATGTTTTTATAAATGAAGTCCATAAAAAGGTTCCAAATTTCCAGGGAACTCCCACAATGTGAAATACTTTTGTCATGAATGAAGTTTTTGTTTTCTCCCATTTAAATCATCACTTTAAATCCCTGGAACACCATCTTTATGAATAAACAATGACTTCTACTCTGTTCTGTATTAAAATTCCCTAGCAACTGTTTGCAAGAGATGAATCCTATACCTGTGTAACTCTTAACACGATTGAGACCAAGGTATGCTCAGCAATTACATCCAGCTCTAATTTTGAGAACTGGCAGATGACTAAGTCTCATTTTTAAAGTTTTAAACTTCCTGCATAACTTTGTGATGCAGGTGGAAGTCCGGACAATATCTCTAAAATCATCTTTTGCTTGAAAATATTAGGCATACACATTAAGAAAACAATTTTAGAATACCTGAATACAAGAAGCAGATATAGGTAATGATAGGGAGGGAGGAAAAGATTTAGTCTATTAATGTAGAAGATTTAGTCCCTTTTAATAGGAAGAAGATGTGGACCACATTACAAGAAGTAGCTGTGAGTAGTCTGAAGTAGATTTCAAAGTAAGTGCAGGAAAATGTTTGTTAAAAAACTTCATGTAGTCATACCAATTTCTATTAGTGATGTGCTATAATGGAAGTAGACCTAATGAAATTAATCTACATTTTTTCCCCAGAAAAATGCACTGTTGTCATCTCATCCCAGTGGGTCTCATGTGAATCAGGCGATGTACTGTATATGTATTACTACATAAGGATCTTCCTGAACACATTTGCCAGAAAGAAGGCTTGCACTATCAACTTCAACAAGGCCCATCTATCTTTTAGAGCAGGAGTGGACAACTTGTTTGGGGGTGCATGTGGTCGATAACCACACGTTGCCTACCAAGGATATCAAGAGTTGGTTGGCAGAGTGCTAAGACAATCACAAAGCCTCCTCCCTCTCACATCATCATCCAGGACATATATTTCAAGTAAAATCAAGAACAATAAAGGAAATTGCTGTTTAAAAGGCTCTGATTAGGTAGGGGGGAAAAGCCCTGGCTCCCTCAAGACAGTAATGGCTAGTGACTCTCCTGCCAGTGGGATGTTTAAGGAGCTGTCCAAGTGCTGAAACTATTTTGGAGACAGAGTTCTGCACCTTCAATGGCCCCTTGAATTAAGACTAAAACCTAGCATGGATTCACTGCCTACTGACACAAAAATTACCATTTACCACCATCTCAGAGGAAATCTTTTAAGAAAGCCAACATTCTGCTTAAACCAATGTGTGGAATGTGAAAGTCTAGAGTGAAGAGGACTTGGTTGAGAGAGTGTTTGTTTGCCCTACCTCTACCTGGGCTCCTCCCATGCCTTGGCTCCTGGACTTGGGGAGGAGAAATGGGCCTTTTTCCCTCCTCCCCAACATCTGCCAATGAAGAAGACTTGGCTGAGACAGTGTTTGTTTGCCCTACCTCCCCCTGGGCTACTCCCATGCCTTGGCCAAAAATATCCCCCCACATAGGCACAACAACTCTGCCTTTGTTATTGTTGGACCTACTGTTATTAATTTAATTGTTTTATGTAATTTTAATCGTAATTTGTTCAATTCTTTTTAAGGGGTGGTTATTTATATATATTGTTGTATGGTTTTAAACACTATAAGACGCTTTGGTTGCTCCAGCAAAAAGTGGGGTATAAATAAAAGTTTTCATTATTATTATTATATGCAGAATGCTAAATAAACTGTCATGTTCAAAGGGTTCCAGAGTTGTTTTCTTAATGATCATGAGCTATATTGTTTTCTTTCAGTTTTTCTTTAAAGCTCAGTTTGCAAGAGTTGTCCAGAATTAGATAACCTTCCTTGCAAAACAAAACAAAACAAAACAAAAACTTACAAATAATGAATGAATGCACATTTTCTTTAGTCTGCAAATTGTTCCCAACTTAAATATATATTTTACATACTAAAACAATACACTGTTTTTGATAAGCAAACCTGGACGGAGCTGAATGGAAATTTCTCCTGGTGTCACTTGTGTATTAACTTCATTACTGGATACTCTTACATCAACTTTGGGACTTTCTATAAAGTCTGCCCTGCAGCCTCTTTTAATTAAATGAAGAACTATGTCACATCGTTCCTTCTGCTTTGTTCCAGTCATGAAATCCTGTTTGGAAAGAGCCATAAAAATAAAAATACAAAAATGAGAAAAGTTTTGTTGAAGGGAACTTTTAAAAATGCATTGCCACAAAATCAAACAGTGAAGCTTGCTAGAACAGGCAACTGTACTGGGGCTGCCTTTGAGGATGGTCAGAAGACATAGTTAGGATAGAATACAGCTGTCTGGCTGATTCTGATAGTGGATAATTGTTTATAGACCAAATGGTACCAATTCCGCATCAGCTATACCAGAGGCCAATTCACTTCAAAGCCCAGTTCAAAGTATTGGTATAGAACATTTATTGTAGGCCCAAAGCACACTGCAGATATAATCCAGTTTGAGACTGCTTGAACTGCCATGGCTCAGTGTAAGGGAACCCTGGGAATTTTAGTTTATTGTGTCACAGAACTCTCTGACAGAGAAGGCTAAATGTCTCACAAAACTACCGTTCCTAGAATTCCCTAGGATTATTCCCTGAATTATTTGTGCAGTGTTTTTTGGACCGTAGTTAACAAGTGAAGCCTACTTACTTAACGGACTCCCTATAACCATATGAAATTGCACAAGTATAATCATCATCATCATCATCATCATCATCATCATCATTATCTTTATTTCTAGCCCGCTCGTCTGTGAAGCACAATCAGAGCAGGGTACAGCAAGATTAAAACATACAGATTAAAACACTTCATCAACCCATTCCCAGCCACCCACCCCTTAAAAATAGATTAAATTAACAATAATTTAAAACAATAACAACATTAAAGATCAACTTGATGGTGGTGGGACCAAAAAAAAGCCTTCCCCTGAAGATCTCAGTGTTCTGGCAGGTTTTATGTAGAAATATGGTTCTTCAAATAGTATGGCATTAAGCTGTATTACAGCATAGATGTTTTACCTTTCTCTCACACTCTTCCCTTGTACTAGACTACATATTACCAAAACCATGGAGGAGGGCAAACCATCACTGATAATAACTTTTAGGACATGGTACCTTGAGATCTCATCATACATTCTAGTATAAAAGTGAAAAATGATGTTGTGACTTCCAACTTCTCTCACTGTTTTCAACCAAATGCAACTTTTTTGTTCAGCCTGTGTCCAAACATTCTAAGACTCATGTTCTCAAAACTAGTCTTCTTTTTAAAAAAATTAAACAGAAAACAAATCTGACATCTGAAAATGCATTTTGCTATGGTGCCACTGAATAATTAAATTGCTTTGGCTGACAAATATATCTTCTGGAATACATTATGGTTTTCCTTCAAAACAGACCATGTGGAGAAAAATAAAGCCTTGTAATGGAGGGAGAGGATGTAAAGTCCAGGAAAATAAAAATTGTGGAGGATGTCCCATGTATAACTCACACAGATCAAAGTTCTGTGAAGCCTGGAGGTGGGATGGAAAAATGGGTTCAAATCATCACTTTTTTGTGTCTTCAAGTCATTTCTAAGTTACGGCAACTCTAAGGGAAACCTTTCACTGGGTTTTCTTAACTAGATCCATCCAGAGGGAGGTTTGCCTTTGTCTTCCTCTGAGGCTGAGAGTGTGTAATTTGCCTAAGGTCACCCAATGGGTTTCTAGGCTGAGCGGGGATTCAAACCTTGGTCTCCAAAGCCCTAGTCCAACATGCAAACCATTACAGCGTTACTCAAAATACTTATGCTGAGTTGCTACAACAGTTCTTGTACAATGCACACCACTGACAATTTTACAAAACTAGGTCTTCCTAGTTGGAAGTGTGGAGACAGCCCTAGATGAATAGAGATATATTTATGCATATGCCCTGTGCAGAGATTTAATTTGACACATGTATTCA
The DNA here is from genome assembly GCA_034509955.1 of Urosaurus nigricauda. Taxonomy (NCBI): domain Eukaryota; kingdom Metazoa; phylum Chordata; class Lepidosauria; order Squamata; family Phrynosomatidae; genus Urosaurus; species Urosaurus nigricauda. Next base: position 89,627,350 of record JAOEGL010000006.1, read on the forward strand.
TTTATTTGGTTTTTATTCAGCCTTTTTGCAATACTGGGACTCAGGGTAGTTCATGGCAAGGTTCACAAAAATAGGACAGATAAAGCCACAAGAATTTAACATATCAAAACCCAGTTCATCAAATTATAATATAACATATTGTTATAATATTATATAGTATATAATTTGAATTAAAAACAGTTCAACAAATTACAGCTTTTGCTTACGAAAATTCATCTTCTTTGGGCCATTCAACTATCAAAAGCCTTCCTGGCTTAAAAAAAAAGAAAAGGCCTTGCCTGTTATTGAAAAGATAACAGGGAAGGGGCCAGTCTAGCCTTCTTCAGCAGGCCATTCTACAGTCTGGAACTACCTGCAAGAAACTGTACTCTCCTGTCACCACCACACATCCCTCTGAAGTTGTTCTAACTAAGGCCCGAAACATCCCTGCGGTACAAATAGGGCTGAGGAGTGTGCAGCATCCGCATGCTCCCCAGCCCTAGCACGCATGGACGGCACCATTTTTAAATCACGCCATCCATATGCGTGCACATCGATGATGTCATGGTGTGTGCTGCGTCCAGACGGACTGGCGCACACCTGATGTCATCATGCCACTTGAGGCAGCCTAGGGTGACCTTTCAGCGACGCAGAAAGAAGCGTCGAAACAGAGCTCCTTTTGCGGAAGCGCTTCATTGCCGCGGCAACCAAACTGCTGCGGGAACAGAGGCAGGGAAAAAGGGCCAGGAGGCCCCTTTTCCCCTTGGCTCTGCCAGTTGTCCTATTCTTGGGGCATGAAGCCTCAAGGACAGCCCTTTCCAGACCACGGAGAAGGGGCGTTTTGCCTCTGGAGCTGCCCTGGCCCCAATTCGAGCCTTAAAGGGGCACCAACAGACCGCCCTCAGTGGCTGTGTAAGTGCATATAAGAGAATACAGTCCTTCAGATAGCCTAACCAAGAATTTTATAGTTTTTAGGGAGCACTTTCAATTGTGTCTTGAAACATCTCAACAGACAGAGACATTGTTGTAATAAGAAAGTCACATGTTCTTAACCTATCCATATTAAGGATTTCACCACATGCACTGGAATAAGAAATCATTAGGAGGGTTGCAAGATTACAAGCATGTGCACTGTTAGGCATAAATTGAAGCAATGGATGACTCTAGGCTTTCATTTATGTGGGTGCATAGATCAAAGTTTCTGTGATCTTCACATCTGATATACAGATTGCATATTACTTCCTATCTGCTTTGATGATCCCCAAGTATTGCAATCATTGAGTGTGTGTGTGTGTAATAATATGCAATAGATGGGTATAAGAAAGACTATCAAGAAAAATCTCACATTAGTTAAGCACATACTGAACCAGACATTATGTGATACACATGGCAGGAATGTCTCAAACAGCAACTTTTTGTTCTTTAACTCCAAGAGTATACAAACAGTAAATTATAATGATCTGAACTATAAAATAGGAAGTTCTAAAATCTACTCATGTTCAGATATTCATTACTATCATTACATCTTTCTTCCAAATTCTAAAAGTGAAAATCAGTCATGGTGAATTATGCTAGCTTTTTTACAAGATACCTTCTGTTTGCCAACTTTCTAAAATTAAGCTGGAAACAGAAACAAAAAAATAACTGGCTGCAATGGAAGACTCAACTGGGGCCAAAAGCATTCTCCACTGAAGCTATAAAACTGGTTGAAATTTCTTGGGGCAGGAATCATACATGGATGGGAGGAGCCATGGCAGATGCCCTATTTCCAAGGCAACAAAACTGATATTTCAGATCTGTAGGGATGGTGTTGCTGTCCTCTCTGCCAACCCCTTGGAGCAGCTACAGATTTTTAAAGCCTTAATCATTCATCCCAAGACCTGTAGCCTCTGAGGAAAAAAAAAACCTTCTGGTCAGCTAAAAGCCATTACCTATTGACTGCTCTTGAAAACCCTTTGAAACTGTGGAAACTTGTGTGAATTGAAGATCATACACACCAACTTTCTTGTTGGAGGTATATGCTAAACTTATTGTTGTATGCCATCAAATTATTTCCAACTTAATTTTTTTCTTGGGGGGGGGGGGGGAGTATGGAACTCATACAGTGAAATTTCCTGAGAGGAACCCTTGTAGTTGGTGGTTTTAGTGGTACTGTCCAAGTGGAAAACCGCAGAGTTGTTGGGATAAGAGTTGGCAAACTCCTACATTTGATGATAGTGGTGGGATTACCTGAGGGGAGACACCACATTTGGATTTTATTTTGGAGGCCAGAATCCATCTTGTATTGTTCAATGATACACTCTGATTCTGAAGACTCTGAATAAGTTATAGCATCACAGCTTTTTAAAATACAATATAACAACACATTTGGTGACACACAACAAACATACATTTATTATGCCAATTCTTGTCTATGGAAAAGGGCAAAAGTGAACTCTCTTCCCCATCTACATCTACATGGCTACTAGTTCTTACATATCTTCTTCTTCTTGCTATCTACTTATGCAGTCTAAATGTTACTGAGTTGTCCCTGGCAGTTATTAGAATTTTCCCTTTGATGTTGGAAACTTTTTTTTTTGTTTCATTTGTAAAGATGGAACAAAAGTAGCTAAAGAGATAAATAAATACTGTGGTGACTAATACAGAGGAAAAGCTTACCTCTTGACTGCACCATCCACATTCTGGGCCTAAAGCAAGGCAGGTGGCACACGTTACTGCATTTGAGGTGGCACATCTGTTTTCTGCTGTAATAGTAATAATTAGGCAAAAAAAGCCATTCAGAAATGTGCACACATGAGCAAAAGGTAAAAAACACAATTTTAGCCCATTTGACACATTCATGCATGCTCCAGTGTCTTCCCCTCCCCCCAAAAAAGTATTTTATGAGTTGTTATCATTATTTTAAAATTCTGCTCTTTGAAAAAAAACTCCACAGGAACAGATAGTTCTGAATAACTTGGAATAACTTCGGAACATTTGTGTCTAGGTATTCACTGTTTTAAAATATATATTCCTTACAAATGCAATATATGTACAAAGAACAGAAATTAAAATGTTTTTTCTTTACTGCCACACAACCAAAGCATCTGTCATAAATGTATTTCCAAGGATATAGGGAGGATTTCTCTCTCAGTTTCATACTCTGCATTAACTTGGCCACAAACAGTTCACTGGGGTAGCTGCCATTATTAGAAATTGCAGTGTCTCTTGGATGCCTGATGCCTATTGCATGTTTGTACTTTTTTTTTTAAAGGACAGCATGCCATCTACTGTTTTTTCAGCCTTTTGACAGAAAACATTGGAAGTCTGCCCTTGAAATGCAATATGCTGTTCTTTATCCAACCAGGTCTCAGGAGTGCCCAGAGTGGCAGCAATGATGTTGTCTTCACATTTGTAAAGCCAAGAACTGAAAGCTAGAATGTGAAGGCATATATTACAGGTGCTAAACTGAAAAATAAACCTTGATGATCAATATTGTGCAGTTCTGCAGCACTTAATAATGGAAATGTGCTTCTTCCACTATGGCCTAAAATTTGCTGCTGTTGTGTGTTTTCAGGTTATTTCTGACTTATGACAACCTTGAGGTGAGTTTATCATGGTGTTTTCTTGGCAAGATTTAAAGGAAGTTTTTTCTTGTCTCCTTCTAAGTTTAGGAGAATATGACTTTTACAAGGCCGCCAAATGGCTTTCTATGGTTAAGTGGGTCTTTGAACCCTGGTCTCCTGGAATCCTAGTCTAAGACTCTAACCACTACATACCACTAACATTAGCAAAATCTTAGTCAGTAGTCCCAATTACAGTAAACTTGTTCAATCAGGAGGATTTACACAAAAGCTGACTATTAAAGGGGTCCGTTCTAGTTGAGAATAGTATTTGAATCTGAGTATTAGATTCAAAAGTATATAAAAAGCTCCTTTTGGATGCAGATGCTGCCAGACTCCTTTTTGGGTCTGTAAAATAAAGTAAAATTCCCTTCATCAAATCTGATTTAGAAATATATGTTGACCAAGCCATAGACAAGCTTTCTTCCAAAGTACACTGACCTAGATCCAATTGCTAGTCTAAATTAGAGAGTACCCACTGAATCAACTATAGAATGGCAAGTCATCACTTATGTAAATCCATTAATTAAATATATCTACTCTAATGGGGACTACCAATTGGATTTAGAGCACACTGGGTAACTCAAACATAAATTAGACACAGCAAAATGAAATCCACACATTTGATAAATGAATTGTATAAACAGCAAAACTTCAAGGTAAAACAGTTCTTACTGGATTTTTCACTTTATAATATATGCTGGGAATTACATGTGAATGTTCTGTCATTTAAACAACAGCAAAACCCAGTACACTTGTCCCTTCACATTTGCTGGGGTTGGGGTACAGGACCCCTATGAATAACAAATGATAAATGACAAAAACACTATGTTTTTACCTGAGAAAACACCTCTTTAGTAATGTCTAGGTCCTCCAGTGCAACTAACTTTGTGGTCAACATCTGCCAGACAGTGATCATAGAATTGCACTGGAGGAACTACAAATGACAGAGAAATGTAATATATGAAGGAGAAAGAGTTCCCACTTACCTTTCTCCAAAATACCACAAAGGCATGAGAAGCATGCCAAAAGCCATAATTTTACTTACTAATGACTGATCAAAAAGCTAAAGAAGCAGCCTTATATGGAGTGAGACCACATTACCCACATTGCATTCTGAGGCTTGTAGTTAAGTGAGGCCTAAGAGCTCTCTGGCTGAGAATTCAAATCCCTCTCCTTAAACTGCAAATGCCAGAATGCAACAGGAGGCAGCCAGAGCAGTTAAAAGTGGAATAGCAGCACTATAAGAGTATAGTGTGGTAATCTAGCAGATCTAGATCACAGATTGTGTGGTTCACTGATCTAATCCAGGCAATCATGGGTTCTCCGGTTGACCAACTCCTTCCCTTAAACTCTACTCTCTCAAAAGGGACTTGAGTCAGGAGAGTGTCAAGAATCAAGAATCTCTACAGATGAGATCTTCAATCTTCCTCGGCTTCCCTGAACTAGGAAGATGAGGGAGAGACAATGCAGTATAACAGATGAATCTGTACCTCAGAGAAGATTGGGAAACAGGCTTACTGCTTGAGCACAAACTAGAAAAGCTCTAGCCAATACTTCAGCCATAGAACCAGTGACAATAAAGGGCATGATCACCCAGCCAGTGAGAAGGGGAGTTCATTATGGGTGGATCTGATTTGTCTTCTCTATCCTTACTGTATGCTAATAATAGCGGGTCACCAAGGATTGGGGCAAGACTCTATCCCAAACCCCCCCCCCCCCCAGGAGATGTTCCAGATGAATTATTGGGCCTTCTGGAGGCAAAACTTGTAGTCTATTACAAGTATTTGGCCTGTTGGTACCTATACATGTCTTAGCAGCAGGGAGGACTACTGGGAACTAAAGAATCCTGGAACTCTGTGCATGTAGCTGCCATGAGTGGTTTTTATACAACTCAATTTGCCTGTACAACCAGTCAGGTCCTAAGAAATGACCATACACTAGAGTAATTGCAGAAAAATGAATGAAATAAGTATAATAAAGAAGAGTCTGTTAATCTCTCCCTATTTGTTTCAAACCTCATGTATCAATAAAGGTTACAAAGGACCAAAATGAATCGAGTTTCTTTCTAATAGAGTTCAAAATCTGGGTTAATAATTTGTTCCAATAATCTCTTATAGAAATAACTTTTACAGACATGTATTCATTCATGAAATATTTCTCATTTAGCTGCCAGTCTATTTAAAAAAAAATCGAACCAAGGCATTACTAGTTATTTTGTTTTTTAAAAAAATACACCAGAGCTCTAAATATTTTTAAGAGTTGGCTTCATACAGAACAGAGACTTTTCTTGCCATTTTACCAACAGAGTCCAGACAAAACTGAACAACTATGTTGCCAAAAATCAAAAGGCAAGCTTCTACTGGCTTTAGTTAAACAACTGATACTTGCCAGAAGGTATTTTAAAACAAGACAACCCACATTTTGGCATGACGAATTACACAGCATATACTCATAATAAAATCTTATGTAGCTGGTTAGATCATGTCCCAATGTATATCAAGTTATGCATTCTAGAAGAATTACATCTCAGTTCTCAAAATAAGCCTTAATGTGTCAGGTATTGCAGGAATGAATATTTAAGCACTGAAAGACAGAACTCTTCTAGAACAAGAAAAAAAATGCACTTGAATGTCTGAGTTAGCTTGCATACATCACATAGGGGCATCATTTGGCTGGTTTGGGGGCAGAGTCGGGGCATAGCATCTACATGACACATGTCCCAGCTCCACCCCAAGGCTGGCGTGACACTGCACACCACAACACAGCATGCAGCATCACTGCACCTCACTGGCGCTACGTCCACATGATGCAGTGCCAAAAGAGCACCGTAAAGCTGCAGCGCTGCAGCTATCGTGCCCTTTATGGGCCCAAAAAGCTCCTTTTGCACCTTAGACAGGCCAGATGTGAGCTGAAGTGTGCAGTTGCTGTGGCCCTGATCTGGCTGTAAAAGGGGCTGCCTGCACAGCCCCATAGTAGGTAAGACATAGAACACTCAAACCAAGTAAGACACATTACAGTGCACCAACATAGTATTTAACACTTATATACTCATGTATAACTCTAGAAATTTTAGTCAAAAATTGACCTAAAAATCCTGAGTCAACCAATCCATGGGTCAATATAAATACTGTACTTTATCTCTCATACAAAAAGAATCATCCCACAGTGAAAGGCTAGAGCGTAGTCTATCCTGGAAGCACTGACCCCACTCTACTCTCTCATCCATCCAGCCCTTAGTTGGCGCATTAACGGTTATGCCTACTGGAATTTTGTAACTTCTTTGGCATTGTTTTCCTTTTCTTCATCCTTTACATCCTTTGTTAAACATCTCAAGGTTTTACCATCAACCTATCCATGGGTCATATCAAAATCGGTAATTTTGACCCCCAAATCCTCCCTTGATTTATACATAAGATCAGTTTATAGTTGAGTATATATGGAAATTGCACTACTCACCTAAGCTTAGAACATAATTGCTATTCAGTCTACAGAAACATATTTCATTCCCAAATCAGAGTAGGGTTCAGGGGAGGAGGGGGAAAAAAATCAGTCAACTCTGCAACAATTTTTTTAACCATACTCCAATAAGTATCAGGGTACTGTTTATCTCCAGAATCCCAGACCACTCTGCTATGCTACATGAAATATGAAATAAAGAGATTTACAACCAGAATTGAACTGGTTAATTTGTATTTCTCACCACCAGAAATCCAGAGTGATGGTCAAGAGACCTCACCGAACTGGCTAAAAATGTGTTACCAAACCAAAATATATTTCTAATTTGAAGAGATTAGTATCCTCCTCCCTGCCTGATTATGTGAGTGGATCCATTTCACAAACATTCATCTGCTGGGTACTCAAAAATAGAGAATTTCATTTTAAAACTCAAGGCCCAAATAGTCAGCATGCTCCCACAAGACAAAGGATCTAGCAGTTTCACTTCAGCCTATGCCCATGAATAAGCCTTCCTGCCTTTCCTCTTTTGCCTAAGAGAGTGAGTAACCAGCAAAGTGATAAACTGCAAGCAATGATCACTGGTAAGACCTTCATAAGGCACTAGATTAGGGGTAAGGAATCATTTTGTGGTGATGGGCAGGATAATATTAGGGGCATAGACACTTCCCTTGGAACCATCAATTTTCCAGTTTTCAATCCCTAACCCAGGTCATAATGTTATTGTGAGGGGGCTGCTGAAGACATTTCTTTCTTTGTAAATGAGTCAATGGAAGAGTGGGAATTTTAGCTTGGCACTAGGGCTGGAAGCAGGCGTCATCCCTCTGCCTAACCCTGCACATGGTAAGATTAGAAGATATCCCCTCCTCACTGCCCTACATATTGCTGTGCACAACTGCAAACCAGAGAACCAGGAAGTAATTTCTTTCCCAGCATGTCCCTCCCTGTATTTTGTTATAAGCCTGTGTTATAAACCATGCTACCACGCTAGTTCAAGAAAATCACTCTGCTTTCTCCTAGCCCGCCTGAGGAATGGGGCAGTAGGGAAGATCCTGGAAACTTCTGCGAGCTTTAAACTGATCCACTTCAGAGTCTGATCTTATGAAGCTGGGGAGAAGCTCCAAACAACAACACCCTCCCCTTTTTCACATTTATCCCCAATAATGTACTTGTTGTGACTTATTTTAGTGAAAACTGCAAAAGAGCCTCAAGTGAACCTGCATGCTGTTGCCTTGGCTACCATAAGGCAAATAATGAACATTAACTTCGGAGTTGGTTAATTATTTGCTTAACTAGTCTTCAAAACAAACAAAGTGGAGGAAGTCTCAGATTCAGAAATTAAGTGTTTGTTTCTGTTTCAGCTAGATAATCTAAAATCATATCCCAAAGGGTTTGCTTGGTTTATATTTGGTAGCTGGAATGCAACACCACTACGAGGCATCTTCTAACACACTGAATCAAGGCAAAGATGTCTGTATTTCAAAATCCAATTTAGAAATATTTCCAGAAATGTTTCATTATGATTGAGTAGCTTTTAAAATACAAATTCACATTTATATTTTTATAAAAATGAAAATACTAAACCAAAAGAAGCACCTCTCTGTCTATCATCTGTTACACAGGCCTGAAAAACCGAGGGTCAGAAAACCTTTTAAAAAATGGATGCTGGTTTTATAGAAATTTGATGCTCTAAATCCAGATTTGATGCTCTAAATCTGACCTCAGATTAGCTCTATCACTGTACAGTTTTTTGACAAATTTCTTTGACATTTTTGTTGTAACATGTGACTGAATGAAATGATCCTGCAAAGAATTATCAGGCAAAAGGTAAGACAGGAGTTAAAGTCTTCTAATTTACTTTCAAAATTTACTTTCAATTCACTGATTTGAAGCAAAAAAAATAATTTTAAAAATCCAAAAACACTAAAAGAAAACACATTGGGACATCAGTGCCTGCACTTAATCAAAGCTGAGTAACAAATGAATTGCTAAAAATAGTGAATTTATCAAAGAACTAGGTAAGATACAACTTTTTAATTGTCTTTTATTCAAATTCAGCAGCCAAAAATACATTCAAACACCTACAATACTGAAATATGTTTTTTTTTTTCATCACAGGCCTGTATTATTTATCCACTTATCAACTCATGCAGTCACAGCAGCTTTGATGTAAAAGGTAGATCACAATCTATCTGGGAAAGCTCTTTATAATCTGAAGTAGATCAACAAGAACTGTTTAAACAATGGAACAACAATATAATTGATTCCTCCCTGTCCCAAATTGTACTGCATATATAAAGAATGTGGTGGTGGTGGGGTAGTAATAATAAATTTTTATGTGGAAAAATGAGTTTACATAACTTTCAATACTCAAAACAAATTCCTGGGATCAGAATTATTTAAGGCTTTGGCACCTGGCTCTGGATGATGGATCTCAGTTTTACAAAGAAAACTAAAGTAGATCCCAAAAACTTAACACATTTTTTGTAATGAAATCTTGCAATAATTAAACTGTATTATTGAAAGTTCAAGTAAAGTACTCCAAAATCAGATTCTCTTATGAGTTTGTGATCATGTGTTTGTTAGTCTTGCATTTTCCTTTTTCCTCTCTTCTCTCTTTTGATGAATTAAGATATGGATTAGGAGATCAGAAAGTAAAGGGGTGATATTTTTGATTAAATTGTCATTTTATATTTTTAAAATTGACACTGGCCCATTTTAGATTGGCAAAAAGAGGTGTGTTGAAGGCTGCATGAAAGCCCAGCCTTTAGATGAGAAAAAGGGAAAGTGTGCCATGAAAACACTATTTTGGCATTTTAAGGGAGAAGAAGTGCTTTAAAAAGGAGCTACATTAATTTACACTATATTAGCATTACTAAGCGTTTATACTGATGATTTATATATGGATTTTGATGTATATATGTATTATTGGTATAGATTTCTTTGATTGCATCATGTAAATACTAATTATTATGTAATTATATTAAGCACATATACTAATTAATATTAAGCACATTATTCCAGTATATACTTTGTTTTATATTTATATATAATTTGTATCATTTTTTAAAAGGACTAAATCCAATTGTACCTACAACTCGAGTTAATAGGAGATGTAATTACTATTTACATAAGTCCCATTGATTTCAGTGTGTCTGCTCTAGTTGGGATTTGGTCCAGAGTTTCCATGATAGCACAATTAGAATTTACAAGATGATCTCCCTATTATAAATTGGTTTCACTGCCTGTATACAATCCAGGTTCCAGACTGTGTGTTAAGAGCTTTAGCAGGAAGACCTATTAATAAACCAATTACAGTAAGTTATCACAGCTAACATGGCACCTTTTGACAAGACTGGAAGGAAAAATATAAAATAACTTCAGGTAACTTATTTTCAGTTTTCATTTTTTTTAAAGCACCTGTCACAGACGATGTGGAATTAATTTCATCCAGGCAAATAAGCAAACTGCTGGAAGAGTTACAGAGTGCTTTATCACTTTTCTGGTAACCTGCTATGAGCATCTTGCAGGTGCATAAACTAATGCAAAGGGCTGGTGGTGGAAGGACAGAGAAAAACTTGGAAACATTTTTTCCTTTGAAAGTGTGGTGGCTGCAGGCCATGCTGGCTTGGTGATCCTCAGAGCTGTGGTCCAAAAAGGAAATGTAGCAAGCTCTCGGACAGACTAACACATTTTTAAAATTGCTTTTTCATTAGGCATGTAGTTGGCCACTAGAGGAAACTGGAAGCTAGATCCTATAGACCTCTTCTTTAACCCCAGTACTATGCTATGGAGATGAGTCTGGATAGACCTTCAGCTCAGACATTCTCCTTACATCTGTGGTTCAGTCAAGAGAAAGAAACTGGATTTATCTAACCACAATATCTTGTAATGGCTTAAATCAGATAAACTGTGGTTAGTTTTAAATATAGTGTGTCTGAACCATGTATAATCCTGATTAATTCAGACAAACCATATCAAAGTTTGCAAAAGTTTGGACATTGCAATTAGCTGAATCAAGAAATGAATGTGTCTGAACTCTTCCTTGCAGATATATGGGGAGGGCGGGCATACTTTTCTTGTAGTACTAAACATGAATCACAAAGATAGGGAGCCCTTTATCCTCTATATATTTTGCACTTTGACTCCAGAAGACCCAGGCAGAATGGGCAATGGTCAGTGGTTATGAGAACTGTGGGTCAAAACATTTGAGAGGCCAAAGATTTCCCACCCCTGAAATGAATTTAGTTCCCATTACATCTATATACAATTTACGAGCCTACAAGTCAAGCAGTAGGTTATCAATCAATAATAATTCAGTTGTCATCAGCCTGGCATTTCTAATTTGCTTTTACATATTTGATACATATATGTATGTAATGGCTTGGGTCCAAAATATCTCCGGGATTGCCTCCTTCCATACAATCCATCCTGAACACTTAGGTCCTCTGGAAGAAATCTGCTACAACCAATAAAAAAACAGGTTATCTACAAGTGCCCAGAGGACCTTTTTGGCTATCACTCCCAGACTATCTAATGCCCTGACAGATGAGATCTGTCATATAACCACCTTAGACAGCTTTTAAAAAGCTGTTAAGATGGATCTCTTCTACCTGGCCACCAAAGAGAGGAAGAAATGGACTGATCCTGTTTGCTGTTTGTCTGCCCATTGTTGTTGTTTTATTGTCCAAATTGTCATCTTAACATGTTTTAATTGTAAAATGTTCAATTCTATTTAAATGGGAGGAGGGTTGGGGGATATGGTATAATTTTAATGCTGTAAGCCGTCCCAATTGCCCGAGTGTAGATGGGGCAGGATATAAATAAATAAAATTATTATTATTATTATTATTATTATTACATATTTGACACAATAAAATCCATAAGGAAACACTGGGGAAATGTTAACATTACAGCATCGAACACCTCTATCTATCCAGTGTAGACAGGGCTTGTCTACACTTGGGAATAACACCAAACTCATCCCAAAGCTGGTGCTGGCAGTCCTCATGACATATGGCTACTTCTGGGGAGATACCATGATTTCTGACCCTTAATCAAACTTTGCTCCAAACTAATCAAATTTGTGGGGAAAGCCTGGTGTTTCCCAGAAATCCTGGAGTGACCTTAGGTTCTTCTGACATGTGGACAGCTGGATTGGGCCCAGTTGAGCCTGCATCCTCCAAGTGGATACAGCTGCATTACAAAGTCCATGACTACACTAAAAGCCATACATTTGATACAAAACAAATCCAGCTCAGCATGATACTGTGATATCTGCCCTCAATTCTTCCTGACAACTGGTGATAGGTTTTTGCCCCCCCCCCCATTTCTTCCCAGCACTAACATTAGTCACCATAGATAAGTTTTTCACCAGTGCAATGCTATCATATGTGTTGCTAGAAATAAGACCCCTGTGCTCATATGCATGTGTCATTTCCTATATTTAAACTACAAATGCATGAACTCATCTGAAAGAGAGGGAGGCCATCATTCAGTATAAGGCAGCTTAGCCATTTCACCTTTCAACACCCTTCCACTGTTTGCTTTCCTTTCCATTTTACAAGTGTGGTTTTCTGTCTATGATAATATTTTACTCCTCTCTGGTTTACTAATTAGTTTACTGACTTTCTTTGCCTTTAAGAATAAACCTTCCTAAGATTCTGATTCCTAATTCTACTTTTGCAAACCTTTTTAGCACGGGCATTTCAAAAAGATAGCAGTGGTCAGGAAAAATACTAGACCTCATTTTTGTCTTTGAGTGTCAGTGGCAGAAAGTATGTTCTTACAGTTGGTGGGTGGGGAGAAAGTTAGATTGATGGAGTGGGGGGGGGCATACTTCTGTTTATACTTCTAAAAAGTAACTGTGGTAGATTTATGAATTTATAGAGGGATGGGAAGGAGGGGCTCACTGAGACCATCTTGAGGGGGGGATTATAATCTGAATATGAGACCCACCTATTTTTATATTAATATTCAGCCATGTTCTTGTGTGAGCTACATTTGGATAATTTCCCAGAACTTGCAAAGTTATTTTTGGGCTACAACTCCCAAATTCTAGTTGCCATGCTGTCTGAAGAATTCTGGGACCTATATTCCATGAATAACTTTCCCAACCTCTGCCTTCTGTGAATTCCTTAGAGTTTTGGTCCTTTAAACTAAACCTTTGTTTTGTTTTATGTTTAAAACAGGAAATCAGTTTAATTTTGTTTTACTAACCATGATATGAAAACAAGATCAAACAAAGGTTTCAAATCATTATCAGTAAAGCTGTATCAAACTTGGATTACTTTAACCAGGATCTATGTGCTGGGTGGGGGTGGGAGAGATAAATATTCAGGCCAAATACTCTTATGATTTAGAAAGCCAAGGTTGTTACACGTGAACCAGATCTAAAATATAATCATGGCAAAAATAGTTTCTCTTCATTCTGTGAGTCTGCCTTAAATGTTTCACTGATTCCAATCAAATTTACTTAGCAGTAAATCCTATGGAGGACAGTGAGACATATGTACTACTAAGTATTCTTTAAATTGCAACATTGGTGGATACCAGAACACAAAAAGGGGGAAGAAAAGGTCCCTCTCTTTGCTTAATTGCTTTACTTTAGGACTCCAGGGAAAGCAATCACAAAGCTGACCATTCTGAACCACACAATTTTTAATACAGTCCTCCCTCCATTCTCGTGGGTTTCGAACCTGTGTCCCTTGCTTATACGCGAGGAACAAATGGAGAGGGAAATAATGGGGTGTGTGCCCAAGGCTCCCGCAGACGCGCATCTATATTTAAGCCAATGGGGCTTGAATATATGCAAAACTCCATTTTCGTGGGAGGGGTCTGGAATGGAAGTTGGAGAAAGAGAAAATCTGAAGCTGGAGAAAGAGACAAATTAATACTATTACTTGCCCATGTGTTAAAAATAACTTACTGCCAAAAATGAAACATATCTAGAACATACTAGGAAGAGAGGGACAAGTTTCATTTTGGTAACCAATGCTATAGAGAAAACCCCTTCCCAGAACCTCCCATTTAAAGCAATTGCTAGGATGTCTTTTGGAATATCTTAGAAAAGTAATTAACAGAAGTAAGGAAATTATGAAATCTGAAGCATTTTCTCTTGAGCCTAAAAGACAGTAGGATCTGCTGTGACAAGCTTCACAAAAAGCCAATATGGCAAAGTAGTTTGTGGTGGCTAGGACTTGTCATATCCAAGTTCAAGACCCTGGTGAGCCATGAAATTCATAGGCGGCTTTGGGATAGTCAAATAGTCTTTTTAAACTTCATAGGGTTGTTGTGAGAATAAAGCAGGGAAGGAGAAGAACAATGTACACAACAATGTATAAAATGGAAGAACAATGAGTTACAGTCTTTAGAATATGACTGAGAATAAAGTAAATATTTAAAAGCACTTCAAGAACAATACTTGAGCAACATATTGGTGGTAGTTTATGCTTTTCAGCTGCCCCATACATCCAATTAAAAGAGTTTCACTTTACTTTGACTGAAACAAAACATGCTCTTGGGGAGACAGATAAAAGATAGCTAGGTGCAGCAATAGGTTTGCTCTAAATAGCTTGATTATACTGGAAATTTCCTGCTCATAGCAGGAAAAATAGCCACGAAGAACACCTGCATGAATGCATTCTTCAACAGCCAGTGCAAAATCTCACTGCTTTAAACAGTTGTGGCCATTCATGCATTGAGTTTTAAGGTTTCCCTCCCCCAACAAACCTGACCTATTTAGCTCCCAGTTCTCAACCGGCTCTTGACAAGAGAAACTTGTTTCCTCAACCTTTTGCAAGTTAAGTGATCTTGGCTGTGCCTCCATAGATGGCATTAATTCCAAGAACATGGTGCAAAAGATCTGACCCATTTACTTGGCAATGAGTGCCACAATGGTAAAAGGAGTGCGGGTACTTTTATGTGTTTCCTGTTTCATTCATCTCAAACACTTGGATGCCACACATGAAATTTTTTGAAACTGTTGAGTGTATGAAACAGGTCCTTTATCATGTTTAGTGGAATTTAATAAAGATCAAATCATGCACCAAAACAGCCAAGATTATACAGGTATTAGCTGAAGTATATCTAATGCTGCCTGAATTCACAAACAGCATCCCAGAAAGGGTCCAGGGATCTTCTTTTTTTCATGCCTCCCCTCTCTTTTATCTTATAAATCTTACTCATAGTATCTCAGATAGCCCTGTCCCATTTTCCTGGCTTTAGGACTCTAAGCAGCAGTGCCTCAGCCCTCTCTTATTTCCCAATTTTTCCCTTGGGAAAAATTTCTTGATAAATTGTACTGAGTAGGTCTATACCTAACAGCCGAAGAGGGGTCTTTTTTCCACCCTTCTTTTTGGGTGAAATCTGCGACAATGTTGATGGAATGTAAGGTGAGGGTTGTGTTTGAAAATGTAGGCTGGGTCTGTATGGGCCAGAATATTCCAGGAGCAATCCCCACCACCACCATTACCTTGGACACTCTGTTGCAATGCCAGGCAGCTGTTTGCATGCATGTCCTACTATGCCACCTGCCACCGCCACCACCATAAGTCACTGTCTCTGAGGCCAGAACAAGGTGCATAGCATTGATCACATGGTTGAGTGCCTCATTCTGACCTCAGAATGAGTGACCCATGATAGTGGCAGCAGCAGCCACAGCAGGACAAGTTATACAAAGCCATCCACTGTTGCTCTGGAGAGGTCTGGAGGAACTGGAACAAAAGGTGAGGCTTGTCTGTTTTTTTTTTTTTTAATTTGGGGGTATATGGTAGGTTCAGTGCTGAACTGGGTGGATGTCATCCAGATAGTTCACATCAGAACCAGGGACTAGGCCTGCATCTTTCATACTACACGCTGGGAGGATGGGTGGAGGAATGTGTTATTTGGCTCATGTGGACATGGCCTGAGTGACAGTGTAGACTGTGTGGTGGAAAGTGAATGTGCTTATAATCAAGATGGGTGGTGGGAGTGAGAGGAGACAGGTGTAGTAATGAGAGTAAAGACAAGAGAGCCACCCCACCCACCCCTTTTGCTTCTAGTGACCCCACACCCTTGGTTTGTGATTTTGATTTGAAACTTGGTGCTATAACTTAGAAAATTACCCCCCAAAAAACCAAACAAAACAAAACCAACCAGCCTGTCAAACGTTGAGTCATTGGGCATCATTTCCCAAAGAATTATGGCTGTCATAGATAGACAATCACACTCATTATTATAGATATAAAACCCCACTTCTACTATAGTCTCTAGCTTCACAGTGCACATCAAAACAATGCAACCTTACCTATGTTTGCTTATTAAAATGCATTTCACTGAATATATTCTTCAAATTATTTTTTTAAAACAAAACAAAACAGAAGCCAAATTGTTGTGTGAAGTAGTTTTGGCAGATTTTTCTATCCAGTGTTCTCATCTCAACATCAGGTATTTGTTTCAGTTGGCTTAACTGAACTACAATAATCTTTGGGTTAAAGTCACAGAACAAGGGATCCTTTGTCACCAGGCAGAAAAGCTGGTCTATTTTATCAGTATTCAGCAGATCCTTAGTGTTAGAATACTCCTGTAATACTGCTTTTGCCATTTTATCCCAATTAAAGTGAGCAGCCTTGCCTTCCTTTAATATGGGGATAAGAAAAACAGGCATAATTGGCTAAAATTACATACGTGCAGGACAAATTTATTTGCTCTAAAAAATTTTCATGAACATAGTGAGCCAGATCTTGACAGAAAGAGACTCTGTGATGCTTGTTCATATGGGGGAGCAGGAATAAAAACTTAAGAAGTTCAGGAACAATCCATTTATATTAAGTCTGTTAAACTGCGCACTATCCAATTACTTCCACAAATAAATAGGTTTTGGAATTAGTTATCTAGCCCTTTGATTATCAGTTTATTGGTGAACAATATACATCAATCTGTGTCTGAAGGCCACATGAACAGATGATGTGATATAGGGAAAGTGATATCAAACAGCATTTCTGATTTATTGAAATAAATAATCCCATTAGCCTTGACCTGTAGCTCATTGTGATGAGCAAGGCACTAGCTTTATTTTCATTTCCAAAGGCTTTGCATCACTTCATTTCTGTGAAGGAATTGCTGGTTGCCCATCAAAGTCTTCCCTAATTAGATCCCAAGGGGGGGGGGAGGGGGGATGTGGACTATTTACACAACTAATTCCAAGTGTTCTGCTCATGTGCCACCCACTCAAAATCATGACCACAAGCCTGCAAATTGTATCATTATGAATGCAGGGTCCTTCGTTAAAAGAGTTTATGCTTTCTGAGGACCATTCCAACATTAATTAATGCATAAAGTAGAAAACACAAAAATAGGTCCCTTTCTCTGTTTTATCTCATCTGGTCTCCTGCAATTTGAAATGACCTATCCTGTTCCAAACTCTATATACCTATAGTACAGTGGTTCTTAACTTTTTCTTTACCAGAGATTCCCTTTAAGTATTTTTGTTGCCACAGACACTCCCCCCCCCCCCGACTTAAATCAAGATTTAAAAGCCAAATAATATAACAACAACAAGAAATGCACTGGTAGAAGAAGTGCCCAGCATGACAGCTCCTCTGCAAACCACAGTCAGTTGGCCTGGAGTTTAGATGGTGGGTGCCAACTTGTTCTTCCAAACTCTGAACTTATAACATCAGTGGTGAAGAGAACTGCCAGCTCTTTGCTTGGTTGCTCACCTACTCACTCACTCACCTGCCCACTCTTTCTTTCCCTCCCTCCTTCTCCCATTTTGACTCTTCTCCTGATGAATAAAAGGGGGGGGGGGATGTTAAAGCATTTATTCTTCAAGTGACCATAAAGGGGAGTTTCTAGGATCGCAGCATTTTCTCAAGGGCTGGTGTTTTATTGGGATGCACTTTCCCCATCCCCCCCCCCCCCCAATTCTTTCCCCCTTTCTGATCTCTCCACCACACAGAACTTAACACAGAAATGTGCACCTGACCACTTTTCAAACACCAACACATTGCTTCAGGAGCCATGAACATGATAAAAGGGTGATACGTTTGGCCCCATACATGAGAACAGTATGGCAGTGAAGAAACATCTGTATCTTATCTCCCCCTTTCAGTGTGACGGAGGATGTTACAAAGTTTAGGAACTTGAGTTCAAGGGTATAGGAGCAGTTGAGAGGGTGGTGGTAGTGGAAAAGGAGTTGTCATGAAGAAGATGTAGCTGCCTCAGCCTAAGGCTGGAGACTTGAAGGTGTTGGTAGTGCCACTGAAGAGAGAATTTGGAGGAAAAGGTTGCCCCACCCCATTGTATTGCCTCAATTCCTTGTTTCAGGTGTCCTATCTTTTCTCTGGAAAGGAGAGGAGAGAAGTGCATTGGCTGCCTAGCAGTCAGCCCTACTGTCACTCAACTGCTGAGACTGTCCTTTGACTGAGGTGGAAAGAAGTAAGAGAGCTGAGTGTCATCTATGTATTGATGGCATTGCACTCCAAAATTCCAGATGACCTCTCCCAGTGGTTTTATGTATATGTTGAATATTATGGGAGACGAATCAAAACCCTGAGGGACCCCACAGGCCAATGGCCAGGGTACTGAGAAGGAGTACCCTAGCACCACCTTTTGGGTTTGTTCCTCCAGGAAGGAATGGGGCTACTGTAAAACAGTACCTCCAAGTCCCATACCAGGGAGGCAGCCCAGAAGGATACCATGGTCAATGGTAGTAAAAACCATTGAGCGGTCCAGCAGAACTAACAACTAAAATCCCCCTGTCCAGTTCACTGCATAGGTCATCTACCAAGAGGATCAAAGTTGTCTCTGTTCCATAGCCAGGCCTAAAACCAGATTGAAATGAATCTAGATAATCCATGTAGTCCAGAAACTCATGGAGTTGGGAAGCCACTACACATTCCAATGCTTTGCCCCAAAATGGTAGGAATGGCTTTTTCAACAAAGGCCTCATAACTGCCTCCTTTAGGCAAGTTGGAATGCTGCCTTGTTGTTGGGAAGCATTCACTACCCCTTTTACCTACTCAGTCAGTTCCCTCTGGCTTGTATGATAAGCCAAGAAAGACACGTGTGGTGGTGCTCACCTCTCCAAGGATCCTGTCCGCATCATCAGGCGGCATGAATTGAAAAGTATCTATTAACACTGGACAACTGTGTCACTACACAGCTAAGGGCAACAAGAGGTGTTCATTTCCATTTTCATAGCAGCTTCAGAGGTGCTCTGCACATGCTACTGAAAGACTGAAGAGAGCCATGTGTAAACTTATGAAGTCCAAGGAAGAGAATCTTCAAAGCTTCTGGAAATTGTAAGTTTGCTGTTGGGTTGTTTTTGGTGGGTTTTTTTTTTTTTTTTTTAACAATCACTTTTCCAAGCATCTTGAAGATGCTCACCACAGACCGCTCCAACTTGCTACTGAAGACAAGAGAGCTGGATCTTTCTATATAGACTAATATGGACCAGAGCCTGGGAAAATTCCTTTCCTGGATTACAGCTTTCAGTAGCCATGGTGGCTTAATTTTTCTGACACATACATTTAAGAAAGGCTTCATATTTTACACTGAAGCAGGACCATATAATACACCATATATATATATATATATATATATATTACTAATACACCCTATGGATAGGCAGAAACTTGCCTGTGAGGTGTAGAATGTTCCCAAATCATTACTCAAAGTCTAAATCCCATCAGCTCTAGCCTGAATAGCCAGTGGTAAGGGGTGGTGGGTACTGTAGTCTCTAAACAAACAGGAGGGGTACGTGTTCTCTGCTAAGGTAGTGAAAGCAGGTAATCATGGATACAATCAAGAGATCTCTATGTATGCAGTAGCATCTCTGCTTTTTTGAAATTGCATCTCACAACATTCATAGGCATAATCCTTTACAACATTCATAGGCATAATCCTCCATGTCTCCAGAGGACTGTATTCAAATGCAGTACTGTCAAACAGACTTTCCATTGGGATGTTTCCATTTTCACAACGCTTGCCAATGAATCTTTCCCTCCACATCACAAAAAGTGAATTAGGATTTAAAAAAACAGTGACTTTCTAGGTCAATCAAGTTGGGCAAGAGAGTGAGACCTCCAAAGGCTGCTTTTGCAGCCAGCAACTCCCACTGCCCTTTTTCTAGGGTGTGTGCATGGGGTGGGGGGTCTCCTGGATGCCCCCAGGAGCAGTGATTCACCTTGTAAATAGGGTTGCCTGTGCTGTTTAACACACACACACACACACACGTATGTATGTATAAATCATTTTTTAAAAAACACCCTATAAGTGGTGTTTTTCACAGTCTGTGCAACTCTGGACCATGCTCTGTCCACCATGCTCTGTATAATACATTAAATCGATGTATTATAAAAAGATGATAAGCAATATTTCAGAGTGCAATTCAGAAGGACCATAAATCTGGCAAACAGAGCAATGAAAAATATGATTTAGGTCATCCAGGTGTCTAACCCCACCACTAGCTAGAGGATTCTAGGAGCTTTAGCTCATCAAAAGTGACTTCTCAACCACTGAAAATGACTGGAGCATTTTTATGCCGCTACCAGCCCTGGGCTGTGCATTGCTGAGATTCAATTTGCCTTTCCATCCTGCTCAGCGACAAATGCTGTGTAACATGAAAGCGTGCACATTCTTGTTAGCAAAACCTGATCCAATCCAAATATCACCTACGTATTTCTGTCTCTGGAACTGTAAGAGCAACAACTATTTCTACTGCGCTCCACCCAGGCTTTTATTGCAATGCTTCCTTTATTATTATTTCAGGGACAGGCAGAAAGAGAGAGAGAGAGAGAAAAGGTGAAACAACTGCTCATTAACTCACAGAGATTTTGGCTCAGTGACGAACTAAATAAATCTAATGGAAAAATCTAACACTCTCGTCCTGTTTATAACTGCTCCGCTAGGCTTCACTCCATCCAATGTGAGAATAACTGCGTACTCTCCATTGAAAGAACTCATTACACTTGTCTGTGTTGGCACAGATTCTTTTGCCCCATTGTTCTTGATGGACTGTCACAAGGATCTGTTTAAATCAATGAAGAAATGACACCTTAAAATCTAACTTTTTTGTGACCTGGATGCAGCGAAGAGTGGGCCAGCATGATGTAGTGGTTTCAGTGTTGGAATACGACTCTAGAGACCAGGGTTCGATTCCCAACTCAAACTCACTTAGGACATTATCACACGGGAGGAATTTCTCTCAATTTCAAAAGAAATGAAAGTGGGACCAGTTCAAAATTGAGTGAATTTGCAAGTTCAGCTAATTTACGTGATTGCGTATTGATGCCGCATCACGTTCAGAACTGCCCAAAATTTGCCCGGAATTGTGTGTGATAGTTTCTCACGCAATCATGCGAACCCCCATGATTGCGTTTGGAAGGACTTCCCATTGCCCGAAAATGCGTGTGATCAGCTTTCATGCAATAACGCGAAACCCCATGATTGTGTTCAGATTGCCATTGGATTATACTTCCAATTCCCATTGTGTGATAAACTCCTTAGGCAATTCACACGCTCTTAGCCTCAGGGGGAAGCGATGGCAAACCTCCTCTGAACAAATCTTGCCAATTTATGGATGCCATAAGCAGAAAATGACTTGAAGGCACACAACAACAACAAGGTGAAGAGATCTCTGTAGATTAAATCTCCTTTCCCTGTTGTAACAGAGGGGCAGGATGGCAGGTCTGGGCCCCATAGTCCAGACAGTTTTGTCCAAGGGGCTTGAGGCACCCACTTAACATACCGGTAGCAGTGCCTCTGAACTTTATCAGGACTTTATCAGACGGGAGGAATTTCTCTTTATTGCGAATGGAGCCAATTGGAGCCAACTCGAATTCACATGAATTCGCTAGTTTAGCGAACTTACATGAATTCCAATTGCATTCGGAATGCGTTCAGAATGACTTCCCATTACCTGAAAATGACTCCCAAATTGCGTGAGATGCTTTAATACGAAATAACGTAAAACCTATGATTACGTTCGGAATGACTTCCCTTTTTGCCCGAAATTGCATGAGATACTTTAATTTGCAATAACGTGAAACCCCATGATTGCGTTCGGATTGCCATTAGATTATACTTCCAATTTCCGTCGTCTGATAAGGTCCAGAGAGAAACACTGTTGTGGGAATGGGAATAGGAACGCACCATGCAGGTCAACTCAACTAAAATACAGCGGCCACTCAGAAATGGGAAATCACAGCCATCCTAGACCTTTTTGTGTTAATTCACACCTCCAGGGAAATAATTACAGATGGACAATATGATTTAATATGGGACGTGTGATAGCTCCCAATACCTAAAAAAGTCCCCAGGTTCAGTCTTTGGCATCTCTGGGAAAGAAACCTGAACAAAACCTTGGAGAGCAGCTGCCATTCACAGTACAAAACTGATCTTGAGCTGGATGAACCAGTGAGCGCTTTGACTCATTATAAGGCCAGCTCCACTAAGGCTGCATCCACGCTGGAGAAATAACCCGGTTTGGCACCGCTTTAGCTGCCTTGTCTCAAGGCTATGGGATTCTAGGGCTTGGGAGTTTGTTGTGGGGCCCCGAGGGGGGTGTCTTTGGGCAAGTCACACTCTCTCAGCCTCAGAGGAGAAAAAGGTCGCCACAAGCCAGAAACGACTTGGAAGCACACAACACACACACAACACTTAGCCAGAGTCAGGTGCATGATCTTCTCCTAGATGTCACACCTCCACAGAGGAGAGAGCGAATGGTTCTTCTCCAGCAGCACTCTCTCAGCCTCTGAGGAGGGCAATTTGCCATCCAGAATTCAATTCAAATTCAATTCAATAGCATCTAGAGTAGAGAGATAGCCCAGTTTGGCAGCGCTTTAATTCGTTGTCTGTCTCACTGCTATGGAATTCTGGGAGTTGGAGTTTGTTGTGGGGCCCAGAGCGGAGCGGAGCTCCGCTCTGGGCCCCACAACAAACTCCAACTCCCAGAATTCCATAGCAGTGAGACAGACAACGAGTTAAAGCGCTGCCAAACCGGGTTATTTCTCCAATGTGGATGCAGCCCGCTTTACCCATCCAAGAGCAAACTCACGGCGTTGAGGTTGGCACCATCCCGTGCCCACCGCTGCCAGGATCCGGGCGATCCCCAAAACCGTCCCAGGAGGAATCGGAGGACCCCCACCCCTCTGCTGGCCTTTCTGGACGGAGACTATCCCGATGGACAAGAAAGCAGCCAGGAGGAGCGGGATCCACATGGCGCCGAGGGAGGAATCCTCTCTGGGGCTGCTGCTGCCAGACGAAGAGAAGGAGAAGAAGGAGACCCCACCACCACCAAAGTCTGGTGGAGGAGGAGGAGGAGGAGAAGAAGAAGAAGAGGCCCAGGTAAAAAAAGGAGGAGGAGGAGGAGGTGGAGCCCCAGGACATGTCAGGGCCAGCATGCCCACCACCTCTTCTTCTTCTCCCCCGATGAGCTCCAAGTCGGGAGGCCAGCAAAGCAGCAACAGCAGCAGCCACAAGCTTCTCCTTCTCCTTCTTCTTTCAGGCTCGCCATCCGCCCCCCCCCCCTTCCCTCCCTCTTTGCTTGGCTTTTCTTCCCAGGGAGCAGCTGCTGACAAAAACCCTTTTGTGTGGTGTGTGTCTCCCTTCTTTTTTTTCCTTTTTCGCCTTGGCAACACTGGAAGCGGCCCGAGTTTCCCAGCCAGAGAGAGAGAGAGAGAGAGAGAGAGAGAGGACGAGGGCTGGGAGAGAGAAGGCGGCTTTCTGGGGGGGTTCTCTCTTGTCTTTTCTTCAGTCCCTCCAAAAGGCGGGCTCCCCCTTTTTGAAGGGTTTCTTTCCTCTGAGTCTCCCAAGAGGGCGGGCTCCCCTCTCTTACTTCTTTCCCCCTCTTCTTCTTTTTCAGGGGCTTCTTTGCCCGCCCCTCAGGAAGGCTTCCCTGTTTAAGGAGTTTCTTCCCCCCTTTTTTTCAGTCCCTCAGGGTGGAAGGCTCCCCTTTTGAAGGGGTTTCTTATTCTCCCTCTTTTTTTTTTTACTCCCCCAGGAGGGCTCTTGTTTTTTGAGGGGCTTCTTTTCCCTAAAGGAGATGGGCTCCCCTTTTTGAAGGGTTTCTCTTCCTCCTTTCAGTCCCTCAGGAAACTTTTTAAGGGGGTCCTTTCCCCCTCTTTTTCAGTCCTTCAGGGGAAGTGGACTCCCCTTTTTTGAGGGGTTTCTTTTTCCTCTCTTTTTTTAGTCCCTCAGGAAGTCTCCCCTTTTTGAAGGGTTTTTTTTCCCCCCTCCTTTCAGTCCCTCAGGAAACTTTTAAAAGGGGGCTTTTCCCCCTCTTTTTCAGACCTTCAGAGGAAAGGGGCTCCCCTTTTTTGAGGGGTTTCTTCCCCTTTCTTTTCAGTCTCTCAGGGTGGGGGGTGGGCTCCCCTTTTTGAGGGGGGTCTCCATCCTCCCTTCGTTCTTTCAGTCCCTCAGAAAGGCTTTCCCCCCTCCTCCTGGGACAGGTTCCCGAAGGAAGGAAGGAAGGAAGGAAGGAAAGAAAGAAAGAAAGAAAGAAAGAAAGAAAGAAAGAAAGAGGAATGGCGGGGGAGGAGAGGCGGAGCGTTGTGCCTCTCTCTAGTCGCTTTGTTTTGTCGGGCTCCGGCTTGGCGCTATTGTTCCCCCGAAGGGAATGCGCCTCCGGGGGCGTTGTCGTTGTGAATGCGTGTACGTGTGTGTAGTTGTGTGGGTGTGTGAGTGCTATGGCATCCTCTCTCGCCCTATCTGTTCAACTTGTATGAAGAACATATTCTCCGAAAAGCAGGACTGGACGCGGGAGAAGGAGGAGTGACAAATAGGAGGAAGGAATAGCAACAGAAGGCAGCATCCACACTAGGGAAATAACCCGGTTTGGCACCGCTTTAATGGCCTTGGCTCAAGGCTATGGAATTCTGGGAGTTGGAGTATGTTGGGCCCACAACATACTCCAACTCCCAGAATTCCATAGCCTTAAGACAAGGCCATTAAAGTGGTGCCAAACCGGGTTATTTCCCCCAGTGTGGATGTAGCATAACATATGCAGAGGACACCGTACTACAAGCCGTAAACAACACAGCCTTGGAACAACTACTAAGGAAGACCAAGGGGCAAAGGCAGGCTTATTGTTGAACATAAAAGACAACAAAAATAACGACCGCTGAAAATTTACACCGATTCGACCTGGACAATGAGGAAATAGAAACAGTAAAAGAATTTTCATACCTGGGATCACATAAGAAGTCATAAGAAGAGTAAGGAGTTTTATCAGATGATGACAATTGGAAGTATAATCCAATGGCAATCCGAGTGCAACCATGGGATTTCACGTTATTGTGAATTAACGTATCTCACGCAATTTTTGGGCAAAAGGGAAGTCATTCTGAATGCAATCATGGGTTTTACGTTATTTCGGATTAAAGCATCTCATGCAATTTCGGGCAATTGGGGTCATTTTTGGGGAATGGGAAGTCATTCTGAACGCATTCCGAACGCAATTGGAATTCATGTAAATTTGCTAAACAAGTGAATTCACGTGAATTCGAATTGGCTCCAGTTGGCTCCATTTGAAATAAAGAGAAATTCCTCCCATCTGATAAACTCCTAAGAATGGGGAAGGCAGCCATGAGAGAACTAGAAAATATCAAAAAATGTAAAGACATACAACCAAGCAGGAAAGTTAGAATCATACAAGCCACTGTATTCCCTATTACCGTGGATGGATAAGAGGGCTGGAGAGTTAAGAAAGTGGATAGGAAGAGAATGAATTCATTTGAGTTGTGGTGCTGGAGAAGAGTGCTGAGGGTACCATGAACAGCCAAGAAGTCAAACAAATGGGTCCTGGAGCAGATCCAACCAGAAATCTCTCTGAAAGCCAAGACGACTATCAAACTTCAGCCACATCATGAGGAGGCATGATTCACTTAAAAAACAACAACAATAATGCTAGGAAAGGTGGAGGGAGGCAGAAAGAGAGGAAGGCAAGATGGATGGACTCTACTAAGGAGGTCATGGGTATGCATTTGCAGGACCTGAGCAGAGCAGTGGAGCACGGGGTATTGGGGAGGTCTCATCCACAGGGTCACCAAGGGTCGAGATCGACTCAAGGGGTGGATAAGAACAACAACAAAAAGTATAGTTTCCCTATGGGCAAGTACAGTTGGCCCTCTGTTTTCATGGGGGATCCATTCCGGACCCCCCCCCCCCCGAAAACAGAGGCATGTGCATATTTAAGCCCCATAGGGGTCTGTGTGCCCCACATGTGTGTGCCAGGTGCATGGGCCATTGAAAATAGAAGGTCACCCATCTGCAGATATCCAAGGTTGTGGATCTCAGG
Organism: Urosaurus nigricauda; assembly: GCA_034509955.1. Taxonomy (NCBI): domain Eukaryota; kingdom Metazoa; phylum Chordata; class Lepidosauria; order Squamata; family Phrynosomatidae; genus Urosaurus; species Urosaurus nigricauda. The sequence continues at coordinate 89,653,666 of JAOEGL010000006.1, forward strand.
TCCACAAGATCGGTGGTGGTGGTGGTGTATTCCCAAATGTTTCTCTATGGGGAAGTATTCTCCAGTGATTCTTTATAGGCAAGTATTCTCCAGTGATTCTCTGTGCACAAGTATGGTTTCCCTATGGGCAAGTATTCCCCAGGGTTTCCCTATGGGCAAGTATTCTCCAATGACTCTCTATGGGCAAGTACAGTTTTCCTATGGGCAAGTTTTAGTATGTCCTCCCAAAATGAACACCAGGTAGGCTCAAGGGGTTTCCTTACAGACAATGGATTAGCAATGAAATAGACACAAATTCCCCTTGTATACCCCACACACAACATGCCTCCAGGCTGCACCATTCAACACAGTACAACACACAAACTAACTCCACTATTAATATGTAAAAAACACTTTCTCCCACAGGTATATATACCCCACACACTTCCATGCCACCACTGTCTGAAGATGCCAGCAACAGCTGCAGGCAAAACATCAGGACTAAATTCTTCCAAAATGTGGCTACACAGCTCAAGTTTTTTGTTGTCGGGGGTGAAAAGCAGCCCAAAGTTTTCTTCCTTATGGCCGGGGGGTGGGGGGACTCACCAGATTGCACTGGCATCCTCCTTTCCCAGGACACCTTACATTTCAGCCTTCTATCTAGGAGGCCTGTCCAAATGTCCTCCATTTTGAGCACAACAAAGGCTGCAGAAATAATCTGGTTTAAATTGTGTCAAACTGGATTATTTCTCCAGTGCAAATGCTGTCAAAGACTGCCTCTGTGCTTCAGAAATAATCTGGTTTGACTGACACCACTTTAACTGCCATGGCTCCATGCTATGGAATTCTGGGAATGGTAGTTTGGCCTTTCCTGCCAGAAAGCTTGGGTGCCACAAACAACTACCATTCTCTGTTGAATTTCTCCCTCATCCTACTACTGCACTTCAAAAGCATTTTTGCCCAGAATAAGAGGAAGTGACAATGGATAAGACTGAGAGGCTGTGCACACTAGCCATAAAGGCTGGCCTGGGGGCAAAATTGGGGTTTCATGCCAACATGACACACACCCCGACTCTTCCCCCAGGGTGCCACAATGCTCCATTGGCGCTGTGTCCATATGACAGCTTTAAGCCGTGTCACTGAAGCTATCATGCCCTTTCCAGGGCACAAAAGGAGCAGCTTTTTGTACCCTGGAAAGGCCAAATTGGGACCATGGCATGCAGTTGTCACAACCCCAATCTGGTGTAGCTGGAGGGGGCTGCAGGCCTGCACAGCCTCTAAGGACTCTTTCAGACGAGGGAAATTGGAAGTATAATGCAAGGGCAATCCAAACGCAATCCTGGGGTTTCACGTTATTGCGAATTAATTCTTCTCACGCAAATTTGGGCAAAAGGGAAGTCACTCCGAATGCAATCATGGGTTTTGCGTTATTGCGCATTAAAGCTTCTCACGCAATTTCGGGCAAGGGGGGGTTATTTTCGGGTACTAGGAAGACATTCCGAACGCCTTCCGAACGCAATGGGGATTCATGTAAATTCGCTAAACTAGCGAATTTACATGAATCTGAATGGGCTCCATTCGGATTTGGGAGAAATTCCTCCCGTTTGAAAGAGTCCTAAGTTAAAGTCTAAAAAGTAGAATGTGTAGGTTTTTTAATACTACAACTCCCTGCATTCCCCTGCCAGCATCACAACTTCTTTTCATGCTAGCTGGAGGCATCTGGAAGTTGTCATCTAAAGAACTAATTTTCCTAAAGGAAAAAAAAGAAAGGAAGGAAGGAAAGACAATCTGGGTTTGGTTGAAAGATTGCGAATAACTGTATTCTGTGACTCTTGCCTAAGAAGTGGCAGTCCTTTTCATAAAGTTGCAGTGCCAAGATGAACTTTGCTTTTTCCTGGTAGTGAAAACAGGTTTGGATGTTCAGTGCTGGGTGGGGCTCTTTCAGTCTGCCCTCTTTTGTGTCTTGTTGTAGGTCTCAGTTTTGATCTCTGCCTGCTACCCTAGATGATTCCTTCCCTGAAGAGTTAAGGCTGCAATCCTAACATTCTTCACTTGAAAGCAAAATATTCTCTTTGCTAGGCTGGCCAAAATTACAGGACACCCATCCTGCATGCATTATTTTATGGCAGGCAGAGAAGGGAGGTAGGAGGCATGAAAATTACACTCTTGGAAATCTATTTGAAGTGATTGCTTCATTTTGCTTCAGGCAGGGTAAGGCGGAGTATTCTTACATCAGTAAGGAAATCTTAACTGTGTCTTTTTTTTTTTTTTTTTTACTTAGCACAATACTGGATTGGCCTTAAAAAACACCAACACTTCATCTCAGAGCATATATTGTTGGTGCTAATGTGTTGCAAGAGTTTCACATACTTCATACTGTTGCTGGGAGAAAGAAATCAAGAGCAATGAATAAAGGGGGGAGGTGTTTGGATTTTGGGGTTTGGGGGGGAGATTTTGGTATACCTTATTTGCATATATGTACATAATGAAATATCTTGGAGATAGGACACAACATTCATTTATGTTTCATATACACCCTATACACATAGAGTGTGGTGTAGTGTTTTGAGTGTTGGGCTATGACTCTGGAGACCAGGGTTTGATTCCCAGCTTGGCCATGAAACACACTGGGTAACCTTGGGCAAGTCACACTCTCTCTGGCTCAGGGGAAGACAATGGCAAACCTCCTCTGAACAAATCTTGCCAAGACAGCCCCATTATAGGTTTGTCTTAGGGTTGCCATAAATCAGAAACATCTTGAAGGTACCCAATAACAACAACAACAATGTTATGCAATATTCTTAATAATCTTGTACATGGGAAAAGGTTTGTGTTCATTGTACCATCATAAAGCAAGGTTTCACTGTCCCAGTGATTCATTTTAAAAGTTTTGGGTTTGGAATATAATAGGTCCTTGTTATCTGCTGGGGTTTAGTTCCAGGCACTCCAAAGGATAACAAAACCAAGGCTTGTCATTTGGAATTTATGGATGTTTGAATCTGTGGATAAAAAAATCCATGGATAAAGAGGGTCAACCATACTTCAAATTTTGGAATTCTGGATAATCTGTATCACTCTTGCAGCTAATTTCTACCAAGTCATTCTATTAAACTGGCCATTGTTTATGTTGACTGGCAACATCTTTTTTTAAAAAACACCTACCCTGAATTTATTGCCTGAGATCCCTTTTAACTTGAAATGAACCTGGGTGCTTCAGCATGCAAAGTAGAGCAGGAAACTAAAAACAAAGGGCAGTTGGATATTCCCTTGTTCATCCTCTTTATTTTCTGGATGATGTCAGGGAGCATGGCATAAAGCAGCCAAAAGCAAAGTACTCTTAGACATTGCTTGTCAACATCAGTTGTGAATGGTTGGCTTTGTTTCTTTCATTTTCCCATGTGTAGTAGTGGGAGTTGGAGCGGGGGCGGGGGGGCTCAGTATTTCTTAGAATCATAGAATCATAGAGTTGGAAGAGACCACAAGGGCCATCCAGTCCAACCCCCTGCCATGCAGGACTCCCAGTCAAAGCATCAATGATTGGTGATAGTGACTCCTGCAGGGTAATAGTAGGGGTGGGGTATAGTGTCTTGCCTGCTAATTTCCACCCCTGTTGGGAATACATTTTACCTTTTAGCTAATCTTGTAGAATATGCTGCCTCAGAGAGTCATGGAGTCTCCTTTGGAGTGTTTTAGACAGAGGCTGGATGGTCAACTGTCAGAGGTACTTTGATCATGTATTCCTGCATGTCAGGGGGTCGGACTTGATGGTCTTTGTGGTCTCTTCTAATTCTGTGAGTCTATGATTTTATGTCACTATGGGTTTCATGCTGTGAGAAAGATAAAATAAAATAAAATGTTGTCTTGGATCCAGATGAAGTAACCATTGACTCAGTGACATTACCATAAAAATAGGAGACATCAACTGTGCCAACGAGTCCCATTGATTTTAGAAGAACACAATTGTGACTAAGAATTTTATCACATGAGCCTTTTAAATCAGAATTAAAGCTGAATAATAGCACCGTTGGTGATACATATCACCTTCAGATCATTGTTGTTGTACCTCCAAAGCATGATTAGGATATCCCTTGCCAATGATGAACACCTGTCAATAAACTCCCAGTCGCACTGCTGTGGCATTAGTCCTCTGGTGCAATAATTTTTTCCAGCTGCAGCCCCAAGATTTGGCAGTCATGTAGTCTCAGTCTCCTCCTTCTCTCCAGTTCCCCTTGCTATGCCAAAACAGGTTTTTCTTTTTTCCACATGGAGTTATACGGGACTCAGAAGGCCAAAGGGTGGGTGGACCCCATGGCCACATGGGACTTGGAAGACCAGGGAGGGCTGCTGTGAGGGCTAAATACACTCCCCAGTTTGTTGTCATGGTGCCATTTTACAATTCCTGGAAGACCTGCCCCTGGAAGCCCAGCCTCCCTGCACCAGGTGACACCCTGGGTAGGGATACTACTGGGCTCAGGTTGTACTGTTGAAGGGAGACCTTCCAAACTGATATGTCCTTTTGCTAATGTGATTATGGTAAGAATAAGGTTCATATGATAATGTCAGGTCACCATCATTCAGAGGGAGAGAAGGGCAGGCCAGCTCCATTGGACCTAGCCTGAAAAAGAAGAAAGTCCTCCCTCTATCCACCATCATCCAGAGGGAAAAAAGGACAGGCCAGCTCCATCAGGCCTAGCATGAAAAAGAAGGCCTTCCCACCATCAGGGAGACAGAAGGGCAGGCCGACTCCATCAGACCTAGCCAGAATCGATCTGCCTTGCTCCAGGCCTCAAAGGGAGAGAAGATCTGTTGGACTTTCCCCCTTCCCCAATGCCATTCCCTTCTCCTTTTGTGTCTCATCTCTTTAGATTGTAAGCCTGAGGGCAGGGAAATGTTGAATTACCAATTTGTAAGCTGCTCTGAGAGCCTTTTGGGTGAAGAGTTGGTATAAATATTATAAATAAATAAGTCTGGATTCAACCCCCCATCCTTTTTGGCAGATTTTAATTCTGAATACATTTTGTTGCACAATGCTGGATTAGGGCCTCAAATTATGAAGAGCCTCCAATAAAATTTTTGTTGACTTTCATGTTTTGTTATAATTTAGCACCTCGGTATGTTTAATTTGACCCCACATAGATATTAATGCCAATGATTTTAATTAGGGTTCTATGTAATCCGTTCATTTTCAATAAGAAAAAGAATGAGAGTATGGAAACAAAGTATCCTCATAACCATCCTGAGAACTATTATTTTTGTAGGTAAGGAAATGAAAATCTTGTTCTAGTTAATTTAGGCATCATGCCCCTTAATCCCATTTATTATAAGTATTTATTTATTTATTGGATATATATCCCTCTTTTCTCCCAAAGGGAGATTGAAGGTGGCTGCTAGGCTAGTGTAACTAGTCATAACTAACGTGCAGAATAACTTGGTCAGGTGATGGAACCCTAATTAAGCTTGATTCTGATCTTATGATGGTTCAGACCTATAACAGATTCTGCAGCTGACTCCTGCTGAACTAAAGCCCTGCTTAAACCCTGGCTATGGTGACTTGCTCAGAGCCATCCAGAAATCCCTAAAAAGATTTAAAGTACTAGATATCACCTTCCTCCCAAGGACCATACATTCTTGTCATATTATTCATGTGTCCCATATCTACATGAAAACCAAATTGATGGAATTTTTCAAACTTACCAAGACAATGAAATTAACAGCCCAACCCTATACAGAGTCAGGTGCATCCAACCCTTCAGAATTTACAAAGGAAGCTGCTTTATCAGTCTATTTAGCCCAGTGTTGTCTTAACTTTTTACTAGCGGTGGCTTGCTGGTAGAGTGTTTACCATCACCTGATACCTATTTATATTAGATATATTGAATAGAAATGCCAGTGATTGTACATGGGTTCTCCTGCATGTGAAGCATGTGTTCTACTATTGTGACTTATCCCCATGCTTCCAAAGAAGCCTAACTGATGAGGAATGGGGCTGCAAGATGCTGAGTGCATAGGTACATTTCTTGGTGGTGGTACAATGTGACCTACAAAGGAGTAGAACCTGAAGTGGATCAGAAAATTCCATAAATGCAGCTGGGAAAATAACAAGCTGTATTAATAACATAAATACAGGACAATATAAAATAATGGGCAAAGAGAGTTCAGAAATTCTAGAAGCCAGTAGACTTCTGGATGATTTGTAGTTGATTGGCCATTCTGTTAATACAGAGGTAGGGAATTTCATGGCTTGAGTCTCAGTCCAGCCCATTGGGGTTTCCCAGATGACCATGACTCCTTCCCCATGAATAGCATCATTCAGTGTTTCCTTGGCTTTTCTTCTTTTCTGAAAGGTCGAAATGCTTCTCCCAAGGCTTAGTTACTTAGAGCGTTAAGCCACAATATTGGCTTAACGTTAAGCCACCTTTTTGCCTTTGGCCCCACTCATCACTGAATGTGGCCCCCAGATAATCTCCCCAGAAATGACTTTATCCCATGGGCTAAATTCTTCTCTTTTGTTTTGACAAATAAGCCAAATGAAAATTGTTTAAACAATACGTCAATAATAGATGCTGCTTTGATGATCTTTTATCTCTTCCATTGCTTGCTCTTGATCTGTACAATATGAGCATTAATAGGTTGCCTGGCATCAGGCAATGTATCAAATTAGTGTCAAGGGCTGTCGGTCATATGTTCATTGCAGTATGAGAGACAGACAAGAGATGTTCTGTTGCATTTGTGTCTGGGTTTCCTGTAAGCAACTAGTTGGCCACTGTGGGACCAGAATGTAGTCCTTTTGTCTGATCCTTCGGGGCTCTTCTGGTCTTAGATACTTCTGCAGCTCTCCTGTCCTCTTGAGAATTTTTGTTAGAAACTCTAATGTTATTACTAAGCTGTTAATTTTTTATTTTTGGTGTATAGTTTTTTGGAATGGAGTAGAACCCTCTGCTTCTACCTCCTTTTGAACTGTGGCCCTTTGGGTTTAAAGAAACCCCACTAAACACACACACACATCCCAGAAGATCTCACAAGCCTGAAGCTTGCCCATCCCTGATCTAGATGACATACACATTGCTACCAGATCTCCACATCCTCTGATATGAAGCCAAAGAATGGGTCTTTTCATAAAAGTTGGTAAATGGCCATGTGCTCTTTTCCACCCACTCCTACTGAGTAATAAATCTCTCCTTTCACTCTTGTTTCCCACACTAATATTCACTTCTAATAATTCTTTTATCCATGGATGCCCTGCCACCAGTGATGATACATTTGACACTGTGAGTAATGCACTTGCCTTCTCCTATCTAACATATTTTAAAATATTTGATTACGTTTTACTGGGACTGTCCCAGATTAAATTTAGAAAAGAAAGCAAAACCTATGGATGTATAAATCAACTGCCTTTCCAGTCCTCCCAATGCCTAGTAAGCAAACAGACATACTCCAAGGTTACTTCTAATGAGTGAATGGAAAGTACCTTCATTTCAAGCCAAGGCAGGGAAACTCCCTTACTTTCAATTCAGGTATGTTATTTGACTAATTATACACTGACATCACAGTTTAAGACTCTTTGCATCACATTTTGCTCAAGGGCAATGCTGTTTAGTATGACTTCACAGCAAAACATCTTATGTAGCTACAGATAGATGTAGAATAATCAACATGTATAGCTCAAACTATACATGTTTTACATCTTTTCAAAATGTTAGGATTTTTACCAGACTATTGATTTCTCCTTTCTTCCCTCCCATTGAATTGCCCAACAATTTGAAAGAGCATTGCAAGGGAGGAGAAACAAAACTCTAAGAGATGTAGTTAATTAAGTGATGGATTACCTCCCAGTCCAGTTGTGCTGAGCTACCCAAGGGACCAGGAAAGTTTGATGTTGGATGATTTCTGTGGACCACTAACTCTGTTTTTTACAGTGATCATATATCACTTCAGTTGTTCCTCTTAGCAGTGAATGCTTTTTCTAAGACCTCTGACATACATCTGACAGTTTACACTGCTGCTGATTATGCTTATTTTTATTGTGAGTACCCTGTGGGCCTGTTGAAAGGTGGAAAATAAAATTACAAAATAAGCAACAGTGTGTAACTTGAGTTTTAGGGACAGTTGCATGCTCTTTTTCTTGGCACACGATAATATAGCATGCCCAGAGAAAATTGCTTGCTCCTTTTTCAATTTCAGCTGGGATGGCTGCCATCTGGCCTATATTTTAAAATACATGCTGGCCCTGACCCAAAGAAAGTTAGCGATGCTTACATCTTACTGAAATAATGTGTAGCGGTTTTATTTGCAACTAACCAGAATCCCATTAATATCAGTAGGATTTGAGGATCATTAAAGACTTGTGTGAACCTATCTAGGAGTAAGCTTCTTTGAAAACAGCAGGATTTATTCACATGTACAGCTGAAGAGGATTGCACTCCATTGCTCTCTGGATCACGGTAGAGTTCTTTTGAGTAATATTGTTCATTTCTGAGTTCACAATACGTTGTAACTTTAAAAAAAAATTTCAGTGAATAGTCAATAATACATTTTGCAATAGATTATGGGCACTGCAATCCTAGCTATGGCTCAGTCTGCACTACACCACTATACTAGATGGATGCCACTTCCATTCTCATGGCTCCATCCTACAGAATCCTGGGGTAGGTAGCTTGGCAATATAATTAACATTTTTCTCCTAAAGTGCTTAATGCTGTAGTTTAAGGTAATGGAGTAGATTTGTCTATCAGAGAAAAAAAATGACATATCCCAGTGGAATAGAGCCATGGCAGTTAAAGCCATATTAAACTACTATATAATTGTGCAGCTTATGCCCAATTTACTTGGTGTTTTTTGGATTAATAGCTTCTAGTTCTGTCAATCAAAAGGCATCAGAAGTTATTCCTAGAGTATGAAAATCTCTCTTGGTCTACAACTCCATGACTTCTTGCTATAACTTTCAAAGTCTGGTTATTTCTTTTCTCTTCTATAATTGACTACTTTGTGATACTGATGATGGTGAAGGAGGAGAACGAGAAGAAAAGCAGAGGTGATGGGAGAACATGGCAAGGCTATAAATGGAAGACTCTTCCATCTTCATCTCCCATGAGGCATTGTGCAAAGAGCCGAGTGGCTGTATGAAAGCTTCATCTAGAAACACATAATATGTTTATTTCATAGTGGTTTGAGTGTTGGGCTAGGACTTTGGAGACCAGAGTCTGAATCCCTACTCGGCCAGGAAGCCCACTGGGTGACCTCATGTGTTCTCAATCTCAGGGGAAGGCAATAGCAAACTCCTCTAAAGAAATCTTGCCAAGAAAAACCACCTTAGGATTGCCATTTCAGAAATGAATTGAAGGCACACAACAACAACAAATGTTTATTGAAGTTGATAAGTTATATAAGGTGTATTTGGGAGTGTCACCCTAGGCAGCTTGGTTTAAGCTGATTGTCTAGTTTGGTTAAAATGATCATAATCAAGACCAGATTTAAGGTGGCTGGGACATTGATGCAGTACTAAATACAGGACACTGTTTGTATACAGGTGAACTGTTTTTGTGCTGTTGGCCTTCTGTCTGCCTCAAACAACATTCAGATTTCCCAAGTGAGTAAACTATGGAAGCAGGAGGTATCCAACCAAACAGTTTAGAGTCAAGAAAGCCATGATCCAGAGTCAAGATTCCAGGGAGTCATCCCGAATCCTTAAACAGCCCAGGGTCATAAATCTTTTAGCACACTTTCCCAAGCTTAGCTTTCAAGAAGAAGACTGAAATGGTACTCAGCAAGGTAGCTGGTAGTTGTAACTTCCTTATACAGCTAACACTCAAATCACAGGCAGTATTTAGGAAGAGTGTTCCATAGTTGTGCTCCCATTTTGGGAGAAAGGTGGTATGTAAGTGCAGGTTTTTTTTTATTAAAACAACAACAACAACATGGTTTCTAAGAATCAAGATAACAACAACAAAAAAATCCCCCAGTGGTTACTTCCATGTCAAGTCGGTGGCGGTAAATCCACTCCAGGTCAGTCCAAACTTTAAGGAAGCTATCCAAGGCGCTGATCCAAGCTTGGAGATAGGTTTCAGCACCCAGGACAGCTGCCACCAAGGTTATACCAACCAGGTATGGATTCACAATCCCATTGCCATGGAAGCCACCAACTGCCACTATTTTTTCCTCTCCTAAAAGGATACCCTGAGTGAGAACGTTTGCCAACTTACAATCTTCATTCTTTTCTATTGGGTATGAAAATGATAGGCAAACCTTTTCTGAAATGTTTGGCAGTGATGGAGCCAAATTTCTTCCCTTCTTTTGAAAAGATGGTCGTGAGAAAGATGTGGCCAGAGATGCTAATGGAAAGAGATGATGTGAGTTGTAGTCTGAGAATGACTGTAGGGCCATACATGTCCATCTCTGCCATAAAACTGTGCCTATGCTAGAAATATTTAGTTGGATCCTCAAAGCCTTTTTCTAAACCACCAATTTCGCAACCAGTCACAACTAATGTTTTTCATACTGAAGCTCAGGAATATATTTCTAGTTTAAAGACTATTCTGACTGTGCAATCTGATTCATCAGCCTTCCCCAATCTGGTATATTCCAGCTATGTTAGATTGGAAAATCCATTAGTCCTAAACAGTGTGGCCAATGAGCCTGTTGACTGGAGATCAGCATTGTAGTACAACACATTTGGAGGGTACCAGAAAATAATCCCTTCACTTCCAGGTACTGGAAGCAGGTATAGAACCACAGCAAAATTCAAGTAGTCTTTGAACATGACATAGGAATATGGGCCATAAAAGAAACAAAATTAGAAACAGTATGTAGTAAAGAAGTTTAAACAATACTGCATTTATCACCACACTGTAATTCCAGAATAATTCTCCATCGGAAACAGTTCTGTTCCAAATACTGTACTGCACAGTATTTTACCCACACATGTTTAACATCATTGGGCCATGGCAGCAATTAAATCTTTGAACTATGCAGGATATCCTTACTGGGGCAGTAAAAATACTGCATTTTCATTTTTTATGGGTGCAATGCCTTCTCAACTGAGAGTACACATCAGGCCTATGTAAGTCACATATTGAGAGTTCTGTGTATGTGGAGTTGGTTTGGCACATGTGGCAATCTGGTCATGGAATAATGGGCCACTGCAGTTCTTTAAACTGCTGATAAGATCCTACCTTCATATCAAGTATCTAGCAAATTGCTGCCTGCATTACATTGTTATATTGATAGGCTATATATTTTATGAACATATTTATACCTCTGAATACACAGATGCATACTGAAACATCTGCATAGGTTTGATTTGACCTATACAGACGTTTAATATGCATTTCAGACTTCTCTTTTGTTCTGTTCCTTTTACTCTTTTTACTCCATCTGTTCTCAAACTGAGCTATAATAGTTACTGTACCATTCTGAGCTTAGCAAAGAAAGAGAGCCATCTGGTCCTGCCCTCTCATAAGTAAAACATGCTTTACAATCTATAATATTGCATTTCCTTAGTGACCTGGCTGCCCCACCCCTCAGTTTTGTTATTTTAAACTATGAAGTTTTAGAATGAGATACCCAAAGCTGAATAGGCAAAAGGGGGGAAATGTTTTTTAAAAGGGATGAGAGTAGTATGGCAAAAAAGTAATAAAAAGTATAAGATCAGTAGGTCTATGAACAAAGTGCAGGGAGTAATACCTGCACTTTGTTCTCCATGTGTAAACATTCCTACTGAAGGGCTTTTAATTTTATTGTCTTTTAAACAGCTTTTAATAATTCCAATATGCTTTAAATTGCTAATAGTTCCATTCTATTTTAATGTTGTTGTTTTTGGTTCTGTTTTTACATTATTGTATTTGTTTTAAATTGTAAGCTGCCTTGAGTTCCACTATTGGGGAAAAGCAGGGTATAAAGAAGGATGATGATACATTATTGATGCAGGTGAGGAAATGGATTGTAATCCCATTGTGGGAGAAAGGCAGGATATAAATCCTTGAAATAAATAAATAAATAATCATGAAACTTATAGTAAAATAAAATAAAGATGACACAAAGGATTCATCTCCTGCTTTACTTGTTATGCTGAAACAATCTAACTGGACTATCTCTTTGAAAACTGAACTCCTTTAACAAGGCATTTATTCTCTCCCTCCTCTTTGTCTTCAGTCTCATTCTATCAGTGTGCATGATTCTAAACTGAAGTGGTTTTTCATGGTTACTCTTCCAGATGTTTAGGATTTTAAATCCCCATTGTCAGGAATTCTGGGACCTGATGTCCAAAGTATCTAATAAGCCAAAGGTTGTGAACTACCAGTATAAAACACAAGATGACAGACCTTGCCCTGAAGATGTTAAAATTTAAATTTCAGCACAGGAGAACCAGCTGAAGAAGAGGTATATAGTCTTTGACTCACGACATGGGATAAAGCTCTGGATATTGGGGTGCTGAAGTTACCCAGTCATGATCAGACCACTATCTGGATAAATTTAGTCTCACAGTGCCAGTTCCCTCCCATGGTTTTCAGAGACAGTGGGATTTAACACTAAACAGGATTTAAATGAGAGTTAAACTGGAGGAAACCAGGAAATGTCATGTGATAAACATCAGGCACGTCCTGGTTTCCTCCAGTTTAACTCTTGCTTAAATCCTGTTTGCCCCCTAGTGTGATAAAGCAGACATGATCTACTCCTCGAAACATATGGAGTTTGAAAAATTGCTCAAGAATTACTTTCCACAGCTGGAACTGACAATTCTATTATGTAATGGCAAGGAGAAACAAACTCTCAGTACCGTCATCCCTATCTGTCCTTTCCAGCACAGTGGAGCCCAGCGTACTCTTTTATTCTCTAGGGATCTCAATAAGGAAGATTACTAGACCACAGCTGGTCTAATACTGTCAAGTGGACAAACACTGGATCGTACAAACATGTCTTCTGCACAGCAGTAATGAAAGGAAAGGAAGTCTACTTTTCAGCCTCTTTCTCATCCTCAAGTGGCTTGATGCTTGCTTTTATTTGCCCTAGTAGAAAGTTGTATGGCTGGGGACCTCAGAGACCTGTTATGTCAACTTTGCAAGACATTGAATGGATAAAAATCAGATGGGTCTTTGAACCAATGTGAATGCTGCTTTTGGTATAGTATCCAGTGTACCACCTGGTCCAATTATTTGAGATTAGTTTTTGAGGCTTGAAGATGTGCACAAGATATTTGTAGGGGGTCTTCCTAAAATATGCTTACTTGACACTTGTTCATTTGTATCTTATTCAAGGTAGCTGGAGCAGGCTTAATGGATGGATCCTGAGAACAGTACATGACAGAGGACAATGCATGATAGAGGAAGCAGTATTGCATTCATTCCAGACAGAAGAATATTTGGATCTTGGTGTGTTTATCAACTACCTCAATGTCATTAATATGCTTTTCATGTGGAATATGGTTGAGAAGGCAGTGGCTGTATTTTTTTTAATTTTTAAAATAGATTTAATAAGTAAATATTTAATAATTTTATTTTAATACAAATAAAAATTGTTTAATTGTTTTTCAAATTTTGTATCTACATTTTAATGCTTGTATTAAACTTGCTCTGTTTTTAATTTTTTTGTCAGCCACCTTAAGTGCTTTTAGCAGGAGAAAGGTGGGATATAAGTAAATAAAATAAAAATAAAATAGAGATATAGAAAATACATCCTATTTTGCAGCACAATTTAAATATTGAAAGCATCCTAGAAACACAATTCTCATTATTATTTTTAAGGTGCACACTCTCCATGCACCTTACTTTTAAAGGAAGTAATATTTTGTTTGGCTGGTGGTGATGTGCTGCCAAAATGTGAGGGCATGTAGTGGCATCACAAAAGTGTTTCCTCCTTTACTGTGGCTATACAAAGGTAATTCTGTATTGCTCCTTCCATATATTTGTTTTCTTCCCATTATGAAATGCATATTTGTTGCCTTTCAGTTGCTCTTATGATCTGCATATCTCATAAGTAACATATCTTGGAGGTCCATTTGTAGGATGTTCCAAGATATCATTTTTTCAGCTTTCTGTCAATTTCAATATGAAGTAAGAGCCTCATGAACCAGTGTGGTGTAGTTGTTTGAATTCCTTTTCAGCCATAAAAACCCATTGGGTGACCATGGGCATATCAAAGTCTCTCATCCTCCGAGGAGGGCAATGGTGAACCTCCTTTGAATAAATCTTGTCAAGAAAACCCTAGGATCAAGTTGCCATAAGTTGAAGTCAACTTGAAGGCACATAACAAGAAAACAAGAAGATTCCCACTGTCGTACAGATCAAATTTTAGTAGATAGCCATCTAGATCATTCTAGTTCTTCTGGAAATAGTTTTTTTTTTTTAAATGGATCTTAATGTTGTTCATTCTTTTTAATGGGGCCACTGTTGCTTCTTCCAAGTGTGTCCACAGGGAAATTCATCCCAGACTCCTCAATTACATTTTTCCAACTTGGGATAACAGGAAGACAGTATGGTATTTACGGGGGTGGAAGAAAGTGAAATGTCCTTCATCCTTTAGTAACTGATGTCTGACTAAACTAATTCATTCTTAGTTATCCATGGAAGTGACTGCAAAGTGCCATTTTTGAACATGGGAAAGAACAAACTGTTCTGATAGCCAGAGGAAGACAGATAAGGAGTTCTCTGCTGACTCCTCTGCATCAACAGGCCTTTGAAATGCCCTATCTCTCTGGACGCAAAAGAGAATAATTTTAAAAGCCAGGGTTTCCAGGCAGTTTTCACACATTACACATTTCATGCATAGTTGCTCCTCCACTATGGGAAAATCATAACTTGGTCAAGTAAACAGCCATGTGTGACAAATAAATATGTATCTGTACATGTCTGTTGGTTCTGAAATGTTCTCATGATGTTGTATGTTCTATATTTCATTGGTAGTACAACACCATTGAGACTTAAATACCCTGAAGGCACCAGATTCTGTCTGATCTTAGAAGATAAGCAGGATGAGGCCTGATTAGTACTTGGTTAATACCAAGGTGCTGTAGACTGTATTTCAGAGGAAAGCAATGGCAAACATCTGTGTAGCCCATGACTAATAAAACCCTATGGAATGCATGGGGTTACTTGAAGGCATACACCCATACAGAGGCAACAGGCAACTCACACACACAAAAACAACATCATTCCTTGTTACATTGTCTCAAAGTACAATTCTCAGGTACCATTAGAGAGGTAGCACTGCATGGTACAACAGATATGACGTGCATTGACTGGAATAACTGTAACATACATACACTCTTCTCCAAAGGAGTGATATTGTGTGGCATAGGCCATGAATGGGCATGATTCAGAAACTTGAGGGTAGCACCACTTTGTTTTCAGGTTTTCCTGAGGTCCAAAGGGCTGCAGCTCACAGGAGGGATACCAGTGTGCTGTTCCAGGTTGCCTCTCTGACTTTTCAGGTTTGGGGAGGGGTGGCTGTTTCAGGATTGCTTTCTGAAACATTATTTTAAAGCCGTGAAATAACCTTCTGAGGCTTTTACATTATTGTTGGCTTTTGCCCAAAATTAGGAGGATTTTTTTTTGGAGGGCCAGGGGTTCAAAGAGCATCATCAGAAACCCCACAAAGGACCAAAGGACCACAGAACATGTGCTCCATGAGCCTCATGGTTCCCATCCCACCTTAGGAAAAGCTAAAGAGTCCATGCTCACTGGGAAATACTAGGAGCTGTAGTTTAGAAAGCAACTTTTTGTAGCTTGTTCCTTAGGAAACAAGAATTTAAGAACTGTTAGTATATAAGAAAAACCTACAATTTGCATTAACTTTATAAATAACAAAAATATGTGTTTTTCATCTGTTCTGATTTTAAAATGCCTGTTACCATAGGTTCTGGAAAATGAAGAATGAAAAAATAACTATCTTTCCTCTTCCAATATTCTGAACTCTGACATTTGTGACAAATGTTTGGACTATTATTACTCGTAGGTATTTAATAACATTGAGATAGGGTGGAAAATCCCCAAAATTTAGGAATTAGGGGATTAGGACTGATAGGAAATGGAGTTCAACAACATCTGAAGGACTACAGGAACCCCAACTCTGGTTTAGCTGGTGCTCTATCATTATAGAGAATGAAATAATTTTGAAGAAAATATGGTTTTGAACTTGAGAAGGCATGCTGTTATAAGTGACACATGAAACCTTTAGGTGGCAGCCAAGGGCTATAGTTTTGATGTGCGTGCGCAGATTTATTCATGGCTTATCATTTCAGATCCAGACTTCAGAATATCCAGGTTACTGAGATGAATTTGCCAATATGATTAGTTAGTAACCAAGCAACTGTGAACACATTTATAACGAATGCTTTGTGCTATTTACCATAAAGTACGATGCAATTTACAGTTGTTTGTATACATCATCGCACAAGTTTGCTGAAGTCAGTGAGGCAGTTGAGAACTAAGGCAAAATCCATAAACGTTTTTTGCAGTGCTGGGACAACCCTGTCGCTGATCTTTACACCAGCATGGAAAGCCAAGTCTTGACAGATCCCACAAAAGCATCTTGAAAACCACAAGACACAGCTACCATGCAACAGTCACCATTTTCATTGGCTGGAACAGCTGAAACAGGCAGTGCATCCGTCATGAACTTGCTCACATGACACAAATACACCAGTATAACCAGTGCTTGGGCCATCCCCTGATCCCAGAGAGTGCCTACATTATGCTGTGGTTCAGTAGCTTGGGTGAGTTAGATACAGAACTCCCTTTATATATTGCATTTTTATTCCTTCCTTCCTTCAGGAAGACACATGATCCTTCTTTTTATTCTCAAACAATCCTGTGAAGTAGGCTAAGTTTGGAAACAGTGGCTCATAACCCCTTTTTGCACCCTCAGTCCTTGGTAGATTTTTGTAAAATGACACTGTTACTCAGCAGCAAGCCACCAGAGTCAATGCCAGTGTAGTCAATGGGGAAGGAAAGGGAATGTTAATGCTATCCCATTGACTATGGTGCATTTGATTGTCAATGGGTTAGGTCTTGTTCACATAGGCCAAAAGCCCATTCCATCCCCATATTGTTCAGATGATGCACGGCCCAAACCCTGGTTCTGGTGCAGACTGTCTGGATGATGTCTGGCCCATCTTGCACCAGAATGAGGGCACAGCAGTGTTAACACAAATTAAAATAACTTACCTGTTGTTCTGAATTTCCAGGCAGATTCAGAATCCTCTATTTCTGCACTTTATTTATATTAACATACAGTATTAAATATATTAAAGTACAATTTTAATAATAATTGAGTATGATTGTGGGTGAGGGACTTTGGCCAAGATCCTATTCAACATATTAAAATGTATTAAATAAAGTAATGTAAATATACATAGAGTGATCTTGTAGCACCTTTGAGACTAACTGAAAGAAAGAAATTAGTAGTCTGACATTTCGTAGACTTCACTCTACTTTCTCAGATATTAATATAATTAGTGTATACACTCACATAGTTGTACTGCGTCCTTCCACTAGACAAATTGCACAGGAGGAAACTCAAACCGGTGAGTATTGCTACACAACTACGTACTTACAGTTCCATTGTAACATTCAGGGGTAGCTCTTTTGGCCATGCAGCAAAACAAAACAAAGCCCCAAATCCACAAAAGAGTGGATTATTGCTCAATCAGAATTCACTAAACATATCATGCAAGCTTTCTAAGCCCCTCTGACTTCTTTGTCAAGCAAAAGATGTTTAAAAATAATATAGCAGAGTGATGCTATAAGAATCACAGGCCTACATTTTGTAGCAGTTGCTGTCTCAATTGTAGTTTGGTTGATTTGGAAGGAACTCAATTCAGCCAGATCCCACTTCCCTCTTGGCCAGATAGGGAATGAGATAAGACCATAAAATTTAAATTCCATTATCAGCAGTAGAGTGACTCCTCTACAGTGCAGGGTGTCATTGTCTTTTGTGAAGCCACAGGCTCCTTTCTTAGGCAGAGAACATTGCATTTCTCAAGAAGTCTCTGTACTTCTACATTGGGGGGTGGGGGGTGGGAAACCTTTAGGTGCTATATAGATAAAACTGTGTGGGAATAAAGTTTAAATTTTATTGTCCTTTGTCTCTGTCCCTACATGACCAAGAAGTAAATGGTCTCTCCTGCACTGAGATCCATCCAAACCAACTAAACTACAATATAGACAACATCTAATACAAAATGTATTCCTGTGACCCTAACACTATCATTATTCTTTTCCTGTGTAGTTACATTGTAGTTAGAGTTTGCATGTAAACACATGTTTGCATGTAACCTATGTGCAAGTGTTGCACCTACTTGCATATATTTGTTCTGGATACCAGCCTTCCATTGGATCTGAGAAAGGACAGCTGCTGAGAGTACTGAACAGGATTCTAAACATTCTCCTTTAAATTCCATTTTGAGGGAAAGGGGGGTATAAATCAAATAAATAAACACTCCTTGATAAATAGGGGTGGAAATTTTATTTTTAACATTTTAATAACTGCAAGCAATAGTTAATTAAGTATTATTTGGAGGCATTTTATTTGATAGTTATTGGAGAAAGCTGACCACCCCTTCTTGAATGTCAGCAAGAAATATAGCGCAAAGATACCACCAGCTTTGTTCTCCTAGGCCAGATTAATAATGGAGGGGCACTGGCCACCTAATGCCAATTCACATTTGATCATTTTTTATTTTTGAGTCTCTAGTTGTTATGATTGCAAAGGGAATGGAATGCAACTGCTTGAGAATTCAGAGTCCACTCAGTTACACAAAGCTCCTGGCTCTTCTCCCATAAACAGTAATCCTGCCCTTTGTTTAGATTAGGGGTTGGCAAAGTACAACCCCACTATCCCCTGATCCCTTGATTCCTTTCTTTAAAAAAAATCCTGACCTAAAATAGTTGTTGAATGGAAACATGTTGGGGGCGAGGGATAGCTCAACCCTGCCAAAATAAAAAAAAAGTCTGCTCTCTTCTGTGGTTCATTGTTTTCAAATTTGCTTATTTTTAAGCAACCATGGACATAATGCAGCCTGTGGCAGTTCTTTGAGGTAAAAAATTGACCCCAGAATTTGTCAAGTAACCCACCTCTGGTTCAGATCTATTGTCCGTAAGTTACATCCCTCCTTCATTCTTTTTATTTCTATTTCATGATATTTTAGAGCACTTTAGTATGTTGGTTAAAAAGAGAGGAATAGCTGAACATAGTGCTGCACTTTGGGATCTGTGTGGGGCATGTATTTTATTATAGGAAGCTGTACATTGAAATTCATGGAAGGAAACAAACCTCAATGGTTTAATTGTACACAGGGTTTTTTCCCCTGCAAATGGTACTGTAGTGTGGTTTGTACTGTCAGTCTCACTGCTGACATGGACATTTGAACATCTATGGTTGTTCTTTCTATATGTCCCCTCCATACACACCAACATTTCTCAGCGGTCTCAGCATTTCTGTTATGTTTTACTGTCAAATTTCTATCCACTGTCTGGATGTTTTGTCAGGCTGGCTACATTTTTGTGAAAAATTAAAGAAGTGAAAATTTTCCCTAGTGTAGGGAAATTCTGATCCTATTGCCAGTCTCCTACAATCTTCCTCTTTGTGTCTCATGGGTTAGAATATCCCACTAACATTCACAGTTGACTTCCACTTTGCCAAGGCACTTGAAGATGAACCATATTTTTGGTTTGTATGAGATGGAGCTTTAGGCAGATTCCATGCTATTCATACCATCCAACATTTCACAGATGAAAACTGGGACTTATGTGGCCAAGGAACATGAGAGTGTGATCAGTATAGGAAATGTTATTAGTGAAGAAGAACACACAAGCTAGGAGAGGATGCAGCAGTTTGTTTTTGCCTAAGCCTATTGGAAAGGGCAAGATTCAGCCCACTTCATACCTTTCCATCCTGTTGAGTTAACTGAATGCAAACTACTTTTGAACTTTGAACTCAGTTTGCAGCAAGGAACAGGCTGGATATCAGAGCTGATCCACCACAAGGTATAAACACAGTGTCTGTTACTACTGTGGAAATGAAAGCAACATAGGCACATAGGATTTACATATCACAATCCTCAAACAAGAAAATTACAAAGGAAGACTAGAGAAAGAAATACAGTAGCTGAATTGTATTGTAGTCACAAATGCCAATACAAGAAAAGGAATGTCCTCAGAGAAGGCTTTGAACTCAAGGAAACTGACTTTTAGCAAGCAGATTTATTGCTCTGACACATTGATACTAATTGACCATTAAAGTTCTGAAAGACATGTATCACCTCATGCAGGCCTTAGAAGATTTAGGGCAAGGATTGTGATTTGCATTTTTATGTTATGTTTTTTCCCACTCCCACAACTCTATATTGCATCTGAAGAAGTTGATTGATATCCACGAAAGCTCATGCAAAAATAATAATCAGTCTCAAAGGTGTTGCTGGATTCCTTTTTCCTCCTTCCTCCCCCCTTTCTCTTTTACAAGCACATCTGATTTTCTGTCGTGAAAAGAAATTTCTAAAGTGTATGTACGAGGTACATGTCTATGACCAATTTTGCCTTAGTTTGGAGTTTTTCTTGAAATATGCTTTCTGAATTTTGCCAGCCATAAACTGGGCAGTAACTTAGCATATTGAGGTCTTCTTACAACCAAATACCATGCTAAAAGGGAATGGAATTTCTTTGTCAGCACAGGAGGACACAGTGTTTATTTAGATAAGGATCATTCTAACATGAGGATTTTCTTTTATTCTTTTACTATTGAAACATAATGCAATAAAAAGCAAGATTAATAAGCAAACAAGGCCTAGGTATAAAATAGCACAATACATTTTATTTTCATACAGGGAAAACTATGACATCAAAATTAAAAGTCAGACTGTATGTGGCTGTTTTTTTTTTTCCTGTTAGACAATGACCCAACATCATCTTACTGTGTCTTCTTATACAATTTTGATTATCTTAAAAAAAAAAAAAAAGAACAAGAACAAGAACAACAATCTGAGCCATGAAGTCTCTTGCTTTCGGACAGATTTTAGAAGTACTTGGTTGTTGTTAACTGTGCTCAGTTCAACTCATGATGACCCAGTGGATGAGAAATCTCCAAGGCCCCTTGTTCTCAGCATCTCTACTCCGGTCCTGAAGGCCCAGCCCAGAATCTCCCTGATTAAGTTTAACCATCTGCCATGTGGTCTTCAATTTGAATACAGTGTGAATCTACACTGTAGAAATAATGCAGTTTGACACCACTTTAAATGCTGTAGCTCCATCCTATGGAATCCCGGGATTTATAATTTTACATTTATAGTTTTAGCCTTCTCTGCCAAAGAGAGCTGGTTCCTCACAAATCTACAATTCCCAGGAGTTTGTAGGATGGAGCCATAGCCGTTAAAACAGTGAGATATTGCATTATTTCTACAGGGTAGATGCACCCTAGGTAAATTCATGGAGGAAAAAGGAATGGGTACTATTCTATGGATAGTTGTGGTGGCTATGTATTACTTCCAGAATGCCTCCAAATATCAGAAGGAAAGGTGCCATCACAGTCAGTGGTGCAGACTGGTGCAGACTGCACCAGGTGACACCCCAGAGGAGGGGTGAAACCCGGTTGGGCCCTTGTCCTGCTCTGCAGAGATGTGTGCTTGCTGGTGCTGCTTCACCTGATGCCAGCCCCTTCTCTGCTGCCCAATATTTTCTCACTAAGGAGGAAGCTGGACAGCAAAGGAGGAAGAGGGGTTAATTTCACTCCTCAAAGCTCTTCCTTTGCTTTGCTTTCTCATTGAGGAGGATGTGTTGGAGGGGAAAACCACCATGGGATGCTAGAAGCTAAGAGATACACTCCAGTGTCCTTGTAGGGGGGAAATGTGTATGAAGTCCTGTTGTTATAAGTAAGGCTTTTTTATGTGTTCAACTGAGGTGTTTCGGGTGTTTTGGGAAGTCCTCTTTCTATAACTGCAGATTGTTGACTTACTTCCAAGTGGACTCTTGTACAACCAGGCAAGAGTCCACTAGGAAGTGAGACAACAATCTGCAGTTTTAAGAGAGCCCTCCCTCCATGCCAACTGCCATCCTCCGGCTTGGGAGGGAGAGAAGAGGCAGGCCCAGCTCCATCAGGGCTTGCCTGAAGTAAAGAACCCTTTCTCCTTATTATTTAGATATTTAATTTATTTGCTTATGTAAATCATTTATGTATTTTATGTATTTGTTTATCCACTTTTGTAAACCGCTTTGATCTTTTTTGGAAAGGCGGTATATAAATAATTATTATTATTATTATTATTATTATTATTATTGAAAGAGGACCTCCTATCACTTATTATCACTTAATGCTAGGAACAGCAGAAAGAAAGAAACTGAAGAATTAGCTCGTGAAGAAGGGTTTACACCTGAAACACATCAGCTGAATAAATAAAAAAGCCATTCTTATAACAACACGGGTTCATACACATTTTCCCCCCACAAGAACATTCAAGTATACCTCTTATCTTATAGCAACAGAGGAAGAGGATAGGCAAATGCTTGCTCCTCAAGGATCCTCCTTCTCTGAGTAGGAAGCCAGGGAATGGAGGAGGAGTGTGAGCAAGTGCACCCCTTCTGCCTCCTCCTGCTTTCTCATTTGCCTGGCTGTCCCTTGGTTGCCCTGGTTGGGTGGTCAAGCAAGTGAGAGAGCCCTTACAAGCTCTGGCGAGATGGAGGGATGCTGGGGAGGGTGGAAAGAGGGTGTAAGACAATATGGGGGGGGGGGGGGTCAGACCACTGCCGCATCTCCCTCGGTAGCCTGTCCACAGCAGAAGACACCAGGGATAGTGACTGCACTGGTTGCAGTCATGTTCTTTTTCTGGGCTTCTGGCTGTCCACAGTGGGAACTGAATGTGGAACAAGATAGGCCTTTGTCCTAATCTAGCACACTTCTTATTTTTGTATGTGCTTGGAAATCAAAACTTTTAAAAATAAATGAATACGTGTCACTTCACAAAGTTCTGTTTGCGATTATAAACGCCTTTGTGTTTTACTGTTCTTTCCTTTGCACTCCTGCTATGAGCTATCTTTTTGAGGCACCTACATGTGGAAGTAATTTTTTCCAGTCCCTTATCTCATGTTCGGTATCATGGTCCTGTGACAATTTTAAATACATTCAGAACTGGCTCGTGATTTAATACTTAGCACAGAAAATTATGCTTGGCTTTAGAGACAAAACAGTATCTTGTCAAAAGCATTGTCTGGAGCTGTCACTTCCATCTCCAATACTTGTTTTATCCCTTTTTGTTCTCTAATCTGCCCTCAAAAACACAACTGTGTAGCTCAATGTTATGTAAGGCAGGTCCTTGTTTTCTTTGCCTCTTGTCAAAGAATGTGCACGCCAGTATAAATGTGGGTAGTATATTCATTGCAAAAGAACTTTCAGACAGCTTTTATCCAGCACACAAAATTATTCTGCCTATTTAAAGATCTTAAAGAATGACATTTGGAAATGGTGGGAGAGGTAGATGCAACTCACCCCCCCCCCTTGAAAAAGAGATTGTGATAGTCCATCTGTGAAAACTTTTTTGTTCAT
This sequence comes from Urosaurus nigricauda, assembly GCA_034509955.1. Lineage (NCBI taxonomy): Eukaryota > Metazoa > Chordata > Lepidosauria > Squamata > Phrynosomatidae > Urosaurus > Urosaurus nigricauda. Next base: position 89,677,165 of record JAOEGL010000006.1, read on the forward strand.
GTCAGAAGTTGGGCTTGAATAGTTGGCACCAAGAATGAAAGCTTCATTATGTCCAGATGAAGCAGATGCTGAGTCTGTCTCAAACTATTATAAGATGGCTTCGACTGTGAAGCAGTCACAAATTAATACTGAGATGAAAGTGCTGAGATGTCAACATTTCAACTGCATTTAATAATGCTTTAAAAACTCCAAGAAAGGCATTTATTGTTCTTCAGTTTACAAACAGATTTTTTAAGAAGGTAGATTGTGTAATACAGGAAGAATCACTGCGGTCAGGCAGTTTTGGCAATTTCATGAGGTTCTTGGAATGGTTTAGAAAATATTGAAATAATTCATTTTTGAACTAAGCTTCTAAAAATAAAGATTCCAGTTTTATTTTGTGCTAATGCACCTAGTTCTGTCCTTTTGAATCAAAACTCTACATTAACTTTCAAAATTTTTGTTTCTCTAAGTGCTCCTCATCTTTGATATATTTTTTTAAAAATGCGTTCTTTCAATGTATCTTGTTGAGTTGTGCCAGATTTTGCAGGTTGCTGTCACGTGTGTGTCCATTTGTTCTGTGTCACTGTACCCTTTTCTCGAAACTGTTTGTGCAGCTTTGGAGCTGCACTTCCAAAGTGTTGAAACATAGGGAATGTTTTAGTGAAACAATCCTATGTTTTGAAAGGCAAATTTATTCCTCTCTGAATTTCTGACATTTCTGACATTGTGATCCTAAAGGAAACCTATCATGGTTTTTTCTGGGGTTGAGAGCATGTGACTCTTCTAAGGTCACCCACTGGGTTTCCATGGATGAGCAGGACTCAAACCCTGGTTTTCAGAGCACATTCCAATGCTCAAACCACTACACCACACTGGTTCTCTGATGCATTATAGCATTATAAATTTGAGGCAGCATATGTAGTGGTTTAGATGTTGGACCAGGAGACCAGAGTTTGAATTCCTGCTCAGCTCTGGAAACTGAGAGTATGGCCTTGGACAAGTCACATTCTTTCAGCCTCAAAAAAAGTCAGTGGCAAATCTCTTCTGCAGAAATCTTGCCAAGAAAATACAGTGATAGGTTTGCTTTAAGTTCACCATAAGTCAGAAGTGACTTGAAGGCACACAAGGACAACAACTCTAAGAAAAAAAATTAAAAGAGGAAATGTGGAGAACAAAAATCTTTTTTGTTTTGTTATGTTTCAGATTTTAAAAGAGACCTACTTGAGGGTGGGAATAAAATGTCACAGCTGGTGCCAGAGTGTTCTGTAGGGCAAAAGAAACATCATTTGTATATTTGAAAACACCCTGGGAAATATAGCCACAGATACTGCAACCTCCAATAACATTTATCCCAACTGGAGCTTTATAAACGAAATGCATCAATTAAAAAAATTTAAAATGCATATATTAGTGATCATGATGCTAAAATACATTACATTAGGACAGCTGCTTGCAAGACTGTACATACTGGGAAACATAAAAACATGTATGTCTTAGGAGAAATGTACCCAAAAGTGAATATCAGTGTTCATACTAATGCAATCTAAGGGTCGGTACAGACCGCCCAAAAGGGGTGGTCTGTAGCCGCCTGAAGAAGCGGCGAGATGGGGCCAAGGCTGCCTCAGAGGCCCCATCCTGCCTCAGAGGCCCCAAACCGCCGCTTCCCCATGGCCTGAAAGTGGGGTGCAGCAGGCGCCCTGGGTGCCCGCTGCACCCCGCTTTCCTCGATGGTGCAGAGGGGAGGAAGAGGCTGCCACTGCGGCCCCTTTCCCCCTGGGTCCTTGGTGCAGCCATTTAAAGGCCGCGCCAAGGACCCAGCGCAAAAAAGGAGCTCCATGTTGGAACTCCTTTTTTTTTTCACTGTGGAAAGGGCACGCTTGGTGCCCTCCTGCGGCGCAGTGTAGAATTGACAGATATGTCAATTTTTTAAAAAAATGATCAGGTATAGCTCAGTGACTCCAGATTGTTCTACCCTACATACCATGTGGTTCAAGGAACTCAGATGCAGGAAAGTGACATTGTTTGCACTAACCATCACTTCGGCACTGCAGAAATAGTTCACCCTGTCACCACTTTAACTGCCATGCCTCCACCTTATGGAATCTTGGGATCTGTAGTTTATTGTGGCACCAGGGCTCTCTTACAGAAAAGACTAAATGTCTCACAAAACTACATATCCCAGTTAAAATGATGGCAAACTGGATTATTTCTGTAGTGCGGATGCAACCTTGTTTGTGTGCTGAGCCAGTGAGTCGGTTAGAGATATTGGTTTCTCTTTCCATAGACTAGTGAAGAGCAGCAGCAGGGAGTGTGGAGGGTGCGAAATGCACCAGGTGACACCCTAAGGGGGAAGACACCACTGCTCCCCTTTTGGGCAGAAATTGACTGTGGCATTTGCCTAAATCCCTTTAAAATGCTGAAGAGATTGCGTGAGTGGGTTGAGGCTCAGTGGGAGGAGAAAGGAGTGTGTTTTAATTTTTTTTCAAGTTTTAATTTTAAAATTGTAAACAATTTTTTACAATTTTAAAAAGTCTTTTAAAAATTTATTTAATCACATCACATCTTACTAATTTTTCACTTTAACAACATGAAACAATGTACATGCAAATATATTTAGGCTGTGTGTATGGTACAGTAAGTTGCTAGTTTTTTATGTCACAATTGTTTGCCATTACATTCAGTGGCATACAGAAATTAGTACAAAAAACATTGCTAAGGATTCTGCATGATGTGGTATGGGAGAAAGTCAATTGCGGGTGACACCATGGTTTACTGCACCAGGTAACACCAACCCTTGTGACATTATGGGTGAAGACCTTTCTCTTTCAGCAAGACTTTGAGAATTGACCATCCATTCCATCTAAACAATATGCTGGAATCTAAATCTAAACAATTTGCTACCTTTGTTGTGCTGTATATTACTGTATATACTCGACTATAAGTCGACCTCATGTATAAGTCGAGGGCAAGTTTTGGGGGCAAAGTTATGGATTTTGCTATGACCCGTGGATAAGTCGAGGGTAAAATTTAGGGGCATATAGGAAAGGATCTAAAGGATGAAGCAAATAAAAACAATGTCAAATAATTTCCAAAAGTCCATCAGACATAATTCTTTGTGCTTATTCTTAAGACTGGATGGATGAGAGAGTGCAAGGGGCCAGTGCTTCCAGGACAGATTATACTCTTGCTTTTCACCAGGGGATGGGTCCTCCTTTAAATAAGAGTTAAGAAACAGTAATTACATTGACCCGTGAATAAGTCGACTCATTTTTTGGAGGGCCAATTTTTTGACCTATATTTCTAGACTTATACATGAGTATATACAGTATCTCTCCATTGATACCTCCTTGTCGTGGGGGAGAGGCTTGCGTATCCTAATGAAGTTGTGAGCTATGCTGGCAGTGGCATAATAGCCACTGGTAGAACCTCCCATACCAGACAGGTCACAACCAAAGGGTTGGATCAAGAGCGCCAAAGGGCAGGATGGGCTCTGTGGCCTTACGGCAACCATCCTAGGAGAAGGAAAACTCCAATCCCAAACCCGGGCAGATGGTGCTTGTCTCACCCTGTAAGGTAAACCATCTAAGAGAAGGAAATTCTAATCAAACCTATGACCTGAGGATCTCACTGCCACCGTCCTTGCATATATATATATATATATATATATATATAGTATATATGGTTCATTTTTTATCTGATTTTAATTTTTTATAGTTTAATCAAATTTTTATCTTTTATAGTTTGTGAATTTTTAAACTTTTTTTAAAAAAATTCTGTTTTAATCCACCTGTCTCAAACATGAGAAAAGGTGGGATATAAATAATATTATCATTAATAATAATAATAATAATAATTAATAATAACCAATGATTAATCATTCCCAATGAATAATTACATGAGGTTTTCTTTACACTTGAGACAATTGCTTTGTAAATAGAATCTAAGGTACAAAACACATCAGATTTACCATCATAGTAAAGGAGCAGTAAATGAATCTTTCGGTCAGAAAAGGAAATGTGTGTCTTAAGCTTGATTTCAAAACATATTCAGTTTTAATGTGAAGAAGGAGAAAAGTCAAAGAGGCGCACACACATTATTATGTTTCCAAAATTTAAGCATCTGCCTGCTTTTTTTTTTTTTTTGGAAAAATCATGTTGTTTCTCCATGGGAGCAAACAGGTTGCTATGACAACTGAGTGGTACAGAGGCAAAATATAGAAAGAATCTCCCCAGAGTAATGAAGTGAGCACATGGCAAATGCCAACCATTCACATTGTACAGAAACAACTTTAAATGCATTCGTCTTCTTCATTGCCTCAAGAATGAAAGACAGTATACTTTATGAATTGATCTTGTAAGATTTTTACTCTTGTTTCTATGAATCCCACTTCTGGCAAGTGTAGATCAATGATGCAGGACCAAACTCTGATTGTATATTGGATTGTGCTCGTCTGCTGTTTTATAGCTTGATATTGGTCTGACTTTATTGTTGGTGTTTTATTTTTATCAGTTGTACTCCATCCTGAGATCTATTGATCTACAGCAGGTGATACAATTTTGATATGTAAAACAACGGTAATTGGATTTACCGATATGTCAATGATCATGTGAACATTTGCAATATACTTATTATTTTTATCATGTTGCTATTGTTATTAGGTGCCTTCAAGACATTTCTGACTTATGGTGACCCTAAAACGAACCTCTCTTGGCAAGATTTGTTCAGAGGGCGAACGGCCCTTGCCTTCCTCTGAGGCTGAGAGAGTGTGACTTGCCCAAGGTCACTCAGTGGGTTTTCAGGGCCAAGTGGACATTTGAATCTTGGTCTCCCAGTATCCGGGTCCAACACTTGAACCTTTACGCCATGCTGGCTCTTTATGTACACACTTGCTTAGTATGTACTAACTGATAATCAGCATTCTGCAATTATAGGTATTAACTTATGTTGTTGTTGTTAACTACCTTCAAGTTAATCCTGACTCATGACAACCCCGTGGATGAGACATCTCCAAGATCCCTTATCCTCCACTTCTCTGCCTGGTCCTGGAAATTAAGGCCTGTGGCCTTCCCTACCAGAGACAATTTCCAATAAGGAGTAAGTACTAAGCATAATCTTGACCTATATCCTTCTCACACATGAGAATGAAAATTTTTGACAGCGTTCCCCCTGCTGGACAAAATTACAACGGCTTCATTTTTTTCATTTCAGGATACTTTTTAAATGGCTATTTTTCCCTTTCATTTTTGGATGCTTTTTCTTGTTTGTAAAAATGTTGTTTTTGCAAAAATATTGAGTGAGGGGAACAGCCCTACCATGTTGCTCACACAGACACCAACCATGGGATCCATTCACCCACCTTGGATTTATTATTGGGCACCACAGGTACCTAACAGCCCAAACTCTGGGAGATTAGGGTTCCACTCAGTCATGGAAACCCACTATCACATTGGACAAGTTACACACACAGAGGAAAGCAATGCAAACCTCCTATGAACAAAACTTGCGAAGAAAACCCTAGAATAGGTTGCCTACAGCACTAGACCAACGAATGCATTCGGGTTTGGGTTGGGTTTGCACATGCATGAAGAAAGGGCTTGTTCAGTCACAGGCTGTTTCAAAACATCAAGAGAGAAGCTGGGTTTCTACTGACATATTTCCATGTTGTTGTTGTTTTTTAAATCATCTACTTTAAACTTTGAACTGACCTCTCTCCTCAGAGGCTTGACTATTTCTCCTCCCTACCTCCTAACTCATTTCTCCAACAAACATAATTCAACCAACTTCCCAACCTAACCTGTTACTACTTTTATTTTTTTTCTCTTCTGATGCCTTAACTGCTTCTATATATGCCCTGCTCTCTGCCCTGTTGTTCATCACACACTGTAATTTGCACAAACTGCATTTTTTTGCATATGAATTTTTTCTTTTTTGCAATTTTTTTCTGCATTGGAAAAAAAATATTGGAAAATGCACTAAAATGTACCTTACTCCTTATGACGTGCAAAGATATAGAGACACCCTTTCATACCAAGGAGAAGAAAATGTGAATATTCTCAAATCTCTGATAAATATCTATAGTGGAGGACAAGTCGGAAGTGACTTGAAGGCACCCAATAACAACAGTGCCATGTCTTTGTCCCATTACATCAAGGCACACCAGTTTTAGCATCCATTCAATACTTGAGATGATATGGAAAGGCCGCATGCTTCTAAGATCTCCTCCACAGTTGCTTAGAATAGAACATTTATTTTTGTGACACCAATTATACCAAGGAAATGTATTCCATTTTAAAATCCAATCAGATGGAACAGTTTTTCTTTTTAGATGGATCTGGAAAAATTGTCTATTTTTGCAATCCTTCTCTGAGTAGTCCGATCTACCAGCTATTTCAAGGACAACAAACACTGCATTTTAATGTTGTGGACTGTGTACACTGCATGGTTTATTATTATTTTACACTGCTTTGAAACCTTCAGAACTAAGAGGTTTATAAATATTCATGAGACAGAAATATATAAAACAACTAAAGGTCGACTCTAACCACATTTTGGCATACATCAAATATTTCTTTCAGATATGAAAATTTACAGCTGATGGTGTTGAATCATTCTAAGAAACACTACAATTACATATGTACATAAAATTAGCTAGTGAAGATATGAGGAAAGTAAATTTGAAAGATTCAAATGACTCATGATTTGAAAGACTGTGTTGATTCCAGCTGAAAGCCTCTGTGATGACTAATGATTACCCCGACAATGACATCTGATTATCTTCAACATATACCAACAAGGGCAAGGATGGGTGAACCACCAAATATGTAAGATTTCTATATAAGAATCTAATTCAGCAATGCATTCCTGTCTTTACTTAAGATACTTAAAAAGCACCAGGTTAGCTGCGTTACTGGATAAGTTGGTGGGAAGTAGAGTAATAAACTGCAAGGGCAGAAAATGTGAAGGAGTTGAGTTTTGGAGATGGAAGAGTGGAATATGCAAGGAGCAGAGGTACCCAGCCTGATACAAGGCACCCTTACAGACAAAATCTATTTTGTTTGTTTATGTTTGGGAGTTTCTCAATCTAGTTTACAAATTGGAAGAAGAAGAACTTAACAATTAGAATACACTAACAAACTAAAAGCTGCAGAAAAAGCACACCTTGATGGTAACAACAAAGATGTACTTAGTGAGCTTCACAATCTACAGTATTTTTGTTCTTAGTGCTCAGGATACAGCAAACATGTCTACCTTCCTCATCACCAACCTAAGTAGGGTTTCCAGGTCTCAGGGCCTGGACCAACCTCTCTAATTCTTAAAGTGAGACAAAGAAATCTTACGATAACAACCCTGTTGTGAAAAGTGTCTGTGTGTGTCTGTGAAAAATATTTTGATGTCTTACTCTGATCAACACTGATTGGTGCTTAATGACACCACAGGGGTGCATCTACACTGTAGAAACAATGCAGTTTGACCAGAGCTCCATCCTACAGAATCCTGGGGTTTGTAGTTTCGTGAGGCACCAGCACTCTTTGGGAGAAAAAGTTAATGGTTATAAACTTTGTAAAACTACAAATTCCAGGATACTATAGGATGGAGCTACATCAGTTAAAGTGGGGTCAAGCTGCATTACTTCTATAGTGTAGATCTACCATTTCTCTGATATCAAGAGGAGCCACTTTTGTACCAGAGGCCATTCCTTTCAGCATCTCGAGGGAACATCCCTTGGTCTCAGTTTTTACCTCTAAAATTGAAGATCTTGAGATGGAACCACCCTGGTAACATCACTACTAACATTATTTAATAAATCATTGGTTCCAACATAGATTCTTAGTGGACTTCATTTCTTTCCTCCCTCTATTGTGAGAGGTGTCCATCGCTCCTCCCTTCTCAATCCTGTTCTTTAACCTGTCCTGTGATCCTAGGACTACAAAAATTATTCTGAAGTTACAAGTATAGAATAGTGTCTACGCAGGGATACATGTCAAGACAGGCTGATATTTGGGAGTGGGGTAGATGTCTATATGTATGTCTGTGCAATCCTGGCATAATGACAACAGAATGAGGGTGTAGTCTCCTTATATAATATTTGAGAAATCTGGTACAGTGCTCAGCAATGAGGGTAAAATCTTCCATCTCTTAATTGTGAAACAGATTTTACTACTCAGCTCAAAATATAACTGGAGAATGGCTTATGTGCTTGTTAGCCTGCCAAATGGAAAGGCTAATGGGCAATTTTGTCATTATCATGACGAAACAACAACACTTCAAGATATTATAAATAGTGATAAAAAGCTCTCCCAGAAAATTTACATTTTGCACTTGGAATTTCCAATCTCAGTGATGTGAAGTTCTATAAAAAGTAAGGTTGAATTATCGCCAAAGCTCGACATATTGTTTTTAACAATAAAAATGCTAAACCCATGTTTTTCATTCTTGCTTTCATGTTAAGCTCTCAGCAAAGTCATCCAGTGGTAAGAAATACGTCTATGTGCATAAATAATAATTTCTCTATATTTCAGTACAATTTCATATCTGATTTCTTAACAAAATAGTTCTTTTCTTAGAGCTGGAATAATATAAACTTTAATAAATGGGTGGTGAGATAACAATTAGGTCGTGAAAATATTACCTTACATTTTAAAGTATGTAAGTCCTACACAATCTAAAGATTAAAACAACATTAAAACCAGAGCTTGGAAAAGTTACTATTGGTTATGTGCCCTTAAGTCCCAGTATCCAAACTCTTTTCACAGTAAGAAATAAAGAAAATCCTATTTGCTGTTCTGTTTCAATTCTTCAAAAATTTCAATTCAAGAATTGACCTACTGCAAAACATGACAGCCATTTACAAACACTTGTAAAACACTTGTAAAAGAGCTCTTGTTCATCATTGAATTAGCATCGTCAGTTCCTATCTCTACAGTGGGTATAATAATGTTAGCTTGCTGTTGTTACTGTTGTGTGCTTTCAAGTCATTTCCAATTTATGATCTCCCTAAGGCAAACCTTATGGAGCCCTGGTGGTGCAGTGGTTAAATGCCAGTACTGCAGCCATTCACAGCCACAAGGTTGTGTGTTCAATCCCAGGCAGGGCTCCAGGGTCCTTGCAGCCTTCCATAGGTCACAAAAATGAGTACCCAGCATGTTAGGGACAATTAGCTTACACATTGTGAACTGCTTAGGGAGTGCTTAAGTGCACTGATGACCATATAGAAATTTACTTCCTATTGATTTTGCTATCATGGGGTTTTCCTGGCAAGTTTCTTAGAGAGGGTGTGCCACTGCCATCCTCTGAGGCTGAGAGAGTATGACTTGATCAAGGTCACCCAATGGGTTACATGGCTGAGCTGGGATTCAAATCCTGGTCTCTGGAGACATAGTTCAGTATTCAAACCACTACATCACACTGGTTCTGCATAATATTAATGCATACATTATTAATAATAAAGTAACTTACATGATTGGTGGAGGGATTACTGAGGCAGGATATGAATCAAGAGAACCAATACGGTGTAACGTCTTGAGTGTTGGATTAGGACTCTGGGAAACCACAGTTTGAATCCCTACTCTGCCACAGAAACCCACTGGAGGGTTGTCTGCAAAGACCAAAGAAAATGTCCTCTCCCACATCCTCTTGGCAGGGAGTTTGGATGATGCAGGGGCCGGGCCAACTCCCCTAGTGCAAAGAGTCCAGACAGCCTGGATGATGTCCATCCAGTTTAGCACTGAACCCACCATATAGTACCCTTAGAATGGATTTTAAAAACTCACTATTTCATCCAGATCTTCCCAGAAGATTCAGACACCCTCCCCCCCCCCCATTTCAACAGGGAACAGTTGTTTACAATGTGTCGCATCATGCTGCCTGGCCATGGCCACCATCATAGTAAATCACTCTGAGTTCAGAAGGAGACACCCAGCCAGGTGATTGATTCTGACAGCCTCGTTCTGACCTCAGAGCAAGTGACTCACTCCTGTGGTGGCCACAGTGGGAAATATATTGCAATGGAGTGTCCCAGACAATAGGAGGACATTGGGGCAACTATTCTGCTCCATGCAGCCCTGGCCCCTGTGACCTCGGTCAAGTCACACTTTCTTGGCCTTACAGACAGGCAACAGCAAACCTCCTATGAGTAAAGTTTGTAAAAACAACTGTACAATAGGATCTACCTGCAGGCACATAACAACAATCACTATTGAATCAAGTATATTGTAACAAGTGCTGTATAAATTACATGCTGGGCCTGGGATTTTGGAAGTCTCTGCATATGGCACCCTTTTGTGATGCTGCCTAAGAGAGGCAGTAAATGCAGACCGTGATCTCTCTTTGCATTTTATGTTTTTGGATGTTTAGCACAAAGGAGAAATACTATCAGTGTTAAATCATCTCCACCCACTTTTCGCTTTGGAGTCCAATTTTGTTGCCCTCTGAAGATAATCTAGTGTTCAGATCATTAAGCTTTCAACATTGTTTAATTAATAGCAAATGATGAAAATTGGAAACTAATTAAATTGTCTTAACTTAATAACATTAATAACTGAAATAACATGATTCATTAAATAAACACTTCTTCCTTGTTTAAAATGTTCATTGTTTTTTTTTTTTAAAAGACCCTGTTATTTACAGAGATTTACATAGAGGTTGTGACAATTCATCTAGGCTTTCAACATACTTCTTTTTTCCTTTTAACATATTTCTTCCCCAACTTGGAATTTGCCTCCCAGGTACACAACAGTCATGGTATGACTGTTGACTGGGAATAGCGATATTCCAACACATCTGGACATTGCTACATTGGGAAAGGCATTCTTTGGGTATGAAATCACATTTTACAACCTGTTCAATAATGTTTTTCTCCATTGATATGGATCTTAATTCATCATAGTTTTAAAGAGTAATGTTAAAGGTTTGTAAGGAATGATGTCTTTAATTCAGCCAGAGTATCCTGATCCAGTGCAAGTGCAGCAATAAGTGGCTGGCTATGAAGATTAATAAGTGAATTAAGGGTGAAGAATTGTTAATCAGAATGTCTCTGAGCAGATGCAGAGCATTTTTCTACACAACTGAATTTTGGCATCTTCTACCTCCCCATTCTCCATCAAAAAGTGTTGTGTCAATTACAGAGCACATATTTTGCATATAGAAGCCAGCTATCCAAAATTTCAAACCATTATCATTCTGTTCTTTTTAAAAAATCACCTGTCTGTCAAAAACTAGATGAGCTGCAATGGGCAAAAGTAGGAATATACCTTGGAATTCTAAAAACATTATCTGTTTGATCATTTGGAGCAATGAGCTTATTTCAGTAGGTGGAGCAATCCTATCTGGATAAAGATAATGAGATTTACTTCTGGATAAAGAAAATGGGATTTATTTCTGAATAGACATTTGGAGAGGGCATGGACTTTGCTAGTTTAATCTTTTGACTCTGAAGTAATAGCTCCAAACTTAATAAATGCCTGAAGGCATGTGACTCATTGGTGCTTATCGCACTAATCAATTATTTGGGCTGGTTCCATTTGAAAACATTCTTCTGTACAGTGGTCCCCCGGGTTACGAAGGTAATCCGTTCCGGATAACCTTTCGTAACCACGAAATCTTCGTTTCCCGGGGGACTGCTTTAATGGACGGACCGCGCAACCAATTTAAAGGGGCCGCGTGGTTTTTCTGCTTCGTATCCCGGGGGTTTCTTTTTTCGCCCCCGGCGGTTTCGGCTCCCGGGGATTTTGTTTCCCGGGGGCTTCGTATCCCAGGGGACCACTGTACTTGGAATGGCAATATACTCCTTTGCACCATTTGCGCTTTAATGTCATTCATATGTTTGCTTTCCATTGAAATATGACAATACCATTTACAACACGCAAATTGTTCCATTTTCTTCTCCATTAAGAGTATCTTTTTTTTAAAGGGAAGCCATAATTATATGGCTATTGTGGAGCTACTCCCACTGGAACACACACTACACAACTTCCACCATTTTCTTCTATGCTTTCCCCCCAAAACCAACATTTAATTGGTTCTGCTTTTCTATATTACTCTTTTCAGCTTTTGTATGTTTACTTTTTATTTACTCCTTAATCCCCCCCCAAACCCTGTGGTTTCTCTGGGTATTAATCTTTAATATCTTTGCATTGGAATTGTACTACATGCATATTCTCCTTCTTTTTTAAAAGATATAAAATCATGGCTAAAAAATGCTAGAGAGTGAAGAACGAACATACAGCAGTTCTCTTGTCAACTCTTGGGTTGGGAATCCTGGTGTCCTTGCAGCCCAAACATAGGAAGTAGTCTGGGGTTTCACTGCTGGGAATCCTCAGGGAATCCCCAAGGGGAGAGCAATGAAAGCACAGTCACACACTCAATATAGCAGTGAAGCAGTACAAGCTATGCACATTCAGAGTGGGTATTAAACAATAGTGAGGCAGAGAACATTAACGGATTATTTCAAGTGGAAAAAGAATCAATTTCCAACATGCTAGGTCCTCAGCAAAACTACAGCATTGTGTGATAAACTCCAGGAAAATTTCAGTTTCAAAGTGGAATTTCATTACAGGCTGAGTCTCCTTTATCTGGAACTCCAAATTTTGAAATATTCTAGAAACCAAAAAGTCTTTCATGGTGAGATAGAGATACTTTGGCTTTCTGAATATTAAAAGTACATAAACTTTGTTTCATGAACATATTAAAATATTGTATAAAATTATTGTCAGGTTATGTACAGTATATAAAGTGTATATGAAACATAAATCAATTTTGTATTTAAATTTGGGTCCTATCTCCAGAATATCTCATTGTGCAAGTACCGTTGTCCCTCCTGATTCATGGGGGATCCATTTCGGACCCCCCGCCCCCCCCCGCAAATTGGAAAACTGCAAATATTCAAAGCCCCCATAGAAAATAATGTCAGTGCACTCTAGCGCATGTGCCATTTTGCCCCCCTGGCTTCCGATCCACAGAAATTCAAGAATGCAAACAGAAAGTCATCGAATCCAGAGGGACAACTGTATTCGCAAGCACAAGGATTCAAAATTCAAAAGCCCAACATCTCTGGTCTCAAGCATTTCAGATAAGGGAGAGTCAGTCTCTATAATAATGTTGTGTGATAAGCTCCACTGAAACTGGAGCATGGTGGAAAGCAGAATGGTGGGGGAGAGAGAAACCAGGAGAGCAGGTTGGGTGATGAAAATCTTTCCACTTCATTATCCAAGTACACCGTATAACCAATAAATACTGTATGCTAAAGGAGTACAAAGGGGTTCATTGCAGCTCACTCCAGATAATAATACTTAAAATCCAAAAAAATATTTTTTTAAAAAAAGTCAGAGGAAAAGAATTGACAACACTCAGAAAGCCCCTCCCCACTTCCCTACCAAAAGTACTCTAAAACATTAACACCAACCAGGAGGTTGGAAAGCGGGGAAACACTAGCTTTCAAGCCCCCAGAGTCTGACATTCTGTATGAACGTGTTTTGCTGAACAAATCATCTCTCCACACCCACATCCTATTCCTCCATACCAAGCAGGGCCTTATCATATTTTTAATAAGCAGGTTAGAACAACCCAGCCAGCACAGAGGCATGCAACATATTTCTTGCAACCTTAATCCTTCCCCTGGTGTCCTCCTGTTTTACTGAACCTGGTAGAGAGAGCGCTACCTTTCATGAATTCTAATAACCAAAATTAGTGCATTTGTTAAAATGTAGAATTAATGTCGGCATTAATCAGGAAATCTATGGACTTCAGCCATGTCAATAGAAAAACCTAAACAGCCCAATAATTAAATAATTAGCATGCCTTTCTTTTGCTGGTTCTGAAATGGCCTTGACCTTTACTACATTCTGAATATAACATACTCCCCTTTTTAATCTCTATATTTATATCTTTTATTCATGCCCCCATCAATTCAGACAGAAAGTGATTAATCACTAAAAGTGAATACCATTTTCTAGGTATAGAAGGCAAATTCAGTAATTGAACAAAATATTTACACAAAACTTCCAGCAACAGAGAAAACCAGAGAGAAGGTACTCTGTTATTTCTAAAGGGATGGGGAAAGGCTGGAAATAGTGATCAAGAAAATTGTGTTGCTCTAAGAAGGAGAAAACTACTAAAACTAAACATTTATGTTAAAGAGAATGTTAAAGAAAAATGAAGTGTGATACAATATAGAAAGCAAAAACATCCTGAAAGAATCTGGCAGTGGACAGATCTGAGACTCCCAAGTTCTAAACTTGTCTACTTCACTGACAATTTTAATATTCCCAAATGGAACCCCTCAAATTGGAAAATCAGTTTCAGTCTCTCAGCTCTACCTTGAAAAGGATTGGCTAAAGATTATCCGTAATTTAAACTTGTATCAAACTACTGCGTATGAGAAGAATGCATTTATGAAGATGATGATAGACCCAAGCAGAAACATATACACAATTCATTGTCTCAAGAGTGCTACTGCTTTCAGTGTCTGAATCCAGATGGCCTTCTGAAGTTACCTGTATGTATTATATATGTCACAATTATTTATATATATATATATATATATATATATATATGTATAAATCTACAAGGCTGATATACACTATGTATAATAATGTTAAGTTACAAAACACAGCCTCTACCATCTGTAAAACATCTATTGCAGGTCCATACAACTGAGACACATGAAACAAGTGTATTTCACAGAATTCTGACACAATTGCTTTCACAGAACTGATTCTGTACAATCTGGGGCTCTTTGGTGGAATATACTGTAACATCATACATGTACCCGATTCTATCATTTGTACTGTGAAATCTTGTGGAAGCTCTGCACACTGTCTGAGAAAGAAGAGTCAATGCATCTACTGACCCACACCATTCAGAGGTATGTGGGAGGGGAGTGGATGTGGTTGATGCAGTTAGATGCTATGCTTTGAGGAGGTCCTGTTGTATGTCCAAACACCTTGCAAAGGTAAATACACATAACAAGGCTTTCTTTGTAGTAGCACACCAAGTATGGAACTCCCTGCAAAAGGAAGCTAGGCTGGTTCCATCTCATTTGAACTTCAGGTGGGCAGCTAAACCAGTGCTGTTTCACATGGCTTTTAATGTTTGAAATTGCCCTGTCTTAACTCTTTTAAAATTGTATTTAAGGATTGTTTTAGACTGTTTTTTTTAAATGTTTTTAAAGAGTATTTTAATCTGTTTTTGTAATGTTTAATTGTTTTTATTTGTTCATTGTCTCAGGAGCTAGGAGACAATATAGAAATATCTTAAATAAAAAATTAAGATATTTAAATATCTTAATCAATCAATAAAATAAATAAATAGACTGAATATTCACCTATGCTTTATATTCACAGAGGCCTGCCTAAATACATATCGCTAAGTGTCAATACCAATTGTGGTAAGATGGATGGAAACCCAGCCATACTTCTGAATAGATCCATGGATTTCAGAGGGGCTTATGATTACGTCCAGCCTCATTGATTCATCAACTTTGCTCTGATTAAATCTGAATCTAATCTGTTCTTTTTAAATATCATTCTTCATGGATTATTTTACAGGAAAAAGTGAGCAACAACTAATAGAGCTAGGAATGAGAAAATGGTGTGTGTGTGTGTCTGCCACCTTTTGGTCTCTATTTCTAAAAACTAACCTACAGAGAGATGGAGGGAGAGCGATGAAGGAGGCATTCATCAGCAGAACCTTAACCTGGAAAGAACCCTTTTAAAGGTTAAAGCTTTTTAAAGCTTTTTAAAAACTTTCAAATCCTATTTTTTGCTAAGGTCTGATATATGCAGTGCATAATAAATGGTCTGTCTGCACTTCTAACCCTGCAAAGCAGGAATAAACAAAGATATCCTTTATTTTCTTTGGAATAATCACCACTGTCCCTTCTGTGTATTAAAATAGGATGTTGGGAAGTTATTTTTTAGACTACTGCTGCAAGAATCTCCAGCTAATGTGCCAATATCCCAAAAATGTTTTTAGGCTCAGGATAAAATTATCTTTTAGCCTGCACCTTCGGCAATACAAACTTTTCCAGTTCAAGACTATGAAACTGGATACCAGAGTTTGATTCCCTTCTTGGCCATGAAACCCATTTGGTGACCTTGGGCAAGTCACACTCTCTCAGCCTTAGAGGAAAGCAATAGTAAACCTCTTCTCCGAACAAATGTTTCCGAGAAATTGTCATGATAGGCTCACTTTAGGGTCACCATAAGGTGGAAACACCAAGAACACATGCAGCAACAACAACTGCTTATTAAGGAAGCAAGCAAAGACAATATATATTAAAAAGGAGACATCTGGGACCTTTACACACTACACAGTCGTATCAGTATTAATCCGCATCAGCTGCCATGGATGCATCTTATGGTATCTGGGGATTTGTAGTTTGGTGAAGTACTGGCTGTGAAGTCTAACATCTCTTCCCTAAACTGGAAATCCCAGGATTCCAAATGATTTTGCTATGGTGGTTAAAGGAGGAAACACAAGTGTTATAACTGTATGATGTGCAAAGGCTGCTGATATTTTCTGATAGGCCTTTTGACCAGTCTTGTCTGTGTTGCATAAAAGAGAAAGGAAGTTTTGGGAGTGGGCAGAAGCTCCCAGAGAGGCAAATTCAAATTGACTGATGCTGCATCCGCACTAAGAAATAACCTGGTTTGGCACCGTTTTGACTTGTCTGGCTCAAGGCAACTCCCAGAATTCCATAGCCTTGAGCCAGACAAGTTAAAGCAGTGCCAAACTGGGTTATTTCTCTACTGTGGATGCTGCATAGGCAACAGTCTTGATTGATTTCAGGCTGCATTCTCCTGGTGGTGCTGAAATGCTAAGGCAGCCTGGAATATGTAGAAATATAAATGGTGGAGCCTCTGGTAATTTGACATACCTGGTCATTTTCTTCTAATAAAGGAAAAGGAGGTAGGAGGCGAGGTTGGATTTGTTATGCAAGGGAGACTAGCTTCTTAGAGAGAAAAATAACAATTTCTTGTGCATTGACAGCTGCTCCTGCTCATTTAACAGCTACTCTCATTTAATGTGTGTAGCATATGGTTCTGAAAAATACTTGGGCTTCTAATTAATTTGAAGTATTTTAAAACTCATTTAAACAATTTTAAACTTTCAGTGAATTGGCAGAAGTACTCTGACAGGCCAACAATCAAATTAACTTTGTACATAGTCATATAATTACTTAAAATAACCTTTACGATTTAACACTCATGACCTATACTATTTGTCATGGCACTTTAGCATATCTGCTTGAAAATCAAATTCAGGTAGGTAAATATTTACTTGGAAGTAAACCCAAGTTAATTTGGAAGTAAATTCCACTCCGTCCAATTAAGATCACTGTCAGGAAGAATAAAGTTGCAGTCCTGTAACACTTACATGAGAGTATGGCAACCCCCCACTGAACTCAATGAATGGGGATGACTTTTGAAAAATCATACATAGGGCTGCATTGCTTGCAACAGCACTTTAAATTTGTATCAGACCCTAACATAAAACTATATCTGCACACAATGTGTTTCAGAAATACTTCACTCCCACCAAGATCAGTGACATTAACAAAAATCATAGCTAGTAGGCATTATTTAAAAAGCAGGCAGATGACATTTCTGGTATGTTCATTTCCACAAATGGAGCTGTGGCACCCCCATTTATTCAGAAACCTTCAGCATATACAGCTATAGGGATGTCTACTGTTTTCAGAGCATCTGTTGGATAGCAAGGTGGGGACTGGGATGAAGTGCCAGGGAGGCTAGCTGGAACTGATAAGGCTATCAGTCATTCCTTTGCTGGGCACTGGGAAGCCCACACTCCCAAAGTATAACTGTAAAAGCCTGCAGTGGTTCCAACCACCCTAAGATTTGTAGTTTGCTTAAACACTTATAGAGCTCCAGTGCACCTCCGTGAACTACAGCGTTAGAGCTCCTTAGCTAAAACCCCTTCAGTACTTCACCAAACTACAAATCCAAGGAACTTTGTAGCATGGATGCTTGACAGTTGAAAGGCTGTCACATTGCCATAGTGTAGATACACTTTCTGACAGTAGAAGGGCAGCTAGGAAAGCACATCTGGGTGGAAATCACAAGAACCATCTCCTGCAGAAATGGTAAAGGGCACTGTCACTCATCCCAGCACTACATGATGATTTGGGGGCTGAGTCAAGCTGCTACATACGTTTGGTTGGTGGTTTTACATAGTTAATGGGTGCTGCAGTGGATGCTGTAGACCCTTTCATCCACCTTTTTTCTGAAAATAACAGAACATTGGTTTCAAGGTCCAGGGGACGGAGCTGACTTGCATACTGTGTCCCAGTAGAGGAGAACATGCCTGTTACCGCTGCTCTTATATCAGTATTGATTCTTACTTAAACTACAAATTGCTGTGTATTTCGTATTATTGTAAGGACCAAAAATATAGGAATCTGTTTGTCGGACCATTGGTGCATCTTTCCTAATATTGTAAACATGGTGCCTCTAGGGTTTCCAGAAGAGTTATTTTGTAGTTCTTACTGGATATTTTGGACATCTTATGATAAGACATGACTCATTAGAAAAAACAATAACAATGCTTGGTAAGGTAGAAGGTGGCAAGAAAAGAGGAAGACTACATGACAGGTGGGTAGAGTCAATCCAGGAAGCCACAGCTTTAAGTCTGCTTATAAAAGGGTGCTTTGGAGATTTCTCATTTGGAGGGTCTCCATAAGCCGAAGTTGGCAATTATCAACAACATGGAGATCCTCAGTATTCCCTTGTGTGGTCTACTATCCAAGTATTAACCAGAACTGAGTAAGTGTGCAAAATCAGATGAGATTAAAATAACATGGGGTGTATTCAAGGTGGTAAGGGGGTCCTTCTCCAGTTTCCAATTCACTTATCAATACAAACTTATGTTACTGAATTTTTATGCTACCATGTGAAGGAAGGAGTTCAAGGTGGCTAACAACATTAATATTGATTTTAAAAAACCAAGTTATATAGTTACGTAACTTAAGTCAATAAATGTCAAAAACATCTAAAAGGGCCATGTGAAGTAATGTCTTTTTGCACCTTTCCTAAAAGCAGAAGGAGTGGGAGCTGATACCAGTTCTAAGAGGAGTAATGTATTGTACAACAGGAGAAAAATGCTCCCCGTCCTACATGCCTGTCAATGAACATCAATCAGAATATTAGATAATAGATAATATTCTCAAGAGGGCCCCTGTTGAATATTTTAACATCTGGGTGAATTCATTGCAGTTATTTCAATTCTTTCTAGACAGCTATTTCCTAGAACACATAATATTTGTGTTTTGTACTGTGAAAGACAGTGTATGCAGATTAAACAGTGTTCATGAAAATAATATGGAGACCAAATACATATAGCTTAATAGTACAATATATTTTATATAATGGATTAATCTTTTTTTCCCCTTTGAGCACAACTGAGGGAGACAGCAGTGTTTTCATGTTTGAGCTTGTTTGCATATTTAAAGTTTCAATTTGGTCCTAAACACACTGCAGAAATAAACCCATTTGAAACTACTTTAACAGCCCTGGCTCAGTGCTGGGGAATCCTGGGAGTTGTAGTTTATTGTGGCACCAGAACTCTCTGACAGAGAAGGCTAAATGTCTCATAAAACTACAGTTCCCAGGATTCTCTAACATTGAGCTAGGGCAGTTAAAGTAGTCTCAAACTGGATTATTTCTGCAGATACTGTGTATTATATGATCTGCACATTAATATTAACGTGTCTGGAATATTTTTCATACATTTAAAAATCTTTGGGGAGGGATACACAGTTTTTTCCTTTAAAAGCCTTGATAATTGGCTGTAATACAAGTCAGCTTTCAGAGAAGGAAAACAAAAATAGAATTCTATGTAACAGAACTATTTCTAAGTAAATAAATCACAATGCTTCCAAATGCAATTGGAATCATAACGTCTGAGGCTTTTATTTTGCTATCTTGAATGGCAGATTTGTTTCATTTTAAAAATCCAACAATATACTCTTGGTCAGATCCTGAAGGAAATTAACTAACCCTGGCAAGCCTGGCATAAAAATGGATTTCTGCTCAGTGACGTCACAGCTACTTTTGGCCTCTAGTTCTTCTGTCAAAACAAATACATCTTCCTTTCTCATTTTTTTTTCCGCAGGGTTTGCACTTTCTTCTTGAACAACCATTTTTAAAAATGCCAAAGATAATTTTGCTCTACCTGTCAAGATATTAATTTTATAGAGGCAAAACAATGAATAATCCACAGCCAATTCCCTAAAATGATTCATGTTTCCTCGAGAAAATACAATGAATCCAATCCATTCTCCTTTGCCTTGCCTACAAAACTCACAGAAATTAAAAAATAGTAGCAACTAGTTTTCTTTTATAGTAAAAAAAAAATCTAAAAGGCAGAATTTCTCTTAGCAAAACTGATACATTTTTGCTGCCTAAGATCTAGGATAGGATGGCAACTCAACTTACTGGATATTCTGAGGCTGTGTATGATTTGCCTAAGCTCAACCAGTGGTTTTCCATGGCTGAGCAGGGATTTGAACCTTGGTCTCCAGAGGCATAGCTCAATGCTCAAATGACAACGCCTACACTGGTATTATTGTTACTGAGACTCTATTTCACAGATAAAACAATTGCATTGTTACAGTTCTGGAAATATACTCTGGGTTGTTGCCAGCTCACTGGTTAGTATAAATCAATGTCACTCCATCAAATTCGTGACCTATGTGCAGATGTGCAGTTACTTCTGTTCTTAAATCACATCACCTTAAATGGGATTTTAAGTAGCACTGTAAATTTATTTTATTTTATTTTATTGATTTTTTAATTTGCTTTATAAATAACATTTACAATTATTAGTTACACATCTTGCAATTATCTACAATTATCTACCGCAGCAGAGTTTCCATCTAATGTCGTAGTAAATATCATATTAACTTGTTCGCGCATAATTTATGGATCTTCCCATTCTTTTCCCCATTTGTCCATGTCACCCAAGCTTGTCAAGTTTAGTTAAACAAATGGAATGAACTCATACTACAAATGGGACAACAAATAGTTTTTATGAAGACCCATCATTTCTGTCACGACAAACAATTTTGGATTATAAACAAGATGCCCAATGAGGCATGCAGATTCAGAGTTTGGAGAAGTGGCTGCTTGGAGTGTAGTACTCATGAAGGCTCAGGGTTTTGGAGAGCTGTAGTCTAAAATAATTAAAATGTAGCTTTACCAAGTGCTGTGATCATTAAGGGAATTTCCAGAATGAAATAATCTGAAACCCCTACCCTTTACCGTACAAGATGTACACATCAACAAAGATCAACATTTACTGTATAGGCAACGGCCTCTATTCAAAATTAATGTGCCCAGTTACTTCTCTAATTGCTACTCTGGAATGACCAACACAATGAGAATCTGTGACATAACCTAGGACACTTTCACACTGCACAAATATAGCACTATAATGCTACTTTAACATCTGTGACAACATCATATGATATCCTGGGATTTGTAGTTTAGGGAGGGGCATTTAATTCTCTGCCACAATGTCTAATCAAATTACAAACCCCAGGATTCCATAGAATGCAGCCATGGTAATTAAAATGGAATCATAGTACTATATATCAGTGTGAAAGGTCCCCTGGTCATGACAATGGGGCATAGTGTACCTGGGCTGACAGACTTAGAGCTTTACCACATTATGCACTTCTCCGCAATCAGTGGATTTCCATGTCTGAATCCTCATTCAGATATGAAAACCCACGGGTTGGCCTTTGACATGTCACACTCTCTCAGCTTCAGAGAAGGACAAAAACAAACCAGTTTTGAACAAATCTTGCCAAGAAAATCCCAGATAGAGAAGGACAAAAGCAAACCAACTCTCAATAAATCTTGCCAAGAAAATTCCATTATCAGTTTCTATCATGGGATTTTCTTGGCAAGATTTGTTGAGAGCTAGTTTGCTTTTGCCCTTCTCTGAGGCTGAGAAAGTATGACTTGCCCAGTGGGTTTTCATGTCTGAATGATTCAGACCCTGGTCTCCAGAGTCACAGATCAATGCTCAAACCACTACACCACAATGGCTTATTCAGGTGTGATCCAAGTAATAGTCTTTTGGGCAACTGTCCACAATTGGGGTGCCATGGATGCCTTGGGATCACTATAAGCCAGAAACAACTTGAAGACATACAACAACAACAACAACAACAACAACAACATACCCTAATTACTTTTCAGTGCCTGATGATGGTTTTCATTATCCTGGTTTCTATTGATATTTGTTGAATTACTTCAATCCAATACTTTTTAATTCCCCTCTCTCCCCCTCTCTTTTTTGATTCTGCATGCTTGTGTTTAAAACAACAGCAACGTGTCATTGTATAATGACATTTTATGTTTTATCTTATAAATTGTCCTGAAAATACTAATAAATGGTAATGTATATATCTTGTCATTTGAGTTTAAGATATACAGTACTTCATTTCAATCCACCTTGTGCCCCATTTCTCAAGTTGGTATATACATTAAGAATGAAAGAAATAATTCCTACTGATCCCAAATTTAACAGCAGGAGTTGGTAACTTGCTGCTCTACAAATGTGTTTGGACTACAACTCCCATCATCACTGACCACTGGGCATAGTGACTAGGGCTAATGAAAGCTGATATATAACACCATTTGGAGGAACACAAATTATGCAGCCATGCTCTTCTGTTTTTAGGGCTGAATGTGTGAACCACATCATTCTGTAGTTTTCTCAGCGGCATGGCAGCTATTTATGCATTTCATTATTCATGCTGTTATCAAATGAACCATTTTTTCTGCCCATTGTCATTGTAAATTTAGCACTACATTTCCAAATGACCCAATTCAAGCTGAATAAAGTTTTGTCTTTATATAATTACTTAACTTGTTCCAAAACAACTACATTCAAAAGTGCTAGCATGCTTTTCTTTCGGAATTTAAGGCTATTACTGAAAGATATAATTAATACAATCACTGCCATGATTAATATTAATAATTGGACACCAGGGAAAGATAATAAGAAATTTAAAGATGGAAATATATTGGCTGAAGCAAACTGTGTGACATCAAAGCACTCAGCTTTGTTCTATAATTTAATATTCATTTTACATTTCACCATACCTCTCCACTGTATTTGCTTTCAACTAGAATGAGAATATATATGAAAGGCAACACCCAGTTTCTTACCTTATGCTACATTTCTGTATGTCTTGGGTCGTTTGAGAAAATATAGCATTGCATAGCTAGGCATACATATGAAATACAAAATTTTTCAAACTAGGTTTGAAAAAGAGCTTTTTTAATGTACTAATTCTTGTTTCAGACTTAAATTGATTCCAAGTATGCTATGAAATGAATGGGTTCTCCAGAAGTCAAGAGGTGATTTGAAGGCACATACATACACAAACACACTGAATACTATATAGAAAACTCTTATTCACACAATACTCATTGAGGATATCTTGCTACCTGAGGTGAAGCGGTGAATGATGCCTCACCTGTAACACAAGTAAAGGTGCATTAAGAGCCAAAGCCACCTAAGTGGGCCACTGGAGGCAGTAGCTTAATCCTCTTTGGTAGTCCCAGTTAGAATAGAACCATTAGATCAAATGGATCTATCTATCATTCAATCAACCTTCAACACTTAATTAAATGGGTACTCTAGTTGAACCTAACCAACAAGATTTGGGACAGTGTACCTCATTACTCTCAATGCCTGGAAGTTTTAAAAAATAATAATTAAAAAGTAAATAATTGCTTTTTTAAAATCTTGAAAAATCTACTGCCTGGCTTTCCTGAATTTGAACTGTCCCTAAAATGCATTACAGGAGCTCTAACAAGCATGAAATAAAAATCAGTGCCTTAATCAGAAAGGTCCAGCTGCCCCCAGGATGACTATTTTGTATTGTTTTGCTGATGATTTTCACTTTACTTTTATTGTATATTCTATTTTTGTATGACTAGGTGCATGACTATACCACAAAGGCCTAATTTCCCTAAAGGCACCAGATCATGTCTGATCTCCACCTCTGAGTACTCCTTGCCTAAGAAAATCCTATGAAATTCATGGGGTCAACATAAGTCAATAGGTGACTTGAAGGGACAGATGCATGCACATACTATGTACTGCCATGGTGTCTGCAAAGATGGAGAGTAATTTTATTGTATTTAAATAATGAAATGAAACAAGTGTTGTTCTTGAAAACTGGATTCTTTTTATCTTTCACCCACAGTAGCATTTGCAAGACATCATGTTACTTTACAAAGCCATCACTTGAAATCGGAAGAGGAAGGAAGATTGCCATTTTATGTATGTCTGCTCAGATATACAACATATTGAAATCAGTTTCCAATTAGCAAGAATTGCATCTCAGATTAACCCCATTGGCTGTGATACTGCCACTGCCCCAGTAAGAATACATCAATGATCAAGATCTTCAGGAGGCATGATGATGAGTGATGAGCTTCTTGCTCCAACAGCTCCAACTTGTGGCTTTATTTTGAAACTGCAGAATTGATCAAGTTGAAAGAAATGGGCAGATTCTGGATGTTATCAGATGAGGCCGATGTTTTCATTGTGACTTATCCATCCAATGGGCACCAGGTGTTTATAACAAACAGCATTTGTCATTTCAATTACCCTTCCACTGGTTTGGAGGGAGCCTTCTGGAGCACATTGTAATCCAGTTTTGTCTTCATCATCCTAACTCCAGATAATTTATGAACAAGCAAAAAAGCACTAACTCCAGATAATTTATGAACAAGCAAAAAAGATCTTTGGGAAAGATCTTATGTTAAGCCTTCCATTCTGAGAATTGTTTAGGACGGTATTCCCATTGTCTACTTCCAGATCTTCACTAGCAATGCAGCTGAAGGCATGCTGTTGTCCCATGCATTTTGTTATCCCACAATAGTCAGGTTTAGCTAGGAGTCTTCCATGAGAGACTCTATCGGATCCATGGATACAACCAGCACATTTGGAAGTCATGGATAGGATTCATAGGAACTATGACTCAAAATGTTGGCTCAATTTTCTGACTTTGTCATGTGCAGTGGAAACAGATGAACAACCCATGGATTTTGAGTTTTTATTTAATTTTAATTTACAATCAAAATAATATATAAACAAGTATAAAGAAAAAGAAGTAAGAAAAAGTGAAGAAGTGGGAAGAAGAAAAAAGAAGTCAAGAAAAAAGATATACAACTAATAACATTAGTTTAGGCCAAATATACACCACCATTTTCAAGCAACAGGAAACTGACTTTAATCCTTTTAGTCCTATTCCCCTTCTTAACAACAAGGAGTATACCTACTAAAATAAATGGAACTCAAAGACACTACTTTTGATTAATAGAAATGAAATGAAATGATTGTTTTAAAATGAACAAGAGGAAAAATATACTCATCTTGTTCTAATATTTTTTTTCGGGGGGGGGGGGCGGGCGGGCGGAAGGTAGCCACATTAAATGTGTTGTTGTAGCAAATCCAACAAAGACTAAGAGACTTTTCACACTATAGAGTTATAGCACTATGATTCCACTTGAGCTGCTGTGGGATCATCCTATGGAATCTTGGGATCTGCAGTTTAGGGAGAGGTGTTTCAGACCATCAGCCAAAGAGCTCT
The DNA here is from genome assembly GCA_034509955.1 of Urosaurus nigricauda. Classification (NCBI taxonomy): domain Eukaryota; kingdom Metazoa; phylum Chordata; class Lepidosauria; order Squamata; family Phrynosomatidae; genus Urosaurus; species Urosaurus nigricauda. Next base: position 89,702,780 of record JAOEGL010000006.1, read on the forward strand.
AGTTTCCCCCACAACTACAAAGCCTATATCTGGAATGGGCAATAGCTCAAGGGTAAAAAACATCTAACTTGCCAGGTTCAGTCCTAGTAACAAATTGAAAAGAATCTCAAGTGGAAGGTCTGGAAAGTACCCTTACCAGTTTGAACTGACGACATTGGGTTAGACTGACACTTAGCATTAAATGGCGTCATATGCTCAAGTATGTGCCATTTGTTGTGAATCTTGGATGCCAGTCAAAGCCCTCTTTTGTTTTGCTTGTAGCTGAGACTTCACCTTTTTTTTTTTGTCAAGGTGACTGCACCTTTCTAATTATTAAGTTCTAACCTCAAGCCACCTGACAATGGTGAGGTAATAGCCACAATCAGCCCTATTGTCTGAATAATAAAAATGTAGAAAGAATCTTTCCAAATGAATCATCAGACTGCTGTGATTGCTTTGATCTGCCTGTATATGGCATGTGGATACCTCTACATACAAATCCTCCAATAAATCAATTCAAACACATAAAATTGCTTATTAGCCAGCACTGCAGATTGTGTTCCAAAAAACTACAAATGCCACTGATTTAAATGTGGGTATCTTGTGGGTAGGGGCTCTTAATGGTTTCAGTCACTTTGAAAGCATGCAATCAACTGGAGTTTAAAATAAAATTTGAGGGAATGCTCTTTCGGCTCTTTCAGCACATTGGCACTGCATTTTGAAATTATCACATACTGAATTTACTGAAACATGCATTCTAATAGAAGTATAGTGTCTAGATCAAGGGAAGTAATAGTGCCACTCTATACTGCTTTGGTCAGGCCCCACTTGGAATACTGTGTCCAGTTCTGGGCACCACAATTTAAAAAGGATGCAGAGAAACTGGAGCGTGTCCAAAGGAGGGCGACTAAAATGGTGAAGGGTCTGGAAGCCAAGCCTGGAGAAGAGAAGGTTAAGAGGTGACATGATAGCTTTGTTTAAATATTTGAAGGGATGTCATATTGAAGAAGGAGCAAATTTGTTTTCTGCTGCTCCAGAGAACAGGACCTGGAACAATGGATGCAAGCTCCAGGAAAAGAGATTCCACCTCAACATTAGGAGGAACTTCCTGACAGTAAGGGCTGTTTGACAGTGGAACACACTCCCTCGGAGAGTGGTGGAGTCTTCTTCTTTGGAGGTCTTTAAGCAGAGGCTGGATGGCCATCTGTCAGGGATGCTTTGACTGGGAGTTCCTGCATGGCAGGAAGTTGGACTGGACGGCCCTTGTCGTCTATTCCAATTCTATGATTCTATGATTCTAATTTAAACGTGCATTGGAGAAAAAGACTAGCATAGGAAGTCATCACAAGAAATCAATTAAAAACTAATACAAGAACGTGACCCATATTTAATGCCCAGAGGAGCTTCTGATCACCTTGGCACTTTTGTAAAACCAGTTCAAATGTTATTCTGAGCAGCTTTTAGAAAACAGTTCCTTGAAGAATCACATCTAGGCATTGCCTAGGAAAGTTGTATTTTGGGATTATCATGCCCAGAATCCCCAAGATAGCATTGGGGTTCTGGAAACTAGAGTACAAAGCTGATTTTCACAAATTCTGCATCTAGGGTGGAATCGCATCAGAGAGAAGCAATGACTGGGTTTACAGTGAGCAGACTCTGATGACCAAAGGAAAAATTACTGGGAGAAGGAAAAGTGATTCTTAGGGAAACAAAGATTTAATCTACATTATATATTTTTTGTCAACATGCTGCAACTGTAAACTGGGGAAGGTGGGATTAAATGGCATAGTGGGAGTATTTAGGAGATATACCCCTTTTATATACAGTAGTTTGAATGTTGTACTAGGACTCCAGAAGACCAGGGTTTTTAAGCCCCTGCTGAACCCTTGAAACCCACTAGGTTTGGATCTATACTAGTGAAAAAATAATTTTAGATCAGCTCCACTCTTCTTAGTACACAGAATGCAAGCCCCTTTTCAACCCAAACTTGCATTAAATATTGTTTTAAAACTGGTATTACTTCATCTTTTTCTGTGTAACTCCAATTTACTCCTTTTATTTCACTGGTGAGTTTCCTTCAAGGAGATTCTTTTGCAATTTTTTTCTTGTGCTTCCTCCTCATTTGCTAATAATTTTCAGCTGCACCCCGTCCATCTGCTGCCATTTTCCCGAATGTACCATTTCCTTCTGGTTCCATTCTCACATTGTCTTCACTGCAACCATCCCCTGGTTCAGCTCAGTGCCAATGAAAGACAGTAGCAATTCACAGGGACTGAAAAACTGTTCAGCTGTAATGTTGAATTATAAAGCATGGCATACGCCCCAACTTCCTTCTGCTTCAGGAAAATGTGCAAAAAGGTAAATTCTTCTTTGGTAGATTTTAGCCTGTTTCTCAGCCACATAAATTAAAGAATACCCTGCATTCTTTACTGCACCCAATGAAAAATGGAAGGCCTCTTCCATTACTAGAAATGCCAGGCAGAGGTGAGTCTAGAGAAGCTGGCAAGAAATGTGAAAAATGGCAGTAGGATGGTGGTTCTCAAACTTCTTACCCCCTTGATGTAGTCAATGAATAAAAATAAAAATATTCTGTTTGTTTAGTGTACATAATTTTGGTAGCACATTATGTATATTCATATTTTAACATTTTATTATTATACACTGCAGACATTCTTTACCATTAGTTTTTGTGAAACCCAGAGACAGGTAATTTTCATTGTACATCCTTTTCCCCCCACAATTCATGCAGTGTAAAAGCCATCGGCCCCTTTTTGCTGCTGCCATAGGTGGTGGAACAATCATTTTTGTCTCCTTTTTATTCACTGATTAAAAACTGTTTCATTTTCAAAACAAAGAATGTTCACTTTATAGTAACAGTTCTACACTGACTAAAGAGGAGCAAACAAGCCAGAGAGGAGATGCTGGATTATTTCTGCAATGTGTTTTCAACCCCTGTGATTGATTTGCCTTAGGGTCACCGTTAGTTGGAAATGCCTTGAAGCCACATAACAGCAACATAGTGTTATAGCAGTGTAGCAGTGTGATATGCATAAGATTTCTGTCTTAATTTCTAAACAAATAGTTCTTTTTATATGTTGGAATGATAAACTGCCAGCATCTGAGATTGGTACTTAATGCACTCTGTGCAATGATAGGGCCATCTCCTTGGTCTCCAATTTTAACCAGGAAATCTTAGACCTAGGACAATCCTGAGACGGCAGCAACTGGTGGCAGAAAGATACTATTGAAAGTAGCAGCATCAAAGCTATTCCCACCACAACTCCTGAGTTTATGGGTGCAGCCACACAGTAGATTTAATACAGCTTGACTGCAGTGTAACTTCCATGGCTGCATCATACTGAATCCTGAGTTTTGTGAGACACCAGCACCCCTTGGCATGGAATAATAATAATAATAATAATAATAATAATTTCTTATATCCTGCCTTTCTCCCAGGTATAAAACGATACAATTGAAAAACACAGTACAACAATATTAAAATATAGAAATATAAAATTTAAAAAATAAACAATTTTAAGTGTTAATACAGTTATAAAATAAAAAAATGACCTTGTAAAAACTACATATCCCAGGACTCCATAGAATGGAGTGACAGCATTTTAAAGTGGTCTAAAACGGCATTATTTCTATAGTGTAGTCACCAAACTGTGCTCATCATCATCATCATCATCATTTTGGACTTCAGCTCCCAGAATCCCAGACTATTGGCCAACATGGCTGAGGGTTCTGGGAGCTGAGTTCCAAAATCTTTTAAAGGGCACAGTTTGGCAACTACTAGTGTAGATGATGCGGATGATGGTTAGATGCACCCTCAGAGGTGGAATGGCTAGATTTTCTCTTTTTGTTTTCACAATTGTTAATAATTTAATTGCATTTTATTGTGGGTGGGAAGGTTGGGAGGGTTCGGGATACAGTGGACAATAAGACATTTATTGTATGCTTATTGTTTTGTATGGATGTCTTATTGTTAGCTGATTTGATCTTTTTGGAGAAGTGGAATAATAATAATAATAATAATAATAATTGTTCCCCACACAGATAGTCATGTTTATCTTCTATCCTCTTCCTAGCTAACACCTCAAACAGTGATTCCCAAATGTTGATCTTTCAGATCAGTGGTCCCCAAACTGTGCTCTTTAAGGGATTTTGGACTGCAGCTCCCAGAATCCCAGACTATTGGTCAACATGGCTGAGGGTTCTGGGAGCTGAAGTCCAAAATCTCTTTAAAAAGGGCCCAGTTTGAGGACCACTGCTCCAGATGTTTTGGACTTCAGCTCCCAGAATTCCTGACTGCTAGCCAAGTTGGCTGTGGCTTCTGGGCAGGGAAGTCCAAAACACCTGGAGAGCCATAGTTTGGGAACCACTGACCTAAAACAATTGGTGCCAACCCAGGACTTGTTCAATATGAGCCTGCTTTTGGCTTTGTGGTTCTGCTCCATCCCTTCAGAGTCCAAGGCTGTCTCAGGCCAAGACAAACAAAGGCAAGAAAAACAAAAGAGAAAAGCAGCAGCACTCTTTCCCCCTCACCCCCGCCCTCAGGCGAAACTCCAGTCCTCAGACGGGTTCTCCTGGTTTCAGGTAAAAGCCCAGGTGAGCCGAGTGGACCTATGGGTAATGTAGTTCAGTCTTGGGCAGGTGGGGCCTTGGGGAACCGGGCTGGGACTCAGAGTCCCACAAAGCCTTGCGGCCTCCCACACAATAAAGGTGTGTCTCTGCTTCCAATTAGAGAGAGCTAACCTGTGCTCACAGGTTTGGAGAGAGTGAGACCTCCCTGAAGAAGAAGGTCTTTCCTCCCAAGCCATGCCTCCATGTCACTGAACTGGGAGAGATTTTTGGAGCAGGACTAAAAAAGGTAAGTGGCCCTTCCAAGTCTGAACTTGGGTTAACTCAGGAATGGGTAACTGAGTTGGACAGAGAGGAAGATATTTTTTGGATAGCCCTGTCCTTAAAATGGTGGCTTGTGGTTGGAGGAGGTGCAAGGTTGGCTTTTGCAAAAACCTAGCTTCCAGCCTTTCACTCTGGCCCAGGTTTCTTCTTTGAAGGGCTGTGGGACAAGGAGAGTCTCAAACTGTATTGGTCTTTATTTAATTTTTGGAAAAACTAATAACTCTTTTTAGCAGTGCCTTGAGGATATATATGTATATATACAATATGTATATATAATATATACATGTGTGTGTCTATATATGTATATGCATATATATGTATATATACACACATATATGTATATATATGAGGGGGTATCCAAAAGTTTTAATGATCACCTTTTAAAAAAATTGACAGAAAGTTTGTTTTGATTTGTAGTTGTTAACTTATCTCTATGTAGTCACTACCTAGATTTATACATTTTTCCCAGCGTATCTTGACCCTCCGAATACCTGATATTGTAGGAGTCTGCAGATTGTGTCTTATGAGGGGGTATCGTAAAGTAATAATTATCACCCGGAAGTTATTATGGCATATTGATGAAATTTTGTCAATGTCATCATTGGTCCCTAAGTGCACATTGCTGAGAAAATCAGCAGTCATTTTTGTGACTGACTGTGCCAGAAGTGACTAAAGTGTAAAAAGTGTAAAATCCTCATCAGGCACAATCTACAGGCTTCTACAATATAAGGTATTTGGAGGGTCAAGGGGAAAAATGTATGAATCTAGATAGTGACTATATAGAGATAAGTTAACAATTACAAATCAAAACAAAATTTCTGTCAATTTTTTTAATGGTGATCATATATGTGTGTGTGTGTGTATAGTGTATTACTGTCCAATAAACACAGACAGAGAGAGATAGTATGTGCATGTGTGTGTGTATACACACACACACTATATAAAATATATATTTGTATACACACCTCATATATATGTGTGTGTGTGTGTATACACACACACATGCACATACTATCTCTCTCTCTCTGTGTTTATTGGACAGTTGAACCAGAAACTTCTGAATAAGAGAACAAGAACAACAAGAATAAGAATAATAAGAGACTTCTGAACCAGAGAAGCTTTGCGTTCTCACAAATTTGAAATTTTAGGCCAGAATCTATAGGATCTCTTTCTGCCTCAGACATGTTTATAAAAAGAATTCCACAAGGTTGGGTTTATACATATAAAAAGTCCCCCCCCCCCCCCCAAAGCACTGTTTTGTTGTTATGTGCCTTCAACTGTCTTCTGACTTATGGCAACCCTAAGGTGCACTATCACTGGAGTTTTCTTGGCTGGATTTGGTCAGATGAGTTTTGCCATTGCCTTCCTGGACTCTCCTTCTTTGGAGGTTTTTAAAGGAAGGGTGGATAGCAATCTGTCAGGGGTCTTTGGACTGTGTATTCCTGCATGGCAGGGGATTGGACTGGGTGGTTCTTGAGGTCTCTTCCAACTTTACAATTCTACTATTTCTCTGATGCTGAGAGAGTATGACATGCTCAAGATCCCCCAGTGAGTTTCCATGGCCAAGTGGGGATTTGAACCCTGGTCCCCAATGTGTCCTCAAACATTCAAACAGCTAGACCACATTGACTCAAAGTACAGTTTACTAAAACTTTAGTGTTTCTTTAGCTTACTATTTTAAGATACTATTTTCTGTACGTTTCCTCTTGGGATGGCTCTTGCCCAACAAGAGACCCTTTCACACTACACATTTATAGCACTAGCATTCCACTTTAAATTCTAGGGGTCCCATCCAATGGAATCCTGGAATTTGCTAGGGAATAATATTTAGGATATTTAGAATTATTTAATAAGCTGTAACCCACCCCAATTGCTTGTTCCGAGGGGCAGGCTATAAATAAAAATTATTATTATTATTATTATTATTATGTAATTTCATTTTTACCTCGCCTTTCTCCCAAAGTGGGAATTAAGGTGGCTAATAACATATATAAAATATATTAAAACAACAATTTAAATTGTACAATTAAAATCATAAAAAATATTAAAAATACAAATATAAAACTTAAAACATACAAAGTTAAAAATAATAATCTAAAACCATAGCCCTAGTGCCACATCAAACTACAAATCCCAGGATTTCATAGGATACTTTCATAGCAGTTGAAGTGGAAGCATAGTGCTATAGTTGTGGAGTATGAAAGGACCCTAGATGGGTGGAAGAGAAGGTAGCAGTACATTTAAGACGTGTATCACTCTGTACTACATCCAGAGAGGTGGGTTTATATCTATGAAAGTGCATACAGAAATAAAAACCAGTTTATCTTAATAGTGCTGCTATATTCTTTTCTCTCCCTCCCCCTTCCTCCTTTTTGTGCTTCAACAGACTAACACAGTTCTTTGAAAACATTTACAATAGTTGCCCACGACATTTATCTGGTGATTTTGGATTGTTTGCCAACTCAGAGCCTACCTCTTTTGTGAAGATAAAATGTGTGGTGAGGGTGCGAAGGATCCTGAAAGACATAAAGAAACAAAATTATAATCAAACAGGGTCCGATTTGAATATGAAACCAATCAGGGTAACTGATGTGAGACGCTTGGTATGTATGGGTTAGGTTGGGCTGTTTAGCTGTGGCTGTACTTTCCTTAGCCATGTCTTACTACTCTACCGGTATGAACTGTTTAGTTTTTCAAGGCAAATACATCCTATCCTTATTATAAGATTAGGTGTTCAGCCCTGAGCAAATAACAGTTTTAAATATTCTGCCTTGCACCTTAAATAATCCAAAAAGGAAATATTCAAGTATGAATCTTACTCATTGCTATACCTTTTGCTGGTTACCAGTGGCTCTATCCACACTAGGCAATTCTTTCAGTTGGATACCACTCTTAACTATTATGGCTCCATCCATTGGTATCTTGGTATTTTTGGTTTGGCGCTTCAAATCTAATAGACTGCAATCTAACTACAGTACATGCGATTTGGAGGAATTTGGGCTTTTTGTGCCCTCCTGCAGAAAAACTATAAACTCCAATAAAAAAGTCTTTGTGGTTTTTACCAGACTACCTGCAAAGATGTGCGTTATCGAATGCGTGGCCATCCATCTGCTTTGCATGGATTTTCTTGTGCGTTTTTTGGCAGAGAGAGGGTGAATAGATGCAAATGTGCACAGGAAGATGAAAGCAGTTAAGTGTTGATCTGAAGGTGTGAAAATCCCCAGCAGTTTGCATAATACACTTTACTTAGTAATATTTATATAAATCTGCAGTTTCACCGAGAGAATATGAGTTAATGAATTTGTTAGAAGGTAGATGTGTGATTCATCAACCGAAAATAAATCTACATATTGTATTACTAAAGCTTAATAACTCACAGGACCATTTGAGGCAATGCACAGTTTAAGAAACAAAATACTGACTGGGGGTAAGTTCCATTGGACATGAAGAGACTTGTTTTGAGTGCTTAAGACTGTATTGAAAACCTACCACTGTTAGAAGGAAGGATTTCTTTTTTTTTTTTCTCTTTCTGTTACACTAGAGTTGGTCCTCCATTTTTGTGGGATCAGTTCCAGACCCCCCTCCATTGTGAAAATGGAGACTGTCATACATTCAAGCCCCATAGACTTGAGTAGGGTGCATGCCCGTGAGTGCGTGTGCATTAAAAATAACACAGGCTGCTCTCCGTGAATATTCAATGCCACGGATTTCAAGTCTGTGAGGAAGGAGGAACGACTGTAGTAACATCTGTTTGCTAGTAACATCATAAACAAAATAGATTTTTAAAACTGTTGTGTCCATTTAACTTCAACCACACTAAATAAAGCTTTTCCTTTCTAACAAGTGCAACATATTAGAGAGTTTTATCTAAATTAAGGTACAGTACATCTAATTATCATGTAGCTTTAAACTGTTTGTAATTTAATTCCAAGAGCGTTATGTGTATGAGAATATGTTGTTATCAAAGCTGTACTGCTTTTGGGGGAAAAGATACATTTTATCTATTTTTATTTATTTATAAGAGGGCTCCCAAGATAGTGAAAAAAAAACCTAATAAAAACAAAAATGAAAACATTTTCAAAAACATTAAAATACTCTTTAAAAATAGTCTAAAAACAAACTTAGAATCCAGTTTTGAAGCAGTTTAAACAACAGTTTCAAACACTGAGTTCCATGCAGGACAGCATTGTTTTGCCTGCCTAGTGGGAGCTTAAAAGGGATGGGGCCAGCCTACCGTAGCTTTCTTGGATAGGGAATTCCACAATCGAGGCATTGCTACAGAGAAAGCCCCATTATGTATTTCCTCTAACCTACGTTCATGAGATGTTGGGACACACCACAGGGCCTCCTCTGATGATCTCAAACTTCTAGCAGGCTCTTAGGGGAGGAGGCGGTCTTTCAAGGTGTCTTGTCCCCAAGACTTTCAGGGCTTTGTAAATCAACATTAGCACCTTGAATTGAGCTCAAATGTAGATGGGAAGCCAGTTCAGTATTGTATGGTCACTAAAATGCATGCCTGACCAGTCTAAATGAATAAACTGGCAACATAGTGACTTGGATATTAACACTTGTTATGGTTTGGAACCCATCTTTCACACAACTCTTTCCCCACTTGCAGTTCCCCTCTCTCCTGACTCATTTGTTAGCTAGTTGTATGACTTGGGAGACCTGCATGAACACTTTCAAATGTGGTGTAGGCTAGGAGATGTCACCAGAGAGGATAGCTGGAAAATGTGAACTTCCCCTTGTGCAAGTAGAAATGCCTTATACTTTACTTCAGCCTTTTCTCCCTCTTCTGCCACCTCATAGAAATATAGAATCATAGAGCTATAGTGCAACCCGCTGCCCTGCAGGAATACACAACTAAAACATTCGCACAAGATATAATCCATACTGTTTAAAGATCAACAAAGAAGACTCCACTATATTCCAAGGCAGTCTACTACATTGTCAAGTACTGTAGTTCTTACAGAAAAGGAGTTTTTCATTAACATTTAAGTGGAATTTCTTTTCTTGTCACATGAATCAATTGGATCTCATTATATCTTCTGGAACAGTAGAAGACAAGTTCACTCCATCTTTTTACATGACAGCCAGCAAAAAGTATTTAATTGTGGTCGTTATATCACTTCTCCTTCTTTTCTTTTCCAAGCTAAACATTTCCAGCTTCCTAAATTTTACCTTACAGGGCTTAGCTTCCAAACCTTTTACTTTCCTGATTGCCCTCAGAACACATGTTCTAGTTTGTCAATAATCTTCTTTGGAATATTTTTTTTTGAATCCACTATCTGGAATTTAAAGTTTGTACAGCTAGCCTTCCCTATACACAGATTCTTTATCCACAAAGTCAACCATCCATGGCTTGAAAATATTAAAAAATCTATAAATTCCAAAAAGCAAATCTTGATTTTGCCATTTTATATAAAGGACACCATTTGACTATGCCTTTGTATATAATAAGACTTGAGCATTCACAGATTTTGATATTCACAGGGGCTCACCAGCAGATAGCAAGGGCCCACTGTATTAATATAAATGTGTAACATGAAATGTTGTCTGCAACACCTCTCCCATTCTTTTGCCTATTGGGCAAGGAGTCCTAGATACCCATTGAGGTTTAGCATTTTGGGAGATGCCCTGGGCCATTTTCTGAAAACCAGGCCCATCTCTTTCCTCTGTGACTTAGGATATTTTTGGATATTTTCTGCATAGTTTTGCTGGGCATAAGAGAAGCCCAGGGAACATAATGTCATATGGACATAACAAGCAAAGAGTTACAGCTATTTGCAGCCTCCTATATTTGTCTCTGTTTGGGAGCTGGTAGCAATGAATCCAGTAATCCTCTGTTTGGTTATGAGGCTCGGTTGGGGAATTGCCACATCTTACTAGAGCCTTGGCAGGGCTTAGAACTGAATTGAGGACTCAACCTGAGGCCTTATTGGCTTTGATAAGACCTATTCTGGGAAACAATAAAGCTTAATCTCATCTTGTTTTGCTAAGTGCATTGTGATAGGGATGTGGACTTGGTTAATTTTATTCTTGAAGGCAAAAACAAACAATTTTAGCATTTTCCTCCTGCTGTGATGAAATTGTCAAAAACTGGACTCGTTATGTGTAAAATAAAGTGTATGTGCAATTGTGCAGAACACAAAATGCTATTTTCTACACAGAATTCGCACATTTTTTTTCACCAAATAACTCTTGCTCTGCAAAGATTCTCACTTGATTAGAATTCTCCTTGTTAAGAGACTCAAAAATCCATTTTCAACCAATCTGAGGAATATTTTAAAATATTATTTCCATTGCTAGTTGTGGATGTCAAACAGGTGAATGATGCAGTTGATGAGTCTGTAATACTGATGCAGACTGAGGGTGATGTCACCACAGAATAAAGAGTGGAAGAGTGCATTGGCTTACATAAGGAATACCTGTGGTACCCATCTGTGTCCCTGCAGCTCTATTTGAGAACTGCTGCATCACTGTGAAACATTGTTGGCGATTTTAGGTCCAAAACACACTGCAAAAATATTCTGGTTTGAGATCCCTTTAACTGCCCTGGCTCAGTGCTAGAGAATTCTGGGACCTGTAGTTTTGTGAGACATTTAGCTTTCTCTATCAGAGGGCTCTGGTGCCACTATAAACTACAATTCCCAGGATTTCCTTACACTGAGCCAGGGCAGTTAAAGCAGTCTGAAACTGGATTATTTCTGCAGTGTGTTTTGGACTTTAGATCCCAACCTCCCTGAGAAATATGTAACAAATAGGGATTATATAACTGGAAGCTTCTAATAGCGATTGGCAACATAAAATGCTTCTGGGCCATTTTTTCCAGTGTTGTATTCTCCTGCGTGCCAAACTGCTTGAGAGCTGGAGTATGAACCACAATTTACCTTTAATGTAAATGAAGAGCCAATGAACTATAGTGGTTTGAGTGTTGAGCTCAGCCATGGAAATCTACTAGGTGATCTTGGGCAAGTAATGCACTCTCAGGCTCATAAGAGGGCAAGGGGAAACCCTCTCCGAACAAATTGTGCCCAAAAAACTCCTATAAGATTTGCCTTGGGATTGCCAGAAGTCAGAAATGAATTGAAGTTACACAACTACTACTACTACTACTACTAAATGATTAGTGGCCTTCATAGCTCTTGTATAGTATAGTTCTTGCTGAGGTTTATGCATCCTGTATTACAAATGGCTGTGTGTTCATTCTTCATTCTTATACTATTTCTATTCTGATGCTATTTCTGGTTAGCAGTCTGGAAAGCTTGCTACTTTTTTCCTTTAATGATTTTATTTTTGCCTATCGCTTGTAAAACATTTATTTCTTAATAAGCTAAATCAAAGAGGCCAGATGAGATTACATTACCAATTTATAAATGGTAATAGATACAAAACCTCTACATTTAAAAAGCATTCTGCACTTTATGTTTCTGACTGACTGAGTGGTGCACTCTGTAGATGGTGCGTTCGGTGGACAACCTCATTAAATTGCCCATTAAGATGCTTGAATTTTCTGAGCTCTGTCTTGATTTCTAGCTGTTTGGTGTCTATATAGCATTTGAGTTGGTTTGTTTTCAGTGTGCTGTATTTTGCATTTTACCTGTAGAAAATTTAATTATCTCCTATGGAACACTTAAATCTTTCTAAACCTTTTTCATCCTATCAGACTTCTCATTATTAGTACAGTACATTTTCAATCTTAACTTTTAAACACAATCTTACTTTTAAACACATATATTTTGGAATAAGTTACCCAACCTTCAGAGTGTTGTGGAATATATTGAGACCTGCATCCTGTAGATAATCTTTTCTAGAATAGACCTATTAAATCAGTGCAATTTACAAATACGTTGACTCATAATTCAACAATAGATTCAATGGGTATGTTTTAGCTGGGACTAACAAGAGACACCTGGACAGCTTGCTGGGTATTTAAAAGTAAGATAAAGAATCAACTCACAACTGTGTGTTGAACTCTTCCAGAATGGATTGATTACTTCTAGCCATACTGCCACATTAAAAGTATATTTGTTGGTCTTGGCTAGTGGCCCACCCTCCATTAGCACAGATTGAACATTTCATGGTGGGAACCCTGGTTTGAAGATGCCCTCTGACTCAGCTCTTTCAGACTATAATATAAGTGTATATAGTGATGTGAATTCTTTGAAAGTCTGTGGCATTTCTTAGAATTACCATTCTGATTAGTTAATAAAGGTAATTTTTGCTGCCTGAGAAACATTTTGATAGCTTCTCTTCAATTCTAAAACCATGCTTTACTCCTAATTGAATAAGGGCCAAATCTGACCTTGCAAAGTTATTTGAAGATGATTAATGGTCAGTGTTTCCTATAAATACATGCCCATTTGATAACATCTGATGTTTACCAACAACATTTGTCATCACTTTTTCTTAAGGAAAATCTTCTGAACTAAAAGGAGCCTTGTTTTCCTTTTTTAAAGAAACCTTGTGAAGACCTTAAACACAAATCTCTGGTGTGTTTTTCCAGTTCAATGTGGTCAGTTCTTTCTTCATCAGAAGTTTATGCGGTGCTTTCATTGCAAAACCATACTGTTCTGAGTTTCAGAGTTATGCAATATAATTAAAATTAGCTTCCAGGCAAATTGTCTGCCAGTTCTTCTCTCTGTGTAAGGCAGACGGTAGAAGCATGTACTGAACATGCAATCTATGACAGCAATTATTATCAAATTATACATGGTTCTCACCTAGTGAACATTACTCCTCATTTTTCATTATATTGTGACAAAGTTAATTAAAGCCAAAGTGTTGCATAAAGATAATTGCTTCTTTATCTAGAGGGAAACCATATATATATATATATATATATATGCCACAGAGACATAACAAGTTCCATTATGACAGATATAATACAACTTTTTCTTTTGATCTTAAAATCCCCACAATTTGACTCATCCTTGATGTCAACCCTGGTTTCACTGGGTACCATTCTCAGGTAGCTGTGGTTGCCTCAGTGCTCCCATTACTACTTTATGCTGAAAAGTATGTATCCCCCCCCTCCAACCCCCCCCCCCAGCAACCCCAAATTATGTTCATATCAGTAATGGGCTGTGAGTGGTTATCATCTTGGTTTTACATAGTGTGCAAAATACCCAGGGTATTTTGCAGAAGTGAAATGTTCTTGCCTTAGAAACATGGCACAATATGTGGGTGGCCACCATTTTTCTGTGTTAGTAGTCCTAAATATGGCCAAAGGCACCAGATCCTGTCTGATCTTGGAAGCTAAGCAAGCTGTGCCCTAGTTAGTAGTTGGACTGGAGAAACCCAATGAATTTCAGGTGCTGTAGGCTTTGTTTTGCAGGAAGGAACTGGCAAAAAACTTCCCTGAATATTCTTTTCCTAAGAAAACCCTATGAAATGAAGGGGGGTCACCATAAGTTGATAGGCGACATGAAGGCGCATACCCACAGAAAGCCATCCTTCCCCATCTCACAGTGTTTAAAGTATTAAATTCCATGACTTTGTTGGGAAAAGAATATGGCAGCTACAAGCCCACTACTGCCATTTACTAAGGTGCTTATGCTAGGGAAACCAGGGATCATAGGAGGATGTCCATAAGATGACTTTCTCTAAGAGCAGTCCTCAATGCAGAGGCAGTTTTGATTAAGGTCTACCCAAAATGTTGATGTTTAAGTATATCCATTTGCTGAAGGTGTGCCCTTAAAAAGTACAAATAACATCATCATCAACAAAAGAATATGTTTCTAGTTCTCAACTCTTTGTTGTTGTTAACAGCCCTTAAGTTGTGTGTTACTCTTCCCTCTTAACTCCCTTCTTCACTGTCCAGCTCTCACATCCATACATGTTGATGAGAAATACAGTGGCTTGAATGGTTCTGATTTTGGTGCTCATTTGTTTATCTTTGCTGTTTAGGATCCTGTCTAGTTCTTTCATGGCTGCCCTTCCCATTCCTGGCTGAATGAGACCACATGTGAAAGGGATCTAGGAGTCCAAGTAGACCATAAGTTGAACATGAGTCAACAGTGTGATGCAGCAGCTAAAAAGGCCAATGCAAATTTAGGTTGCATCAATAGAAGTATAGTGTCTAGAACAAAGGAAGTAATAGTGCCACTCTATTCTGCTTTGGTCAGGCCCCACCTGGAATACTGTGTCCAGTTCTGGGCACCAACAATTCAAAAAGGATGTGGAGAAACTGGAGCATGTCCAAAGGAGGGTGACTAAAATGGTGAAGGGTCTGGGAAACCTTGCCCTATGAAGAACGCCTTAGGGAGCTGGGGATGTTTAGCCTGGAGAAGAGAAGGTTAAGAGGTGATATGATTGCCCTGTTTAAATACTTGAAGGGATGTCACATTGAGGAGGGAGCAAGCTTGTTTTCTGCTGCTCCAGAGAACAGGACTCGGAACAATGGATGCAAACTGCAGGAAAAAAGATTCCACCTCAACATTAGGAGGAACTTCCTGACAGTAAGGGCTGTTCAACAGTGGAACACCCTCCCTCGGAGAGTGGTAGAGTCTCCTTCCTTGGAGGTTTTTAAGCAGAGGCTGGATGGCCATCTGTCGGGTATGCTTCGATTGGGAGTTCCTGCACGGCAGGGGGTTGGACTGGATGGTCCTTGTGGTCTCTTCCAAATCTAAATTTCTATGATTCTATGATTTTTATTTCTTTACAACAGTCCCCATTCTCATCAATGTTTGATCCTAGGTACGGATCAACTCTATTAAGATTGAACAGTTGATTCCAAGATGAACATCTCCTCCATGCCCTCTAGACCTTATGTGGAAAAGTATGTGTTAGTAAGCTTCTGTAAAGTATGTTAGTAATCTTCTGTAGAGCCTCATGTTTTGCAAAAGGTACTGTTTTGATCTAGTAGCTTATGGTTTGTGTGTAAACCTTCTAAACTGAGCTGAGCTCTCTGAATCAGATCAAAACAAAGCATTTGCTGAATCACTCTAATGGATTACTTTGATAAATTCATGCTGTTTGGTTAACAAAACAGATGCTCTATATCATACAGTAGCATAAAATAACTGCCCAAAATAAAATGAAATAGCAGCACTGTCCAACCAACTAAAAAAAAAATAGAATACTGCACAATGAATTAGTAGGGCTGAGAAGAATAGGGGTACAATGGTATACCTTGCCCCAGCATTCTGCACCTTGTTGCTTGCATGTGTAGTGTATATGCAAGGTACAGAGACAGTTCTATGTAATGGGTGGGATCTTTTGTCCAACCCTTAAGTTGTCCTCCCAGCTCAAGTGGGAGAAGTACCAGCACTGTACCAGTACCAATCTGTACCTGTACCAGTCTTTGTTGCTGTGTTGCTTTCTTCTCAACTTTAACTGTGCCACCGCCACACAAAATTTCATAGCCCTAATTCTGGGTGGACAGCAGGCAGGGAAAGAGGAATGCCACTGTTAGATAAAACTCTGCTGTGGGATAGATTGAGTCAAGGGACAGAGGCAGGAGTGACAGGTCCACAGAATGAGTGAATACTCTTCCTCTAGAACTATCTTTTATATATGAATGTATTGGCCTAACTTTCCCAGCAGGCAGTGGTAGTGAGGAAGAGGATCTAAGCAAGGGAGGATAAAATGAAGGGATGTAGACACTTGTAGTATGGGAAAAAATACTCAACCAAAACCAAAATCCACAAGCCGTGATTACATTATGCAAGCCTTTGCAGTTTCACTGGTTTCTTCAACAGGCAAAGATGTTAGAAATCATACAGGAGAAAAATGATGACAATGTTGGAGTCACAGGCCAATATTCTGTCTGAGATGTTGTCAGTTATGATGGTATTGAGGGATTTCAATGTAGACAGAGGCTCTTCTCTTTATTAAGGACTAGAGCCAAAGACCAGTAGAAGACGGGTAATAAAATTTCAGCTCCATTAGCAACAGAAAAGTAACTTCTTTTGAGGTTCATCTGTAGAGTAGGAAAGTGAGACATAGGAATTCAAGCTCCAAAAGTGGGAGCATTGCTGGCATCGGTGCAGATTTCCCCTCCTGGCGTCCTGCTTTCCTCATTTTGCCTAATACAGTGGTTCTCAACCTTCCTAATGCTGCAACCCTTTTATACAGTTCCTCATGTTGTGGTGAACCCCAGCCTGGTGTCTCGGTTCCTAAGACCATTGGAAATATGTGTTTTCTGATGGCCTTAGGTGACCATTGTAAAAGGGTCATTTGACCTCAAAGGGGTCGCAACCCACAGATTGGGAACTGCTGGCCTAATAGAAGAGCTGGCTTCGTTTTGCCAGTCCCTGTTGTGGGACCCTATTAGTCAAAAATCCTTCCCTTTGGGTCAGCTGGTGCCAACACTTGCTTCATTCTGACACCAATTAAAAGCATGACTATTGAATCCTTTGAGACCTCATTGGTTTCATCCAGGACTGTGCATGTGAATGAGTTTAAATGGATTAACCTGTTTGAAACTGGTTTGTCAGATGGTTCAATATGCTTTTAGTCTATTCTCCTGAGGTATTAGATTCTTTTAACTTGGTTAAGCTGATTTTATTATATGTCACCTTGAAATCTCAATATGTGGCAGGATAGAAATATAGGAATGAATCTTTATCTTCCTTCTCTCTCTCATGCACAGACACATAAACACATACTATACATTTGTTAACTCTGTTTTCTGCTGTCTGAACATGCCAGTGTTTTGATGCAGCCTGCTCAGGTATTGAACTCTGAGTAGTAATTTTACATTTTTGGACAAACCACATAAAAATGAAATGGATCAGAACAAAGCCAAAGTTTCAAGATCTCATTTTGAACAAGAAGATGATATCCAGTAGCTAGTGATACCTCTTCAAAGTGGAAAGCTTGCTAGATTTTTCATGCTTCTAAACACCTAGGATGCCTCTCTAGCATTCAGGTTCTCTGCCTTTTACAAGCAGTTTTTCAAGAGATGCCTGCCATTAGCCTGTACCAGTATATAGTGGGAAAAAGGGGGAGTGGGAATTGAGCAATCAAGCAGTATTTTTTGAGATGAACTGGTTTATTGTAATAAAAGTGCTTTTGTGAGCTGTTGGAAGTACTAATGGGAAAGAATTTGAAGACATAAAAGCAGAGCCACATTGTGCTGACTTGCCCATTTCTGTGAAGATAAATTCACTCTCTAAAGACATTGATAGATTACAAGGGACTGGCATTAAAGATACCAGGTTTCAGCACTCCTCTTCAGTTTATTACAAAGCCATTATTTTAGATCCAATGGGAAACAATAAAACAGGCTTCTGAAACAGAATCAATAAAGTGATGATGTGAGAAAACATGGTGTTTCATGAATACCCTGAAATGATTCAGGATGGGAAGGATCACCAAGATCCAAAACACATTGCAGAAATAATCCAGTTTGAGACCACCTTAACTGCCATAGCTCAATGCTAGGGAATCATGCTAACTTTATGGCCTCAGAGCTCTCAGGAGATTACCACATGCCATTTCTGCACTGGGAGGGATGTGGGATCTAAAACTTGTAAAACAGTCCCTATCTCACTTCCCCATCGCAGGGCAGTTGGCAGCTTGTATGCAACCTGGCCTTCTCTGTGCTTCTTGCGCAGCTTTTCATAGACAGGCCATTGAGTCCAATCCCCTGCCATGCAGGAATGCACATCTAAAACACTCCAGAAAGGTGGCCATCCAACCTCTGTTTAAAGACTTCCAAAGAATGAGAGTACACCACCCTCTGAGGCAGTCTGTTTCACTGTTGAACAGTTCTTAGCACTATGACATTCTTCATAATATTTAGGTGGAATCTCTTGTGTGTATAATTGAAATGCATTTATTCCTGTCCTAGATTCCAGAGCAGAAACAACAAGCTTGCTTCACTTCCATAGATGCCCTCCCTCCTTTCATTTGCACTATTAAGATGCAGTTGGTTGGGAATCCGGGGGGGGGGGGGAGGAATGAAGAGTGTCAATTAGTTTTCCCTGGGTTTGGTCTACCTGTGGGCCTGAACAGACAGGCCAAAGTGAAGCTGCTTCAGGTCACTTTGGAGATATGCTGTTTAAATGATGCATGCATCCTAAGAGGTTGGAAGCCACACCAAAGCCATGTTCCATTCCTAAGGACTGGAGTGCAGCTTTGCCGCAGCTTCTGGACTCTTAAGATGTGTGTGCCAACAGCATACCTCCAAACTGACCCAAAGCAGCTTTAAGAAGACAACACAAGAGCCCCATTTGAAGTGGCAAGTGTGGAAAAAACCCCCCTAATCTCATTACAAATATACCAACAGCCACCAGCTGGAACAAGGGTGGCAATGTATAGTCTTTCAGATGTTCTTGGACTGCAAAGTCCCAGCAGCATGAGCCAATACAGCCAATAGTAAGGAATGCTGGAAATTGCAGTCCAAAAACATCTTGGTGGGCTGCTTGAGTTCTACAACAGAACAGTGGCGTCCCGCAGATGGTGTCACACAGTGTGGGGGTGGAGCTTCCAGGGCAGGATTTCAGGAATGAGACTTTGGGGATGGGGCTTCCTGGAGGGGCACATGCTCCCCACATGCCGTCTCATCCTGTCCCATCCTTCTTCTCATGAGGAGAAGGGCAGGACAGGGCAGGGCAGGGCGGCACTGATGGAGGCATGCTCCCTCCCCCTGTGCCATCCTGTCCCATTCTCATGAGGAGAAGGATGAGGCGGGGTGACACCAACAGAGGACATGTTCCCTCCCCCTCATGCTGCCCCATCCTATCTTTCCCCTAGTAGAAAGTTCAGATCTAGTAGACAGTTCAACATTTTTAAAAATGGCATTGTCTTCTCTTCTCTTTCATTAGAAATGATTAGGGCGAATGAAGTGAGTGTTTTGTTTCTCAGTATCCTGCAATTTTATGCCATTGTTAGTCAGATCTCATCTCTATCCACATCCCACCCTTGGCTCAGCATTAGCCTCCATTTCTGCCAAAGACAAAACAATATTTTCTAAACAATAGCAAAAAAAAAGTGTTTGATATTTTATTGTGCTAGATATTTCTAAGTAGAACAGCCAGACTGGACCTTAAATAAATTCCTCTCTTTTTTGGACTCTTGCTCTCTCTGTGTGCGTGTGTCTGTCTCTCTGTCTGTCTTCAAGTCACCTGTCAATTTATGGTGACCTGAGGATTTCATAGGGTTTTCATAGCCAAGGCATACTCGACTTGTAGTTGTTGTGTGCCTTCCAATTGTTTTCTGACTTAGGGCAACCCTAAGGCAAACCTATCATGGGGTTTGCTTTGCAAGATTTGTTCAGAGGAGGTTTGCTATTCCTCTGAATCTTGAGAGCATGTGACTTGCCCAAGGTCACCCAATGGGTTTCATGACTGAGGTGAGAATCAAGCCTTGGTCTCTTAAGTCATAGTACAACACTCAAACCACCATGCCACACTAGCTCCCCACATTTCCCATCCAGCAGGGCCAATGGCTGGAGGCCTCTGGAAGTTGGTCATAGATACCTGAAGAAATTAGAACATGCCTTAAAAAGGGAATGTCTAAGAACAGAAAACCTGACTGCCAAATAAATGTAGCATTGAATATGAAATCTTGTGGTCTGGATCAGATATGTGTGTATGTCCATGGGTATACACATACCCATAGACATACACACATATCACATCCAGACCACAAGATTTCATATTCAATGCTACATTTATTTGGCAGTCAGGTTTTCTGTTCTTAGACATTCCCTTTTTAAGGCATGTTCTAATTTCTTCAGGTAGCGGCTTCCAGTTGTGTCAGTTTTCTGATTTTCTTCTCTAATTGCCTTGAGGGATTTTGCAGGAGCAGTGATGACGCCTCTGGCAGTAACTAGTTAAACCACTTTAATAATGCCACAGAGGGACAGGTAGTCAGAAGGTCTCTGGACTATCATTGGCTACATAGCTTAGATCCAAAATATCTTCCTCCATGAGGAATTTTTTTTCATCCCTTGGTTTGACAGGAACTTTTTGATCCCAAAGGTACCAATCAAAATGGAAAGTCTTAAGGCTTTCCTTTCAGCAAAAAAGGGAATGCTTCCAGGTTACTGTTGTGTCAGTTATTTACTATAAATCATTGGAGTTATTTCTTTAGTCAGGCCAAGCCTTGCCATATTAGAAAAATGGATGGAAAACATAAAGGTGGATCAAAAGATTTTAAACCTGGATGGCACAAATAGCATTTTAAAGAGCAACTATCTGTTTTTAAAGGTCCTTAAGTGATCGGGACGCAAATTGAACCTTATGCTGCATCTTGAGGTAAAAAATGTCAAACTAGCTTCTTCTGGAAATATTCTTAAGAAGTGCACCAGTCAAATGCTTGAATTTTAGGTGTATTGTTAAAGGTGTGTCAGCCATAGCAGTTTAAAGACCCATATATGAGGGGGTATCCAAAAGTTTTAATGATCATCTTTTAAAAAAATTGACAGAAAGTTTGTTTTTATTTGTAGTTGTTAACTTATCTCTATGTAGTCACTATCTAGATTTACTGTATATATTTTTCCCAGTGTATCTTGACCCTCCAAATACCTGATATTGTAGAAGTCTGCAGATTGCGCCTGACAAGGATTTTACACTTTAGTCACTTCTGGCAGATCCAGTCACAAAAATAAAAGACACAATGAGCTGATTTTCTCAGCAGCGTGCACTTAGGGACCAATGATGACAGTGATAAAATTTCATCAAAATGCCATATACTTTCGGGTGATAATTATTACTTTACAATACCCCCTCGTAAGGCGCAATCTGCAGACTTCTATTAGGGGCGAGCAATGTATGGTGCTGATGATATTGTTGGACTACATCTGTAGACATACCTCACTGTTTGCTAGGCTGTCTAGGACTCATGGGAATTGTGGTCTGACTATAGCTGAAAGGCTATAAGTTGCCCACTCTTCTATTAAACTGAAAAAAAGAAAACTAGGTTTTCTGTGTTGGCACTCAGAAGGATATTCTGTACGTTTGTATGTGTCAATACAAATCTCAACCTGAATCTCATTGGTTACTTCAGTTTGTGGTGGATTTTAGGTGTGTGAGTCTAACTGTGATGCTCCTGAGGATTCTGAAATTGAGTAACACTGTTCAGAAAATTAGATTTGAAATACTGATAAACTCATGTTGGTTTCACTGTTGTGTTTGAGGTGTACTGTTGAAAAAAAAAGTTACTCACCAGTCTGTGTCACCCTTATTGTCTGGATTATAAACTACTCATCTTGTTTCCCTTATCTAAAATGCTTGGTACCAGAAGCATTTGGAATTTCAGATTTTTTTGGGGGGGGGGGGAGGTATTTAAGAATATTTGCATATACATAATGAGATATCTTGGAGATGGGACCCAAGTCTAAACATGAAATTCATTTATGATTCATATACATTTTATGAACATAGTTTGGTCATACTTTTATACATAATACCTTAAATAATTTGGAGCATGAAACAAAGTTTGCTTACACTGAACCATCAGAAAACAGAGATGTCATTATCTCAGCCACCCATTTGGATGGGTTTGGATTTTGGAGTTTTTTGGATTTTGGAATAAGGGAGAGTCAATCTAGAATAGTAATTGGAATGAAACATGCAATTTAATCTCTGTGTATGTAGGGTAGGAAAAGGCAAGATATAAAATGGAGACTTAAATGATAAGCTTATCTCAGTGGTGCTTTTGGGGTATCTATGAACTTCTTTTGTAGTAGTCTTCCTCACACTGGAGGAAGTTTATTGGCTAATCTATACAGGTATTTCAATTCGTAGGTAGAAGTATATTGGAAAAATGCCAACAGTGAATTTGCATGGGGATAGAGGGAGAGATGGTTTGCTGCTTGTTTATGTGCTAGCTGTATGTAAAAAATTAAATCCTTACATCAATACTGTCATTATACTCCCACTCTACAAAATACACTCTTTTGTTACTCTGCTCAGGCATTTTTATTTTGATAGGTGTAGAATGTGCATCATTTAGCAACTGTTTGTCTGCTTTCTGCTGTGCTGTCCCATTTATTTTGTCTCTGCACTTTCCTTGTTTAATGTCTCTGTTAGTCTGAATGACATCAGCTTGACAGAGTACCACTGAATAATACTACTGTTCACTGAAAACATCTGAATGCTGTTCAGTAATATTTGCATATGTAATAAAACTGCAAACTTGCTAGTATTTTATTTATAGTATAGAAGACTTCTCTCTCCCTCTCTCTTTCTGACACATATACAATTTGCTTTTGGCTGTGAATTCAGGAACAGATTGCAAAGCCCTTTGTACTCAACAACATATCCTTAGCCTAGTGATAAAGCAGTGGTACTTTTGCCCTCTATACTTTATTTTGCTTTCTTGTTATGTTCTGCAATTTTTTTACCATACAGAAAAGTTTTTGCCTAGAAACTTAAATGAGCCACTCTGGTTTCTTTCCATCTCTGTTTGAAGCAGATATAATGGAAGAGAGAACAAGATCAAATTCCAGAAGGTGTATTATAGAAACAAGGGTCTGCTTCTCCTGTCCAATGTCAAGTCAGAAATATTTTAATTACGAGCTTTTGCAGCAAAACTGATCAATTTGGATGACTAATAAGGACCTGATGATCCTTTATAGCTGTTTATTTCATGATAAATGAAGCAATGTAACCTGATTGCTTCTTGGTGTGAGAATACCAAAAGGCATATGGTGAGTAAGCTGTAAAACCTACTTTGCATCACAAATATGGAAATATCATTGCAACAATATATTGTTGTCATAGCTCCTGCAGTAAACTTGCAAACTGATATTTGTAAAGATGGTGTCATATTCTGTTTGTGGCAAGTTGGAGGTAGATTTATAGTAACACGTACATGTTAGTTATACTAACATGCATTTTGTGAACCACCTTGGGTCCCTTTTTTGGGAGAAAGGTAGCATAGAAATGAAATAAATAAAAATAAAATAATAAATAATGCATAAGTTCATTACTTTAATAATAAAAACTGTAGACCAACATTAGAGCACTAATATAGTACAGGGGCTGAAGCATTGGGCTAAGACTCTGGGAAACCAGGTTCAAGTCCCTACTCAGCCACTGAAGCCCAGTGGGTGACCTTCGGCAAGTCACACTCTCTCAGCCTTGAATAAATATGATGGCAAAACCCTTCTAAACAAATCTTGTTGAGAAAACCCTATGATAGTTTCACCTTAAGGTTGCCCCAAGCTGAAAATGATTTGAAGAAGGCACACAACAGCAACACTACCAACAACACTTATCACTTGTGGCAGAAGGAAGGGCTTTTCATAGGCACTTGTTTAGTTGTTATAATTCAAAGAATTTTTTTGTAAGGGTCAATCCACACTTGACAGACATATGTGAGTTGTTTGTTTAAGTTTGTTTACCTTAGAGGTCTTGACCCTTCCACAAATAGTATTGCAACCTTTTGGAGCTTAAGTGAGTATAGAGGGTTCTTAATGTGACACATTAAACAAAAAACATTGTTTAATTGAATAAGGAAACACACCCTTAGTCAGAAATAGTTGCCCAAATGTACTGAAACATTAACTTGTTGTTGACCAAACTGCTTGATCATTTTTTTCTGCATGTCTCTGTGTCATGAAGTGCAAATCTGAATATATCTGCTCAGGAGTGAGTCTAAATTCAATGGGACTTACTCACCAGTTGTAAAAATTTATTCTAATCCTCACTTCCTGTATGAGTCCTTCCTCATAACATTCTGAAAAGGATCACTGTATATTTCTTCCTATAGGTTGAATCTCCCTTATCTGGAATTCCGAAATACAAATAGCTACACTTTTGTTTTATGATGGTTCCGTGTACACAAATATTGTTTCATGCATAAAAGGATTAAAATATTGTGTATAAAAATTTCCTTCAGGCTATGTGTATATGAAGCATAAATGAATTTTGTGTTTAGACATGGTCACAACTCCAAGATATCTCATTATGTAAATACAAATATTCCGAATTCCAATACACCTCTGGTCCCAAGCATTTTGGATAAGGGATTCAGACTGTATTAGTTTTCTTATTTTTCCTTTTACTAAAAATAATTTCATTAATATTTGTTCCTGTTCATCCCCCCCCCCCCCCCCATGTGGCAACAAATCTCACTGCTTCTTGTAAGGATTTCTGGGAACAGGATGCTTGGAGAGGAGTGCCATAATCATGGCTTTTCACTTTTTGCATAAATAAATTGATAATGACATGGGGTGAACCCCACATAAAATGTGACAATGATTGACAGACCATTTGCCATAAAGCAGGAAAATCTCCCTTGTGAATCTGTGGGGCGTATTTTTAAGGAATCCTTTGGGCTGCAGAACTTGGGGACCTCCAGTTGCTGTGGACTCAGCCCGACTCAGGAGGAAGACAAACAGTGAGGCACGATGGGAACTCTAACATCTTAATATCAGGGAGGCCAAAGGTTCCCTACCTTTGCTTTAAATATTTATTTCTATACTGGCATATACTGAATGATGATTTGTAGTGTTAAACATTTCTCAACTTGTAAATCAACATATCTTAAATTTGTTAGGAAAAGGAAAATGTCAGCTTCCTGTAACATGAAGGAGCTTTCGTGGAGTAAATCAGAGGGTTCTCTGATTGATTTGGACAATGGAAATCCTGCAAGGAAAGATTGGTCAGGTATGTTGCTAGTAGCCTACCTTCACAAGCAAAAGTCTAATCACTGTTGATGTTTGTATCCAGAAGGTTGCATTCATAATATGGTCAAGGCACTCATGAGGTTATAAGGAAAATTGCATTTCCCTCAGTGAATGGGATTCTGTTGACAGAAGAGTTCCACTTCTAAAAGGAACCTCGATTTCCTTTTACAGATCTCATCCCTTGCACTCAACTCACTCCATCCACCAGCAGGCTCTTCTGACTCTGTGTAGCATTTTCAGGGAGATGAAGTCTGCTTCTGTCATCTGAATTGTCTGCTACTGAATCTGGATCCAAACCAGATTAAATCTGATGCAGATAAAGTTCCATAAAGAAAATCATTGTAGTAATTGGAGGAAGGCCCACTAACCTGAGAAAGGTAACTTTGCAGGCTGTTAAAACAACAACACAAAGAACAGAAAAAGTGGCAGCTATTTAATATAATTTTTTGAGTATGACCCATCAGGGAAAATATGCTGTCCAAATCAGGTGTTTATTTGAATGTCCTTTTCCTCTAAGTTACAAATTCAATTCCTCAGGGGTCTTTTAGAGGACAGAATGAAAAAGAAAAGCATTGTTTCGTAGAACTTGCATCTAAATCAACTTTGTCAATGGTAATTTTTATACACATTTATTTAGAAGTCAGTCTTGTTGAATTCATTGGGGCTTAACTCCCTGGTAACTGGTATGGCGTTGCAAAGTAAATACCACAGTCCTACTCTGAAGCAAGCCCCACTGTGTTCAAGGCGGCTATTCCCTTGAGAGTATAAATAGGACTGGAGTCTAAGCTTGGCCACTTCGTAGCATACAGCTGCCCCTTAAAAAAGAACATTTTTTCCAAAAATAAAACCTGCACAATGACAATATGAGCC
This sequence comes from Urosaurus nigricauda, assembly GCA_034509955.1. Lineage (NCBI taxonomy): Eukaryota > Metazoa > Chordata > Lepidosauria > Squamata > Phrynosomatidae > Urosaurus > Urosaurus nigricauda. Next base: position 89,729,124 of record JAOEGL010000006.1, read on the forward strand.
CTCTTCGGGTTTTATTAATATACGGAAAATTAACATAAGAGCCAGAGTAGCATAGTAGTTTGAGCATTGGACTATGACTTTGGAGATCAGGGTTCAAATCCCCACTCAAGCGTAAAAACCCACTGTGTGACCTTGAGCAAGCCATGCAGTCTCAGGATCAGAGGATGGTAATGGCAAATCCCTTCTGAAGAAACTACCCAAGAATACCCTATGATAGCATTGTCTTAGGGTCACCATAAGTCTAAAATGCCTTGCAGGCACACAGCAACAACAAAATAAATACAAAAGGATCATCTCTAGCCTCATCTCAGTCACTTGTTTCTGCCATTCTCCTTAAGTGAAGAGGAGACCCTTCTCTATCTATGCAGGAAAAGCTCTCCATATGATTCTGCTTGCAGACTTCATGGAGTTCTGGATTATGTGGAAAAACTCCATGTATAGAAGAAGTTTTCCTCTTAGAGAACCACTTTCTCCTTAAGGAGAGTGATAGAAGCAAGTAACAGTACTTTCCTCGCCTTCCTGGAAAACGCCTAACATCTACCGGCTCCAAATCTTGGTCAGTTTCTAGTCTTATCCTTTTGTACAGCTCAAGGAACTTTAGTTCATTATTGGTTATTGTTGAAAGTCTGTCTATTTGCACTTTGTTTTAACTTGTTGGTTTAATCTATTTTTAAGGGGGGAGGTGGGGATAGGATTGGATTTTAACTGTTGATGTTTTAACTTTCTTCTGTATGCAGCCCCGATTGCTCGTTCAGAGGGGTAGGATAGAAATAAATAATAATAATAATAATAATAATAATAATTATTATTATTATTAGTGTCTTCCTCCACCCCATTGGTAAGGGCTGCTAGGTTTTGTATATTTTTGTTTAAATGTCATAATCAATTCCCCACAAAAATTTAAGGCTACAATCCTATACAGACACATAAGCCTGTAAACTGATACACATTTACCTAGGAATAAGCTCTCAGTGGAATTTCTGCAAATGTTTTTTAATTTCACATTGTACCAAGTAAGCAGAAGTATTTTGGTATATGCAGTTTACTACTTAGAAGGGACAAATATAGAGTAAGGATACTTACCTCCATCTCTCTCTCTTTTTTTTAATAGATGAAAAAGAAAATGAATTTGATCTGAAGTTTTATTGGTCTGAAGAATTTAAGCAAAGTGCCCCCAGTGTGTTTAAGACAAATCCATTCTGGAATGAACTGTCAGCCTCTAACCCGTTTTTAGACGATGTAGCTCAGTCGAGCAACAAAGAAAAAAGTAACAGACGTACATCAATTTTGAAAGAAGATCCTTATTTATTTTTTAGAGATTCAAATATCAGGTATTCTCCAGCTTCATCTGGAGATGAATTAAATATTGATTATCTTTTTCATCGTAAAGCATCAAGGAGATCGACCAAATCTCGGAGTGTTTCAGATCTTTTGGATATTGTAAGTGCTAAGACTTTTGAACCTCCTATCGCAGCACCATCCAACTACATTCTGCCTTCAGATAATGAATCACTTCAGAACGACCGTGAAGCTTATAAGACAGCATGGTTGAATCAAAGGCAGCTGGCCCGATCTTGCTTGGATTTGAATGTGATAAATCAGAGTCCAGGGTGGGCACAAACTCAATCTATAGAAACTCATATAGTATGCAAAGTCAATCATGAGGGTGGTTCAGTGCAGCTTCCAGACTCAGATATTGCTGTTCATTTCCCTGAAGGTCATGTAGCTTTTGGTGAATTTCAAGAGGTTGGATTACAGGCTATCCTTGACTCTCCATCATCACTTAACCATGAGTTTTCAACCACTGTGAGTCCACTGATTGAACTGACATTAAGTAACCTCAATACCACAGAAGCCATTTTACTAGAAATGAAAATTGCAGCTGAAGTAAAGAAGGATCCTTTTAGTCAAGTTATGACTGAAATTGTTTGCCTGTGTAGTTCCAGTAAAGAAGGTCCATTTGAAAAAATACACAACTGTTACATTTATAAAGATACTATCCAAGTGAAACTGACAGATTTGAGTCACTTGATGTACATTGTAGCTGTTGCCCAAGCGAATGCAGTGAATTCCCCTGCAAGTGCTTGGGAATATATCCACAGAAAGCTTTCAGTGGGAATATATGGACCCAAACATATTCATCCATCTTTCACTGTTGTTTTTGCACTCTTTGGCCACAGCTATGTTCCAGAAAAGCTTACAGTATGTGGCATTAAAAAGGGTGGGAAGAGTATGCCCCCAGTTGTTTTCCAACTATGGGGGAAACACACATTTGTACTTGAGAAGCCACAAGACCTGAACATTTTTGTGGCTTCCTGTGACCCTGATTTTGAAGTTAAGGAAGAAGATCAAAGAAAAGAAATTAAAGAAGAAACACTGAAAGGTGGTGGCCAGGTGATTCAGCAACACTTCCCATTTTCCATAATCAATGCAAGAAAAATACATCTGTTTGTCTTCCGCGTCCAAGTTAAAGTCCCAAACAACAGCTTAGTGTGCCAGTTCTATATTACAACTCCTGAACCAGCTCCAAAGCCATTAACTGGATTGTTCAACCAGCCAAACCGACTGGGAAAACGCAAAGAGATCAAGTCTGCACCGTTGCTGTCCGTACCAACCATAAAATATCCCACATTTCAAGATAAGGCTTTAAATGTTAAGAGCTATGGCATAGCTTTGAAAACTGTGTTACGTCAAAGTAAAATTGACTATTTGCTGGAATATTTTAAAGGTGATACAATAGCACTTCTCGGTGAAGATAAAGTAAAAGCCATTGGACAAGCTAAAATAAAAGATTGGTATGTAGGAGTTCTTAGAAGAAAGGTTGGGCTTGTACACTGCAAAAATGTCAAAGTGATATCCAAGGACCAAGCTATAGATACTGAGGATAGCGCAATCACAACCAACAGCCTTGTTGAGCAAATTACATTGCCTTTTAGAAAACTGACTTATATCTATTCAGCAATCTTATCTACAGTATCAGAGCGAATGTATGACTGGAAAGCTTTGGCTAATGCCCTTCAATTTTCACACATGTCCCTGGATGATTTCAGTGAGATACAAGCTGAGAAAGAATCAGATAAAACTGCATATGTTGTAAAGAAACTCAAGGAAGTTTGCCATGCTAACAGGAGTACAAGGCGTTTCCTGTATGAGCTCTCTGTTGTAAGTATTGCTTAGATGGGCTATATTAGTTCATATGCAATGAAATTTGGCAGGAGTTATTTGAGATAATTTGTCATGAATATGGCTATCATACTGTAACTCAAGGCCAACAAAGCTCTTATAAAATAACTTGCCTTGTAAGCATGCAGGCTGCAGCTGCAATGGAAACTTTTTACAAACTCTGGCCCCTTTTCATGTTTTTTTCATGTTCACATTTATAGGTTTCTTTGACCTAAATGTTCAAACAAAGCTGCATGTGGAAATGTTTACTATTTATATAATTATTTTCAAATGAGGGCAAGAGAACCAAATTGTAATGTTTGGCCAGAGTCAGAGATAACTATTTGATTTCATCCAATCCTGACAAATTCATTTATTCTTATTTAAGCTTCATCTCTTTTAAAGTCCTAAATCAGGGATAGACAACTGCGGCCTCCACAATTTTGGGACTTTAACTCTCAAGATCCCAGTACTAGACTACAGAGTTGAGGAACAGATTTTTTCCCCAGAAAAAATGGGATCAACTTCCACCACTTTTTTGATAGCATCGTGATAGGCTATTTGGAAGCCACAGATTCTACATAGTTGATCTACAGCTGCTCAGTTGGTTTCCACTATCTCTTTTCTGCCTTCTATCAGTTACTCTACTTTCATCTGTCAGGTCTAAGAATCTGCTTTTCAACCAGCTTTTTTTTTAACAAGAGAAGAAAATGGAGGCTCTGTTTCTACTGTTCCCAGGTTGGGCTGTGATCTCTCTTACCTTTCCTAATTGATCTGCAGTTTGTTCCCACGTGGAGAATCCAGTTTAGATGGTGTTTCAGTTGTCCACCATGTTCTGCTCTCTTCCCAAAACTCACAGACATTTCCACTGCTCTGATTCCATCTCCTCTCTTCTTTGAAGTCAGGGTGTTTGTCCTGTATAAAATGGGATGCTACCAAACTGCCTACATTTGGTACATTAATGTCACTTTGATAATAACTTGAAAGGAAAAAGATAAGAGTGAAAACTGTCAGGTATGTGAATTTGGAAAATAAACCTCCATGATCTTATTCCTGTTTTGCTGTTGACCTTGCCCAGAATGACAAAAACTTTAGAAACAGCAAATGTGTGTTTTCTCCCTCATCATCATTTAAGGATTTCTTATTGTAATTTAAAACAGGTAATTTAATTGTAATTTAAAACAGGTAAAATCCTCTCTCCTGTTTTCAGCTTCTCTTCTCCTAAGACTTTTTTGCAGCCTCATTATCCAGATGGAATTTTGGTACAGCAAACAATACAGGTTAAGTCTCCTTTATCCTAAATTCAAAAATCTGAAATACTTAAAAAACCAAAACAACAACAAAAAAACAACAACAAAAAACAAAAAACCCAAACAAAACATTTTCCTTGGTTGGCTGACAGTGACACCTTTGCTTTCTGATGGTTTAGTATTCACAAACTTTGTTTCATGCCTTTAATTATTAAAAATAATGTATAAAATTACCTTTCAACTATGTGAACAAGGTGTATATGAAACATAAATGAATTTTATGTTCAGACGTGGGTCCTGTCTCCAGAATATCTTATTATATACACATATGTGAATACAGGTATTCAAAACACTTCTTGTCCCAAGTATTTCCAATAAGGAAAATTCAACCTGTACACTTTATATGGTTTTTAAAACAAATATAGCTTTCTGCTTTAAAAAGGCAATATCTTTTTAAATAAGAATGTATAAGTAGTGGACATAACTGTATGTAACTGGCAATGGCAGTTGTGTGCACCACCTCCAAAGCACTCTCTGTTGTGGCTGGAGACATGTTAAATTATTTATTGGGCTTTAAATTATAATTCAAGGAATGAAAAAGAAAAGATAAAGGAAAGAGGGACATAACATAGGAGCTAGGCATTTAGAAGCTGACTATATGTCCAAGAATTCATTTCTGTATTTCTTTAGAATTAAATCTATTTCAAATAAATTTTGCCACTGTATTATAGATAATACTTAATTGTAGCATACAAAATGGGCATTCTCACATGTCACATACTACAAGATTATACACATAGTATTAATTTTGGATTGGAAACTACTTTGAGATTTGTGGACACCCATGTACTTTTCAATTATATTTCTGAAACAGAGAATTTCACTGAATTTTAACTGATTGGCTCAGTACCAGGGAATCCTGGGAATTATAGTTTATTGTAACGCCATAGTTCTATGACAGAAAACTCAGAAAACTACAGTTCCCAGAATTCCCTAGCATTGAATCAGGACAGTTAAAGCGGTCTCAAACTGAAGTGTATTGGATCTTAGTCAAGTTTGTTGAACGTTCTATCTGACCCAACCACACACACACACACACACACACACATATACAGTGCTTAGGTATCCCAGAATCATATGTAGAATTTGTAGGCATTTTCTTTGATCTTTATAGGAGTAAAATTTTAGTAGTATGTTTTAAATAATACATGCAGTTAGATAATCAGAAAGCCAATTCACCTGAACCTAAAAGGATATAGTTAATTCTGAAAACTCACTGGAATACAAGAACCTAAGTTTAGACAACTTACTTTGAACTTCAGGATCTGGGGAATATAGGGAATTATGATCCAGAAAAGTAACTCTTCTAAACTGTGGCTGGGATCATACACATTGTTTTCCATATAACTAAAAAGACAGAAAAGTTCTTCACTGTTAATCTTCCAAACTGTAACACAAGCACTTGGTAATTTTTTGCTTGAAAAGATAAGCGTCACATTTGTGGTTGCAGGCTCTTCTGAAACTGGATTGCCAAGGATTGCTAGCACGCATTACCCAGGATACAGTCATTTTTACCTCAGCTGTGAAGCTTGGAAAAGGCTGGAGGGAGCTGGCTGAAAAATTAGCCCGACTCACAAAACAACAGATTGAAGCTTATGAAGCTCCCCACCGGGGGAGAAGTGGAGATGTTCCACCAGAGGTGAGGTTTAATTGATCCTTTCTTTGTATATTATTTCGCTACAAAGGTTCCATTACATTTTTAGACTCATGACAGAGAGATCAGAGAGTCTTGAAGCGTCCTCTACACAGCTTTCTTTGATCCTGTTCTTGTTTCTAGTGTAACAATTGGGTATGTTTTTGAAATCATATAAACATGTATTCAATTTGTGAAAGCAGGAAAAGTACACATCCTGAGCTTTCAAGCTAGCTTTAAAAAATACCTATAAGTCAGTCAGTCATAATTTTTATGGCCTAAATTTTGGTACCAAAAATTTAGGCATTCAGTCAAGATATACAAGTCACCAAAATTCCCCGCAATAAAATTCTCCACAATAAAACAAGAGTCAAAGAAGCTGTTAAATCTAAGGCCTCAAACAGACAGCACAAAAGGGCCACCGTTAGGCCCATCTCGGGGTGGGGTGTGCACAGTGCATGCCCCAGATCACTCTGCATTAAGGCTGCACTGGGGCCACAGAACGCAGCCCAAAACCAGCCACAAAAGGAGCGATTTCTTACTGCTCCTTTTTGCAGCCCATTGAGGACCATGGCAGCGGGCATCCTCAGGACCACAGTGTCTGGTTGCCGTGGTCCCAGGGCAATTGGGGAGAAAGCAGCCTCTGGCCGCTCCTACTGCCTCATCTGCTTCAGCTCTAAACCCTGTCTAAATTTCTCTCTATATGTCCCTTTATAAACAGAGGTTTCTAATCCTGGCTGCCTCAGACAGAAATTTAGCAATTTTGGGGGTAGCATTTGGGCATTTATCTTCCAACACAAATTTTATCTAAGAAAGATATGATTTTCCATTCATCTTTAATGGATAGATTTTGGCTTGTCAAACCCGGTTGTAAAAATTATGGAATAATAAAATATATTTTGTAGACTCTAGTTCTGAGTTACTACATGGGCATCTTCTTTCAGTGTAAGGAACACCAGCAAATTTACCATGAAGTAGTTCTATGGAATAAACATTGCACCTGGCCTTGGAGAAAAAATGGCGATACAATCCTAGAAATAGACTCACCAAATAACTGGCTATATGGAAAGGCTGTCATAATTTATGTGCATCATATTGGGGGGGAAAGAAACAAAAGAATACAAGTGCAGTTCACAGAAAGCTATCTCCAGTAGTCTTAATTTAAGAGATTTAGGAGCAATATCTGAGCCCAGGTTAGAAAGAAGAGAAGAAACCAATAGATGCAGCTTGCATCAGTATATACTTGGACCAGGAGCTAGTATAATTATCTTGTGCCAGATGTTTAAGGAGACCTAAGCCCTCACCAAATATTGCAGTATAACCTTCATCCATAACTTGAGGGCAAGCCACCAAAGTCTACTAGATAAGGGATATTCACCTATTTCCAGCAATAACATACAATTAGGAACACAATTTGGAAATTGAAACGGTGACCTCAACAATTTTGCCTGTTATTTATCCAGTTCAGGAGATAAACCCCCTATCCAAATACTGGAAGCATATAATAATTGTGCCACAATTTTTGGGAATTGAACACTTTAATTGCTGATGGAATATAGAGGCCCCTCATTCAGACAATTGCAGATGATCTTATTTTATGCTTTCTCAGAAATAACCTCAACATGAGGTTTCAGTGTCAGGGAATGATGAAAGATCAGCTCCATGTATGTAAATATTTTTACCTATTCTAGGGTGTTCCTATCAATTGTCCATTGAAATTTAGAGAATCTATTTTCAAAGCCATTATTTCAGATTTTCCAAAGATTGAGGTCTTTTGTTTTAGGGTAATCTAAAAAAAAATGAAATCAGATGTTTCAATCCAGGCTTGGTTCGAGAAGGTAAAACAGCATCATCTGTATATAATAGTACAGGAACTTTTCTTAAACCAAGAGTGGGAGGTGCCCATTGGGGTTGTGCAAATATACCTCTAGGTCATTTATGAACAGGTTGAATAGTTTTGGTGCTAAAATACAGTCCTGCGTAATGCCTCTGGTCATACAAATTTCCTTGGAAAGTTGGCCCTGAATCCCATATTTCACCTGAAGCCTGCTATTGCTATCAAGGGCCCTGATAAGGTTTAAAAAAAGCCTACTACATTCCACATGCTATACAATAAAAGCAGATTTCAGATCCATAAATGCCCTTTAGGTGCCCAGATGTATGAGGCATTTCTCTGATGGCACTTAAATATTTGCCAAATATGACTTGAAAATAAGACAGATTTAAAATCATGCAGGAAAAACTGCACTGAGGTGGAACCTTGTATTCTGTATAGTCACTGTTTGTCACAGAAGAAACTGCATTTTACAGTGGTCTCAGCCTCTTCTTTCAGACTATGATGACATTTTTATTTCAAGTCATTTGTCACAAGCAGCCTTAGAATTCCTGTATCGGCAGGCTCTGTGATATAAAGCAGACATCTTCATTTGTTTCATTTGCTTCATTTGCAAGAACTAAATAGTCGCCTTTTTGTCCATCGGTGTACAAAGCTTACAGCCTAGAATTTGATGGCACAGTGGGTTTGTTCCCCCTCCCCCTCCATTGTTTCTGATAGATAGATAGATAGATAGATAGATAGATAGGCAGGCAAGCAGGCAGGCAGGCAGGCCTTTTTCAAAGCTTTAAGGCTCAATGTCTTTAAAACATTCTCACATCAGGCCTAGTACTACCATTAGAAAAATTGAGCTTCACCCTGATCAGAGTTTGGAAAAGTTTCTTGGGATAGCCATTCCTAGAATCCACAAACCAGGATGGTTGAGGAGGTCTGGGAGTTGTGCTTCAAGATCAAGCTAGCACACCTGAAACCATTGTCCCCTTCTTCCTCCATACACATGTTGTGACTATCAGCAGATGGGAAGTTTATTCACATACAGATGTTTGTGTATAGGCTTCCAGAACCTATAATTTGTACTCTTTTCTACTCCCATATTACATGGAGCCAGCTTTAGAGGTGCTCATTCAGGATTGTCCCAGACCATGAGGTTTCCTGGCTAAAACCTGAGACAACCTGTAGTGACATCATTAAGCATTATGCATAAAGTACCAACCACAGTTGGTCAGTTTGTCATTGAAGCACACACACAGAGATGGAAAAAAACCACATATTTTTCTGCTTGGAAATTTTAAGTCAGAAATCTTAAATAAAGGGGCTGTGCCCAGATTAAGGTGAAATGAAGGAGTTATTCCTTAGTGAGATGAAGTATAAAACATTGAATCTGTCCTACTTGCTTCTACAAGAGAGAGAACTGATACATATATTCCAGCAAAAGCAAAATAAAACATAGGCTCCACATGATAATAGAAAATAAAGAAGTGACCATCTCTCAGCACATGGAACCATTCTCCTAATTATTCTATTTTGTTTCTACTGGCTTCTAGATAGAAGGTGGATGCAGACCAGAAGGTATTGATAAAGCTAACTATGTAAATACATAGGCCTCCTGGAAAGTCTATGAAAGGTGATTCAAGAAATCAAGTTAAGTTTTGCAAACTGTAGTAAGGTGTGGCTCTCCTTCCCAGGAGATGAGTCCACTGAAACTGGAAAATTTGCACCTTCCTTTCCTGGCTAGAGATGACTAAAGAAAACTGGAGACTCAAGGCCAGATCCTGAGATCTTGCAACCCTAGCGTGGTGTGGTGGTTGGATTAGGACTCTGAGAGAAAGCTTGAATCCTTACTTAGCCACACAAATCTATTGAGTGATCTTGGGCAAGCCACACTCTTTCAGGCAAACCTTCTCTGAATCTTGCCAAGATAATCCTTGGGTAGGTTGCAGATAAATTGCTGTTGACTTGAAGGCACCTAACAGCAAACCAAAAAAAACCCTATATTAATCTCTGTATGTTTAAGATCAGTATTCTGCTAATAGAAGACATATTTAAATAGGACTTTAAATGTGAAATTTCTCTGAAAATACATATTTAAATATGCTTTTCATAGAATCGTAGAATCATAGAATATTAGCATTGGAAGAGACCACAAGGGCCATCCAGTCCAACTCCCTGCCATGCAGGAACTCTTAATCAAAACATACCTGACAGATAGCCATCTAGCCTCTGTTTAAAAACTTCCAAAGAGGGAGACTCCATCTCTCTCTGAGGAAGTGTGTTCCACTGTCAAACAGCCCTTACTGTCAGGATGTTCCTCTTAATGTTGAGGTGGAATCTCTTTTCCTGTAGCTAGAATCCATTGTTCTGGGTCCTATTCTCTGGAGCAGCAGAAAACAAGCTTGCTCCCTCCTCAATATGACATTCCTTCAAGTGTTTAGACAGGGCTAACCTTTTCTGCTCCAGACTAAACACCCCCAGCTCCCTAAGGCATTCATTAGTATGGCTTAAGTTGCTGAGCAATGCAAAATGGCTGAGCAATGCAAAATTCTGATAGGAATTTTAGTCTGCAAGGTACACTTTAGGACATTTTAGTTCAAAAAATCACAATTATCAAATTTTGAACCTTGTTGTGCCTTCTCTATCTGTTCTAGTTTAGAGACATGTAGCTGCATTCAATATTAAGTGCCAGTATATTTTTAAAAATTTATTTAAATACACTTCATACCATCCAATCAGTCATCATTTCCAAGATGGCTGAGTTTTGCATACATCAAAAATATACCAACAAAATAAAGCACAAAGCCAGTATCAAACCAGAAGAGAAACAGTGACCAACAGCAGTTGACATGGCTCAGGATGTACTGAATTGTATTTAAGACCTAGGCAAGCAGGAATTGCTTCAGCTCTCATTTGAAAACCATCTGCAGAAGGTTTGCTGAGTAAATGGACGTGGATAGAAAAGATCTATCCATATCTTGCAGTGTCAGAATCCTGCCCCTTTAGATGCCACCCATCTAACCTCAGAAGATAGAAACAATGCCGAGCAGGGCCTCTAATGAAGATTACCATAGGTAGGATAATATGAAAATAGAGAGCTCAAAGGATTTTTCCCATGAGTAAGGAACATAAATTAACACTTGCTAAAGTAGTAAGCAAGAGAATAAAGATCCAAACCTATAAAATAATATCACATTTATCATTTGGATAGCTCTTTCCTTAAAGCAAATGTGGACTTTGGCTGTTTGACAGTCCCCCTCCTCATTTTTTTCTATTGTTCTTCTTCTTGTTAACTGCCTTTGAGTCGACTCAAAGCATGGCAACACTATGAAGGAGAGACCTCCAAGGCACCTTATCCTCAAACACTCTGCTCCATTCTGGCAGATGCATAGATATGATTTTTTTGATTGAGTCTATCCATTTGGTATGTGGTCTTCCTCTTTTTTCTTATTTCCTTCAACTTTGCTAAGTATTAGTGAGTCCTTTATTGTCATGATATGGCTAAAATACAACAACCTCAGTTTATAGCCATCTTTGTTTCCAGGGAGAATTCGAGCCTGATCTGCTCTAGGAACCATTCAGTGGTCTTTTTATTGATCCATGGTATTCCCAGAACATTTCTCTAGCACCACATTTCCAATGAGTTGATTTTCATCCTATCAGCTTTCTTCACTGTCCAGCTTTAACCATGCATAGAAATGAGAAATGTGATGGCATGGACAATCCTAACTTCAGTATTTAATTATTATTGAATCATTATTAAATAATTAAATAATTTAAGCTTTACACTTCAGAATCTTGTGTAGTTACTTAATAGCTATCCTTCCAAGTCCTAGTCTTCTTCTGCTTTCTTAAGTCTCTGCTCTGATTGTTGAGCCCAAGTATGGAAAATCTTGAACTATTTCAGTCTATTCATTGCCTGCTTTAAAATTATGTTGTATAATATTGGCTTATTTTTCTGTTATGAACAGCTTACGTGGACAGAGATCTGATTTGACCAGTTTAATCTATAAATATCTATCATTCTCTTTCATTTTTATTTGTTATTTATTATGATTCTTTTCCAAATGTCATAAGGTTTCCTGAATCAGTTAACTGATTAGGACAACTGATAGGTTTCCTGTCTTCACTTAACATTTGTCAGAAGTAGAGTTGTGTCTTTAAAAATAGTATTGCTTATTTAGTCTGTTTGTACAGAGGCAGCTCTTCTTGCATTACTTTCTGCCATTCTGCAAAAAGCTTCTGACTGCTAAGTGCAGGGGTGATAAGAGTGTGTCTTATTCCACCCTGCCTCCAGTTCTAATTGTAAAATAGATGAGAAGGAACAAGATGGCACAAACACAGCTTGCCTTTCACAGCACAGGCTGAGTTTGCAAAACTAGGATCTAGGAAGCCCACTTTTATTTGTGAATCAAGCTTAATTTAACACATTTGATCCAGGAAGTCCAAGACCTACAAGTTCAAGGTTATTTTTACAGCAGCTGTCTGTGTGTAACAGTAATCTCTGATGGTAGTCTTCTGGCTTTGTTGCAATTATTATTAACCTTTATTTATGTAGCGCTCCCCCCCCCCCGCCCGCCGCCCTGGCCTCACTGCCGATTCTGGATGAGCTCTAAAGGTGATGTCTTTGACATGTTTTCACAGATGGAGTACAGTACATTTTAAAATGATGCCTCTAAATATCAATTTTTAAACAGTTCTCATTTTCTCTTTGTATCACTTTTCTAGGCACAGAGTAGAAATGCCATTTATATTGAAGTACAATCTACTGCAGCCTCTGAAAGACCACTGCAAAATATTTAATGTCTAAACTTGGAATCTCACTGTTACCCCCATCTCTCCATTCTGCATTAATTCCGACAAGTTTTCTCAAAATTACTCTGTGCACATCTCCAGGGACAAGTACTAATTATCAATAAAGACAAGTACTGTACCATTTACTAGAACTGCTTTGTGCCCTATCAAGTTAATTTCAGGATTGTCAGTACTTGTCATGCAAATTTTATGTCATAGACATCCATTACATGCCTGTTGTTTATTGACATTGTAAGGTGAGACTTGAGAAAAATACATAGGCTGAACTTGAACTTCCATTTTGTGCCTTGGCAATCTTACTTTGCTCTCAACAGAAATCCTAGTGATGTGAATTCACATTGTAAAAATGTGGGAATAATAAGACCAAGGAGTTCTGTTTAATTTGTTGAAGAAGATAGTCCCCTCAAGTGATCTCTATGTTTTATTAAGATGTTTCTTTGTCTGAATCAGAATAATGGTTCATGTAGCCTAGTTCTCTCTTTCTGTCTGACAGCTGTTTTGCAAATTTTATTATGAAAAAAGTAATATCTAGAAATAATTGTAGCTTGAGGTCTCATTTTCTTCTCCCTTTTCATTAGGCTTCTTGTATCCCATCCATGAGGACTGTCATCCCACGCTGTGGAAGGGTTCTAAATCTTAGTTTACCTGAACAGTTTTAAAATATATTGCTCAATGATGGTGCTCAGAATCAAGAAGGTTGTTATTTACATCTAGTTAGCTTCAACTTAATGGTGACCCTATAAATGATGAACCTCCAAGACTGCCTCTTCCTTGATTGAGTCTGTTCACCTGTAATGTGGTCTTCCTCTTTTCTTATTGCCTTCCACTCTTTGAACATTATCATTTTTTGTAATGATCCATGCCATCTTATGATGTATTTAAAGTACGATGTATTTAGTCCTTTTGGATTCTAGCAGGAGTTCAAGCTTGATTTGTTCTCAGTCCCTTCAAATATTAGACTGTCTCCTGGCAAATTGTCAGACAGAAGGTTGTAAAGCAGGACAAAGAAAATTAGCCCAAGATCCAATTGTATGATGTGCAGAAAAAAAGGTATAACTGGATAGCTGGATCTGGTGATTAAATTGTACAGCAATTTAGCTGGATCTGGTGACTAAATTGTACAGCAGACCCTTCTGGATGGACTCACATTTAGGGGGGGACATCCCAATGAGATGTGAAAGCTGGAAATATTTTGTGTTGAGGTTCAAAATACTTCTCAAGCTGACAATAATCTCCTAAAAATTTTTTTCATGTAGTTTCTAATTTAATTAGGAAAGTAAACTGAATATTTGTTTGGGCAATTTGTATCTGATGATACTTTGAGTGTAGTTTCAGGATTTCTAACCTATGTTACACCAAAAGTTTCCTGCTTGCTGTGAGATTGTTGTGAATCTAAACATATCCTCCCTGCTATTTATTCAACTGCAGATGATGTGGAAGCCAGCATATGACTTTCTGTACACCTGGGGAGCTCACTATGGAGATAGCTACAGAGATATGTTGCAAGACCTGCAGTCTGCATTAGATAAAATGAAAAATCCCGTGACCAAACAATGGCGAGAACTAACTGGAGCTCTGATTCTGGTCAACTGCATGGAGATTCTCCGAGCAAACGCTTTCTCTAAAATGGATGAAGAATAAAAGTTGTCTTCTAATTTGGAAAGGTGTCCTAGAATTCATCTCCCTGAAATGCAAAGACATTAATTGGGGACATTTCGATTAAGAACCATTTAGTGCCTTTTGTCAAAATTGTGCCTCCTGAGTATAGTTTTTTTTTTAAAAAAAAGTCTTAAAAATAAACAAAAAAACTGAGCCATTTAATTTTCAAGCACAACCAATTTTAGCAGTTTTATTCCTATCTGTTTACCTATCCATCTATTCCTATCTATATAGTACAGCCTTTCTCAGTACTTGTTGATGGCAACAATTGTGAGTTGAACAACCTGTGATTGACTGTAGTATAATGTTTTGGAAATGCAGCTCTAGTGAAATGAGAGTTGGGCATTTTTTAAGAAAAAAGTTAAGAAAACTATTTTTTTCCTTTTTTTTTTTTTTTAGAAAAGTGAGTTTTCCCTAGAAATTGTTGCATGCAGCTGCTGGTATCATTCCTGACAAAGGGGCTAAACAGACCAGCATTTGACTCCAGCCTTGGAGCAGAGTGGGGTGGTGGTGTCCGTACATCAGTGTTTTGCTTTACTAAAGGGGCGCTGAAGAGCCACCTCTGCTGTGGCAAGGGCACCTTTTTGCTGGTGCTAAAATGCATGGCATTTTGTTGTTCTTTTTAGTGCTACCAAAGCGCCAGATTGGGGCTGCAGCATCCAGTTTCTGATCCAGTGAGGAAAGAGGCGGCGGGACACCAGTCCAAATGGGTGATCTATTTTGGCCCAGAGTCAGTTAGGAAATCACCAGGTATGCACATGGTTGCAGTTAAAAAAATCAGGAAGATTATTTCAATCATCCAGTGGCTGCTATATTGCCTTGAAGCTAAGGATTCGGGAAACTGTTTTCCAGTGCAGAGCTCTTTTCCTAGCTCTGGCTAAATGTTTGTAGTTTGCCTGAAAGACGATGGCATCAGACTCTGCTTGTCATTGTCTTAATTTTGTTTAATTCCCCTTATGCAGTGACTACAAAAGAAATCATCCAGTAGAACCAGGTTGCATCTGCACTGCACAAATAATCCATTTTGACACCACCTTAACTTCCATGGCTTAGTGCTATGAAATTCTGAGGATTATAGTTTTATGGGTTTTCTCTGGCAAAGAGCTCTGCTGTCACAACAAACTACAGTCCCCAGAATTCCATTGCATTGAGTTATGGCAGTAAAAGTAGTGTCAAACTGGATTATTCAATAGGTCAGTAGATCTGCCCAAGAATGACCCTTGTCCCCATGTTCATCCATCCCAAGTGTCTCTTCTCTTTGCATTCCTAGCTTTGGTATTGAAATCATGGCTTGCTTAAACCACAATTTCCCATTATATATAAACCAGGAAATTCTTCCTCAATCCCTGCTCTTCCTGGTTTCCTGTCTTGGTCAGTTAGAAAAGCTTATATCATACCTTCCCGGCTCATGTGTAATTGAAAGCTGTGGATTTAATAAGCAACCATTGCCACACCAAAGTCAGGAGTAAGCCTATAGCTCACTCCTGGGTTGATAAACTGGTTTATTGCCCCAGGATTATTATGATGGAATTAGAAAACAGAAGGAAACATTTCAGTGCTTATGAAGCCTGCAGCTATAAATTTATTGCTAGTTCTCTAATTATTTAAACCCAGAGTCTCATGTTTTCCTGGGCCCCTAGAAGTCATTTTGGAACATTTTGAGGGAAAAAAATAGTTTTGAAAACTTTTGCAAAAAATTGTTTTTACTGGGTGGGGCCCAAGGCTGCTCCAAACATGGTGAAAGTGTCTTCTGCAGCCCTGGAAAGTCATTTTGGAACAAAAAAAATATTTTGCAAAAAACAAACAAAACAAGCAATCCACCACCCTTTTGCAATTTTTAAAATTACCTCTTAGAGGCTAGAAAAATCAGTTTCACGTGCGATTTATAGATTATATTTTTTTTATTTTAAAAAATCATAATCTTTATTGAGTTGTGATGTTACATAGTTTTAAGTAAACATGCAGGCAGAGAAGACTATCCCTGTTCTCTGTCCCATTGCTCTTCTCACATAGACAGCAATATTTAGAAACAAGGAGAGACTGTCAGCTAGATGTTGTCAGCTAGATCAGAAATCTTGAGAAAAAAATGGGTTCCTGGTTGCATGGAAAAAAAATAATGCAATGCTAGTACACTTCCTTTCTCCTGTGTTGTTACTTAAACTACACAAAACATTTCTTGAATAACAGTAATTATGCACCACTTACAAACTCCATACACACTGAGATTGTGTTGTAACAAATATGTTTAATGAATTTTTAAAAGAAATAATTATAGCCAGTCTTGCTCTACATTGCAAAATTAACAAACAGAAGGACATTATTAAGATACGTTAAATAATTGAAGGACTGCTTAAGAGATTATCTTCTCTTAGGAAAGTTCACCATTTTGGGTAATAAAATACAGTATTACCAGCTGTGCAACAAAACTGTCCAAATCCTATGCTGCTTGTTAAATGTTTCAGTTGTGAATTTTCCACCAATAGTAACTTGAGTTTGCATAGGAATGTTGGTTGACTTGTCAGTAACTTGGTTCAGTCTAAGGGATTCCAACTACTACATTAGTGATCACAGGTAGGATTTGTCTACTAAAGGTCAATTTAAGAGAGGCGAGACGAACAATCTTCTAAAAAGGCAGCTTTGATTACCCTGTATGTATGTAATATACTGGTTTTTTTTTTCCTTCTTGAAGCATGTTTTGAAACAGGTGTTAGCAGTTCTTCTTCTGATTTCTTTGTTATTACCATTTTGAAAATAAATTTTGTATATTTGAATTAAATAGACTCATTTGATTCTGATTTGGGAGCTAGGACATGTAAGAACTAAGATTCCATTCATTGGACGTATATTGTTATACTTGTGTGTACTTCAGTTACTGCTGAAATTTTACTAGGTTGCAGTCCCATGGTCATGACAGTTTATTGAACAGAGTAAGAACTTGTTGCATAAATATGACAGGATTGCATGATTAACTATGCAGCAGACTCTCTGGAAAAAAATATCATCCAGAATGAATGTAAGGTATGGTATTGAAGGGAGCCTACAAGCTGAAATCTACATACTCCTCTCAAAACCACAAGATTATTTAAAAACAGCAAAGCAAACAAATTCTATTGGAATTAGGTGATGTGATCCAATCCACATTAAATGAACAGAGGGCCCACTTACCCTAAAGGCACCAGATCCCATCTGACTTTGGAAGCTAACCAGGTCAACTGGTTAGTAGATGGATGGAAGACCACCAATATACCAGGTGCTGTAGACTATATTTCAGAAAAAGGAAATGGCAAAAACCACCTCTGAATCTTCCTTGCCTAAGACAGAACTCTATAAAATTAATGGTGTTGCCATAAATTGACAGTCAATTGAAGGTGCCCCCTCACATGCATCCTAAACGGAGAGAGAAAGAAAGGAAATGGGCCTCAATATGTAGTATTCTTTAGGTATTATTAAGAATTTCATTTATATAAGGCTAGATATTGGTGTTGACTTTCCTTTCCAACCCCAGTTTCTCCTGTTGAATATAAATTAGGAGAAATGTTTTAAAAAAAATTTAGTGAGAATGTCTTCATCATTATTGAAGCATAGATTTTCTCCATTAATGAAGCACAGATTTACAGTGCTTGATCAGTTTGGAGTCAGTATACCCACTGGTGAAGGATGATAGAACTGATATTCTGACACCATTGTGTGGGGTGGAGGCATACATTTCCCATTTGTTATTGGAAATAATATTATCTGTTTTCTTGCTTAGTGGTATCCAAGATTGGATTTTGGCACTTATGCACTTCCCATTTAACATTGGAAAATGCAGGATTTCCAGCTAGAGCTAGCAGGTAGTTGTCCAGCCTCTTTTTGAAAATATCTAGAAAATGAGACCTCACTACCTCTCTAGGCAATTGGTTTTACTGCTGAACTGTTCTCATGATTGCTCCTCTAGACTTTTCTAGCTATATTCTGGCTTGGCAATTCTAGTCACTGCAATCCAAAAATCCCCCATCTTATCCAAAGTCTGGGTAGAATGATATTGAGGTTGAGTGTCAAAAATAGTTTATGGAAAATAGTACTTCTGACACTTCTCTGATGGAAAAAATTTCTGCTTTACAACACCCAGAATTTTAGAAATACATCAGACAACCTCTTGAGCAGACCTGACTGGTCCTAGGTATTGACATCTGTGGAAATAAAAGTGTCTGCATCACAATAATGTAGCACAATACATACGTACATACATACATACATACATACAGTTTACCTGCTGCATATTTTTTCAAACTTATAGAATCTATAATACTACATACTTTTTTCCACACTTAGAGAATCTATAATACTACATACTTTTTCCCACACTTTCATGGAAGGGAACAACCGTATTGTGACATTTTAGCCTAACCTGTGCTTATATTGCAGTTATAAGCCTAAAAAATTCAGGGTCATAAAAACTTTTAAAAATTTATATGCTGGCTTTATAGGAATTTGGCATTCTAAATCCAGAAGTGGCCTCAGATTTGCTCTATCACATACAGTTCTCCCCCCACAACTTGGTTTGTAATTTCTATGTTGTAATATGTGACTGAATGAAATGATCCTGCAGAGATTAAGAAAGGGTTTAAATCATCTAACATATTTAAAGAGCATTTTAATTTGCTGACATGAAACACAAAAATCCATTCAAAAGCACTAAAAAAAAAAATCACACTGGAACACCAGCGTCTGCACTTAATCAAAGCTGAGTAAAAACGGAATTGATAAAAATGCTGAATTTGCAAAAGAACTCTGTAGTACTTTTTTTGTTTTTTGTTTTATTCAGCACCTAAAAATACATGAAAAAGCTATAAAAATACATTTAAAATGATTACAATATTGAAAAATGTTTTTTCATCAGAAGCCTGTGTTATTGAATGCAGAAACTTATCCGGAGCTCTGCAGCTGCCTTGGGGCCTTAGTGGATGTAATTGACACTTCACTGAAGAAACCAGCAGGAATGCATTGTCCCATGATAGACAGTTTTGTGGTTTTGTTGATTTAGTCTTCTCATAGTTACGCTGCTTTGGGACACCAGCAACTTTTGACAAAGGCTAGATTCCTAGTTACCAAATATTTCTTTCAGGTCAACAAGTGAATACCAGCTCCTCAACTTGGCATGACAAACTGCGGGCATCAGCTTTTCACCAGTCATTCAGATAATCTCTGTTATTTCAAAGGGCATAGACATGTTGGTCTTTTACAGCAAAACAACAGAATTCCATACCATCTTAAAAGCTAACACATTTTTTTATTGGCTGAAGCTTTTTCAGGCTACAGCCCACTTCACCAGATACATGAAGCATCGTCTAGACAAACCCACTGGTGATAGTATCATCACAGCACAGGGTGGGAAATTTCTCCTAGCTGTTAAACTACTGTGCAACTTGAACGTAAATGGAAAATGTCAAGCTGAAGATAAAGTAAGATACAACCACATTGAAGGAAAAATATTGTGAGCCAAGGCAAATTATTGAGCTCTTACAAATCGTAAAGATGAGATTAAATATTTCCAAAGCATTCTGAGGCTACAATTTGTTAACTGGCATGCTCTCCTAATAGCAATAACAATCTAACATGTAAAAAAAGAGATTCAGCATGAATTGTTTTTACTAGTTAAATGCTTAATTCCCCCCCCCCCCATTATGTCTTAATGATTTCTGTTTAATTATTGGTTAATGTATTGTGGTACACTGTTGCTGTATAGACTCTCCAAAACGGCTATTAACATTCAAGTGTATGTTTGCTTCAATAGCAGGTTGCTCAGCTTTTAATACCAAAACCTGGACTGGCCAGTCATTGAATAATAATAATAATAACAATTATTATTATTATTTCTTACCCGCCCCTCTGAGCAAGCAATCGGGGCGGGGTATAACATGCTAAAAACATATACAGTTAAAATCCTCCAAACATACCCACCTCCCTCCCCTTAAAACAGTATTAAACTAATCATAATTAAAACAATCAAGATTTAAAATACATATTCATTCAAAGTCCCATGTAGGCGGCTGGATGGGGGGTCATCAGACGATGGGAAATGAGTTACTATCCGAGAAGGCCTTCCAGAAGAGATGCGTCTTGGTCATTTTTTAAAAGCCTTCCAAGGTTGTAATAAGACGCATCTCATCTGGCAGGTCGTTACACAGCCTGGGAGCAATAGCAGAAAAGGCCCTCTGGGAGGTCTGGGACAACTTAGTTTTTATAGGCTGAAGCAGATTCCTCTCAAAGGACCAAAGTGTACGCGGGGGCTCATATGGGAGGAGGCGGTCTCTAAGATAAGTTGGACCCAAGCCATGCAGGGCTTTAAAAGTCAAAGTCAGCACCTTGTGCTGTGCCCGGAAACTGATCGACAGCCAGTGGAGAGATTTAAGCACTGGTGTTATATGTTCTCTCCTCGATGTTCCAGTGACTAGCCTGGCTGCCATGTTTTGAACCAGTTGAAGTTTCCAGGTTAGGCACAAAGGTAGCCCCATGTAGAGAGCGTTACAGTAATCCAGACGTGAGGTGACCAGCACATGTACCACAGCCTCCAGGTCTTTCATCTCCAGGAAAGGGCGCAGCTTGCGGATCAGCAGAAGCTGATAACAAGCACTTCTGACCACCCATTCACCTGACACGTCATGTGAAGCGATGAATCTAGAAGTACCCCCAGACTGCGAACAGAGTCCTGTGAGGAGAGTGTGACTCCATCCAGGACTGGAAGATGTATTCCCAGACCTGTTTTCGGGCCGGTGACTGTCAGTACCTCCGTTTTGTCCGGATTTAGCCTCAATCTATTTTCCCTCATCCAATCCATTACTGCTGTGAGACAGTCATTGAAAGGAGAGACGCCATCTGAGGTCTGGGCAGATGATCTGGTCATGGAGAAGTATATCTGAGCATCATCAGCGTACTGATGACACTGAGCTCCATGCCTCCGTATGATCTCACCCAGCGGCTTCATATAAATATTAAATAGCATCGGGGACAGGATGGCACCTTGAGGGACGCCACAATTTAGCTCGATTTTAGAGGAGCAACTTTCCCCGAGCCTCACCCTTTGGGACCTGTCAGAGAGAAAGGAACGGAACCACAGCAAAGCAGTGCCTCCGATACCCATCTTCCCCAACCGGTCCAAAAGGATGGCATGATCTATAGTATCAAAGGCTACTGAGAGATCCAAGAGCAGCAGCAGGGTCACACTACCCCTGTTGATACTCAAGCGGAGGTCATCTGTCAGAGCAACCATGGCAGTCTCAACTCCATATTCTGCTCGGAAGCCAGTTTGAAATGGATCAAGAAAGTTAGCTTCATCCAAGACAGCTTGGAGTTGTGAGGTGACTGCTCTCTCGATCACCTTAGAAACAGCAGCAAGGAAACTGCTCTGTATAAACTGCTGTCTGCACTCAAGTTTCCATTCTTGAACCTTGACAAATTTCCCTTTGAAAGGTAATTGTCTTTTCCAGCATTCTCCTCTTCTGCCTCTGGAATATTTTATTTTTGAGTGTCAGATTTATTTTTGAAGGTTTATTAAAAGACCAGCTAAGCTGTTAATAGGTGCCTCATCAAGGGTGTTCATAGCTTGACTCCTTTGAGAACTAATATGTATGCCCAAATTCTGTACCCCTTCCATAAACAAATAGGTGGCACGGGGAGAAGTAGAGAAAATATGAGAAATAGCATCAAGCACAAAGTGTTGCTTAGGATGGAGTTGGGATGAATGAACAGATCCCGAAAGAGGTTTGTGAAATCAGTGTGATGGGGGAGCACATGTTTTATCAACAATTTGCTAACTCAGAATGCAAATGGAGGGGTAGGTCATGGGGTTGAGAGTTTTTTTCAGAAGTTAGGAATGTGAAAACCAGAATTTTTCAGAGAATCATTGAATCATTATTGTGAGATTTGCCATACAACTGAATACAAATATGCAATAGGATTTTCTGTTATTGCACAAAGTCGGATGTACATTTTCAGCTATAGTGTATGCCTTGACTCACTGATGATGAATTGTTTCATTAGACTTAAAAGATAATATTACTTCTGCCACTATCCTTACACATCTGTATCCTTCAGAGCTCAACTACAATCCGGGCAGTACTGGTAGGGTTGGGAAGGGGAATTTTCCTACCAACAATATATTGTTTTGAGCCATATCTTTAATAATGCCAAGTTTTCATGGCTTGATCTGGAATGGACATTTAAAACCCAGCACCTTTACAAAAAACCTGCTCCTGCTGGAGATGGAAATGTTTGAAAATACTGATTGATACAGATCAACATAGCTACTTGTATTTTGAACTCTTCACTAGAGGCATGACTTAAGATTATCTCAATTAGTGTCTGCATGGCAGATTTTAGCATTATAATGCTACAGTTTATGCTGGTTTTCTTTTAAGGATATTTCTGCATTGCAGCTACTCTCCTCTTCTTAACAAGTCATCTGCATTAGGAAGTATACTGCAGGAGGCAGATAGGGAAGACCAAAGATCTGTCCAGTGCATATCCTTGCTTCCCACTAGGGGCCCAAATTAGACTCCAAATTAGAAATCCCAAATTAAATTACTTTAGGAAACCCACATAAGTAGATCTTGAGGACTATAGCCTACTCCACAGGTTGGCTGTGCTGTGCTTTGCTTTTGGAGGTTCTATAATATAGAAACTATTTCATGGTATTAATAAGAAAGTCATGCTCCAAGCCTGAATCTTTTATATAGCTATGATAGCACTAGCCACAGGCTTACTAGGATTGGGGTCACTCCAGGCTCTCCAGGCAATGCTTTTGCATTGCATGTGTGTGGTAATGATACTGACCTGTTATCCCCTTGTAAATCTACAATCATCTGATTGTATTTCCCAGATGCAAACATGTTGAGAAACATGCATAGTTAGTTTCAGTAGCTGATGTTTCTGAAGACTGCAGTCCAGATAAATTTGAAGATAGACCTGAAATCACATACGCACACAGTTTCTGTAACAGATTTTTTGGGCCAATCCCTAAGGCAAGACTGGTCTGCCAGATGTTGTTGAACTAGAAATCCTTAAACAACAGCTAGGCTTTTGGGGGCTACTGGGAATGGAAATTCACAATTTCTGGAATTGCATGGTTTCAACTTGTGCCATAAAATGAGTCATTTGCTGTAATGGGATAATTCTAAGCATAGAAATGGGATTCCTGGGCTGATTTACCATTCAAATCATAGTGAACAATCAATCCACAGAATCAAAAGAATCATATAGAAAGGTCTGCTTCAGAATGGACATGCATAACTACCAGATTCAATTCTTCCTGAGCATAGAAGCATAGAAATGGGATTCCTGGGCTGATTTACCATTCAAATCATAGTGAACAATCAATCCACAGAATCAAAAGAATCATATAGAAAGGTCTGCTTCAGAATGGACATGCATAACTACCAGATTCAATTCTTCCTGAAGATGTGAGAAACTGGCAGGTCAAGGTGAAAGCCAGAACAAACCTGGAGGTTGTTGCTTTAAAGATATGAAAAGGCTTTCCATGCCCTGAAGTTCAAATTGACAAGATTTTGACACATGCCCACCCCCACACCAGTTTTCAGTACTTCAAGAATCCAAACATATTTAAAGTCTGCACAGAGGAGAGGAAAAAAAGACTAGAATTACTTTTCAGTTTCCAAATAGCAATAAAATAGTTGCGAGATTTGGATAGTTCACTGCAGTGATATAATATTGATGAAAGTGGGACATTATAAATAATATACCAACAGGATTACTGGCACTTCAGCTTTTCAAAATAATTGGTGACATTTTCCACAAAATGCCAGAAGCTTCCTTGCATGCTTGCCATAATTAGCTGAACTTCATAAAACTGAGAATAGGTTGTGCTTCATAGCTTAAGATGGGCAAGATAAAGGGGCTCCAAGGAGTGTTTTCAAAGCCCTCATCCATAACAGCAAGAAAACATTTGTATGATAGGTTGTGTGGGGATACTTAAAATTGGTTTTGGCTTGATTCTTCTGCACTCAGATTCATCACAAAATTCAAACCATGGCCTCAAAGTAACTGTTTAGCCAGAAAGCTGCTTTTATATCCCAGTTATCAGGCTTCTTATGCAACAAAAACAACTGCATGGACATTGTTTTTGTATCACTTCACATCTTGCCAGTAGTCCAAAGCTGATGGACAACAGATTAAGAAGTTTATCACATGCAAAAATAAAGTGATTTACCCCTTCAGTTGCTGATGGGATGCAATTGGGAATTATTGCACGAAAAATGGCGCCAATGCCACCAGGTGACTGCATCTTGGCTGCATCCCGGCTCCCAGCTGCTCTTAGCCCACCACTTTTCAAAAATAAGAGCTTCCCATGTTTGCAAATTGGCCAGCTGAGCGTGGCTGGAAGCCTGGATGCAGCTGGGATGCAGTCGCCCAGCTGCATCAATGGCATTCTTCATATAATAATTCCCAATTGCCTCCCGTAAGCGACTGTATCCTGGCAGGGACAAGTCGCTTTATTTTTGCAAGCAATAAACCCCTTCAAAAACAGAGTAAAAAATTTCCAAGGAAATCACTTTTAAAAAGCAGAATTTACTGTAGCAATGGCTTAAACATCTTCCATAGCTCCTTCAATTCAGACTAAATCCCAGAGTAGCTTCATTACCCCACTGAGATTGGAGTCACCAGTCTCCATTCCAACCATGACAAATTGAGCAACTTTGTGAGAAGGAGTTGTTAAGAAAAACACATGCGGGACATGATGTCCTAACATTTATTTTGTTGAAAAATAATATATTTGCAGGGAACGCAGGATAAAAAGAAAGAAAAAAGGAAGAAGAAATTGTGTGAACAGTCATTTGGGGAAGTATAACTCCCACCTGGAATAAGCAGAATTTGATTTTTCTAACATTTTTCAAACATTGATCAGAATGGAAATGGCAGTAAAGAGATCAGACGAAGACTAGGAATGGGAAAGGCAGTGTTATCTAAATTGCACAGGGTCCTGACAGGGCACCCACAAATTGCATTCAATGGGGAAATTAATTTAGCTCAGTTGGAACCAGCGAGATGATTATGGTAATGATAGCTAGGATCTCACCCATGTATAACAGGTCCAAGAACTAGAACTATTAGAGTGCAGGCTAATCTTGACTTCAGGCTAATCTACCAGGTTCAAGTCAGTAAAAAAGTAATCCGTAACAGTTCCCACTTACTGTACCTTGTTTATGTGACTTTCAGTCTATGATTATGCAGCTCTAAACTGTTTCAGGATTTTTGCGGCAGTTGGAATTCCAACCTGGTTGACGGTTTTCAACTTCAGAGCTGCAAAAGGTATATTTTTGGTTGATGGCACTGACATTGATTTAATCAAGCAGTAATAGGATCAGGACAACTCCACGGAGTTTGGAACAGGATGGACTCGCTATAACTGCTATTATAATAAAACAGAGCAAAATATGCTGTGTGTAATAACAGGAGCTATGAAAAGACTAGACAAGATCCTAAAGAGTAAAGATATACAAATGAGAACTAAAATTAGGATCATACAAGCCATTGTATTCCCCAACACCATGTGCAGAGATGTGAGAGTTGGACACTGAGAAAAGCAGACAAGAAGAAAATAAATGCATTTGAGATGTGGTGCTGGAGAAAAATGGTAAGGATACTATGGACAGCCAAAAAGACAAACAAATGGGTCCTTGAACAGATCAAGCCTGATCTCCCCAGAAGCCAAGATGATCAAAGTAAGGCTGTCGTACTTTGGCCACATCATGAGAAAACATGATTCATTAGAAAAGACAACAATGTTAGAAAAAGTAGAGGGTAAAAGAAAGAGAAGGAGACATATCCTAGATAGATAGACTCAAATAGGGAGGTCAGGGGTCTGAGTTTTCAAGACCTGAGCAGAGCATTTGAGGATAGGGAGTCTTGCAGATGTCTCATCAGCAGGGTTGCCAAGGGTTGGGATAGATGCAAATACAGTTAACAACAACAAACATTAGCCAGTGCTTATATAGGAGATGAACCAGATGTGGGATACTATATAGTCTACCTTGAATTTCATCATGAATAATGGAATATACATTTGATATATATCTGCTATAAATTCCTTCTGAAGTGGATTACTTTTAAGGATTGCTTGGAATCTTTCTCTTTTCCATCATTTTATTTTAGGTGTAAGCCTTTATAATATAAAGTCAGGTCAGCTGTCTCTCCACCCCTGCCATTTGCTTCATTTGTAATATCATCATCATCATCATCATCATCATCATCATCAGTCATCATACCATTACAACACTTTCTAACTTAAAATAAAATGCAATGCAACAAAGAGAGAAATAGAAACTAGTAATCTAGAACTAGGTCATACCTCAGCAATGCCCACTGAGAATATAAGATTGCCTGAAGGTATGTGTAGTACTTTATTCCCTTGGGTTATTTGGCATTATGAGTTTAAAATGTGCTCTTCAGGTTGAGGAACTGAATGTTGTGCTTTATTCAGCAGTTCTTTGTTGCATCTCAGTGCAATTATTATTCCACTGTTATATGGCACATGAAACAAGCATAAATCTTATTCCTATAGTGATGAGATGATGTTCTGTGTGGCCAGTCCATAGCTTATCTGACAAGGGAAACTCGTAAATGTTTGTCCAAACAATGTCTGAAAGCTTGAGAACTTTTATTAAAGCATACTCAACTTTACAAGGCAGTAAATCAGTAAGCAAGATTTTGTTTTTCCTAAAACCTTCTAGAAAAATTGCATGCTTGATGTGTGTTCTTGGCTTTCCTGTTCTGTTAAAAAAAAAACAACAACCAGAAAACCAACAAAACAAAACAAAACAAAACCCTCTGCATCCCGTTCATGCCCATAAAATCACTCTGGTTCTTATTGCAGCTAATTTGCATGGCATCCATTTAATCAGGCATGCCTAAAATTTATCCTCAGGTGGTAAAAGTGCTGACTAGAGTATATATTGAAGGGTGATGAATTCACAGAAGTCTAGGATCTGTTTTGTATGGCTGCTGTGATACTGAACAGATTTTTCAGTCATGAGTGAACTGGGGACATGAGTTGCTTACTGTTTATAACTATGACTCACTGCCTTATCCTTGGGAACTGCAGTTTCCAGCATTGGTGGCGTGCTTCGAAATCCAAATCTTCCTGACCTAAACGGAGCCAGAAACAGGAGAAGATTTTATCTTTAGAAAGAAAACCACAGCCATCCCAGAAGTGGGGAAACTGTGCTCCCTCAGATGTTGATGGACACATCACCTTTTACAACTGATTCTCTCCTAGCTAAGGCAGATGGCCATTGCTATCCAACAACATTTGGAGAGCCACAAATTGCGGATCTTTTATCTTAAATCAAACAAAAGATTGCTTAGTCTGAGGGTTAATCATGTCTTTCATTTGTTGCCAACATTTCACATAGCTGTCCTTAACTAAAGGTTCTTAAGGAAACTAGCAAAATTAAAACCAATAATACTAAAAAATTGTAATAACTCCAGCATTAGAAATCACTTTCAAAATCACAAAGGCAAACAATGGAAACTAAAGCAATATGAACTAGCAGGGCTAGCCCAAGACATTTTGCTGCCTGAGGTAAAGAACAAGATGGTGCTCACACTGTTCCACATACAGAGGCTGGTCAGAGTGGCAACTAATCTTCCTGAAATGAGAGGGTGAAGGCTAGTTTAAAGAATGTAAAGAAGCCACTTGGAACACACAGCTCTGACTTCCAACACTTTGGTGCTCCAAGGCTGTGCCCCCATCACCTATCGCCTTGATTTGGCTGTTTCATTCTGTCTAATGGTACTGGAATTTTTTTTAAAGCTGCAACAGATTTTAAATGCCCAGGAAAACATACAAATAATCCACAGTGCCAAAAAGATAGTAATGAAGGCACCAGGGGAGCATCCCTGGGGAAGGCATTCTGTTGTCAAGAAATCCTTGTTGAAGATGCTTTTCTCCTCCAAACCACCTGATGAAGGAATGTTTGCAAGATGGAACCACTCACAGAAGGGCATCCATAAAAAAATCTCTATTGAGTACATGAGAAGAAGTGATCCTTCAAGGATCCTGTTTCCAAACTACATAGAGACTTAAAGGTCATAACAAACACTTTCAAATGGTCTTGGAAACAGACCAGACGCTGTTCGCAATAATCAATGAAAGTTTTATAGATGGTAGAAGGCTTAGTGTTTAAGAACATTTATAAAGGTGCCTACACGAAAAGTAGTTTTGGGCTCTTGATCTGCATTCATTTTGTAATACAACCAAGCATTATGTGAAGGACACATCCATGTTCCAAACTACAGTATGGTATATACTTATATATTGGCAGGGTTGCATGTGAAGTCAAAACCCACAAATTAGTACGTCATAGCAGATGTCCCCAAAATATACCATAGAAAATAGACAAAAGTCTTCCTGTTATCTTTGTTCATTTGTTACTTTAATATCCCCCTTTTCCTTCAAAGAGGTCAAGGTGGCATGCATTACTCTCCATCTACTTTATCTGTTATCCATTATGCTTAGTGCTTTACAAGAAAAAGAACGGGGTCGGGGGGGGGGCTACAATCTGCTGCCCTCAGGCTTGACAGACAAGGAAAGGGGATAGCAGAAGGGGAAGGGATTAAGTCCAACCAATACTTTTGTACAACGTTGCAGATAATGTTGGTGCATGTGGAACATGTGGCCCTGCAGATGTTGGACTGCAGCTCACCTCACTGTTGTTTTTATACCTTTTAGCATGAAAATGCTTGCTGTATAACAACATCTGAAGGGATATGCGTCCTCCAGTCCTGATAAACATTATATCTGTTGTCCTTTTATGGGCTGTGCTTGTCTTATCATCTTCATATGAAAAATGGAAGGAGAGAAGAACAGCTTATCCAAGGCTGTTCCTACCTACCTACCTACCTACTTAGATTTCTCAAATATGTATCAGGACATAAAAGTCTTCAAGTGGCAGAGTACCATTTAAATAACAAGAATAAATAACTTAAAATGCAATAAAGTAGAAGTAATAACATAGAACATTTAAATTCCTCCACTGTTACAAATGTGCATACAGTACTTCTTAAAATTACAACAAATCACTCTTAGGAACACAACTTCCTGAAACACAGATTGAAATGTTGAAGTCTTTAATTTGTATACATAAAACTACAATACATTACACTCCAGTTTTAATTTGTACAAGTGATATTTGGGATGCTTCCAAAGGGAGGACTCCTAGCACTGCTAATCAAAAGACTTATGGGGTTATTCTGTTTTCAAAGTTCTTTCCTTAATTTTTTTTAATAAAAGAAAAGAGGGAAGCAGCAAACATGGCAAAGCAACAAATGGAAGAAAAAGATGTCTAGAGTGGATTGCTTGTAAAATTCTGTGAATGATGCAGGATGTTTTCGTAATAAAAGTTCATGTGAAAGTACTCCTCATTGTTTTCTGAGCTATCTCTAACCAATGAGAAATTGGCAAGCAAATTTGTTCTTGTGTCCCTTCAAATGGTTTCTGACTTACAGAGAGACTCTAAGGTGAGCATATTACATGGGTTTCTTGGCAAGTTTTATTTGCACAATGCACAAGAGGAGCCAAAAGCATGGACACTGCAATTGTAGCTCTGCTACTTTAACATTATACATCATAGCTTCTGATGCAGTTTGTTGTTGGGTGCCTTCAAGTCATTTCTGATTTATGGTGACTCTATCACAATTTCTTTTTTTTGGGGGGGGGGAGATTTGTTCAGAGGGAGTTTGCCTTTGCCTTTCTCTGAAGTTGAGAGAGTGTGACTTGCTCAACCAAGGCCACCCAGTGAGTTTCCATGGGCAAGCAGAGATTTGAACCCTGCTTTCCCAAAGCCCTGGCCCAACACTCAAAGCACTACACCACGCTGGCTCCCTTGCAAGCAAAGACATCTCAAAAAATAATCCAGTAATGTTAGTTGATCTTAATTTTGCATAAGAGATATGACCACAAGCTATACAAGGATTAGAAGATCCGATTTCAGAGTTAATTTGTTATCCACCCTCTAAGCAATACCCTTCAGTGCTTTGTAAAATTAACCCGGGATGCTGAGTGACATTTCTAAATATATTGTTTGAAACTGAGTAGCTAATTTTCCCCCAAAGAGTTGTGCAGGATTATTTAATGATTTATCATTTTAGACCAGCAGCTCCCTCCAGTGAAGAATCACAATAAACTGTTTGACTGTTTTACAATTGCCTTTTTTAAAGTGAAAAATTCTTTCTGTAACTATTTTTAGCTCTCCTAAGACAAAGAGCCTCCAATAAAAGTTACAAAACCAAATGAAAGGAAGACCTCTGCACCTGGTTGCTTTGTCTCAAGAGAAGCCCTGTCAGTACACACTCTGGCCTATGACAGCAGGAACAGTGCAGCAGTTTTGATGACAAAAGCCTTTCTTCTCAGCCTGTAATTCTATACAGGTTTACCTGCTGTACGTGGGCTTAAGGCACTTCTAAGTAAATGTATAGGACTGCAGTGAGTCATGAGCAAAGAGTGAAGTCTTGCCAAAAAAGATTGCTTAAGAAGGTGCAAGTGAAATAGTCTCTTTCCAGGCTCTTCTCTGGTTCTTATGGTAAGGATAAAAAGGAAGAAGGGAGGGGGAGGAAAAAGAAGGAATGTAGCAGCACCTTCATGTTTTTGAGGGTATAAATGTACTTCTTCAAATGCAGTACTGAATGGTAAGGAGTCATTCATTTTCCCACCTTACAGATGGTTCCAATAACATCCTTCTCAAAAAGCAGTTCATAATAATTTTTATTAATTTATTTAGTTTGTGTATATATATTTATATATATATATTTGATAAGAAACAAACTTACGTACTAAGATTTACAACATATATACTACACACATGGCATCACAAAATATAACAACTTATACATTAACACTTCCTAAGCAATCCTACTGACTCTATTTTTAATTTAAAGTTAATTCTTTTAAATCATCTCCAAACAAAAACTCCTCACTGCGTTAATTACGTATTATGATTAGTTTAAATACTGTAGTTCTATACAGTACTATATATTGTCTTACTGTATTTCTTATTCATCATTCATATATCATTTATCTTAAACATTACATCTATACTTTCCTGATCTTGTCTTATCTTATGGGGCCCACTTCACTTATTATACTCCATATGTTAACTTATGTAATATAGATTTATTTCAATTTCCCTTAATTTACATATATTTTCTATCAAGGGTTCCAATCTTTTTTACCTGTTCCCCATGATCTTCCCTTAATTAAGCAAGTAAGTTTATCCATTTCCATGTAATCAAAAGGTTTCTTTAACTAGTCGTCAACATTTGACTGTAACTTATATAGTTATTTCAGGTGCTTATGTATACCTTCCCAGTTCCCCATGATCTCACCCCCCCCCCCCCCCCCCCGCGGTGAGGTGCAACAAATCATCTAGAGCTTTTCATCCTCTTTTTGATGCCTTCTCTTATTCGGTATTTGAAAATCAACTATTGCCTAAACTAGTTACAACTAGTAGTTGTAAGTCAAGGTGTATTTACACTGTAGAAATAATGCATTTTGGCACCACTTTAACCATCATGGCTCCAGTTTTGGGAGGCACCAGAAAAGGGTAATGACCTTGTAAAACTACAAATCCCAAAATTCCATAAAAGGGAGTTACATCACTTAAAGTGGTGTCAAACAATATTGCTTCTAGAATGTAAATGTACCTTAACTGTTCTTTCTGGCAGGATAGGAGGAATCGAGCTCCCTAGAGGTGATCCTCTACCCAACAGTTGAGAGCAAACTAGTCTTCTCCTAGTTGTGATTTTCTCTGGCACCCAAATGTGTAATCTCTCAGTGCCCCTTGTTTCAATAGACTTTTGTCTAGCGATGTCTAGATATGTCAATACTGAGCAAATCAATAATATCCAATGGCATTAGTATTCAAAATTCACTATAACTAATTACACAATGTAGTTTTATTCACTGCTATTGTTGTTATGGTCTAATCATAACCTGGAAACTGCAGTTTTCTCATGGGGTATGGGTTTTTTTTTCCCAGTTTGCCCTTTATTTGTATTCTGTTGCTTGGTGATGCAGAGAACATTATTAAATCATCGGACTATGAAGATGGCACTTGGCATACTGTTTCGGTTCCATGGACTCTTCTGTTTCCTGATTTGTCATCTTTATTACTGATTTATTAATTGTGTGTGGCAAAAATGACTGAATTGACTTAGCTGATACTGATTATTGACTGCAACTTTAAACACTGCAGAGAATACACACACTCACACAGCTCTCTATTTTCTGACGGTATATTTGATATTATATGTGGCATTTATTTAGATTAACTTCTCAAAGACAGACATATGCCCTTCCCCTATCTCCTAGGCTGGAGTTGAAAATGAAAAGCCTGGCCTTTAAGATTATTCAGCATCACTATGGAAACAAGCTCAGAGGCCAAAATGATGCTTTTCCCAGATCCTTTCTCATGACATGGCTATACTGCTATGATTCCACTTAAATGCCATGGCAACATCTTATGGAATCCTGGGTTATGAAGTGTGGAGAAAGGGATTTAGAATTCTCAGCCAGTTTGCTGTAGTGTCTCACCAAATTACAAATAGGATTTGCTAGGATGTTGCTGTGCAGATAAAGTAGAATCATGGCACTATAATAGTGTAGTGTGAACTGGATGTGCACCTGCTCTGAAACATATCTGAACCACGATATATTGAGCACTATAGAACTTGGTAGCATTGTTAACATTTTCAGTGGAGTACAATTGCATTCAGTAGAATTCTTCCAGGTTCTGAATGGCCTGGTCAATTCATGTTGCCTCTGCTCAGAGAAAAGTTGGGTACACTGATATCTGTGTCACCCAATTCACTGAGGAATTTACAGCTTTAGGGATGATAGTTTGGCTGTTGAAACTTGGTATGCTAGCTTCCATCTTCGATAGACCATATATGCTCAAGACATTTCTTCCCCATGCGAGGCTGCCATAGTGAAGATGAAGCCTTCTTGTCCATAGATTTCCATTTGGTAGTGACATAGACAATGGCCTTCTATGTAGTGGTACCAACCTTATAAAATGCCCATCTCTCTTCAGGGTGTTAGGCCACAATGTTACTGTTTTTTAGGAAATGACCAAGTCTGAAATAGAATAAATTACTAAGAATCTTTAAACAATGATTTTTCATTGTTTTGGAAAATAATAAATATTTAGAGGTGCAAAGCACCAAAACCCCTGGGTGAAAATGGGCTGGGTTAGGCCCCTTTTTGTAGTCTACCACATCTTCACTCATATGTGGATGTGCAAAAATAAAATAAAATAAACCCTTATAGCCATTTTTGTTCCCTCAGTGCAAGTCAATGCAGGATGACCGATGATCTGGATTCCTGAATCAAGATTCAGATTCTGGATCCAGATCAAAACAGGATGGATATGAATTTATTCAATCTGAATTAGATCCAGATGAAAAATGACCCAGCTGGGTTCTGAACCAAATTGGGCCCCACACACAATTCTGTTTTCAGGAACTCTATTTTCAGGACAGAAATTCTCTAAGGTTTTTGGCTTCAGATAAAATAAAACAATTGAAATTGGCTACCACTGGTACATTTTACTTTTTACACCACCTCAGTTTGTCCCCAGATATGTCGGTACAGAAGGACTCCTGAGGGACTTGCTATATTCTGTCTACAAAGGGGCTTGTAGCCTCACACAGGACAGATACAGGCTAGATCTCAAAGGAATTGTCTTTGTTTCTAACAATGGAGGGGAAAAAAGGATACTGCCTTGATTTACTTTTGCATCCCATATTCCTCAGGGCCAGCAAGGAGTTGGCTTTTACCTGAACCAAACCTCCCTTCACCACATTCTTAAACTCATACCCTGTAACTGTTGTGTAATTTAGCAGGAACAGTCCCATTTATTCTTCCATCATCAGGCTTTTTCAGCTGCTTTTAAAATGTCCCAGTTTTATTCCTCTTATATCATTTGTCCTCTTTGTCCTCAGCATATTTTACTTGCTACAAACTACTGTATGTTCAAAGTGCAAATGCAGTTAGCATTCCGTTAACTCAATAGTGGGGAGAGGCAAGGTGGAATCTTCCTCTTCCCTGTAGACTCAGGCAATGGCAAAGTGCTGCAGTCTATCTTAGCTTGTATTTTCTTTCTCATTAATAACTTCTACCATCTTGACCACACTCTGATGTTGCTTGGCCTGGTTTTC
Source organism: Urosaurus nigricauda (assembly GCA_034509955.1). Classification (NCBI taxonomy): domain Eukaryota; kingdom Metazoa; phylum Chordata; class Lepidosauria; order Squamata; family Phrynosomatidae; genus Urosaurus; species Urosaurus nigricauda. The sequence goes on from JAOEGL010000006.1 coordinate 89,763,739, forward strand.
ACCTGTGAAATGTTGGAGGGTATGCCAACACAGCTACCTCTCTCCCTCTCTCCTTCTTATTAGGATTCAGTTGTATAAGTTAATGAAGTAGATCTGTTCCTGGGCATTACTTCTTTTTCAGAAATTTTACTACCAGAGGTAAAATAACATGGAAAGAATACAAAACCTTCTCCACCACAAAAAAGAAGAGCAGTTCAACATATCTCGACAAACTTGAAACAACCAGATCAGCTAAAGTTTACATAAACATTTTGAACCACTTGAACATTTCTTCCAAAAATGTATCCAGGGATAATTTTTTCTTTCACCACTCTTCACTTTTCTTATTATTTCCAATTTTATGGCCAGAATATAAACCTGTGCTTTTTAAAACATTCCGAGAGTGGCTGGTGAGGCAGGCTGATCTGCTTTCTCCCTTTCTGTTTTGCTGTCTATACATGCTCAGGAAGGGACTCTGGAGGCAGCTGTGCTCACCTTGCCTTTTGTTGGTAGTCACACCACATACTAACAGCTGAAGGGGAAACTAACATGGCTTTGCATGTGCTAACCCTCCCCCCCCCCCCCCCAAAAAATACATGCATCTACATGCACAAATGAAACCATTTGTGTTTCATGGTTCTAGAGAAATTGCTTCAAAAGAACAAGGTGACACTGTGAAGGTTACATGGTTCCTACTGCACAAAGAGACTGGGGAATGAGTTACGTAGGCAGGGCCATGAAAGGCTGTTTACCTTACAGGGCCCTGTTAATGACCTACTGATGCCTAGAAGTCAATGTCTATTGAATTTATTAACTCCATGGAATTTCCACAGTACATACACTTTACATTAGTGACTTGACAACCTTAGGAAACTGTATCAGGATGCAAGAGCTTGTAGCTCAGGGCCTTCATTCTTCTCAGATTCTGGTCAGTCAGAGTGGGAGATAAAAAAATATTTCTTTCCCTAAATAAAATCAGGTCTTTGATTCACCAGTTCTCATCTTCTATTTTCTGTTAGAGTTACAAGGGAAAGAAAGACCTCTTCAGAATCCCAAGCACCACAAAAAACATATTTGATGAAATGAGTTGCAAACAAATGAAGCGATAGTTACAGTTACAAAACATTTTGTTGTATTTTAAGTTAGATGTGACTCCTTAGGAATATGATTTTTATTGTCACTTTGAGTCATGTGGGAGAGTATCCAGAGTGCTACATCCCTTCTCTTTCTCAGCTGAGCTATATTGGCAGCATACCAGATGGTGTCTCCATCACTTTGTAAATGTAGTTTATGGAGTGCTGAGTGAGCACTGAGGAGAATGGAAGGCAAAGAGCCAATGTCAAAACAGACTGAAAGAAAGATTGGGAAGTGGGAAAGAGGGGGTGAAGAGACAGAAGAGAGAGAAAACAAAACTGTGGAAAAGCAAGTCATACAACAGTTCTCTGTGAAATTTGAAGCCTGATTTACTTATTCCAAGTGTACATCCAGCACCAGTTGCCAGCAAGACAATCCAGCAAAGCATCAATGGGCCTTAAGAACATATGTTTTGGATTGTACCCATGTGTCTTGATGAAACTCCACCTGCCCTTTAGATAGTAAATGCACTCACTTCTAGGGACCACTGTCACATAGCAACAACTATGGTAAGTTGTCAACAGTTTGGGGATTGATGTCAGCACATTTTGGCTACTATCTGTCATAAAAACAAAGAGCAAAGGCCTACTATTGTTCACTATTCTGTTCTCTCAGTAGCCAACCAGATACTTGTTGGAAGGCCAAATATGACACAAGTGCAATAGTGGTCCTGATGTTGTTCTCCAGCAAGCAGCATTATGATAACATGCTGCTTCTAATATACCCATGATGACTATAGCTATTGAAAGCCTTATTCTCATGAATTTATCTATGGATCTAAACCCTGTTCAAAGACATCATCACATCTTGTGAAAGTGGATTTTGTACTCTAATTACATATTATGTGAAGAAGGACTGAGTCTTTCACCACACAGGTTCATTGGATGACTCCTGTTTTGGGTGAGAGAAAGGGACCTTTTCATCTTAATGTGTAAGCTTGTTGGTAGGAAAATAATCATTTCATTAATTGAAAAGGTTTGCTAGATCAATCAATCTGTCTATCTACCTACTTAAATTCCATACTGTTCCATTTTACAAGATATGTTTATTATGAGACTGCACTGTAATAACCTAATTAATTTATGTTTCTGGTAAGGCACCATGACATTCTCAAAAGATTGGATAACTTGTCAGTATAAGAGAAAATGAGTAAGCTTGCTCAGATCCAAAACATACTGCAGAAGTAATCCAGTTTGAGATGGGTTTAACTGCCCTGGCTCAGTGCTAGGGAATCCTAGGAATTGTAGTTTATTGTGGCACCAGAGGACTCTGACAGAGAAGGCTAAATGTCTCACAAAACTACAGTTCCCAGAATTACCTAGCACTGAGCCAGGGCAGTTAAAGCGATCTCAAACTGAATTATTTCTGCAGTGTGTTTTGGACCGCAGCCAGCGGCCTACTATTATTTGCCTTTAAGTAATTTCTGACTTATGGTGACCCTAAGGTGAACCTACAATGGGATTTTTTTGGCAAGATTTGTTCAAAGCTGGTTTGCCATTGCCTTTCCTTAAAGCTGAGAGCATGTGATTTGCCCAAGGTCACCCAGTGGGTTTCATGGCCAAGCAGGGAATTGAACTCTGGTCTCCAGAGGTGTAGTCCAGCATTCAAACCACTACACCATTCCTGGCTCTATAAATAATAATAAATACATCATTTTTAAAACTTCCTTTTTTGCAGAAATTGGAAGCGATATCTAAAAATCAAGTGTTTCCTTTTTTAAAAAAGTCTGAGAATAGGATGTGTGACCCAAGTTCTCACTGAGAAGACCTTTTGTTCTGTCTCACCAAGATGCTTGGGCTACCTGAGACTTTCAATGTGCAAAGCCAGAAATCTGTCATTAAGTAATCACTAAATGCAAACATATGGGAGATTACATCCCTCTGAAAATACGTAATTCTTGAGTCTTTATTGACACCTATCAACTTCCATGAATTAATTGGTGAACATATAAGTTTACTGCACAGGGCTCCTGGCATGGAAGGAGAACAGTCCAAAATGGTCCAGGATGGGGACGGAATGAGTGGAGGACACATTTTACTACACACAGGTAGTCCCTCACTGATTCCGTTCCCTTCCATTCCATTCCCAATCCATCCCAGAGGAGGCGATTTTTGAGAACTGTTTTGTAAAATGCATCCCTCACTCATTCCCCACTCATTCCTGGCCCCTTTTGGACCATTCTCTGACCGTTCCAAGGAGCCCTGTGTGGTAAACTTCAGAGAGTATCTGGGTAGATCTGACTATGTAGATCTGATCCTAAATATTTTGCCATCTTTTTCATTTATGAAAATTAATTTTATGTTTGGGAGGGAGAGAATATGGGTACTGCTAACAGTATTTATACTAGAGTTGCACTATTTCATTTAGTAGTGCATTGTACTATAGGATGCCATTTGAGCAAAAGCTATTACTTCCAGTTAATTATTTCTTAATTATTTGCTAGCCCCAAGTGGAGCCAATCTGATTCTACCTTAATTTCTTTTCCCGAAGGATGAGCAAGCTTCTTTCCAGTCAATGATTAGGACCATCATAATGTATAACAATATAAAGAAAACTAATTTTATTGGGAGATCAAAACATAGGGCATTGCAGGTAGAGTTGAAAAAAACACTGAAAGAAGATGAAACCTTTAAAAGGAAAGTTAAAGTCCCATGAATCACCAGTAGTGACATGTAGATGGAATAATTTACCAGTCCATAGGGACTTCTGGGCTAGTGAGAGGGCAGGTATGTAAAGTCTGTTACCTCCTTTGCTCAACCAATAAGTCTGTCCCAAGTTATTTTATTTCTATGCATATTTTGAAATGGCTATATTTATGGAGGTGCAGCCAACTGGGGTGGGCTTGAGAGTTGCTTTTATGCTCTGGGGCTGTCCTAACCTGATGATGAAAGCCATATTACCACTGAATTGTTTGGCTGGCAATCCAAATAGCTGCTGTTGATTCCATTGTTGTATGTTTGTCTAATTTTCCTTTTAAAAGGTAATCTAGGCTAGCGAAAATAAATTCTGTATGCAGTTCCCGCCCTGTATTTATAGCCCATTGTAACTGGTGTCAACGTCCAAGCCACCCAGGGGAGTGATAAAGGAGATGGACTACACTCATCCCACCGCTTTTTTGGAATGTTCAGATATGCTACCTGAAGATCTTGGAAAAATAGCTTGGCTTATGAAATTAATAGCTCTGCTATACAAATCCTGTCTGATCTTGGAAGATTAGCAGGGTCAGGCCTCCTTAGTATTTGGATATGGGCAGTGGTGTCACCAGGGAGGACAAGGACAGCATCAGGTGACACCCTGCTTTTTGGCAGAAATGGGCTGTGGCACCTATGTCTTGTTAAAATGCTGAAAAGATGGTGTGAGTGGGGTGAGGTTCAGTGGGAGGAGAAAGGAGAGATCCCAGGGTTTTTCCTTTAATTAAATTTTTATTTAAAAATGCCACCTTTTACCAATTTTTCACTTCAACCACATGAAACTATGCATATGTAAATGCACTGGGACTGGGCATATGATGTAATTTAAAGGTATAATTTTAATTTTGCTAGTTATTTATAAAGATTATCACACTAGAGCTTACTGTCTCTCAATCGTCCCTGGATTGTTGAAGAAATGCACGTGTATGAAAGCCTGGCATACTCCCTCACCATCAGAGGAAATTCACTCTCACTGAATGATTCAGTAACACTAGAGGGAGCAGATGATTCCCTGATGCTTAGGAAGCATGCCAGGCTTACACGTGTGATTCCTCAACGATCCAGGGATGATTGAGAGATGGTAAGCCCTAGTGTGATAATCTTTTATGTCACAAATATTACCATAACATTCAGTGATATGCAGGAATTAGAATTTGCAAGTTACATTAGTACAAAACCATTTCTAAGGATTCTGTATGGTATGGTAATGGGAGGCGGTCAATGATGGGAGTGACACCACAAGTTTCTGCACTGGGTGACACCAACCCTAGTGACTCCACTGGATATGGGAACTGCTAAGGAAGACCATGTGATGTAGGTTATATTAGAGGAAACTAGTGACAAACTACCTTGAATATTTCTTATTCACAGGATTGCCATGTGTTGATAGAAAATGAAATTCACGGCATAATAGTAAATTGTCAGGTGACTTGAAGGCACATACACACACATTAATAGGCTTAGTAGCAGTGACACTTGTAGAGAGATTGATACGTATGCATTCACCCAGAATATTTAAATGTTCTATTTGTCAGAGTCAATTTGACTGTCATACTGCTGTTTACAAAAACTCTTGCCCCAAATCCCAATAAATAAATAAATAACCTTTCATTGAGGTGAACATCTTTTGTTCTTCGACTCAGGGGCTTGACAGATGGGCAGCTTTGTGCTGTCCGTCTTTGCCCGCATCATTGTTGCAGCAACCAAACAGTGTGGCAATGATGTGCTCCCTCCCAGGAGCAAAAAGAAGCTGCCAAACGCGGCTTCCTGGAAGGTGTGCTTGCACACCTTGATCACATCACTTCTGGCCAGTGACATGTGTACGCTGCATGGTGTGTCCCTCATCATGGTGCCACCCGTGTGGACAATGACAAGCGATGATGGTGGCATCCTCATGAACTGGGGCTGTTGGGTATGTAAATGCCCAGCCTCTTCTAGCCCTAGTTTGCCAGGAGGACGCTGCACAGTGCCTATTTGTACTGAGCCTCAGTTTTCTTCCTTCTTATTTAAATATCATGACATAGCAGATAACCATTGCAAAGGTAGAAAAAAAATGTGTTTTGGGTTCTAGCTGTCAAAATTCCCCAGCCAGCATGGCCACTGGAAGTTACAGATACCCCAAAGGTGGTTTTCACCAAATCTCTATCTATTAAATACTCTCTAGAGAACCACTAATTTCTGGGGTTGCTCTAACCACATTTTCTGCATTTGAGATTTGAAAATGTGTGTTTCCTGACCATTACTCAAATCAGAAGTTTGTACTGCCATCTTGCTAGGACACTTCGTGTACAGCATATTGAAATAGTTGAAACCAATGGCCATACATCCTTGCATACATATTTTCTTTGAAGTCCAGAAAGATATGAAAGCATTTTTCATATGGTGCTCATTGTGATATTATCTCGGTACAATTAGACTGGCCAATTCACACTGCATAAATTAGTTGCTCATACCACACAGGCACAAGATAACTTGAATGAGATTGGGACAATGAGTCACATAATACTGGGAAGCATTTTACAAGTAATGAACTAATTTGTCCTTGCAGATCTTTGCTGAAGCAAAAGCTTTCTGCTTTTATTATGAAGCTGTTAAATTGTGCTCATTAAGGTCTGTATTAAATCTCTCCCTTTTGGTTTGGTTTGTTTTTTTAACTGAGTCATTATAATAAAAGCTTTCTTCCATAGAAGGGATGTCCCAGGCAAAGTGATTGTGGAATAAAGAATCTTTCCCCCGCACCCTTTCACACACTTTTGATTGTCCTTTTACCATCACCACCACCCCTCAGCCCTGGAAACTTACACAGAGATATCATATAAATATAGCATCTAAAAATAATGGCTTTCTCCCCACACACTTCCAGTGCCCTTAAAATGTTCCAACTACTTGTCCAAGTGATATAAAATGGGGAGATTATGGTGAAGGCATTTTTTTAAAAGGTCTACTGAAACTGAGCTTCCTGCCTATTCAGGTCAAATTGCAACAGAATTGCACAACAGAAGAGAAAATGTTTGTGAATATCTCTAGAACTTTAAAGGAAATGTTGAGACTCAGTAATATGTCATTAGGGCACAAGAGGACAGTATGTGTTTTACAGGCCTCTGCGAATAATACAGTATTCATGGTAAACTGCCCTTTGATTGAACAGTTGTCCCTCTGTATCCATGGATTCTTTATCCATGAAGTCCACAGCTTGAAAATATTCAAATAATATATTATTTCCAAAAATCAGATCTTGATTTTCCCATTTTATATAAGAGACACCATTTTATTATTCAAAGATATAGCCGTGTTAGGGCTTGACAGACCACCCCGAAAGGGCGGGCTGGAGCAGCCCATTTTTGCTCCTGAGGGAGGCCACATCAGCCAAACCGCGTAGCCTCTCTCAGCACCAAAAAGAACCTGCTAAAAGTAGGTTCTTTCTGGTGCATGTGGAGGATGCCATCAGTGCACCATTGGTGCACTGTCATACGTTGATGACACAAGCGCAGCACTGCGACATGCAGATGCTGTGCCAGGCTTGCATCATGATCACAGTCCCTGTGTAGACAGGAGGCTGCCATTATAATGCCACCGTTACGTGCTAGGGGTTGGGAGTGTGTGGTCACTGCACGCTCCCACGCCCTAGTTACAGTCCAAGGACAGCACTTCCCGCAGGTCTGTATCAAAGCTCATGCTACCAATTTATTTCTTTCAGTTAGTCTGAAAGGTGCTACACAATCTCTCCATACACCATTTTACTATGCCACTTTATGAAATGGGACTTGAGCATCCAGGTACACAGTGGCCTCAGAAATTGCTTCCCATGTATGAAGAGCAAAAGAGAGGGGAAAGAGGAGAACAGGTAGGCCTGCCTGCCAGTTTCATCTAGCGTGTTAAGAAAGCACAGAGTTACCAGTTTGGCCACCCAAATGGAAATCAGAGGAAAAGTGGAGGCTGATTGCAGTAATCCCTAATGCCTTTCAGGAGAGGCTTTGAAGTGATTTCCAGAAGGTTAAAAACGTTTTTGTAAGCAAGGCTTATCTGATCTGTTTTTTTCCATTTCATATGTGCATATTGTTAGTTCTGAATAAAAGATCTGCTGAAACGTGCTGAATGACTCTTCAGCTATCCCTATTCATCTCATATTATTTCTGTTTCTGGTACCTTATTTCTGTTAAAGAAATAATGCTCAGGAACACACTAAGTGAATTAACTGAGGTATACGTGCACTATGCTACACTGAGACATACAGGTTAGCAGCCAAGGGAGTTCCAACAGCAAATATGAGAGTTCTAGGTGTGAATGATTTTCAGTGTCTCACTCTTTGCAATGCTAGAAATTTGGAGACTGAAGATACATTTTTTTTTTTTAATTTGAGGGAGGGCTAGGATTTTTATTTGTTGGCAATGCCTATATTGTGCTCCAACTATAGCTACAGCCCTTATTCTCCTCTTCTAAAAGTTTTCAGAACAGAATCCTACATCATAAATTTATGAAAATATGACTTAGGATCATTCATAGGGAGGGACATCCATGGAGAGAAAAATTGGTGTGTCCTTATAAGCTTCTTCCTTGCCCCCATCCACCAACACAGAACCTCCCTATTCTCATTCTGTCATCAGTGCTCCAATGGAGGGTCTGGAAAAAAGGCAGTTTTCTTGGGATTTCCTAAAGATAGATTGAATTCTTGGTATCCAAAGAATTCCCCATTTGCTTGACATATGCCTGGACTAGAATGGCAAACTTATCAACCCTGAAGATAGTGTATCTCTTTCTCCTTCCTCTATTACCATCAACTTGGTTCTTTGCCTGCTGGTGCAAGCCTAACAGGGCTTTTGTGGCTATTCCTCTACCTTGGGTCCTCTATCTTCTACTCCCTTTGGAGTATTCTGGTAATATTTTTTTCAGTTATAATAGTTTTAAAAGTTGAAGATTGATGATTGTTTAGAAGATGATTTTTTACATTCAACTTCCAGGTGCTGCTGTTTGAGCCAGAAAATTTGGGTATACTATCAAATATAAATGAATACTTCCACAAATAAGTACTTCCACAAATGAGTACTTCCACAAATATACCCCAATGTGCACATATGTTCCAAGTATCCAGTTTAAATCCCCCAGATTATTTTAAAAGGAACAGCCATAATTTATTTTAATATGCCCTCCAAATAGACTGAATTTATGTCATTTAGAAGAGTCAGTATAGTGGAAGTAAGTTGAAAATAGCTGAACAGGTCTAAAAATAGATTTTGCTGTAGCAATCCAAAGTTGTAGCTGACATGGCAGAAAGCAGTACATTTGAACTCTTTCCCCATTTGTTGTTCCTCTTAAAATCCACATGACTTATCTTTATAGGTACAGAAACAGAGAAATAGCTTAATACTTACTTTGATTTAAGCCAGTTTATGAGGCTTTCACAAATAATTCACAAACTGAAGAAATTGCATTAACTTTGGATTCTTTTCTCTTTGCTAAGGACATTAGGTTGCCAGCATTTTTACTTGCCATGATGTCACAAAGATAGATAGATATTATTATTATTCCCACTGCTTTTATCTCCAGTCCAGAAAATGTTCCATGAATTTACTTTCTGCATGGCAGTCTCCTGTAAAAGCACAGGAGCTGGGAGCAAGGAAGCAGTCTACAATCCTATAAAGAAGATGTATAAGTGACCTATTTTATGCTCTCTGATGCCTGCTGTTAGCTGATTCTACCTCTTTCTGAAGCCAAATTTTAATTACACATTTCTCTTCAGTCTATTTGCTAGTCTTCTTCTGAAACCTCTATTAAATTTTGAAATGCCTTAATAATATTTCATTGAGTAAAGCATTTTGAAGACTCCAGTGAGCAGAGTCAGCTCTGCAAATTGGGAGCATTTATCTTCCTATTCCTCAGTGTGTACTGGAGGTCAGAATAGTGGTTAGAATGGTGGACTGAGAACTTTATCACACTAGTCTATAAAAGCAGAATTTTATCAGGATAAAAACCTACCTCAACCCCACATTTTGAGAGCAAAGGCTGTCTTGTGCCAACAGTCCTATAAATGAAGAGCGGGAAGGGACTTCTACTTATTACACCATGGGTACCAAAGTGTAAGAACCAGTCAAAAGTCTTTTAGCACAAATCCTTTGACCCATATACGCCATGAAAAAATTTAGTGGAAAATATCACAACAAACAGTGTCTGAATCACTGACTTATTGGCTAAAATAACTCAAAATGTGGAATTTCACTGCCATCAGTCATGTCATGACCTTGTATTTTATATCTACCAGTGCACAGGAAAAAATGCTTCTTGGGTTTTCGGTGGCTTGACTACCTCAGATGTCTTAGAAATTTTCCTGCACAATATCTAGCTGTGCCTTTGTTTGCTTTCTGGAATGGCAGCCAGAATCTACTGCTAAAGAGGGGGAGGTCAAAACACCCACGCCCACACAACAGTTTCACATTAAACCTACTGATGTGGGGAATAGAAGGTTATTTTGCAGCCCACTCTTTCCCAGTTCATGGGTTGCCTCTTACACAGTTGCAGAAGAGGTGACATTGGATCTTTTGAGAGAAACACTGTGGTCTGAGTCTGTTCTACTTGACTTCTAATGAGCCAAGCCTTGGGAGAAAATCTGATAGATTTTTCCCCTGTTTGTTTGCACACTGTTATTTTCTCAGTAAATCAAACCAAACCCCAGGAAAAAGGCAAGTTACAGTTCTGCACTGTATCAAGTACTTTCTTTTGTAGGTTGGAACAGAAATATTATTTTGGCTTCTAAATCTCCTAGTGCCCTTTATCATCCATGTATGTGTGCCTTTCTTTCAGATTGCCTGAGGCAATGCCAATCTTTAGCTTGTGCTCCAGGAGTGCCTGACTATGGTCCATTCAGTAATTATCTAGCTGCCACACTGGTGAGGATAGTTGCTCAGTGTGCAAATTACACTTATTTTTCTCAAATTGGAGTTTGCAAAGAGTAAAGCTCAATAATATTCTTTCTATGGAGTGCCACCCCACCTTCCCAATGTAAGGCAAGCAAATTGGATTTCCTGCACAAAAGCAAGCAAATTCATTTTCTCTCTGCTTTACTGCAGTGGAAAATACCATAAATTCTATCGGAAGATAAGTTAGTAAATAAACCCCTGATGCTGCCCCAATGCTATTTAATCATATATTGCATTTGTTCGATTAGTTAGGGTAATGAAACTGGCACCTGGGTTTATGATATGGCAAGGTCTAGTCTTTGTGTTTTTGTGCATCTGTTATGTAGTTTGTTTTTGTCAAAAGGTAGCTGTTTTAGCATGTGTGTAAGCAGTGACTGAATTACCTCCCAAAGTATTATTGACCAGCTTTGGCTGTAGATAACTGACAATATATCAGGGTGGTTTTAGTAGGGAAATTTAGCCAAGTTCATGCACTGGGACATGTATGCATCTTACATAATTACATCTCTATAGCTATGGGGCAAAACAGATGGTCAAAATAAGCAGGTTTACAGCCGGCTTCAAGGCAGGGCATTTAGATGATGCACACCTTGAGGCCAGCTGGAAAGCACACCAAAGCTGCCCTATGGGGAGAAAAGCCAGACTAAAAAGGAGCTGGATTTTTCTGCTTCTTCCTGGAAAGTGTGCACCTTCACATGTACTTATAAATTCACCAATGCCAAGGTGACTCTAAAGAGGCGTTCTTTCCAAACTCTATCCCTGTTTGTGCATGTAAATGCCCCCTTGCAGGCGTGCATTTAAAAGCGATGGAGATGCCATACCCAAGCAGTGAGTGTGGCAATGTCCAAAAGAGAAACTGTGACACATCTCATGGAGATAAGCACAACAACCACAAAACAGATATTCAAAGAGGGGGCATGGGGTTAAAAGGAGTGAAGGGGGCATGATTGTACCTTGCTGGCATCTGCATGGGCACACTTCTGCTCTGATACCCTGTCCTGGTGAAGCGCTACACATGCTTACCAGAGGATTCTGAGAGCTGTAATCCAAAAAGTAACCTTAGTATACATAAATGTAATAAGATGACTTCTTCCATTCTTTTTGGAGCCTTTTGTAAGCAGAGTAGCCAACACACTTTCAGTTTTCTATCCAAAACACATTGTCAATGTAGTTTCTAGATGTATCAGACATTTGGTTAAAATGAAAAATTCACTCAGGTTTTTAATCATGTACTAGTCATTTAAAGTGTGGGAAAACTGTGCCCCTTCCAGATGTTGTTGAGTTGTTGTAAACCCCAGCCAGCTTGGCCATTGATGATAGGTGTAGAGCTGTAGTCCAAGAACTTTCGAATCCTCATTTCTGTTCTGAAATTTTTTTATTATTAATGCAGAAGGACAGTATTTCACACCTTTAGGAAATTATTCTTTCTGAGATTTAGGAATATTCATTAGCTTACTGTTGAACTTTCCCCCCTGTTTTGAATTCCTAATCTATCTTTAGGCTTAACTTGTGGGCCAAATTAGAGTCTATAATTACTGATATCAGACTCCTTGCCCTAAGTTGTTGTTGTTGTTTTTATCCCACACTTTTCCCCAAACTGGGACCCATACATATGGAGCCAGGCTTTAAAACTTTCTGTTTTAAAAGCCTGTCTGCATAAGAGGATTTTAACCTGCCAGTGGTAAGACAACTAGGCAGGGGTAGAGTTTAGGAGCAGCCACTGAAAAGACCCTCGCTCGCATCCCCACTAACTATGCTTGTGATGGCTGTGGGACTTAAAGAAGGCCCTCTCCTGAATATTATTTCAGAGCCCAGGCTGGCTTATACAGGGAGATATGGTCTTCTTAATAGCCTGGATCTGAGCCATATAGGGCTTTATTTATTAAATTGTGCCCAGAAACAAACTGGTAGCCAGCTGAGCTGTTTCAACAGAGGCATTCTGTAATCCTTGGTGAATGTTTCTATAAGGATGTCACAGGAAACAAGAAAAAATGATCAAGAAGCACCATTAAACAGTGCAGCACCATGCAGCAAAAATTGCAAGTGTGGATGAGCTCTTTTCGTTTCTGTCATAGGCAATATGTTTCCAAAGCTTATGGGGTGGAGGTTTTATTCAAATTACAATGTTTAAACTAGGAATTGACACCCTCCCATCTTTTTACCATTGTTACCCAAAATGTGAGGGTCCTGGGAGGGCACCCACAATTAATATTCAAGAGGGAAATTATAGTAATTTAATTAAAAACATCTGAGAGGGCTTGGGCAACTCAAAGCTGGGATCAAGCCGGTGTATATTGGCTCTGAGAACCAGAGCTCCAGATTGCAAGTTCCAAAATAGTTTTATTTTATGAGTCAATGATAATCACTAGCCATGCAAAGACACTCAACTCACATGCACTCAATGCACATATCCAAGGAGTAACAAAATGAAAGGTGGCATTCAGTAGTGAGTTAAGGGGTTGCAGAGGGAGATACTGTATCAATTCCAGGTGCAAAGCTGAAATTGAAGGATATGAGCAAGAGAAGTGATTTAGCAATTTGGTTTAGGATTACGATAATGCTGAGGAGTCAAGTGAGATACAGACAGAGTGTCTGTCTGACCTCAAGCGAGACTGAATGGGGGTGCCTAAACAGGCATATTTATAGAGCAAAACCTGTCCCGATCATAATTTGGGATTAAGGGGTAACTTCCAGGAGAGAAAAATAAGAAGAGAAGTTGTGAATGGCCTGACAATCAGTGCAAATGTCCTTTGACAATGGTGTATTGCTCCCAGAGGGAACCACACTTGAAATTTTGTTCACTTGCAAGCACAAAGTCTATCACACATCATCATTCTTATCAGTGAAGGGATTATCTAGATTGTGATCTTGACTGATCTGTCCTTGGCTACATGCTCTTGAGCTTTCCCATGTCAAGCCTTCTTCTACAACAAGGCTCCCCCCCCCCCCCCCGCACTGGGGCACCTTCGTGGCTAGGTGCCTTAAACATTTTTAATGCCATCTTGATATCAAAAAGAGAGTGGTGTAGGGGGGCCAGATCATGGGGTAACATCATCATTTACTGCTCCACTCCTCTGACTATGATTGCTCTGTAATCCTATTATTGTTATTAATGATAGAGCTAGTTTTTTTTAACTAAAGTTATTATTGTTGTTGTGATATATAACTGTTCTTTTGGATTTAGGTTGTAATCCCATCTCGATCTAACTGGGAGAGGTGGGAAATATAAATAATCTACTTATCATCATCATCATCATCATCATCATCTTTAGAATTCACAGAACTCCTATCCTCTGCCCCTTGCCAACACCTGCAAGTTACTCAAGACAACAATTATGTTTACAGTGTAATGTTTGTTACAACAAAAGTTAAATTTGATTTAACCTTGATTTTTACATGAGGTTATTGTCAGAATACACACTGACAATACTGCAGCATGTGTGATCTAACTCCTACATCCTTTGTGCTTTGTAACTCATCACCTGAAGAGATATATCATTCAACAGAACAACAGACAAACCATGCATTTTTGATGGCTTGTGAAGCCCCAAGAAGTTAGAAACAAAAGCACGGTGTAAGTAAATTGTAGCTAAAAATAACATTGCTACCAGGTCAACGGTAGATTCTAAAATGTACTGTGAAGAAATATAACAAAAAAAGAAACAGCCAGCCAAAGTGAAGGTTCACCAACCCCCATTCCAATCTATTTTCTTACATGAAAATTCTTTGGGGCCATACTGTGTAATCTTATTTTGTGTTTCCCCTTTCCTTGAGCAGTGGAAAGTTCAAGGTAACCTTTCAGAGTCAGTACCTTTGTTGAGCACTGTTGAGTCACACTGTCTGCCTCTCTATCTATCTATGTGCTGGTGTACAACTGAGCAGATATTACAGTGACTGAAAACAAGCACACAGCTACTTCTTCACACTGTGTCAGTGCCCTGGAATTGAGGAAGTAACTCCTTAGAAATATCTATTTTCTTGTCTTTAGCTCTTTTTTTTTCTATAATGAAGGCATAAATAAAATACTTTGGCTGCATTTACATGGCAAAATTAATGCATTTTGCCACTTATAAGGATGATTGCTCATATATGGGGAATATCAATTAGCTCTATACCAGGCTCCTACAAGTACCCCTTTTTGGACCAAATCTCAGTAGTGTACACCGAGAGGACCGGATATCCCAGAGAAACAGCATAGAGATAGACTCCTTCAATTAACAACTAGTTTATTTATGGGAAAGACACACACACACACACACACACACAGAGGCATTCACTCACACACTCACAAAAGACTAAGAAGAGGAAAATTGGACAGAGGACACTGGTTATACTCACCTGCAATGGTCTTTTCGGAATCAATGTAAATGCAGCAACACAGGAGATGGAAAAGGGAAAGGTAAGAGGGGGGGGGGGATTGGAACTGCATCGAAACTCAGATGACCAGAAGTCAGTCTGAGATTCCAAGGCAGAACTGAGAACAAAAGAATGCTTTTTAATAGGGTTTTGCCATCCTTTAGTGGAGGATGTTTTACACTTCAATGTAAAGCAAAATTTACACATCACTTGATCTATAGGCAGCCTCATCGATGGGAAAGACATTTGATGCCGGAATAGCTGGTGTCTACAAAGTATCTACAAAGTCATAAAACTGTCCTAAAGGTGCTATCCTGTTAGCAACTCCCAAATAGGCTTTGCTGTGTACATGATGTCCCCGTCTCGAGCCTATGGAAGACTGTGGACATATCCCATCATGCCCTTCATTAGGGTCATAAGGATTAATGCCTGCACACTAAGGATGTTCAGACTCGCTTACAGGCTTCTGTATTCAAGCAATCTAAAAGGGAAACATCCAGTTACCTCTGCCAAATGCACTTTTGATGTGGGGGAATTCTGGGATTTATAATTTTGTGAGACATTTAGCCTTCTCTATCAGAGTGTGCTTTACCACAATAAACTACAAATTCCAAAATTCCATAGTATAGAGCCATGACAGTTAAAGTGGTGTCAATGTGCCTTTATTCTACAGTGTGGCAGCAGTCATTATGATTCTGATTGTATAAGGAACTAAGTTTCCTCATACAGTGTAACTGTAATGTTTAGTTACTTTAATAGTTACAGCATGTGGCATCACTAAATGGAGCAGGAGAAACATTGCACAGTTCAAGCTCAGGCTAATGTTGGGCTTTTGCTCCTGCATCCTAAAACCTATGTGCAGAGCCAGAATCTCTGTAGCAATGTATTCTTCAGAGATTTCTAAGTTTGGCATTCAAACTACCATATTCACCTTCAAAGTTGTTAGGATTTAGTGGAAGCACAAGCAAGTGTCCTTGTTGCTGCTAGCTCACCCAAAACTTTATGTGTCCTCAACTAAAGCTCTACAGTCAGTGGAAATAAAAATAATCAGGATATAATACAAAATGAGCAATATTTAAATAAGTTAATAGAATAACTAGAATTAACAGAGATTTCATGGATTTCCACTATCTGTCCATTTGACAATAATATAGTAGAATTAACAGGAATTATACGAGGGGATATCCAAAATAGAAAGTTTGTTTTGATTTGTAGTTGTTAACTTATCTCTATGTAGTCACTATCTAGATTTATACATTTTTCACAGCATATATTGACCCTCCTGATACTGTAGAAGTATCTGATACCTGATATTGTAGAAGTCTGCAGATTGCGCCTTATGAGGGGGTATTGTAAAGTAATAATTATCACCCAGAAGTTATTATGGCATATTGATGAAATTTTATGAGTGTCATCATTGGTCCCTAAGTGCATGTTGCTGAGAAAATCAGCTCATTGTGTCCTTTATTTTTGTGACGGGCACTGCCAGAAGTGACTAAAGTGTAAAATCCCCATCAGGTGCAAACTGCAGGCTTCTACAATATCAGGTATTCGGAAGGTCAAGATATGCTGGGGAAAATGTATAACTCTAGATAGTGACTACATAGAGATAAATTAATAACTACAAATCAAAACAAACCTTCTGTCAATTTTTTAAAAAGATGATCATTAAATCTTTTGGATACGCCCTCGTATAATGAGTCCAAACTACTAATTAGCTTACAAAAATTAGATTGCATACCAGATCATGGAATAGTACATTCAAAAATCCATAACACATATGCTTTAATATATCAGATTTTATGCCATTGAGCTATTTTATTCTGACTCTGGGGATCTGGCAGTACTGCTGCTGATAATTATTGTTATGCAATCACAAACAGTAAATTTGGTCTTACCCAGATTTTATGCATTCACAGTTGAAAAATATTATATTGATAATCTGAGTTAAAAATATGCAGTAGTGCAAGATCTATTAAGCTCTGTGTTGTTCTTTGACGATCTCTTCCCATATGCACTGAAATTTTCTTGCTCACCTCAGTAGGTACCTAATAAAATTTCATCTACAAACCTCTTCCTGAATCACTGGTATTATTAGGCCAGATTTTCTGAAAGAAAGAAAGACGCTAAACTGTTGCTGGAAGGAAACAATTTGGAGCTAGCCTCAAACCTTTCATTCCTTTTACAAATACTGATCCTTTTCCAATCTAGCCTGAAACATTTTACAAGAAGTTAGAGTAGAGGAAGATAATGAAGATCCATTATTAATACCTGAAAGGAGCTGGTAGAGGAAGAAGGCTAGCTAATAATAATATTACTTCAAAGGTTAAAATTAGGTTATTTGATAGACTAATCACTTTTGCCTTCCCAGATCAGATCTAGTTTCTGTAAGACTTATAGCATTTCCCTGTTGTTCCCTAAGGAAGATAATGGCCACAGCATGATGTTTGATAATTAACCTGCATTTTTCTTCTTCCACACACACAGACAAAGCCATTATAATAATAATTAGCTCCATTCTCATTTAGAATTTTTAAAGTTTTAAAGTATTAATATATACAGAAAATGTGGGAGAAGATGGCTAAAGCTGCTCTGAGTCCCAGTTCTGGGAAAAGAGTGGGATGGATGATGATGATGATGATGATGATGATGATTTTATTGGGATTCTTTGCAGAAATGCCTGTGTGATAAAACATCATATTCACACAATTCCAGTAGTAATGGATAAGGATTTGGGGGTGAGGGGAGGGGGGAGAGTGCCACAATTCCCCAACCTTTCTGGGTCCTGGATTCCAAAAAAAGGAACTATCTCAAATGTTGCATAAAATGACTGGATGTGGTTTTAAAATATTCTGGAATGGGTAAGGCAAAGGCTGCTAGAAGAAAATCTCTAAAAATTTTCTCTCCTTACCTGCTGAGAGGTTTTGTTTAGGGGTTGGGGAGCATTTTTGAGAAATATGGTGCTCTTGATACTCTTCCTCATTCAGACTTCTGCTTGTGATGACTTAATAAAGGTAAGATTTCACCGACTCAAAACAATTTAAAATGCCCTAGTTTGGATGTAATGGGGGGAAAATGTTCAGAAGCATGCTTCAGGCATGTGTGCGTGAGTGAGAGAGGTTCAATCCGGATGATTTACTGTACAATAAAGTTTTGGAAATCCAATGAGTATAAAATACTAAATGAAAGATATAATGAACATGGAACGGATGAAGAAATTCTCTCCTAACACTTTGGAGGGACAGTAGGGTAGGAACATATGCACACACACACACACACACACACACACATATCTACAAAGATATATACCTGTATAACAGTGAAGAATAGTGGTTTCTATTGAGGTGCTACAGTGCACTGCATAGTATGCCATCACAAGCATTTCTATTCATTTGTGCTAAAAGCCCACCTACAGTTCAAGACTATGTGTTAGATGTCAATTTTTTATCAATACTAATTTAATGCAATAATGCAAAATATTTATATATTTTAATTGCTCGTTCAGAGGGGGGGGGTGGGGGGGTGGAGTGGAAATAAATTATTATTATTATTAAATCTTTAAAAGGATGTCTGGATCAGACTTGTCAAATTTTCTCTGGAAAAAGAAAGGGCTGCTCGAATCTCTCTCTCTCTCTTTTCATCTAATTCAGAAAAATCTACTCTACTTAGCTCATTCTTGGTCACCCTAGAACTGATTCTAAGCACTAATAAAAGTTTTAAAAACATACTTAGCTTCCTGCGAATTGGAAGGCTTCTTATAATCAGCCATTGATTTGCATTATGTTTGTTTTCTGCCCGATTAGGTTGCCTGTGCATATTTCGACTGCAAATGGATGCCTGCAGAGTTCCTCCAACAGTTAACCAGTTTGTTTAAGGTCTTTCCAGTAGCTTTGTTCAAGACCTTTGCTTTTCTTAATACATCAGGAAAACCCATAAAGCAAAACAAAAACTGAGCAAAAACAACATGTTTTAGCAGAAATCAAAATCTCAAGAAGCCACGTCCTCACATTAACACCCAGTTTTCATTCACTTTTCATTCATACTGTGATGATAACTTGGGAAATGCAAAAGCAATGCAACATATGAATTGCATGGCCCATTCAAAAACATTGCTGTTTCATAGCAATGTAGTTATTTCTATAAACTGTTGCTAACAAGCACACCAATGATATCCTTCCTGTTACCCCTTCACTTAGTGCTTTGTTGTTGTGTCAGTTCTCCTTTTCCAGGACATATCCTACAGTTTAGCCTTCTGTCCAAGAGGAATTTCAAAATGTCCTCCATTTGAGCATGACTAAAAATTATTTTATTTATTTATTTATTTATCTATTTATATCCCGCCTTCTTCTCAGTACAGGGACTCAAGGTAGCAAATAAGCGTAAATTCAGGAAGGACAAATGTACATTTTTATTTTGTAATCTCCTCCATTTTTCTTGAATGGCCTACATTTCATGGTGCCTTGTCCTTCTTTGCAGTGAAAACATCTGGTCATCTTGTGTTGTGTGCCATCAAGTAGTTTCTCACTTATGGCAACCCAGAGGCTAACCTTATCATGGGGTTTTCTTGGCAAGATTTGTTCAGAAGAGGTTTGCCATTGATAGGCCTCCCTTGAGGCTGAGAGCATGTGACTTGCCCAAGGTCACCCAGTGGTTTTCATTGCTTTGCTGGGAATTGAACCCTGGTTTCCAGAGCCATAGTTCAACACTCAAACTGTCTATCCACTCAGGTGTTCTTTCATTGTATATTGTATATACCACCTTCAACATCTCAGTTGCCAGAGTGTGGAGAAGAAGAAAATTCACACAGCACTTTAATTATAACTAATGATACTCAGAGCAACTCAGCAACAATTAAATGTCAGCCTTGATTTATTTGTGCCAATAAACATCCCAGGAAGAAAACTCACTTCCACTCCCTATAACTGAAAGAAACTACATACCTCTCATTAAAGAAACAAGTTACTATCAAGGGACTTAGCAATGCACTTTGGGGAAGTTTTGAAATGATCACTTTGAAATATGTGTTTTCGAGCATTTTTGCATATTTAAATATTATGAGATATCTGTCTACTAGCAATTTCATATAAAGGGGTAAACAGTTGTGTATTACGAAGAATCTTTCTCTGCCTACCTCTCCTCCCTTGTTGTTGTTGTGTGCCTCCAAGTCATTTTTGACTGATGACTTGTCTTGACTTGCCCAAGGACCCCCAGTGGGTTTTTATGCACAAGCAGGAATATGAGTCATAGTCCAACATTCAAACCAGTCTCCAGAGTCATAGTCCAACATTCAAACCATTATACCATGCCATATTTCCTGCCCTCTGCTACACAACTTACATTTTAGGTCATGGAGTTAGGGGCCAGCATGGTATATTGGCTTCAGCATTGCATTACATCTCTGAAGACCAGCGTTCAAATCCCCACTTTGCCAAGATCACTGTGTGAACTTGGACAAGTTACACTCTCAGCCTCAGAGGGAGGCAAAGGCAACCCCCAACCCCTGAACAAATCTTGCCAAGAAAACCTTGTGACATGTTTGCCTTTTAATTGGCATAAGTCAGTAAGGTTTTCAAGGCACACAAGAACAATGGTGTGTGTGTGTAATGAAATGAGTCTAGAGCAGACCACCAAAATCAATGTGACCTGAGTTAATAGTGCAGGTTGATTTCTATGGCTCTGTTCTGACTACATTTGGATCCAACCTAATGGCTAATTTCAAGAGCAATGGCAGATCATTTAATTTAAGTATTACAGCCAGCATGATGTAGTGGTTTGGGTGATGGATTATGGCTCTGGAGGCTAGGGTTCGATTCCCCACTCAGTCATAAAACTGGGTCACCATGGGCAAGTCACATGCTCTTGACCTCAGGGGAAGGCAATGGCAACCCAACTCTGAATAACTCTTGCCAAGACATCCCCATGATACGTTTGCCTTAGGGTCACCATAAATCAGAAACAAAAGTTGGAAACACAACAACAAATGAAATTCTAATGGTATATTTCATACAAATTCCATACCCATACAGTTGCTAGATCCCAACCTAGATGTGGTCCTGATATCCTTGATCTGGGGAAAAATTGTGAAAATGAGCAGTGAGATTACCATCTTACCTAGATTGTCTTCTAGAGCATGGAAGAACATTGTGTAAAAGCTATGCTGCTACTGAGCCTCAGCCAATGCTTCTGGAAGCCAGTAGGTATTAAAGCAAATTTTAAAAATCCAAGGCTTGAAATGATTTTCAAAACTATTTCTTTGTTTCCCAATATGCAAAAATAATTTAAACAGTTACTTTTAGTTACTTGGGAGAAAATGAGACTGTGATAAGCCTGTAGCAGAACCCTCATATAAGCAGTCGGCCACACATCCCCTGTAATTAAAAACATTTTTTGGAAAGTTACATCAGAAAATAAGTGATGTTTTCTTTCATTCTGTGACAATTCTGGATACTGCAGAAATAAATTATTACAAGTAACTCATAGGCTGAGAACCAGCGTGGGGTACTGGTTTGGGTGTTGGACTCCAGGAGACCAGTGCTTGATCCCTGTTGGGTCATACAAACGCATGGATGACTTTGGGCAAGTCGCACTCTTTCAGCCTCAGAGGGAGGCAAAGTCAACCCCTCTCTGAACAAATCTTGCTCAAAACAAAACAGAACAAAACAAAAACAGCAACAACCCTGTGATAGATTTACCATAGGTTCACCATAAATCAAAGCCTTGAAGGTACAAAACAATAACTCATAGGCAGGGATCCTGTTAATGGTGTTGCTGTTATCACTTGGGGTTATCATCTCCTTTTGGACACTGGGTGAGAAATTATTCACAAACTCCATGCAAAATGTTCACCCTCACCTTCATGGGGCTGCTGTCAAGCCCCACAGTGGATGGCTACTGTGACCATTTATGGGATCAGAGGGAGGACTAGGCGTTGCTTATCCCAAAATAATGGAAAGGACCAAATTTTGTAATCTCTCTCTCTCTCTCTCTCTCTGTAGTATCTATGTGTATATGTGTGTAAGAAAGAAAAGAGGTAGAGAGAGAAGTTAAGGGGTCATCTTGAAGCACAATCCATAAGATGTTACAAATGCTTGAATATGTATTTCCTCCTATTTTATTCCTTCCTTGTCTGCTGTACAGCACTTCTTCAATTTTGTGTCTCCTCTAAATACCAGCTAATGATGAGGCAAAGCACAGAAGGAGGCTATGTATTTGCCATGAGAAAGCTAGGCACCTGCTATTTTGGACAATAACAACAACCTTGTGAACCTGAAGTGCAAACTGTAGGGCTGAGCGTGAATGCCATTGTGGGTAATTTGGCTGGAATTTGGAGGCTAAAAATATCCTGGCTTCAACCCATGTTCAGGCCACTGGGATAATGCTGCACAGAGGCAGTTGGAACAGAAACATGGAATCTACTGCAAGGTTGCTTGCACACATTCTCACTGAAAGGGACAAAATAACCATGCATGTGAATTAAACCAGCCAGGTGGACTGTAACCTTTTTTCAGATCCAGAATAATATGTAATGCCATGCTGGTGACAGCACAACATTTGCTGATAATGTCAAAGTAGGTCAGAAGGAAGCACAAAATGGCAGAGAAAGATTACAAGAGATGGAATAAATCTGATTCACACAACTGTTTTCCTTGTCAAGCCTTGCCTGTACTCAAAATGGCCTTTCCCATCAGCTTACCTTGAAAATGAAAGCTATTATCTCTAAAACCATTGGGATGTGGCTTTTAATGTCTTCTTATATAGCTCCACACTGTCAGACACTGAGTGTATAGCAATGGCTGTTCAGGGTCTCAGGTAGAGATCTTTGCCATCATATGGTCCTTCCAACTCAAGCACGAGCATAAGGTCTGGGAGGCATTTTTCAGCTGCTGGAGTTGCTCATGACTGCAGCATTCTCTGCTCTGGGGAAATGGAAATACTGTACATTATTTCTTGCAAAACAAGGTGCAAGGTGCCTTATTTTAGAGAAAGTCATGCTCCCTGCCAGTCTCTGGAGGTACAGTTCTGCTGTTTTTTCTGTTTTTTTAAATGGGGTAAGGGTGTCTGGGGGTTGCCAAGTCCAGATTTTAAATGTGGACTGGCATCCTGGTAGTTGCATATCCAGGTGTATGCCCAGCTTAGATCAGAATGTCTCTCTCTCTCTCTCTCTCTCTTTTTTTTGGTCATTGTAGAGGGTAGAATTTGCTGCCTTCCTTGCACAATGTCTCCCAGATTCACAAGATTCTGCTTTTTTCTGTAACCATCCCCCCTCGCTTACACAGCCATTTAGTGACCAATGGGCAATGGTGTGTGTATTGAAGAAGCACCTATTTCCTTATAAGCCAGATAAAGAACAATGAAGGCATTCTGCAGGACCTTGGGGGTCTTCTGGATGTCACTAAGGTGTATCTACACAGTAGAAATAACACAGTTTGACACCACTTTAACTGCCATGGCTCCATCCAACAGAATTCTGGGGTTTATGTTTTGTGAAGCACCAGCACTGGCAGCTAAGGATCCTGAAAAACTACAGATCCCAGAATTCCATAGCTTGGAGCTACAGTATCTAAAGTGGTGTCAAAGTGCATTATTTCTATAGTGCACCATAGTTTTTGTGTATCTGGCTACAGAGACATGGCCAGATGTTATGCCACATACACCATACCTGCCAATTAATGGCCATGTCAGGGCTTCCACAGTCCTGAAGCAGGGGAGAGGGAGATGTAGTGCAGTTCTGCTTGGGTGGACCTTTATACTATGTTTCATAGTTCAGGATCTCAGGCATCGTCTGAATTTCTCCTGATTCCAGACTCCTCTAATAGAAGATGACAGGAAATAAAGTGGGGAGCTTTGGCAAACAAACCAGGTGTTCTCCCAATACGTAATGCTCCTCCTCTAAGATAATAACTTGTCCCATTTATTTCATGGTGGCATTACACACACATACATATCCTGCTCAAGTTGAATGTGAATTACACCCATGTCTAATAATGTAATGTGTGACTTCAGCATCTGAAGCTGAAAATAAAAAGTCAGAACAGACCATGGTTAGTTGATTTCAAAGGAAGCTGAAATTAGGAGGTTACATATTCTACCAGCTTTTCAGGTTGGCGTGATAATAAAAGATAGAAGAGCCAGCACAGAAGTATCAGATAGCCCATGAAAATTACTCTAGGGACCAAAGGAAATGATTCATGGGTCTTAAAGATTTCTTGAAGCCATTCCTGAAATTCAGTGTTACACTTCTCTCTAAGACCAGAATCCAGCGTTAGTCAACATTCCTCTTGTTTTGGTGTTCCAGTTTGTTTTATGTCCCAATAGGCCTTGTATAAAACAATCTGACTGCAACTGTCAGTGTGAGATTGCCAGTATTTGAGTAATAACTCACAGTGGCTATCCCATGCAAGGGATTATTGGTGCTTCTTCAGAATCAGGAGATAGATGCAGCACATTTTCCACACAAACTTGGACACATCCACAGGAAGGAAATGATTCATTTGTAAGGAAACATAGAAAGAGAAAAGGAATCAGAGAAAGTGAATCATTTTTTAAAAATACAAGCAAATTAGAAATAACCGGTGAACTGAAGTATATGGAGGAATCAGTGCAACATGACCACAAAATGAAACAGGAATCAGACCTTTGGTCCAGCTGTCTTTGTGTGTGTGTATTTATGTGTGCATGTGCGGGTTGTGTGCCTTCAAGTCATTTCTGACCTAAAGCTATTTTCTTGGCAAGATTTGTTCAGAGGAGGTTTGCCATTGCCTTCTCTTGAAGCTCAGAGCATTTGACTTCCCTAAGATTATATAGTGTGTTTTATGGCTGAGTTGGGAATCAAACCCTGGTCTCCAGAGTCATAGTCCAACACTCAAACCATTACTCCACATTGGCTCTCAAGATGCCACATGTTATCAGTATGTTTGTTGTTGTTATGTGCCTTCAATTAATTTCCAATTTATGGTGACCCTAAGGCAAACCTATCATGGAGCCTTTTTGGCAAGATTTGTTCAGAGGAGGTTTTCACATTCACAGGAAGAAACTGATTAAAGAAACAGTCCTTTGGCCCATCTGTCTTTGCATGTGTGTGTTGTGTGCCTTCAAGTCATTTCTGACTTCTGGCAACCCTAAGGCTGTTTTCTTGGCAAGATCTGTTCAGTGGAGGTTTGCCTTTGGCATCCTCTAAGGCTGAGAGTGTCTGATTTACACAAGGTGGGTTTTATGGCTGAGCAGGGAATTGAACCCTGGTCTCCAGAGTTGTACTGCAACAGTCAAACCACTATGTCACATTGATTCTCATCTCAGATGTGTAATAATATTTCTTCTTTTTTCTGTCTTGGTGCCACTAGGGTCGGCGTCACCCAGTGTGGTAAGTCATGATGTTACCCCTACTTAGTAATTTTTTGTACCAAAGTTACTCCTAAATTGTAATTTCAGTATACCACAGAACGTAATGGCAATAGTTGTGACATAAATAGCTAGCAAAATGAAAATTATACCTTTAAATTACAATATCATACATGCAGTCTAAGTGTAGCTACATGTACATAGTTTTGTGTGGTTATGATGAAAATTTGGTAAGCTGTGATGTTTTTAAAAAATGTAAAACAAATAATTGGTTTTTTAAAAAACATTTTTTAAAATTTTACATTTGATTTTAAAAAAATAACCTGGTGCCTCTCCTTTCTCCTCCCACTGAGCCTTGCCCCACTCACCACAGTACCTTTTCAGAGATGCAGGCAAATAGCACAGCCCATTTCTGCCCCAATGTATGTACCTTTGGGGAGCAGTGGTGTCACCTTTCCTTTGGTTGTCAACTGGAACATCCAAGACCCCACATTTCAAATACACAAAGGTAAAGCCAGTCAGGCATCCTTTTATTCAAGTATTGTAAGATTATTACATTGTTTTCTCAGAATGTTCTCAGAATGGTACAAAACTGGAGTGGATGGGATTGGAAGTGGCCATTACATTTTTGTACCATTCTGAGAATGTTCTGAGAACATTCTGAGTACGCAATGCGATAAACTTATACCACAGGTAGCTGTGTAGGTAACCAGGACTTGTAAAGAGGCTCATAGAGAATGGATAAAGCCCTACAAAACCCAGCGTGGGAATTGAGCAGGCTGCTAAAGCCCCCTCCTCTGCCATTCTCTTTTGTATATTTCTATATAAATTTGTATACTATTTTTAGATTATTTAACTGTTTTAAATTTTTATTTTTATTGTAATGTTTTTAAAAATTGTTTATCTGTTAGCCACCAGGAGTCCCTTCTGGAAGAAAGTGGCATACAAAGTAAATAAGTAAAATAAATAAATGTGGAGTGGACCTGTTATCCTCTAATGAACAGGATAACTGATTTAACCATACTCAGCAGTGCTTAGAAGTGATGTCACCAGGATGCACATAAGGTGCAAAAAGAAATGTTCTATCATGCTTGTACAACATACATGTAAATAACCATTCAGTTTTCGTTTCTTGTTTATGTTTCCAATGCAGTAGGACAGTAGCAGATGGTAGCTTTCACACCAGTAGGATGGGGAATCTGCTCCAGGTTTTAGGCTGGAATATAGAGGAGCTATCCAATGTGTTGAATCCTGTCCCCCAAACAGGTTCAGCTCCTAGGATACTAACTCCAAGGTTCAAAATAAAAGTCAGAGTGGATTTACTGCCCCAATGACATGGGCTCCACTATTGAACAGACCTCAGGAATATGTCGCATCACCTAGAGGGCCTCTCCAGATAAATGGTGGCTCTTTAGGATGTGCCATATTGAAGGACATGCTGATACTTAACTGTAAAAATAGTACTTCTGCAGTTTTCCAGAAATGTCATCCTTTGTTAATGTTAATTCTCTTTTTTTGAACAAACCTTCAAATACTATTAATATTAGCTGTACTTCTGCGGCTATATTAAGCTTCAGCTTTCTAAGTCCATCTGCAAAACTTAATGTACAAAAACAAATGGCAGGACACCAGCTGCCAGTAATCTATTGATTGTCCTATCAGTATTAATAATTAATCTCTAAAGCAAAGTGGATTTATTATATTTTGTCTAAATCAAAGGAACAGGAAAAACCCATAATTATACAGCAGCTTCTCAAAATAGTTATAATCAGAGAGATACTAGAACATTTTGTGATTTTTTAAAATTCTTATGAATAGAAGAGTAATGTTTCCTTTGGATAAATAATTGGGCATTTGTGAACAGAAGTTCTTAGACCACAATAAAATTGAGTGGCTTGATTTTTCAAGCCTTACACTAAATATACCTTTTGAGTATTTTCCACTTGAATATTTAAGGTGACCAATTTCTTTTGCCATTTCAGCTCATTTGTCATATCTTCTTGTTTTTATTTTCCCAAGAGAGAGGACTTATCTTTGAGAAAGAGCCACTGCTTAAATTAAAGTTCCCCTGATGTGTGGAGGACACTAGTCCCTTTGACTTTGCCTGGATCAGTTTGACCTTCACAAATGCTGGAGATCCAGAGTAGTGCAAGTGTTAAGTGTGCTGGAAAATAACTTGGGTGATCCAAGTACTCTCAGTCCTCAATGAAACATGTTCATTGCCCAATTTCCCTCAACCTGATCTATTTCACAGGGTTCTTGTGAAGAAATATGTGGTGAAGAGGAGAACCAGATATGCTACCTTCAGATCACTGGATGAAAACTGAGGCAAAACCAAATAAATAACTTGAACAGATAACAAATTGCTAGATGGCCACAGAGCTTCCAGCTGCAATGACTGAAGAGTCTGTCACACAGCCCAGGAGATGCTTCAGATGTACTACCAGTCTGAATAAGGGCTTGCCTACACTAAGGATATATACTGGGCTTACTGTTTTATGCTGTCAGCCAGGCATAAGAGAACCCGTGCTTTATTCTGGTTGTATTGGCTGTCTGGACTACTGGATCGGCTCTGATTCAGCCCATTCCAGTTGTCTAGATAGCAAATGCAGCACCATCTCCCTTACGCTGCACTAGTAGTGCAAGGAAGGGGATGAATCCTCTTTGGGGTTGCTGCCACTGCTACTTCACAAACCAAGAAGCACCATGCAGCCAAGGACCTGGTTGGCTGGTAAGTAGAGGTGGCAGCAGCACCAGGGCAAAAGGGATAGTCCAGTGAAGCCACTGCAGTTAGCCTGGCTGGCCAGTGTGCACAGCACCACAGCATCAGAATGGATTTGGTCTGGTACATCATGGTTGGTCCAGGGCTAGTATGGGTCATATGCTCAGGACTGGCCCTTGATTAAGCAGCTGATGTAGATGCTCCCCAAGTGTCTTATGTCTATAATAAATAGGTATCTACAGTTTAAAAGCCAGGAGGCAACGGACACAGTTTCCTACTAATTTAGACTGTCTCCGTGACCTCTGGTGGACTCTTTCCCTTCCCTATGTTAACTGAAAATGTCAGTGGCTGAACCAGGGACACAGGGACCTCATCTCAATATTTTTAGAAAAAGCAAAGTGCATTTGTATACTGCAGCTAATGCAAAGGATCAAAGAAGTTGTCACAGTCGAAGTAGACCAGAAAATCAAATGCCAAGAACTACAAAGTTCAGGATTACATAACACATAGCACGTTTCATGCACCATATTGTATTGATCTTGCATGGCTTTTTATGCATGTCTGGATATGCATAAATATGCATTGTGTATTTCTTAGGGTCAAACTAAACAGTCATGCTGGATCTTGTATGCAGGCCAGGTAATAGTAAGATGCACCAGAGCATCCTTTCAGTTTTTGTTTTATCCAAAACTGTTCCTGAAGCTTAATAGTTTCCTCACTATCTCTCCTTCCCATCTCCTGAAGAACAGTTAAAAATGGTAAGAAGGTCAAAACTGGCTCCAGTGGGAGCCTTTTTACAATAGGTAATTGCCACAGAGGAATAGTGGTTTAGGGGTTGGAATCTGAGCTGGAAAAAGTTTAAATGCTCCCCCCCCCCCCACACACACACATATTGTGCACTATCTAGATCACCCACATTCTAACATCTGAAAAAACAGAAAAAACAGAAACAAAAAAGCAACTGCATATTACAGTTTAAACTTGTAATTTGCCCTATACACTATACATTGGGGGGGGGGGGGGGCTCAGTCTACAAACAACATATACAAAATTAATTTAATCCTGTGAACAAAGTGAAATCTAACTTCACAGGGTTTCTTAGATGCAGACATATTTACCAGCGGTGATTAGAAACTGATATGTAGCTAAAAGTCTCTGTAGCTAGAACATTCAACCACCCAGGATTTGCTCAAACAGAATTCTAACTAGTGCTCTGCCTGATTTCCCTCAAGGAAAGAAGGAAGGAAAATACCGATACAGTCATTGCACAGTTTTATGGAAACCTGGCCTCTATTTTTCATGCAAGCACTAATTTTGGCAGTCTGCAAACTTGAGGAGTTAGGAAAGAAAGCAGAAATATATTCTTACAAAGACAGTGGTAAGGGGGGGGGGGGAGAAGGAACATCTAGTACTAGTGTGTTGTAGAATGCTCAAAAGAAATATGGTTAAATTAGTACTTTGATTCATCTGCTGTGTCATCTGTTTTTACAGAATGAGACTTTTTCTTTTCTTTCCAATGCACTGACTTCCCTATTTTTCCATTACCATCATCATCATCATCATATGAAATAGTCTGTTATACAAATCTGTAAACAAATCCAACAACCCTAATTAATACATTCAAAAAGTAATTGGAATAGGATCCATGTTCTGCCTAAGGCAGACTAATTTCTATAATTTCTGGCAAAATAACAAATGTGTAGCCTGCATTCCACATATGAAATTGTACACGGGGACATCGACAGAGACACTGTGTCTTAAATATGGATCTCAGCTATCAAATTATTAATATGCTCTGGGAGACACATTGCAGCTTCAGTCCCTCTTGCTAAAGACCATGGCTCAACTACATTGCAAGGTCATCAGCTCAGAATACTTAAACGTGACCTTCAGCTGCTGTTGAAATATGTGAAATATGTTTTCACTGTTCCCATTTGACAGTTCATGGCAAAAATAAGGATGTACTGGTTCAGTGTTAACATTTGCAGAGGTGCATGTAGTGTGGGCTTAGTGGCTTTACGAGCAGTCAAACAGAAGTTCCAAGAGACAACAATAACACAGTTATGAACTGTGGAACATTCAACATGGCCATGTTTTCCTGTTAATGCTTCCCTGTTAATGCTTCTAGTTCAAGAAGCTGAAAAAGTGAGAGGACATCTTCATCACAGAACCCGTAGGCTGTGCTGGTGGAGGGGTTCTGGGACCTGTGGCCCAAAAGAGTAACTTGACAGGGGATATTTTGCTGCTTGAGGCAGAGGGCAAGGTAGCACACTCCTCACTCATCCTACACACAGAAGATAGCTGGAATGGCAGTGAGTCAAATCTTATTTTAGTACTAGTGATGACATGGAAGTGAGAATGCCTTACAAAGTAAAATGATAGATAGATAGATGATAGACAGATAGACAGACAGAAAGATAGATCTATCTGGGACCAGGATCTAATTGAGTCATTGCATCGACAGAAGAATCCCATATTCTAGTCTCACAGAAGGCCCTTTCTGCCACTCTTCATATAGCTCTTACACACCAACAAAGCAGCAGTCTTGTTCTTTCCCTCTTCCCCAGCCCTTCACACCACTTGAAACTCTGTTCTGGAGGGTTTCCCAGTTCCCTGGATCAGATACTAAAGATGCCTCCAAGTGTGAAGAGTACTATAAGATCTTCCAAGATACACTGATGGGTTACTACCATCAGCACAAAGACTTAACTAGTGGAACTTGGCCTATGATTTCTTCGGGTGTTTCCCCCCCTGCTTCAATCTAAGGATAAAAACTTTTAAAAAAAAGAACTAAAAAAAAGAACACTAGTTATGGTGTCAATGTTCTTTTTAAGGGGAAACTTGGAAACTTTTAAGAAAAGTTTTGACATATTCATTTCACTGCACATTTTAAGTAGGGAGTGTGTAGGTTTGCCTTCCCACAAATATCCCCCTGGGCAGATGGTGTGGGGGACAAAACGTGGTCTGGCGTTATGATGACGCATGAAGGCAAATTTTGCTGACCACCTGCAGTATGTCGTATTTTTCAGAGTGTCATGCAATGTGTGAAGCG